>CM035840.1:173220799-173820799 GCA_020510985.1 Pholidichthys leucotaenia | reverse complement strand
AAGATCAGGCGAGGGACTGATATACATATCAGACAATACATATCAATTGCATGATTAACTGGTGCCAGACTCCTCTCCTTACTCCGGGGATGAATAACAATAGTCATCGTTCTGGTTGTCCCCCTAGGGCTCTCTGTTCGTATGCAATCCCTGCTGAGCGTGAATATTATCAGTCTTCATTCTGCTGCCACACGTGTGCTGGGTGCCCACAGTACCTGCACTCGTACTACAAAGCCATGCTGCTGTAACACTTTCAGAATATGGCTCAGCATTGCCTTGCTGAAATAAGCAAGGATGTCCCTTGAAAAGACGTTGCTTGGATGGCAGCATATGTTGCTCCAAAACCTGTATGTACCGTTCAGCATTAATGGTGTCTTCACAGATGTGCAAGTTACTCACGTCATGGGCACAAATGTACCCTCATACCATTACAGATGCTGGCTTTCGAACTTTGTACTGATAACAGTCGAGATGGTCCTTTTCCTCTTTTGCCCAGAGGACATGACGTCCATGATTTGAAAAAACAATTTGAAATGTGGACTTGTCAGACCACAGCATACTTTTCTACTTTGTATCAGTCAATCTCACATGAGCTCAGGCCCAGAGCAACCAGCAACATTTCTGAGTGTTCTTGATATATGGCTTTCACTTTGAGTTTTAACTTGCACTTGTAGATGTAGCAACAAAATGTGTAAACTCACAAAGTTTTTCTGAAGCTGGTTTTCCTGTGCCCACCCTTGACAGAATGATGGCGGTTTTCATGCAGTGGTGCCTGAGGGATCAAAGGTCACAGGCATTCAGAGTTCGTCTCTGGCCTTGAGACAAAGGTGCAAAAATTTGTCTATATTCTCCGAATCTTTTGATTATATTATGGGCTGTAGATGATGAAATCCCTAAATTCCTTGCAAGTTAAAAAATGGTCTTATAACTGTTGGACTATTTGCCCACGCAGTTGTTCACAAAGTGGTGAACCTCACCCCATCCTTGCTTGTGAACGATTGAGCCTTTTGGCAATGCTCCTTTTATACCCAGTCAAAACACTTACCTGTTTCCAATTAACCCGTTCATCTGTGGAATTTTCGACAAAGGTGTTTTTTGAGCATTCCTCAACTTTCCCAGGCTTTTCTTGTCCCTGTCCCAGCTTTTTGGAATGTGTTACAGGCATCAACTTGAAAATGAGTACATATTTGACAACCCCCCCCCTCCAAAAAAACCCCCAAAACAATAAAATTTACCAGTTTGAACATTAAACATGTTGGGCCCTATTTTGACGGTCATCAGCAGACTTCTGCGCCAGACTTCCCACCGTTCACCAGTGTTTTTGTTAGTTTCTGTCAGCACATTGTCTGTTTTTTACGCTTTGCATCACACCATCTAATCATCAGTCGACAGTGCACATGCTTTGCATTGAGAGGTGGAGAGTCATGGTGGAGGTGGAGAGAGTGTGGCAGCGCTAATCTCATGTGCATCAGTATGATGATGTATGTTATGTCAATGAAAAAGGAGGTCTGTCGTCAGAAGCACATTCAATTCAATTCAATTCAATTCAATTCAACTTTATTTATATAGCGCCATATCACAGCAAGTCATCTCATGGCACTTTCAAATGTAGAGGAAACCCCACAATTGCAGAAAGACCTCAGCAATCAGGCGATCCCCTGTGAACAAGCACTTGGCAACCGTGGAGAGGAAAAACTCCCTTTTAACAGGAAGAAACCTCAAGCAGAACCAGGCTCAGGGAGGGGCAGTCATCTGCTGCGACTGGCTGGGGGTGAGGGGATAGAGAAGATGGAAAGAACAGACATAAAGAGAGCAAACATTAACGGAGAGAAGCCGAGTACATTATTGGAGGTCACCCGGCAGTCTAAATCTATTAACAGCAAAACAAAGGGAGGGTTAAGAGACACAAGATCCCTCCCTAATCGTAGCCTATATTGAAGAGGAAGGTTTTTACCCTGCTCTTAAAAACAGAGATTGTGTCTGACTCTCAAACCTAGATTGGTAACTAGTTCCACAGGAAAGGAGCTTGACAGCAGAAGGCTCTGCCTCCCATTGTACTTTTGGAGATTCTAGGTATTACAAGTAATCCAGCATTTTGGGAGCGTAGTGCTCTGTTAGGATGATAGGGTAATATCAGATCTTTTATATAAAAGGGGGGCTGATTATTAAGAGCTTTGTAAGTGAGAAGAAGGATTTTAAACTTAATTAAACGATTAGTGAAATCCAAACTTCACACTCGGACAGTTTTGTGGTGGTTGTGGGGGATTTTAACGACACCAGCCTAAAGACTGTGCTCCCCAAGTTTAAACAATGTGTAGACTTTAAGACCAGAGGAGAGAATATGTTGGACTTAGTGTACATGAACACAGATGCATATAAGGCGATACCCCGCCCCCATCTCGGCCGCTCTGATCACATGTCCGTGATGCTGCTGCCTGCCTACAAACCTTTATTGAAGCGCAGCAGGCCAGCAGTGAAACAAATCAGGATTTGGCCAGAGAGTGCAACCTCTGCACTGAAAGACTGTTTTCTGCACACAGACTGGGAGGTCTTCAAAATAGCAGCCTCCCAGGAAGACAAGACGGATGTGGAGGAGTATACTGATACAGTGTCCAGCTACATCGCGAAGTGCACAGAGGATGTCACTACAGTGAAGACCATCACTATGCGGGGTAATCATAAGCCCTGGATGACTGCAGAGGTGCGCTTGCTGCTTACAGCCAGAGATGCAGCCTTCAGAGTGAAGGACAGGATCGCCCTCCGCTCAGCCAGGTCTGCGCTCTCAAAGGGAATTAAGGCGGCAAAGCGCGCCTATGCGGAGAAAATCCAGGGACACCTCTGTGACACTAGGAACACCAAGCAGATGTGGAAGGGAGTTCGGGCACTGACGGGCTATAAGTCTAGGCAGGGGGTCGATGATGACGACGCTTCGCTTCCAGACAGGCTTAACGACTTCTTTGCACGTTTTGAAGCATCAAACTCGACAATCAGAGGGAGGGCCGGCCCACCCCCACCATCGGTCGGACCAGCTTTTACCATCAACACAGCGGACACACGGAGGACCCTAACCAGAGTCAACCCACGCAAAGCTGCAGGTCCAGACAACATTCCGGGACGTGTGCTCCGAGACTGCGCGAGCGAGTTGGCGGATGCCCTGACTGACATTTAACATCTCCCTGAGTCAGGCCATCGTTCCCAGATGCTTCAAGACCTCTATCATTGTACCGGTGGCAAAGAAACCAGATGTGTCCTGTTTGAATGACTATCGTCCTATTGCACTGACACCACTTGTGATGAAGTGTTTTGAACGGCTTGTCAAACCACACATTACAGCCTGCCTCCCTGCATCACACGACCCGCTCCAGTTTGCATATCGTTCAAACCGCTCCACGGAGGATGCTATAGTCACCACCCTACACTCTGTCATCACCCACCTGGACCAGAAAGACACCTACGCCAGACTCCTGTACATTGATTTCAGTTCAGCATTCAACACCATTATTCCCCAGAGACTGATGGAGAAATTACTCCTTCTCGGTCTGAACACCGCCACATGTCTCTGGATCCTGGATTTCCTGACTGAGAGACCTCAATCTGTCCGGGTTGGAAACAACATCTCCAAGTCTGTCACGCTGAGCACCGGATCCCCTCAAGGCTGTGTACTCAGTCCACTGTTGTTTACACTTCTAACACATGACTGTGTATCCGGACATGAGGTGAACCAGATTATTAAGTTTGCAGACGACACCACGGTGGTGGGACTTATTCAGAGGGATGAGGAATCAATGTACAGGGAAGAAGTGAGAGACCTGGAGGGCTGGTGCAGGGAGAACAATCTGGTGCTCAACGTGGACAAAACGAAGGAGATGATTATCGACTTCCGGCGGTTACAGCCTGAGCACGTCCCCCTCAGCATCGGCGGCTGTTTAGTGGAGAGAGTAGAGAACATCAAGTTCCTCGGAGTGCAGATCTCGCAGGACCTGACCTGGAGCAAGAATTCCTTGGAGATCAGGAAGCGGGCTCAGCAGAGACTGCACTTCTTGAGGAAACTCAAACAGGCCTCTCTCCCCACCTGCATCCTCAGGACCTTCTACAGAGGTGTGGTGGAGAGTGTTCTGACGTACTGCATTGCTACATGGTACTCCAGTTGCAGTATGTCAGACAAAAAAGTCCTGCAGAGGATAGTCAAGGGGGCTGAGTGGGTAATTGGAGTCTCCCTCCCCTCTGTCCAAGAACTTTTTCAGAACCGTTGTAGGAGCAGGGCACTGAACATTGTCAAGGACCGTTCTCACCCTCTGCATAAACACTTTGAACTTCTTCCGTCTGGTAAACGATTCCGGAGCATCAGAGGCAGAACCACCAGACTGATCAACAGCTTCCTTCCACAAGCTGTCAGGATGCTGAACAGTTGACCCAGAATCTCTCATACACACTACTGCACCTACGGACATTTTGTATATTATTTGTATATTATAGTTAGTTAGTTTTTTTTTTCTCCCCAAGTATGTCTCAGGGATGTGTGAATGGATGGGATGGTGGGGGTGGGGGGTGGAGCTATGTGGGAGTGTGTCTTAAATCATGCTGCTTCTATTTATATGGATGCCGAGAGAAACGCAATTTCATCTTGCCTGCACTACAGTTGTATGTACAGCAATATGACAATAAAGATTGATTTGATTTGATTTGAATTCTAAACTCTATGGGAAGCCAATGAAGGGAGGCCAGAATCGGAGAGATATGATCTCTCTTTCTTGTACCTGTTAAAACTCTTGCTGCAGCGTTTTGGATCAACTGAAGACTTTTTAAAGATATTTTAGGACAACCTGATAATAACGAGTTACAATAATCTAATTTAGAGCTAACAAAAGCGTGGATCAGTTTCTCAGCATCACTCAGAGACAAGATGCTCCTAATCTTGGCAATAGTGCGCAGATGACAGAAGGCAGTCATAGAAAGAAACTTTTAATTTGGATGCGGCTACTCTTACTCTGAATAGTTCTGTAAGGAACCTTGGAGTTATTTTTGATCAAGATCTGTTCTTTTAATTTACATATTAAAAGTTTGATTTGGAAAGGTATTTCTAAGGTTTTTTGGACCAACAAGAATGATTTTGGTCTTATCTGGGTTTAATAGCAGAAAATTACAAGTCATCCAAGCTTTGATTTCCTTAAGACAGGCATCTAACTTGGCTAATTGATTACAATCATTAGGCTTCACTGACAGGTATAATTGTGTGTCATCTGCGTAACAATGAAAATGTATATAGTGCTTTCTAATGATGTTGCCTAATGGAAGCATATATAAACTAATAAGAGTAGGGCCTAACACAGATCCCTGTGGAACTCCATGACTGAGCTTAGAGTTGGAAGAAAACTCATGATTGATATGAGCAAACTGAAATCTATCGGACAAATAAGATCTAAACCACTGCAGTGAAGCACCATTTAGTCCAACATAGTGTTCTAATCTATCAAGTAGAATATCACGAGTGATAGTATCAAAGGCTGCACTAAGATCTAAAAGGACAAGTACAAAAACAAGTCCATTATCAGATGCAATAAGAAGGTCATTTGTGACCTTCACTAAGGCTGTTTCAGTACTATTGTGGAGAGAGAAATAATCAGGCAGATAGGTCCAGAGTAGAACAGGCTTTATTTCTCTCTCTCACACATTCTCCAGAATCACAAGCATCAAAACAATCACAGACCACAGGCACCTCTCCTTTTATAGCATACAACTTGATCAGCCTTCTGTGGTGCTGCATTAACATGAAAGCCTTTGCAATTCTCATTCTCTTTGTCACTGTTCGCATCGACACACAAACCCCCCATGATGTTTCCTCTTGTCCTTCCGTCTGAGTGGAAACATACTGACATACTGAGTGCCCCTCCCCCGAAACTCAGACTGAGCCTTAGCCCTGTCCTTTGGGCTTCAGCCTACATCCATAGCGGCTGTAACGGGGGGTCTGTGGCTCCGAGGCGCTGCTGTGCTGGTAGGGGGCTCTTGGGGGAGGGTCCATCTGTGGGGGAACATGAGGGGGGGACATCTTTAGCATGCCATTGTGACTGATCTGACGAGTCATTTACCTGGGGAGTTCTCAGTGGGGGTCGTCCGCGCCAAGGAGCTCGGGCCAACATCACCTGCTCGTCTGCTAAAACGAAAGCGGGCTTAAGCCTGTCTATACAGACTGTTTCCCTGCGTCCCCCCAAGTCTAACACAAAATGTTTCTCCCCGGGTTCCAGCACTCTGAACAGGCCATCGTAGGGCGGGCGCAAGGGGTCCGGTGGGCATCGTGCCTGACAAATACGAACGCCGCATCCTTCAAGGCCTTTGGCACAAAAGCGCGTGGAAAACAGTGGAGGACCGGACCAGGTACTGTCCCTGCCACTGCGCTATGCAGTGAATGCGGGGATGGATTGGTGTTCGGAGCGGGGCTGTCTGGCAAAAATTCCCCTGGGAGGCTGCCAAATCCCCCTTCGGTGCTGAACGCAACCCTAATAGAACCCACGGCAACCAGTCCACCCAATTTGCATCTGTAAGCGAAGTCCTGAGTGCTGCTTTAAGCGACCTATGGAAATGCTTGCATAACCCATTGGCCTGGTGGTTGTACGCAGTCATGCGATGAAGTGTGATGCCCAGCCTCCGGGCCATGGTGGACCAGAGGTCGGAAACAAACTGCGGGCCCCGATTGGACGTGATATCTGAAGGGGCGCTGAAACGTGCCACCCATGTCATCAAAAAAGCGCGTGCAACGTCTGCGGACGTGGTGGAAGCTAGCAGGACTGCTTCGGGCCAGCGCATGACACAGTCCACCACTATCAGGAGGTGCGTGAACCCCTGCGATGGCGGGAGAGGGCCCACGAAGTCCACGTGAACGTGGTCGAACTTCTTACCTGGGATATGGAACGGCTCCAAGGGGGCCTTTGTGTGCCTGTGCATTTTGGCTCGCTGGCACACTACGCAGGCTGCAGCCCACTCTTTCACCTGTTTGTGCAGGCTCGGCCAGACGAACTTTGCTCCCACCATTTTGACTGACGTGCGCACTCCTGGGTGCTCCAGGGAGTAAACCGACTCAAAAATGCGGCAGCGCCAAGCGTGTGGGACCATCGGGCGTGGGCAGCCCATGGAGACGCCACAGATTGGGGGGGGGGGCATCTTGCAGTACTCTGCTCTCCAGCCTTAACCCTGTTGGTCCAGACTGGAGCGCGCAAACGTCTACATCGCCGATCTGCTCAGTGGCCATGGCCGTGTAATCTATCCCCACGTAGACTGGGGCCACTAATGCGTGCAAGAGGCAGTCCGCCACCATGTTGAGTTTACCGGCCACATGCTGAATGTCGGTTGTAAACTCCGAGATTGTGGCCAGCTGTCTTTGCTGCCGGCCAGACCATGGTTCCGAAACCTTGGCCATCGCGTACATTAGCGGCTTGTGGTCCATGAATGCAGTGAAGGAGCGCCCTTCCAGCCAGAACTGGAAGTGGCGTATGGCCAGGTGGAAAGCCAGTAACTCCCTGTCGAATGCATTGTATTTACCCTCACTGTTGTGCAAAGACCTGCTATAAAAAGCAAGCGGCTGCCAAGAACCTGCGACACGCTGCTCCACAACGGCCCCTATGGCCACGTCTGACACGTCGGTAGTGAGCGCTATCCGAGCCGCCGGGTCCCGGTGCACAAGCAGTGCAGCATTCGCCAGGGCTGTTGTAACCTCGGAAAACGCCTTCTCTCGCTCAGGAGTCTAGTTGACTCTGTCCACCGGTTTCCATTTCTTAAGCGCGGCATACAACGGCTGCATGAGCTGGGCTGCGCGGGGGAGGAAACGGTTGTAAAAGTTAACCATCCCCAAAAACTCCTGCAGCGCCCTGACCGTCTGAGGCTGGGGAAAATCTGTCACTGCACGCATTTTGTCCGGTAAGGGTATCGCACCCTCCAGTGAGATGCGGTGGCCCCAAAAATCGATTCCCTTCACCCCGAACTGGCACTTCACCGGGTTGATTATTAATCCGTGCTCCTCCAACCTCTGGAAGACTGTCCTGAGGTGGGCTACGTGTTCGTCCTCGGACGCGCTGACCACCAGGATGTCATCCAGGTAGACGAACACAAATGGCAGATCACGCAACACCGCATCCATCATGTGTTGGAATGTCTGCGCCACGCCTTTTAACCAGAAAGGCATGCGTAAAAACTCAAAAAGACCAAACAGTGTTATTACTGCCATCTTAGGTATGTCCTCAGCGCGCACCTGGACCTGGTGGTAACCGCGGACCAGGTCTATCTTGGAAAAAATGCGTGCCCCGGAAAAATCCTGAATATGGGGATCGGGTAGCGGTCGTGCGCTGTGGCGTTGTTCAATCTGCAGAAATCTCCGCATGGTTGCCACGATCCCTCGGCTTTAGGAACCATATGTAGCGGGGATGCCCATGGGCTGTTTGAGCGTCTGATGATGCCCAACTTTTCCAAGTTGGCAAACTCCTTGCGTGCTATGGCCAGTTTAGCTGCGTCCAGGCACCGAGGTCTGCGAAAACGGGCGGCCCCATGGTGGTAATGAAGTGCTCCACCCCGTGTTTAGTGATGGTCGCCGAAAAAGTTGGGACCGTGAGTGCTGGGAACTGGGTGAGTAGTGTGTGGATCTTACCCCCAGGAGCTGTGACGCTGGCTAGCGTTGTGGGCCCGGCTCCTCTAGCTGTACAGGGAAGAGAATCAAAAGACATTGCGTTAATCAGGCGTCTGTTAGCCACATCGACTAGTAGACTGTGTGCACACAAAAAATCAGCGCCCAAAATGGGGAAGCTGCATGCCACTATGACGAATGTCCATTGGTATGTACAGCCATGCAAGGATACAGTCAGTGTCCTCTCACCAAAAGTCTTAATGTCTGAGCCGTTTGCGGCCGTCAGTTCAGGGCCACTAGTTCCCGCCAGCCGGTCTGCGTAGGACGGCAGGATGAGACTCTTTTGGGAGCCGAAGTCCATGAGGAACCGTCTCCCCAAGCGTGAGTCTGTCACATAGAGCAGCTTGCTCACTTCACCGGTGGTCGCAGCTGCTACTGACTGCCAGCCCTGGCATTTCCTGAGCACTTGAATTGGCACGGTGGCACACATCAGCGTGCGTCCTCTCCAAAACGACGGTGGTAGAAGCAGAGTGTGTCTCTCCGATGCTTCTTGGCCTCCGCTGCAGCCACCGTTGTTGGCTCCTCACCCCCGCTGGCTGTCTCACTGGGTTCCGATGCCGCTGCGTTCACTGCGAGGGCTCTGGTGGTGAGGATAATCCGATCTGCCTCTTGCGCTAGCGCCTGGTAGTTGCACACAGCCAGCAGCGGCGAATTGGCAAGGACCGTCCTGGCCGCCGTCGGGAGGTTCTGAAGGAAAAGGTGGGCAAAGAGGATATGCCCGTCATCTGTGCCCATCAACACCAACATCTTCTCCATTAACTCGACTGCCGACCCGTCTCCCAACTCAGAGCACGTCAGGAGCCTTTCCGCTCTCTTGCAGTCTGAGAGCGTATAGCACCGGGTCAGCGGGGTTTTGACAACCTCGTATTTGTCATGGGCTGGGGGCCGGTAGAGCAGGCTCGCCACCTGCTGTGTTGTGCGTGCGTCCAGTGCTGCAACCACGTAGTAGGATCTGGTGTCATCCGCCGTTATTCCCCGGAGCGCAAACTGGGCCTCGGTGTGGAGGAACCAGGACTTCGGGTTGTGTAGCCAAAAGTCTGGGAGTTTGACCGAAACGGTGCACGCGTTGCTGGTACCTCTCGTCCGGGTCATCTACGGGGTGTTCGCCTCGAGTTCCATTGTGCGTGAAGGGTCACCAGTGTGGAGAGAGAAA
This sequence comes from Pholidichthys leucotaenia, assembly GCA_020510985.1. Lineage (NCBI taxonomy): Eukaryota > Metazoa > Chordata > Actinopteri > Cichliformes > Pholidichthyidae > Pholidichthys > Pholidichthys leucotaenia. The sequence goes on along the minus strand of CM035840.1, from coordinate 173,810,978 downwards.
TAATCAGGCAGATAGGTCCAGAGTAGAACAGGCTTTATTCCTCTCTCTCTCTCAGATTCTCCAGAATCACAAGCATCAAAAGAATCACAGGTCACAGGCACCTCTCCTTTTATAGCATACAACTCGATCAGCTTTCTGTGGTGCTGTGTTAACATGAAAGCCTTTGCAATTCCCATTCTCTTTGTCACTGTTCGCATCAACACACCAACCCCCGCATTAACACACAAACCCCCCATGACGATTCCCCTTGTCCTTCCATCTGAGTGGAAACATACTGACATACTGAGTGGCTTCCCCACACTATGATGAATTCTGAACCTAGATTGAAACTCTTCAAATAAACCATTTCCCTGTAAGTGGTCAAATAATTGCGTAGCAACAACTCTTTCTAAGATTTTTAAAATGAAAGGCAGATTAGAGATTGGTCAATAGCTAAAACTCTTGGGTCGAGCGTTGGCTTTTTAAGTAAGGGTTTAATTACAGCAATTTTAAAAGCCTGCGGTACATGGGGCGGTGGGCGGTGCGGTGGCGCAGTGGTTAGCACTGCGGCAGCACAGCAACTCACCCTTGGCCATGGGATCCCTGGTTTGATCCCAGCCCCTGACCAACAGTGATCTGTGTGGAGTTTGCATGTTCTCCCCATGTCTGCGTGGGTTTACTCTGGGATTTCTCCAGTTTCCTCCCACAGGCCAAAAACATGCAGGTTAGGTTAATTGGAGACTCTAAAGTGGCCCTAGGTGTGAATGTGTGTGTGAATGGTTAAGGGATAGCGCCGTACCGTGGCTGCTTCATCCATCCAGGTGGATGCCCTCAATTTCCCCTCTGGGGATCAATAAAGTACACAAAATTAAAAAAAAAAAAAATACATGACCTAAGGTTAAACAAGAATTGATTATTTGAAGAATACGGCTACCAATAAATGGGAAGACTGTGGCGGTTTGGGAACACCCCCACAAACAGACTAAGGACAGACAACTCGCTACTCCTGGTTTTTTCCGCTACACTACTGTGATAATGTCACCTTTCATGTATTGTGTTCATGCGTCCTGTCCTTACGGTGACCTAGAGACTCAGATCAATATGTAGATGTGCCTGTTAACCCCTTTGTTCTGCACCTAGAGCACAGTCTAGCAAATCTGCCTATTGTGATGTATGCCTCTCAAATGCAAATGCCATACTCCCTGCTGTGAATGCCTTTCATGCATTGTTTGTAACTGGTATTTAAGCTGACTGAAATCCATGCTCTCTCTCTCACTCTGATCCTGCAACTGGAGACACACACACACGTGCCTCCCCTCTCCTTCTCTGAGAGCCAAGGGCTCGCTCCCAGCGCGCACGCACAGCGCCGCGAGAGGAGCTCGTGACGGCGGTATGATTAATAAAAGCCTACTTAAAACCTCCAACAACGCCGCTTTATTTCATGCCGCCGCACTGGTGACCCGATGCTGCAAAGAACACGCTGCCAGCGAACGCAACGCCCGGCGGTGTTTCTCCGACGACAAGCGAACGCGGCAGCCTGACTGATCTGCCCTCCCTTCTGCTCCAGGGAGACCGCAACGCGGAGTTTCCAGGCGAAACTCCACGGAGAACACCCACGACCGGGAAAGCTGAGCAACGTTTCATGGTGAGATCTGCACGCCTAGATCGGCACATCCACGCTGGACCGGCCACGCTCACAGCTCCTCCACACCGTGAGCGCATGCACCTCATCCCCTCTCCACGACGGCGATCCCCATGGCCGACGGAGCACACGTGGACCTGAACGCACCATGACCGAGCGAGTGACAGAGCGTCTACTTTCCTTCACCGCTCCAACAGACAACAGGGATGATCTCCAGCAAGCTCCCTGACCCTGGTTCTCCTCTCCAGCGGCCCACCCATGCACGGGACCCCGGCACACGCACCGGGGAGTTACGAGGACGGCGCACACCACGCACGGGACAAATACGGCTTTTCTGACCGCCTTCCTCCGCTGCGCACTGGCCCTTCAGGCTTGCTCGTTCACCTGAGGCACGCAGCTTGCTCACTGGATTTTATGGTCTTACCCACGGCACACAAGGGGAATTCAGCTGTCTGCGGTTCCCGAGGCTTTAGGGTTACGCCTGAACCTTAAGTCAACACGCCAGTCCCTCTGCCCTCATCACAGCCGCCACGCAGCCTCGTCTTTTCTTCATGGCCGCTATTAATCCTTGCAGGACTTAATCGCGAGAGGAGCCAGTGACTAATTTTTCTTCTTGTGGACCTCTGCACGTTCAACGGGACCAGCCCTTCGACATCGCGGACCCACAAGCAATTTTTGCGCGGCCTGGACGTTTTCATCGTCTCCGGCCGGCTTTTACTACCCCCACCCCCCTCCACCCCCTCCTGCACAGAGCTTTTCCCTGCTCACTGCCCAAGCTGCACTATCGAGGTCTCGACCACCTGCCGAGCCCTCTGGTGGGGGAGCTGTGGCGGTTTGGGAAAACCCCCACAAACAGACTAAGGACAGACAACTCGCTACTCCTGGTTTTTTCCGCTACACTACTGTGATAATGTCACCTTTCATGTATTGTGTTCATGCGTCCTGTCCTTACGGTGACCTAGAGACTCAGATCAATATGTAGATGTGCCTGTTAACCCCTTTGTTCTGCACCTAGAGCACAGTCTAGCAAATCTGCCTATTGTGATGTATGCCTCTCAAATGCAAATGCCATACTCCCTGCTGTGAATGCCTTTCATGCATTGTTTGTAACTGGTATTTAAGCTGACTGAAATCCATGCTCTCTCTCTCACTCTGATCCTGCAACTGGAGACACACACACACGTGCCTCCCCTCTCCTTCTCTGAGAGCCGAGGGCTCGGTCCCGGCACGCACGCACAGCACCGCGAGAGGAGCTCGTGACGGCGGTATGATTAATAAGCCGCCGCAAAGACTTTTTTTTAAATAACCTGGTAGGAATAGGGTCTAAAAGACAAGTTGAAGGCTTGGATGAGGAGATAATTTTATCTAACTCTAAAAGGTCAATTGGAGTAAACTCATCCAAACAGATATCATTTGAAGGAGTTGTAGTAGTTGCTGTACTTAAGTTTACAGTGGGAATAAGCTGATTGATTTTATTTCTAGTAGATAAAATTTTATGATTGAAAAAGTTCAAAAAGTCCTGACTAGTAAGATCTAGGGGGATGTGAGGATTGACAAGAGTCCTGACTCTTTGTCAGCCTGGCTACAGTGTTGAAAAGAAACCTGGGATTATTCTTATTCTCTTCTATTAATGCAAAGTAATAACTTGTTCTAGCTTTTCTAAGAGATTTTTTATAAATTAGGAGATGATTTCTCCACGCTAAATAGAATTCATCTAAATGAGTAGAATGCCATTTTTCTTTCTAGTTGACGAGTCTTCTGTTTTAAGCTACAAGTTTCTGTGTTAAACCAAGGGGTTAGAAATCTCTGATTAGACTTTTTCTTTTTTAAAGGGGCCACCAAGTCTAGAGTCTGATGCAGAGAGGCTGTAACACTATCTACCATGCTATCAATTACGGAAGGAGCAAGCTCTCCATCTTTTATTTCCGTTGTGTTAACACATGGTATAGAGGAGACAGTCTGCAAAAATTTGGTAACAGCATCATCTGAAAGACATCTGCTGTAGTAATATTTTTCTTTAGGAGTCAAATAATCATATTTACTAAATTTTCTGTTAATGGCAAATAGTGATTTTATTTCTTCCTCAGTATTTTGGAGATTTTTAAAGACAAAAGAAGCCTGAATAGTAAATAAAGTTGATGCTGAGTAGTTAGCCACACAGCAGCTGCTCACTCATTTACGCATTGATCTGTTTACTGTCATTTTTTAATAACTTGGAATGAAGTCACTGGTTTTACCACCTGACGTTTAAATTTTAATTTTATTTCTGTGTGTCTGTGTGGCAGCGCGGTGGCGGAGTGGTTAGCACTGTGGCAGCACAGCAACTCACCCTTGGCCGGGGGATCTTGGGTTCAATCCCAGCCCCTGACCAACAGTGATCTGTGTGGAGTTTGCATGTTCTCCCCGTGTCTGCATGGGTTTACTCCGGGATTTCTCCGGTTTCCTCCCACAGGCCAAAAACATGCAAGTTAGGTTAATTGGTCTCAAAGTGGGGATTCTAAATTGTCCTTAGGTATGAATGTGAGAGTGAATAGGTTGTCTGTCTCTGTGTATTGGCCCTGCGATGGACTGGTGATCTGTCCAGGGTGTACCCTGCCTCTCGCCCAAAGATGCTGGGATAGGCTCCAGTCCCCCCGCGATCCGAAAAGGATAAAGTGGAAGAAGATGGATGGATGGATGGAGTCAAATAATCAGAAATAGTGAAATCAAAGGTTAACAGACAATGGTCTAACAGTACAGGATTATGAGGAGACACTACCAGATTTTCAATTTTATACCATAAGTCAGAACAAGGTCCATTGTGTGGTGGAGATAATGGGTAGAATTTTCTACTTTCTGGGAAAACCCCAATGAGTCTAATATTGAATTGAATGCCTTATTAATACAGTCACGATCTACATCAGCATGTATATTAAAATCCTTTACTATAATTATTCTATCTGATTTCAGCACTAAATCAGTTAAAAATTCGGCAAATTTGGATAAAAACTCTGAGTAGGCTGAGGGAGGACGGTAAACTATGGCAAAGAAAATTGGGTTTAAGCTAAGACTGCTAACATGCCCCATAGTGAGGACCAGGCCCTCAAAGGAATTAAAAACATGTTTTTTGCTTTACATTAACTAGTAATTTAGAATGGTAAATTGTCACTACTCCACTTCCACGACCAGAACTTCTAGGATTATGATTGTTTAGATAACCAGAGTTTTAACAGTTATAATTTAATCACCCTCCATTTTAATTATAATATGAAAACTTAATAGAATTTTATTCTATCCTCATTCTCGTTTTAATTGCAGACTAAACAACGGAGTTTATAGATTAGGCATTAATGCATGATTATTTTTAGTGGAACGAATGAATGAGAAGGGAGCATGTGTGTGTTCTGGTGTGGATGAGGTGCATGGGGGAGGTGGTGGGATAGGCTACTGTCAGTCTGAAGATTTTAAACTACAAACCTCTTCTGTGAAAACGTTTTGTCCACTAATCTGTCGTGTGTTGAGTCATCATATCACATCATCCTATCTTGTGTCCATTTGTGCTTGCGTGTCCTGATTAATAGAAAAACACACTCAGCTGGTGTTTTCTGTTAAATGAGGACAGTTAAATATGAACTATTTAACAGTCCCTCCAGGATTTCTCGATGTTGCGATCACACCAATTCATGCGAAATCAGCCAATCAGCGCAACTATTGCACAACCTTGCAACTTTATCCAATCACCACAACTTTACCACAATTTTGGCCAATCCTCGTCAACTTCTGCCAATTCCACCAATCAAATTTCTCTCTAACTGGCGCTGAAACGGGCATCGCTGCACCACATTCACTTCTGTGTTTACAGTGAGTAGTGAGTTTATAATTTACAGTGAGTAACGGAACACATCAGCAAACAGAGTGTGTGAGTTAAAAAAAAAAAAAACACTCACCCGCGAGGTTTTTAACACCGTCCCTTCCTCCGTCTCCCCCAGCCTGCCTGTGGACGCCTCGCCACGTCTCCGTCCTGACCCCATGTATGAAGCACTGGGTTTGTGTTGAAAAAAATGCGCCTGCCCCAAAAGCACCCCGTTGCAGGAGCGCGTGTGAGGAGAGTATACTACAGTACAGCCAGTGTTTGAACATTTATACATCTTTAGAGGTAAAATCATTACTACATCTGGTCAGTGAGCTTTAAAACTCAATTTCCGGTGTGGATGGACAAACGCACCCCCCCCCCACCCCCACCGCGGTCCCGCTGGAAATGAAAGATATGTGTGTGAAGACCAACATGCAGCAGACAGGTAGGCATGGAATGAGAGACAAGATTTTCTGTATTTTCTTTGGAGAAAAACACAGACTCCAATAGCCAATACAGAGCAACAGAATGAATTATTTATTTTTTCCTCTCCGCTCGGTAACGAGTGGTTGGGAACTGTAGGGAGTATTCAAATCAAGGTGCTCTCAATAATTTCCAAATCTCTACTCTTTAACATGCATTCAATGTAATTTAGCTGTTGTAATAGATATTGTGTTAATGTTAGTATTTGTTGTTGCACAGAAGAGCTTTTCTGTATAGCAGAAGTTTCTGCTTAATTTACAAATCACTATAATAGGAATTTTTTGACAATCCTGGGCTTTTCTTGTATTGTTATATAGAATATCACTGCAGTAAACTGGAAAAAAACATCCGCTTTAAAATTTGGAATTCTTCCCACAACTTTTAGTGCAAAAAACACGCTAAAAACATTGCAACTTTTATCGCAACTTTTTAAAAAAGCTCCCGTGAATTCAGGCTTTTTGGCCCGCAACAATCATAAAAACATCCCGTGAAATCCTGGAGGGACTGATTTAATAATATGAACTATTTAAAACACAACAGGGTTTTTCATTACACAGAGGGAAAGAAATGTTACGTGAGTTTATGATTCCATTCTCTACTGGACTGCAGCAGGGCCAGTCTGTCCTACCGGGAAAACAATTGTCACCACAATCCTGAAGAAGAGCAGGTATGTGTGCACAAATCCGATATTCATTATCTAACAATGATAGTTTTTACAATTTTAACCTCATTCACAGTCATTCTTTTAAAAGAATGATTCAAAATGAAAATATCCAACAGTTGTTTTGAATTAAATCTACAATTCTGCATTCACCAGAGCAGATTAAAAGTGCTCAGGCCGAGATGAATGGCTCGCTGTTTCTTGATTTAAAAGAGAAGCTTGGATGAACGATAATATACTGTAACTGAAGGAAATTTTACAACTTTGTCAAACTCATGGACAAAGAGAAAGACTGGTATCATCTCTGAATTGTAGCTGACTCTCATCCATGGGCAAGCAAGGCCGACAGTTAAAAGCTCCTTAAAAGCTCCTTGCTTTTAAATGCATTTTCACTTTGTGAATGAGCCTGAATTGTCCTCAGTGCAAAACAGAATTGTCCTCCCATTTAAAAGCTTTCATGCTGGTATCATGTCTTTGATCTTACGCCCCTGTTTATTAAAGGAAACGAAAGCAAAGGCAGTGATTGGTTTATTTTACCTTTTATCCCAAATACATCTCTGAGTAATTAAGAGCATGAGGACAGCTTTTCTCAACTCTGTGCCTGGTGGAAAATTCGGTTTTGCACGGCTGTGATAAACTAGTTGAACTAGATGAACTTGGAAACACCCATGAACGCGTCCTGTGCCTGAGACACTGATGACTGACCGTGTCCTTGTAATATGGCCCCTTGTCTTTGTAGTGCATTCAGTTGAACATAGGTGGAAAATGATTTTTAAGTCTTTGTATTGTTTTTATTCATGTTTTACTAAACATCCCAACTTCACTAGAACTGGGGTTTGTAAATTGGTCTAGAATAATAAGCTCAACTCTGTTTTCTCAAACCTTCTCATTGAAATCAAAAGCTGTATTAAATGTAACAAGCTGTGGGCCCACATTTTCTAATAATTTTTCCTCAAGGGACCTCTGTGTGGTGCTCACAACCCTTCCTATGTTACCTGGGACCTTAAAATGGATATGGATGGGCAAAGTTAAGTTCTTAAAGAAATGATAATGGATTTGATTGTTTTTGGGTCACTGCATCTGTGGCTGACTGATTAATTGATACAGTAGCTTTTATATGTTTTATTGGGTTTTTTCTTTAAATTTTAAAGATTTATTCTGTGGTCACTGGCTGTGTGCAGTTGGTCCTGGTGTACTTGCTGAAGTACACTGCACTGCCGGATCCATTTATTAATTTGTAGTTAACCGAATTTAAAGCACTGAAACTGCTTGCTCAAAGGGAAGTCCCAAACTGGAATTGCAGGTCATACTTTTTCTTGTTTGTTTAAAGTAGTGTTGTAATCAAGATCTCACTGAGACCAGAGTACAGAAAGACAAAGACTTTAAGGCACTGAAACCAAGTCAAGACCAAGACTATGCCAGACAGAGACCAAGTCGTAACCAAGACCATTTTGTATATACGTCTTGGTCTGGACTTGGTTTTGACTTGTCCTTGGTCTTGTCTTGTCTTTGGAGACTCTGGTCTTGGTCTAGTCTTGATGAGGTCTTGACTACAACACTAGTGAAAAGCATTACATAGATCATTTAACAACATCCCTTCATTTTTCGGCTCTTTACCTGAGGCAAAAATGTGACATGGGGATCAAGGGAAGGCCATTCAAACCTCACCACCTGGCTGCTGCTGTGATTAGTCATGGTGAAACTCTCTTGGTATAAGCAGTTCACATGACAGTCGCCGAAATTCAGCACCTCATAATTATCTAATACAGAGAAACAGAGGAAATAGAGTCAGGAGAGAAGATGACTTTTTTTTTTCTAATGCATCAATACATTGTATTTCTAGCAATCAAGGAATAATTGCATTTACACCAAATTACTGTATGTATCTCTGCTGTTTATTGTAATTCCTCCACTCTCTCACCTTCCTGATCACGTTCATGATCTATTCCCTGTGATGGAGTCCTGATGTTATCTATAGTGACAATTTCCTGATAAGCCTCTGCCGTCACCTCTACTGTGGCGTTGCTGTAGGGGTTGTCCTTAACCTGCACCGATATCTTTGCCTTGACTTGAAGTGATTTGTCAGAGCAGAAGCTGACTTCAAATTCCACTGTTTCATTAACATTCAGGCTCAGGATAGCTCTGTGCACCATTTGATGCTCTGCCAAAAAAAAAAAAAAGATGAAAATAGTTTATCCACTGTGAATGTCAGCAAAGTCAGAAAAGCTGAGTTTTTGGTAAAAAAAAACAAACAGAAAACTGATTTCCCCAGTGTTTACATATCAAAACCATTGTTTTATTTATCATTTATTTCTTAGTTTATACTTTATATAAATTTTAGAAGGGAATTAAAAAAAATATTATTATTATCTGCAACTATTATAATCCATGAGCCACAGGGTTGGTGCCATTTTGAGGGATGAACCTTATGGTGATTTTTGGACTGGTAGAGGCCTCTAGTATTGGAAAATGTATGACAGCATTTGGCTTGTGGTAGTTTTTGAATACATTAGACAGGTTTCTAACATATACTTTAAATTTATGCTCAGCAACATTATTCATTGTGGGGCAGGCAATAAAAGTTTGACACAATGCCTTTTTATGAAAATATACATTTGATCCCTGAAACTTGTCACATTTGTACCTTTATTGAATAAGTATTTAGCAAAGGGTTTTTTTTTTAGAATTTCTATGATCATAAATAGTAGGTAGATGTAAGTGTCCACTTGGGTTCCAAAAAATACTTCTTTTTTTTAATAAAAGAATTACATTTTTGGTATGAAATCTTATTCTTTTGGAGCATTTTTTTCATAGATATGGTCCATATGGGTCTTTTGCATGAACAGTGACCATGAGGTCCAACTGAAAGGGAACTGCTGCCCAAGGTCTTAACAAAAAATACAACAAAATTTGACCACATTTAAAATTCTGTCATCGGCTTTGCAGTTAAGTTGTTTTGCTTAAAGACATTTCTTGTTACCTCCACCAAGGAGGTTATGTAATCAGGGTGGTTTGTCCGACTGTTTGTCCGTCCATCGGTTTGTCTGTCTGTTAGCAGGATTACGCAAAAACTACTGGATAGGTTTTGATGAAATTTTCACCAGATGTAGCCCTTGAGCCAAGGACGAACCCATTATACTTTGGTGATGATCTGAGAGTGCATACCTCCACCAAGGACCTTGTTTTTATTTGTGCAGCAGGATTACACAAAAACTACTGTATGGATTTGGATGAAATTTTCACCAGAGGGGGTCCTTGGATTAGAGAGGAACCAGTAACATTTTGGTGATGATCCCAGAATGCACACCTTCACCAAGGCTCTTATCTTTTCACACTGTGTTAGCAAGAATACTCCAAAACAAACTCATTACATCTTGGAGCTGATCCATGAGGGACGGAAGGAGCCCTGGAGGAGGTATGCGCTCTCTGAGTGCTTTTCTTGTTTCCTATGAAATGAATGCCTGTCTTTGTCACAGAAAATGCAGATTGGATCATAAACTCATGATTCAGATAATGACCTCACTGGCCTTTTCTTCACAGTTTCAGTGATAGTAGATTTCAGAGATTTATTTCCCTCTGACAGACTGTGCAATGCCCAGAATTTCTGCATGGTTCCTCACTTTGGCAGCCTCAAGTTATGGCAGCCAGGATTCATAAGTCTGGTACACACTACATGAGTATGTCCATCTGAAAATGCTTGGTACATGATACACTGTTTTTCTGTTTTCTTTTTTCCAATCTGAAGAATCTACTCCATGTAGCATAAGCACCACCGCCACCACTCCACCTGAAAGTGTGGTATTCCAGGAGTGCGTTTCCCAAACTACAACAGAGGTTAGCCCTGTAATGTATACCATGTAACATAGTACCATGATCAACATCGGTTCAAACAATGTTGGTTTCAACCATTTAGAAAATATTGGAAAACTTTGTTCATATCAAAGGCAGTGGTCACAGTGTATCCTGTTTAAAAACAACACTTCACTACTTGTGGCACATATATGGAATAAAAATGTGCAAAATATGACTGGTATAATGACTACAAGCATGAAACAGTCTACTTCAGTTAAATATATTATACCTCATTGGTTGCTGGAGCCACTTTATATCACTAATTCATCATAAGAATATGTGACCAACGACAGGTGCCAAGATACGGTGGTGAAAGGGGTTAGGTACCCACTGTAAGTACCATACCAGAATCACAAAGTAGTGTCAGTTTGAGATCCAGAGATTAATGTGCTTTTTTTCCCCTTTTTATATTCCAAGAAGTAAAAAGTACTGTTACTTTAATTTCAACCCTATTGCAAAATCATTTAAATGATCATTTTAATTAAAATAATCATAAATGGTTGTATCAGCTCACGAGGGTTTAATCTGTTGTCTAACAGTTACATGCACAATGTATTTGAGCAGATGGGTAGGTAGGTTTCAGAAGTTGTTTAAATTACTATGTGATGTCTTATGTGAAAATAAATGCATATTCAGTATTAATGAGACTACTTTTAATATAATAGTCAAATGTTTTAAACAATATTATTATGATCTGCCCTCCGGGCAGATGAGGGTACAAAGGGAGGACTCATGTGTAGGCAGGATGTTGGTGCAAACAATGATTTATTAACAAAAAACACTGTGAACAAAGTAAAAGCAGCACAGTGGCTGAACTCAAAATAACGAGGCAACTTACAGAGCTGAATATACTGGGAGCAACAATCTGGACATGGAGAACAACATGGAACATGATGATGACAACACCAGACAAAGCACATACAGAAACTCACATAAATAGGGGAAACGATAACAAACCTAACAAGACACAGCTGAGACAAATCAGGGCAGCAGGTGAAGGACACAGGATGGGCGGGGGCTGCACACACACACTCACAGACGGGGAATGCACAGGAGATAAGACAGAGCACAATAAAACTAAACAGTACAAATAAACAAAGAAGACAAAATATAATCAAATACAAAAAGACAACCATAAGACACAGACACTGGGGAAGACATGACATGACAGACAATGATCAGAGAACATGGGGCACTTAATAACAATCATAATACCAGAATAAATATTACTGTGAAAAGCAAAAGACCAAAATGAACATAAAATGTGGGCACGGTCCCTAGCTGTGCCCACATTGTAAAAGATATTTTTTGGAATCAGGGTTGCTCAAAATGTGTCCCACAACCACAACCTCTTACATTATAAAAAGAGTATTTTTGATGTGCTGGGCAAATCCAATTATTTTATTATTTTTTTTAATACATAGATATGTATAAGATTTTTTTTCTTTTTTTAATTGTTGAAGCTAATTGCCCTCAGATTGTAGAATCACCCACAAAATGTTGACCACTAATTACAGGTGGATCTCAATAAATTAGAATTTCATCAAAAAGTTGATTTATTTCAGTAATTCAATTTAAAAAATGAACCTCATATTAAACAGATTCAATACACACAGAGTGATATATTTCCAAGTGTTTATTTCTTTTAATTTTGATGGTTATGGATTACTGCTCATGAAAACTCCAAATTCAGCTTCTCAAAAAAAAAAATTGAATATTGTGAAAAAGCTCAATATTGGAGATTTATGGTGTCACATTCTAATCAGCTAATTAACTCCAAACACCTGCAAAGGTTTCCTGAGCCTTTAAATGGTCTCAGTCCGGTTCAGTAGTCTACACAATCATGGGAAAGACAGCTGACTTGACAGTTGTCCCTAAGACCATCACTGACACCCTCCACAATGAGGGTAAGCCACAAAAGGTCATTGCTAAAGAAGCTGGCTGTTCACAGGGTGCTGCATTCAAGCACATTAATGGAAAGTTGAGTGGAAGGAAAGATGTGGCAGAAAAAAGGTGCACAAGCAGCAAGGATAACCACAGCTTCAAGAGGACTGTGAAGCAAAGCCAATTCAAGAATTTGGGGGAGATTCACAAGGAGTGGACTGCAACTGGAGTCAGTGCTTCATGAGCCACCACACACAGATGTATCCAGGACATGGGCTACAACTGTTACATTCCGAGTCAAGCCACTCCTGAACCAGAGACAGCGTCAAAAGCATCTTACCTGGGCTAAGGAGAAAACAAACTGGACTGTACCACAGACGTCCAAAGTTCTCTTTTCAGACCAAAGTTCTCTTTTCAGATGAGAGTAAATTTTGCATTTCATGAGGAAATTACAGTCCTAGAGTCTGGAGAAAGAGTGGAGAGAGAAGTTCCTTGAAGTCCAGTGTGAAGTTTCCACAGTCACTAATGATTTGGGGAGCCATGTCATCTGCTGGTGTTGGTCTGTTGTGTTTTATCAAGTCCAAAGCCAGTGCAGCCGTCTACCAGGAAATTTTAGAGCACTTCACGCTTCCCTCTGCTGACAAGCTTTATGGAGATGCTGATTTTACTTTTCCAGCAGGACTTGGCACCTGCCCACACTGCCAAAAGTACCAAATGCTGGTTTAATGACCATGTTATAACTGTGCTTGATTGGCCAGCAAACTCTGATCTAAACCCCATAGACAATCTATGGGGTATTGTCAAGGGGAAGATGAGACACCAGGGACCTCATGTATAAAGGACTGCACAGCTTTCATACTGAAAGAAGGCGTACTCACAAAATCTGAAAAGTGCGTGCGCACAGAAGTTTTAAGATGTATGAAACTGTGCGCATGCCCACTTCTCTGCTCCTTTTCTTTATACATCTCACCTCACCGTGAAAGTCAGCGCACGTGCATGATCTCTTTACTCTGCCTCAGTTCTTCCCACTAATGACCATGCAAATGACAAAAAATAAAGCCCCTTCTGCCACTCTTCTGTCAAACAATGACCTCAATCCTGCGGGAAAGGGCAAGATAAAAAAAATAACTTCATGGACTGTGATGCTGAGATGTTGATAACAGAGGTGGAGGTCAGAAAAAAACATTTTTTTTATTTTGTTCTGACCCTCTGGAATCAACAATAAACCTACGTTTACCAAGTGGACTGTGTTACAATGACAGTTAATGCAGATGGATCTGACTGAAATAAAATAAAATAAATTGTCTGGCATTAAAGTTAAAGTCAGTAGATGGATAGCTACTCAATGACAGTGTTGCTGGGGTGATAGCGGGGGTGGGGGGGTGCTGTTACAAGGAAAAAAATGCTGTGAAAGAAAGCCCTTGGTAATCCGCATAGACAGACACGATGTTACAAAGTAAAATAAGTAAATAAAATAAATAAAGTAAATAAACACCACTGAGTGCCACTCCAATCTTACAGCTGAATTTATACAGGTTACAAACCAAATCTGTGTCAGAATCCAAATTATGCGTGACGGCCAGGCGGAACACTCGGAGCTGCACAATATAAAAGCCTTTTATTTCCAAATTATAACCTCCAAGGTACGGCACATATTGCACTGGAGCTGGGGCTTCTCCTGTTGTCTTTGGGTCAAAATGACTCAAAGACAATATGTGTTATAGCAGTTTCCGCCGACCCACTTCCCAAGGTTTGAGGAGGCTGAAATGTCAGAGGGAGAATGCGTTAAGGGTCCCTGGAAATCCTGGTAAATTGCAGCCCAGAACTCCCCATGGTCCTCCTTTTATTCAGCGTTAACCCAGAGGATCTCTCCTTTTTTCTTTGGGTCAAAATGATACATTTACATAAACAGGATCCAGTTAACAGTGGCGCTGGTTGGTCCACGAGTGATGCAGGTAGATATTATTCACCGGGGTTTCACTGTGCTCAATGAGCTGAGTTATGGAGATAAATCACATAATAATAATCAGGTTTTTCACAGATTAATTCATAGACAAATCATTTTAACTGAAGGGGAAACATTAATTTAAATATTATTTTAACATATTCAGTGAATTTCAGCTGTTAGTAGTTAGAGTTGCAGCTGGTAGTTTGAAAGACCCACCTGATACAGCCAACAGCCGCAATTTCTCACGGCAGGTGGAAACTTTGCAGCTCAGCCCACAGATACTCACATCATGTTTGTTTTTATACATCCCACTGTGTGCATGAAAATCAATCAGTGTACACTGTGTTTTTGTGTGTGCCCACCGTTTATACATGAGTCCCCAGACCCAACAATGCAGATGAGCTGCAGGCTGCTATTAAAGCAACTTGGGCTTTTGTAACACCTCAGCAGTACCACAGGCTGATCACTTCCATGTCACGCCACATTGACACAGTAATTCATGCAAAAAGAGCCTCAACCAAGTATTGAGTGTGTACATGGACATACTTTTCAGTCAGCCAACATTTCTATTAAAAATCAATGTTTTTAAATTAATTTTATGTAATATTCAACAGTGTATCATCAGCACGGTGGTGCAGTGGTTAGCTCATGGTTAGGTCATGGGATCGATTCCACACCTGACCATCATGGGTTCGATCCCAACAACTTTTGGATATTTGTGGGCAGTGATAAATTCTTCACTTTAAACATTATTACTGCAGTTTTAAAGTCAACCAGCTCTTTCAGCTTGAGAGCTTTTAATTTAAGAAAAAGTGGGTTTGTTGGTTCCCTGTAAGCAGCTTTGTTTATTATTCTAATAGCTCTCTTCTGAAGCATAAAGATTGGATATATGTTAGTTTTATATGTATTTCCCCATACTTCAGTACAATATGTCATGTAAGGGAGTATTAATGAATGATACAAAGTAGTGTGGGTTGATTCAGCAAATATTTCACTCTGTGTAGTATTGCAATTGATTTAGATATTTTACCTTTAATATAATTAATATGTGACTTCCAACACAGTTTATTATCAATTATTACTCCAAGAAATTTAGTTTCGGATACCCTTTCAATCTCTACACCATTTACACTGAGTTTAGATACTGAGTTGTTGTGATGGTTGTTAAAAACTATAAATTTTGTCTTACTTAAATTGAGCATTAATTTGTTTGAATCAAACCACAGTTTAAGCTTTCCTAATTCCTTTCCGAGTGTATCCAAAAGTTGTTCCAAATTGCTTCCACTGCATAATAAATTAGTGTCATCGGCAAACAATATTAAATCCATTTTTTCCGAAACTTTACATATATCATTTATATACATGTTGAATAACAATGGCCCCAAAACTGAACCCTGTGGGACTCCACAAGTAACCTTCAGTAACTGAGTTTTTGCTACCAACACATACATACTGATATCTGCTATTTAAGTAACTACATAACCAGGACAGTGCTACCCCCCAATACCATAATTTTGTAGTTTATTTAATAATAAATTATGATCCACTGTATCAAATGCTTTTTTAAGATCCAGGAATACCCCAGCTGAATACTCTTTATTTTCAGTGGCAGTTGATATTTTTTCTATAAATTCCATTAGAGCAAATGCAGTTGTCCTCTTGTGTCTGAACCCATATTGCTGCTCACACAATAAATTATTCTTCATTATGAAGTTGTCAGTTCTCTCACAGAATATTTTTTCAAGTATCTTGGAAAATTGCGGCAATAGTGAAATTGGTCTATAGTTTGAAAATTCCCCTCTATCACCCGTCTTGTATATCGGAATTACTTTAGCTATTTTCATTGCATTGGGAAATATACCTGTTTGGAGAGACAGGTTACAAATATACGTCAGTGGCTTCACTAAGCATTCAATGATAGTTTTGACTAAAAGCATGTCACTACCATCACAGTCCGTCGATGTTTTACTTTTAAACGATTTAACAATTTCAATGACCTCTCTCTCAACTGTGTTCTTTACGAAAATGGAGTCTTTTATAGCAACGTTTTTGCTTATTGTATCACCTGTAGGTGCCGTAATGGGTACTTTATTACATGTATAGTTTATTTCTTTTATCTTATCATGTTTAATGTTGCAGCATTGTACCGAGACAAATTCCTAGTTTGTGTACTACATGAACAATGGCAATAAACCTGATTCTGATTCTGATTCTGATTCTGATTCTCGAGCCAAATTAGGACCAATGTTAACAAAAAAATTTATTAAATTCATCTGCAGGTGAGACTGCATTCACACTCTGAGTCTTTTTTTTTTTTTAAAGATTGGTTGGGTAGCTTGTATTTCTGTTTTTATTTCCAAGAATATTGTTAAGTATTGTCCTTGTATTTTTAATATTACCTGTTTTTCTCCAACTCTTTACTGTAATAGTCTCTTTTACTACACCTCATTATATATGTTAACCTATTTTTGTATGTTTTATACCGCTGCTCTGCTTCTTTTGTCCTTTTCTATAGAAAAACTTTATAGAATGAATTGCCTCAGCAGGTCTTCTTTAAAAGAACTGATTGCAATTTGTGATTTGTATCTGAAAGATTTTAAAGTTTTTTCTGTATTGGCCCCCGTGTGGCCATGGATAAGTGCAAAGACTGGCAAATGATCACTTACTGTATGTCATTTATCAATAATCCACTTTCTATTTTCTTATCAATAATATTAACAAACAAGTTATCAATAAGTGTAGCAGTGTGAACTGTGATTCTACTGGGATGTGTTATTGTGGGATATAGACTCATACTGTACATAGAATTCATGAACTCTGTAATTACATTTTGTTGAAATGGATTTAGTAAATCAATACTGAAATCTCCACAGATTACAACTATTTTCTTACTAGTTATATTATTGTACAGCTCAACTAATTTATCTCTGAATGTCTGAATACAAGTTCCCGGCATTCTATATATATATATAACTTATAATTAGATTTTTTGTTTTATCTTGGTCAATCTCAACAGTAACACATTCCAGAATCCCTGGTAGTGCAAAGGACATTCCATTTACAAGTTTACACCTATACAGGTCATCAATATACAGTGGGGCAAAAATGTATTTAGTCAGCCACCAATTGTGCAAGTTCTCCCACTTAAAACATGAGAGAGGTCTCCCAATTTTCATCATAGGTATACCTCAACTATGAGAGACAAAATGAGGGAAAAAAAATCCAGAAAATCACACTGAAGGATTTTTAATGAATTAATTGGTAAATTCATCGGTAAAATAAGTATTTGGTCAATAACAAAAGTTCATCTCAATACTTTGTTATATACCCTTTGTTGGCAATGACAGAGGTCAAACGTTTTCTGTAAGTCTTCACAAGGTTTTCACACACTGTTGCTGGTATTTTGGCCCATTCCTCCATGCAGATCTCCTCTAGCGCAGTGATGTTTTGGGGCTGTCGCTGGGCAACACAGACTTTCAACTCCCTCCAAAGATTTTCTATGGGGTTGAGATCTGGAGACTGGCTAGGCCACTCCAGGACCTTGAAATGCTTCTTACGAAGCCACTCCTTCGTTGCCCGGGTGGTGTGTTTGGGATCATTGTCATGCTGAAAGACCCAGCCACATTTCATCTTCAATGCCCTTGCTGATGGAAGGAGGTTTTCACTCAAAATCTCATGATACATGACCCCATTCATTCTTTCCTTTACACGGATCAGTCATCCTGGTCCCTTTGCAGAAAAACAGCCCCAAAGCATGATGTTTCCACTCCCATGCTTCACAGTAGGTATGGTGTTAATTGGATGCAACTCAGCATTCTTTCTCCTCCAAACACGACAAGTTGAGTTTTTACCAAAAAGTTCTATTTTGGTTTCATCTGACCATATGACATTCTCCCAATCCTCTTCTGGATCATCCAAATGCTCTCTAGCAAACTTCAGACGGGCCTGGACATGTACTGGCTTAAGCAGGGGGACACGTCAGGCACTGCAGGATTTGAGTCCCTGGCGGCGTAGTGTGTTACTGATGGTAGCCTTTGTTACTTTGGTCCCAGCTCTCTGCAGGTCATTCACTAGGTCCCCCCATATGGTTCTGGGATTTTTGCTCACCGTTCTCGTGATCATTTTGACCCCACAGAGTGAGCTCTTGCGTGGAGCCCCAGATCGAGGGAGATTATCAGTGGTCTTGTATGTCTTCCATTTTCTAATAATTGCTCCCACAGTTGATTTCTTCACACCAAGCTGCTTACCTATTGCAGATTCAGTCTTCCCAGCCTGGTGCAGGTCTACAATTTTGTTTCTGGTGTCCTTTGACAGCTCTTTGGTCTTGACCATAGCGGAGTTTGGAATCCTGACTGTTTGAGGTTGTGGTCAGGTGTCTTTTATACTGATAACGAGTTCAAACAGGTGCCATTAATACAGGTAACGAGTGGAGGACAGAAGAGCCTCTTAAAGAAGAAGTTACAGGTCTGTGAGAGGCAGAAATCTTGCTTGTTTGTAGATGACCAAATACTTATTTTCCACCATAATTTGCAAATCAATTCTTTAAAAATCAGACAATGTGATTTTCTGGATTTTTTTTCTCATTTTGTCTCTCATAGTTGAGGTATATCTATGATGAAAATTGGAGACCTCTCTCATCTTTTAAGTGGGAGAACTTGCACAATTGATGGCTGACTAAATACTTTTTTGCCCCACTGTACAGTGCAACACCACCACCCTTTTTTGAGATCTATTAATATAAAACATCTGGATATCCCTTTATTGCCATCAGAGAAGCCTGCTCTTCATTAAGCCAAGTTTC
The DNA here is from genome assembly GCA_020510985.1 of Pholidichthys leucotaenia. NCBI lineage: Eukaryota > Metazoa > Chordata > Actinopteri > Cichliformes > Pholidichthyidae > Pholidichthys > Pholidichthys leucotaenia. Next base: position 173,791,896 of record CM035840.1, on the reverse strand, counting down.
AGAGACTGTGACAGCTGTAAATTTTCTATCTAGCTGTTTTAAATAGTCCTGAATCTGTGGAAAGTTTTTGTTCAGACTTCTGCTGTTGAAGTGTATTATTGATAGTTTACCATCTAATTGCACTTGACTTTTAAATTGCTTTTCAGTACAATATTGACAATGATTATGAATATTATTGAAGAAGTGGTTATCAGGATCAATATCATTCTCCATCTCTTGTATTTTATGTTCACCATAATGGCATATTTTCAGAGTCTGAAGTTCTTCACTCTGTGTCAAATGACTTCCTCCAAATGGGGATAATTGATGTCTACTAAAGTTAGTCATAAGTTTTTTGTTTTGTTTTTGTTTTGTTTTTTTAGTACATTAACATGGCATGTCACAAAAGAACTATTCTTGCCGTGTGTGTGGATATGGATTATCATAGTCTCTTAATTTTCTTAATCAGTGTTTGTCGGCCTCCGTCGGTCTATGATGACCATGAAAGAGAATCCTAAATGTCTACTCTGCTGGAACAGCACCGCCTGTGGCTGAACAGGCCGATGCGCACCGGTGTTCTACCTTCCAGCGTTGGGCATTGGTAGGATTCAAGCCTGGGCAGGAAGATATGGAGGACAAGATGTTACCCATGCAGCATGTCCCCCCTCTCCACGTCACTGATGAATCCAAAGGAACAGCAGGGCTGCTATAGTTTGGCACCAGCGCTGTCGCAGGAGCTGCCAGAACGATGTTGAGCACAACAGAGAACTGTCTTAGGGGCTCCGACTCTGGATTTTTACTCAGGGTTGACTCCCGAAGCCTTTCCCGTGACCAGGTGTGCCGCAAGGCAGCGGAGGTTTGAAATCAGGGTTTACCTTCCCCTAGATGGGCTACCTTCCCAGGTTGACGAGCCACCATCTACCCGAAGCATCTGGTTTTAAGGCGCCAGAGATCCGCCCTCGCCCCTTCTCCTATTAGTAAAAGCAGTTCCACTGGGCTTAGAGACTAAACCACACGGGCAGGCTAGGAGTTGGACTTAGTTGTCAGAGGCTTTTCGAGACACATGCCGTAAGGAGCATTTTATGAGCACTGGGAGCTTAACCCCAGTACTGCTCCTGGCTATGACAACCTTGGAACCAATCAATGTTCATCTAATCAGTGTTCATCTACTGTATATTTATTTAAGTCAGTAAGATCTCTTATTATTATGGCCTTTGCTTCCTCAGGTGTTCCATTTACTGTAGTTTGATCCAAACTGTACAGTTTCTTGTCCATGTTACCTGTATCTTATTTTGTCTTTTCAACATCCGTGCTTGCTGTGCTATTTCAGCATTAGTCTTTGTTAAATGTTCATTTAGGTAAACTTCTGTTCCCCATAGCTTTCTGGCCTGCCTCAGTATGTCATTCTTTACCCATCTGTTCACAAAGTGCATCACAGTTGATTTCTTTGTTTTATTATCTTTTCTGGGTAAAGTATGACAGGCTGAAATTGCATTTACTTCAACCTTTATACTTCTGCTTTCAAGGAACTGAAGCACCTGGTTTTCCAGGGAGACTGATTCACTCCTCACCTCTCATTCCTGCTGTAGCATTGGCATATGTTTGATATATATATATAATGTATAATACTGTATAATACTGTTCAAGATCCTCGATGCGTCGCTCCAAGTCTGCAATTTTTTTTGTCTTTTTCCTTAATTGTTAATTTCAATTCTCAGACTTCCTCCATTAGCCCTAATAGTTTAAGCTGTTGATTGGCCACTTTGGTCAGTTCTTCTGACAAGAAGTTCAGAGATTTTTTAATCTCTTCCATTTCTTCCTTCTTTGGTGGCATTTTTACTGACCTGTTGATAGTAAAACAATCTCTGCTGGAGTCGCCGGTATCCGATCCAACCGACCTCGAATCCAGCTGGGGCCTCAGCTAGCCCCCTCCGCTGCTAGTCCTGCTGCTTAACGCCGCTGTAATTGAGCTCCTGATCCGGCTCCTATCCAGCCGGGGTGCCATCAGCTACTCCACCAAGCCCCACCGCCGCTGTAGTTGAGCTCCAATCCAGCTCCTGTCCAGCTGGGGTCCCGGTAGCTCCTCCGCTGAGCCCCGCTGCCTACCACCGTCCTCCTCAGTAGTTCCTCTGTCGAGCCCCACCACTGTAACTGAGCTCCGATCCGGCTCCTATCCAACTGGGGCCCCGGCTGCTCCTCCACTGGTCCCCGTCTCCTACCGCCACTATAGTTGAGTTCCGATCCGGCTCCTGTCCAGCTGTTGCCTCGGTTAGTTCCTCCAGTGAGCCCCAATCACAAGATTCTAAGAATTTGTGCGGGAGGCTCAGCTGTCATCTACCGGGCTGATGCCGGGTCAGTGAGACGAACCGGGGACAGAGTCGCTCCTTTGTATCGGTTTTAGGTGCTACGACTAGCTATGGCGTTAGCCATAGCAATAGCGATAGTGTTAGCTTAGCACATCCCCCGGCTCCTCCTGTGGGCGTTAGCTATAGCGTTAGCTATAGTGATAGCGTTAGCTTAGCACATCCCATGGCTCCTACTTAGTGTGAAGGACCAGCCCCACAGCTAACACGAACAGAACGTTCATAGTATCCACTGTCTGCACTCAGTACAGGACGCCACCATATCATGGTAACAACTATTAATTATCCTAATTATCCTCATAACAGTGCTGCAGTAGAGATCAGACTGAGACCAGAGTATAGAGAGATTTTTAAGGGGTCGAGACCAAGACCACTCGATTCTCCCAAGACCACTCGATTCATTCGATTCTCCCATGATGGGAGACACCTGGTTTCCTTTCATGTCAGTCAAGTTGTTCCCATGGAAACTTACTCAGTTTAAAGGAGGAGCGCATCAGTTCAGAGAGAGAGAGAGAGAGAGAGAGAGAGAGAGAGAGAGTTGTTCTGTGTGAAAGTTTTGTCTGTGTCCTGCTTTTAATGCTTTTTTTTCTTCATCTTTTGGTTACAGTTATTTCAGTCTCCATTTTCATCCATCCATCCATCCATCCATCCATCCATCCATCCATCCATCCATCTTCTACCGCTTTTCCGGAGGTCCGAGTTGCGGAGGCAGCAATTCAAGCAGAGAAGCCCAGACTTCCCTCTCCCCCGCCACCTGCTCCAGCTCTTCAGAGAGGATACCAAGGCGTTCCCAGATCAGCTGGGAGACATAGTCTCTCCACCAAATCCTGGGTCTGCCCCGGGGTCTCTTCCCAGTGGGACGTGCCTGAAACACCTCAAATGGGAGGCGTCCAGGAAGCATCCTAATCAGATGCCCATACCACCTCAACTGACTCCTTTCAATGTGGAGGAGCAGCGGTTCTACTCTGAGCCTCTCCCGGATGACTGAGCTCCTCACCCTGTCTCTGAGGGTGAGTCAAGCAATCCTACGGAGAAAGCTCATTTCAGCCGCTTGTATCCGTGACCTTGTTCTTTCGGTCATTACCCAAAGCTTGTGACCATAGGTGAGAGTAGGAACGTAGATTGACTGGTAAATTGACAGCTTTGCCTTAGAACTAAGCTCCCTCTTCACCACAACCGACTGGTACAACGTCCGCATCACTGCAGATGCTGCTCCGATCCGCCTGTCAATCTCTCGCTCCATTTCCCCCTCACTCGTGAATAAGACCCCAAGAAACTTAAACTCCTCCACTTGGGGCAGGAGCCTGTCTCCAACCCAAAGAGGACAATCCACCTTTTTTCGGCTGAGGACCATGGACTCGGACTTGAAGGTGCTGGTTCTCATCCCAGCCACTTCACACTTAGCGGCAAACCGTCCCAGCAAGAGCTGTAGGTCATTGCTGGATGAAGCCAGCAGGACAACATCATCTGCAAACAACAGAGATGAGATCCTGTGGTCACCAAGCATGACGCCCTCAATTCCCTGGCTGCGCCTAGAAATCCTGTCCATAAAAATTATGAACAGGATCGGTGACAAAGGGCAGCCCTGGCGGAGTCCAACTCTCACTGGGAATGAGTCCGACCGAGTGTTGGCAATACGAACCAAACTCACAACGGTAGTACAGAGACCGAATAGCTCGTAACAACAAGCCCGATACCCCATACTCCCGAAGCACCCCCCACAAAAAACCTCGAGGGACGCGGTCAAATGCCTTCTCCAAGTCCACAAAGCACATGTAAACTGGTTGGGCAAACTCCCACGAACCCTCAAGAATTCTCGAGAGGGTAAAGAGCTGGTCCGATGTGCCACGGCCAGGACAAAAAACACATTGCTCCTCCTGAATCCGAGGTTAGACCAACGGCTGGACTCTCCTCTCCAGTACCTTGGCATAGACCTTCCCAGGGAGGCTGAGGAGTGTGATCCCTCTAAAGTTGGAGCACACCCTCCGGTCCCCTTTTTTGAAGAGAGGAACCACCACCCTGGTTTGCCATGCCAAAGGCACTGCCCCCAACCTCCACACAATGTTGCAGAGGCGTGTCAACCATGACAGCCCTACAACATCCAGGGCCTTGAGGTACTCAGGGCGAATCTCGTCCACCCCCGGGGCCCAGCCACCAAGGAGATTTTTAACCACCTTGGCGACCTCAGCCCCTGTGATAGGCAAGTCATCCCCCTCGTCCACAAACATTGCTTCCTCTGTGGAAGGCGTATCAGTGGGATTGAGGAGATCCTCGAAGTATTCCTTCCACCGCCCGAAGATATCCCCAGTCGAAGTCAACAGCGCCCCATCCGCACCATACACAGTGTGGACAGGGAGCTGCTTTCCCCTCCTGAGCCGCCGGACAGTTTGCCAGAATCTCTTCGAGGCCGACCGAAAGCCTTGTTCCATGGCCTCACCGAACTCCTCCCATACCTGGGTTTTTGCTTCAGCAACCACCCGAGCTGCACTCCGCTTGGCCTGCCGGTACACCTCAGCTGCTTCGGGAGTCCCACAAGCCAACCAAGCTTGATAGGACTCCTTCAGCTTAATGGCCCCCCTCACCACTGGTGTCCACCACTTGGTTCAGGGGTTGCCACCACGAGATGCACCAACCACCTTGCAGCCGCAGCTCTGGGCCGCCGCTTCAACAACAGAGGTGGAGAACATGGCCCATTCAGACTCCATGTCTCCAGACTCCCTCGGAATGTGGTTGAAGTTCTTCCGGAGGTGGGAGTTGAAGACCTCCCAGACAGGGGCTTCAGCCAGACATTCCCAGCACACCCTCACTATACGTTTGGGTCTACCAGGTCTGAATGGCATCCTCCCTGCCATCGGATCCAACTCACCACCAGGTGGTGATCAGTTGACAGCTCTGCACCTCTCTTTACCCGAGTGTCCAAGAGATACAGTTGCAGGTCTGATGACACGATAACAAAATCGATCACTGACCTGCGACCTAGGGTGTCCTGGTGCCAGGTGCACATATGGACACCCTTATGCTTGAACATGGCGTTCGTTATGGACAAACTGTGGTTAGCACAGAAGTCCAATAACTGAACACCACTCAGGTTCAGATCGGGCAGGCCGTTCCTCCCAATCACTCCCCTCCAGGTTTCACTGTCATTGTCCACGTGCGCATTGAAGTCCCCCAGTAGGACAGTGGAGTCTCCAAGAGGAGCACCCTCCAGCACCCCAGTCACAGACTCCAAAAGGCTGGGTACTCTGAAACATCATTTGGTGCATAGGCACAAATGATGGTCAGGACCCGTTTCCCAACCCGAAGGCGCAGGGAAGCAACCCTTTCATCCACCGGGGAAAACTCCAATATAGAGGCAGAAAGGTGGGGGGATACAAGAATACCCACCCCTGCTCATTGCCTCTCGCCCGGGGCAACTCCAGAAAAGGCCAAGCTCCAGCCCCTCTCCAGGAGACTGGTTCCGGAACCGGAGCTGTGTGTTGAGGTGAGGCCAACTATATCTAGCCGGTATCTCTCAACCTCGTACACCAGCTCAGGCTCCTTCCCCACCAGAGAGGTGACATTCCATGTACCAAAAGCCAGTTTAGAAAGCTTGGGATCAGTTCGCCAAGGTCTCCACCTTTGACCGCCACCTTATCCACATAGCACCGGACCCCCATGATCCCTCCTGCAGGTGGTGAGCCCACTGGAGGGCGGACCCATGTAACTCCTTCGGGCTGAGCCCGGCCGGGTCCCATGGGTGGAAACCCGGCCACAAGACGCTAGCCATCGAGCCCCTCCCCCAGGCCTGGCTCCAGGGTGGGGCCACGGTAACCCCATACCGGGCGGGGTACACTAAATCCTTGATCTAGAATTTATCATGGGAGTCTGTTGGATCGTTCTTAGTCTGGCCCTTCACCCAGGACCAGTTTGTCTTGGGTGACCCTATTGCCCCAGACAACATAGCTCCTGGGATCACTGGGGCACGCAAACCCCCCCACCACGATAAGGTGACGATCCATGAGGGGGTTTTCATCCATTTTCATCACAGTTACAAATTCATACTAAGGTTTCCTTGGTTCCACAAATGTGATTATACTCTTTTGCTCAATAATCAGTTACATGTTGAATGTAATGCTTGATACTTCATAATTTTGCCTTTCCAACAAATCCATTGAATGTAATGTCATTTAATCTGAGTCTGATCGTTAAAACTGTAAATGGTATATGGAAATTTCTGTTGATTTCTTTTACTGTGTTTGTTTCTAAAGTTACCCAGTGGAATTCACAAATATTTGAGATTTATTGATTGAAGGTATAAAGATTAGTTATTAATAAATTGTCCAAGTTTGTGGACTGGTGCCCCTTTAGGAGTGTTTTCCTCTTGTTTGTGAGTGTTGGTGGTCACACAGTAAACCTCTGTCCCCACATACACCTCTAAATCTAAATTAAATAATCTTTGTACCTTATAACCAATTAAATGTTAGAGAGAAGGGTTATACTTTAACTCACCCCTAATCTCATTTTGACAGGTACCACGCCCCCTTTGATCTGACCTGACCCTGACCCCACCCCGTGACCTTGTGTAATGAGGTTGTCAGTCAAAAGTGCTTTGAAAGCATGACCTTTGACTTCGCGTAATGAGGCTGTCAATCAAGTGCTTTGATCTCGTCAAACCAAAAGCTTTGTTTCTAATCTATTGTCCATATACTGTATGTTTCAGGGTAAATGATGAACCTTGCGTAATTAGGCTGTCAATCAAAAGTGCTATGAAAATATGACCTTTGACTGGAACATGCCATCTGAAGTGACAGCTGTGTTTTTAATCTATTGTCCATATATGTTTCAGGGTTAATGATGAACCTCACGTAATTAGGCTGTCAATCAAAAGTGCGTTGAAAACATGACCCTTGACCAGAACTTGCTGTCTGAAGGATCTGTTGTCCATATGTGGGATAGCGTGAGAACGGAATGTTAACAATGTTTTTCACACACACACACACACACACACACACACACACACACACACACACACACACACACACACACACACACACACGTGCGCTAGAAACGCTTTTAACCTCAGCAGCCCTTGCAGACCCCGGAGATCCTACAGCCCGAGCAGACCCCAGAGGCCCCGGGACCCATGCAACGCGCAGAGACCCCGGAGCCTCCGCTGTCCATGGAGATCCCAGAGAGCCGATACCCTCTACGACCCATAGATCTTCCAGACACCAACAATATAGACCATCCTAAAACCCCGAGTCCTACAAACATCGAATGTGACTGTGCGGGGTGTCTGATCCCACACCCTTCACATACGTTATCGGGCCACAATTCACCATCAATGCAAGTAACATTGCCAGAAGATCAACCTGACGGGTGGATGAGCGACGTGTTCTTCAGATTTCTAAAATCAGCCATGCTTCATTTGCTCAACAAAACTCTGGAGGAGTACCAGCAAGAGAAATGTCTGGGATGTTGTATTAACCACCCCAGTCAGAGGCAACACCAGTGCTTGGATGTGATCACTGAGGGTTTCTACCAGGAAAACTTTCACTGGTTGATAGGAAGACTCTACACACCGGGGTTTATTCCAGCCATCCGACACCCCTTACAACGCTACAACATTCAGGATGATGATCAATGAATCAAAACTATGGCGGAGACTCTTCTGTTGGAGCTACAGTTGACCAGAGCCATCCACGATCCCATCAATGATATGTACGAGAAGCTGGTTGGAAAAAATAAGAGCAATCTGGTGCGTCTTCAGAAAGCCATGGAGCTGTGGATGAATCCTTTGTTTTGGGATGTCTAAAAAGAACAAAAAAGTAGAGAATGGGGAGTTTCATCGAGAAACTTTGGAGCAAGTTTGAGACCCATCTTAACTCTCTTTACTTAGCAAATCTCTTGTATCGTGTTACTGATAGCAGAGTAAATAAAAATGTAGCGGGTGTAAGGGGAGACATGGAGTGTGAGAGACTGGAGAACCTGCTAGAAAAAGTACAGACTTTATCCATCGATACACTGTGGAAAAGACTGGTACGAGTCTGTGTGACTGAGTGCAACTCCAGCTTCTCCCACAGTTTTATAGAGATCATTAAAGAAATGGGGAACGACCCTCTTGGGCCTAGTCATCTACTCGCATTCTATGCTTTGCTTGTTGATGTTACCAAAGAGCTTCTGCAAGCCAGACACCCTATCGACGTCTTTGATGAACTCCTGAAAATACACAGCGTCATTCGTAATACTGTAGATCATTCTGTCCTAACTCTAACTATAGCTACTTTAAAAGGCGGGTGCTAAGTTTCTGATACATTTTGGAGCATTAGATTTCTTTTGTTTTTTTACCTGTCACACTTTTTATCCTGTGTAAATGTTAGTTTTAGGTTATTTTTAAGAAATTGTTTTTTAAATCTTTGATCAAAAGTGTTTTTCACACATCCGTCGCTACGTTGTAACGATGGTATAAAAATGTTTAATTAAAAGAAGCTGAATAAAGATCCTCTGTCCTGTCTTGTTTTCCTCATTCTGATTTCATCATGTCAGAGACACGCTTCATGAAAACGGTGTATTACAACCCCGCACACCCAGGTAGCTTCGGAGGTGTAGAACGACTCCGCAAGGGCTTGCAAGATGAAACGGGGGAGAAGGTTGGGGTCAAAAGGGTCAAAAAGTTTTTATCTGAACAGGATGCTTATACCTTACACAAACCCGCCAGAGTACATTTTCCTAGAAACAAAGTTTTTGTTCCACAACCGTTAAACCAATTCCAAGATGATCTATGTGATATGCAGGCTTTAGCCGAATATAACGATGGATATAATTATTTATTAACGGTTATAGATGTATTTTCCAAGAAGGCGTATGTACGGGCTCTGAAAAGAAAGACGGCCGCTGAGGTGGTATGGGCTCTTGAATCCGTTTTTGAAGAAAGCCAAACACCCTTCAAACTACAAACCGATGCAGGAAAAGAATTTTTCAACAAAAGTTTTGAGTCTTTAATAGAAAAACATGTTGGGGTCATGACGTGAACGTCCCCACATTGTGTTTTTTTTTAATGTGAAATAGACTTATTATTATTATTTTACAGAATACTAACCGAGGCCTTCGACATCGACCGGTGGGGGCAGGAGCAGACCGAAGCACCCTCGTAAAAAGATCACGTCTGTGAGACGTCCGCCCAGCGGTATGTACTTACAGATTTGCACTCCTGTATTGATATTAAATGCAACAAGCCCCGTCATCATTTTGTACCTGCATCATTCACCCACAGACCCCAGTGCACTGGAGCGTGGGACACTGAGGAGGTGGGGGAGGAGGAGGACCACGCCAGCCGTTGACGTGAGATGACTCTTTGAAGGTATGTATTAAAAACTATTTAAAACGACCTTCCTGCTTGGAAGATAATTCGGTGTCTCTAAGAATAAAAACTGAAATATGTATTTTATTATTTTTAACATGTTTGTCACAATTAATTGTACATCTACAACTTTAGTCAACCAAGTTTCTTTTAAATAAATAAATATATATTAAATAAACCTTCGACCATCCACCAACTTGATTTGAAATAAAACATATGTACATCCATGAGTAAAGTTGATGTTTTTTTCTGCAGAATTAAATCAAGCACCGAATCCGGCCATCCCATCTGCTCCAGAGATCCTGTTTGACAGCGCCCCTGAGGAAGCCCTTCAACACTGTGTGTGTGGGACGAGAACTGGGGTGCAACAACGTCTGACCACTGTGTTATCACTGTGCAAGGTCATGCAGAGTTTCATGACCTCCGTCCTGGCCATCTGTGAAAAAGTGTAATGTAATCTTTTTTTTTCTCCTCTATATCCTGGGTATTGTGACAAACTGTAATAAGCTATCATGAATGAAAAATCAGAGTCAGACCACGCTGAATTGGGGGATGAGGGGGGTGAAAGGCTACCAGAGTGGGTAACAGACTATGATTATGCGATGGAAGATTTAACCTATTTGCATCAGTCTCTAATTGGAACAAATGAAATGCACAGAGCCGTGGATTAATTAGCTCATATTCCAGTGCCCCTTCAGATTGATTTACAGGATAGCGCGGATGAAATAGGAGAAACAACACCCCCAAGCAACAGCAACAATAATAATATCACCAGCAATGCACTTCATCATCTAGAATATATATTTGAGAATCAAAACTATCTGCACCTTCCGCCCACAAATCATCATCAATCACTCGCAACCCCTTCAACCTCCACCGAATAGCTAGAGCTTTCCCCTAACACGCAACAGGGTGCAGGGTTGCGTTCTGACGCTCATGACCGGGACGCGACATCCTCTAGGCACGGGGAAGTCAGAATATTCTCACCATTTAACACGGTGACGACGTGCCCGACATCGCAGACTTTTATAACGATGTGATGGGCACCCTCAGAGAATTGGCTGAGGATGCCCGATCACACGCTGAACGCAACGACGTAATCCAGCTAGAAGTTGTCGGTGAAAGCGCGAGGAGCAACATCCTCGTTACAGCCGCTGCTGACGGGGGTAATTTTTTACCGGCTTTTGAGGGTTTGCTTGACCGGGTAGTGCAGTCGGGCAATACCATCGACACGGAGGAGGGTTTAGAATTAATCCTACAGGTAGTGCATAACCCCAGAGGCGGTGGTAAAAGCAGGCTAGCGAAAATGTTAGACTGTGAAATTATCGATAAAAAAAGATGTCATTTGTACGTTACGTGTAGCGAGAAGGATCAACTCTTTTTTGCTACTAGCTTGGCACATCTGATGAACCTCCATTCAGACGACTGCGCTTGTAAAGCTTTCGGTAAGACGTTGCAAAATCAGGCGGGTCTGGGTGACCAGACGCCCATCACTTTTAGTGATATAGCGAACGGATTGTAGGGCGTAAAATCGTGGTGTTTCACAGAACATCTCACAGTCATCCCCTCTTGCATTTAGCGACAGACTATAGCGATGGCTCAAAACCTTTGTTCCTGTTCTTATTGCAAAACCATTACTACAGTATAAAAATCTCACAGTTTTCATAGGTACGGCATCCGTTTGTAACTACTGTTACAAGGCTTTTAACCCCTTGCACTCTGGTCAATTTCCCTAAAAATGCCTAAAAATAACGTACCCAAAGTAAATCAAAAGCTGTTCTTCAACCCTTTGCAGCATCTTCATGGGGTTGGTCTCATTTAAAAGAAAACACTTTGAATTTTTTGGCAAAACAGTCATAATCTCTCTAAGTGCTCCTGCCACTGAGTAACAGTCATCTAAACATACTGAACTTGAAGAAAACAAAGTCTGCCTGGGTGTTTTTTTGGATACAAATGCTTGCAAATAACACACAGCTGTCAGATCCGGGCTGGAAAGTGCAACAGAAATGTAGAACCAAGTGTTATCCAGCTGAGGTCAAAATTTTGTAACAATACCACAAAAAATGAATATATTACACAGCTTTTTCCTCAGGTTGTTCCCAGGCGTTTTTGAACTGTGCCAAATTGTGCCAAATGGCACAGTTTGGAAAAACGTCTGTAAGTTTTGAATGATTCAATATAGAAGCTTGATCTTGGGCTCTAATGAAAGGTGACACTCAGGGCTGTGTGTGTGTGTGGGGGGGGGGTTGTTTATTCATTCATGAATGAATGAATGAATAAACAAGCCCCCACACACAAAGAAGCATGCCAAGTAAAAAATGTGTGGCCTTTTTTTTATCCAGAAAAAATAACCTACAGTGCACTAAAAATTATACTAAAATATCTAATGTAGAGGATAACAACTCCCCCCCGCCCACCCCGCTACAGAGGACGGACATCGTCCATCGCTACATGACGGACAGCGGGGACGGTGTGCCGTGGTCTACTATGCACAGTTGTAGTAAAATATCTGCAATCCGCTACAGAAGAGTAGCGGGTGGGGTGGGGGGGGCGCTCACGGTCCAGACGCGGCGCACGGACCAGTCCGTCAACGGTCCGTCATGTGGCGATGACGCACAGTTGTAATTTACCGATCGGTCAAAAGTCATTTTGATTACAATTTTCAGGGATAAAGAATAATTTAGCTTATAACACTTAACTGTCCACAACAGCAGTGTCGCTGGCGAAGCTCTCTTCCTCATTGTCAGACGAACATGATGCTGGTCCGCTTGTTACGGACTCGTGGTTCTGGTCACGCGACCCGGTCAAACCATGAATTCCATTATTGCGGTTTTGCGCTTCCATGATTGCGGTTTTGGCGAACGATTTTTCAAAACAAATAAGAACAGTATTAAGAAAAAAAGACTGGCGAATGCGTGTGTGTCACCCAGCGGCTTACACAAAACAGATTTTACGCACGGGACACATGCTTTCGAACTTCTGTGCTTCAATTGGCTTGCTGTATTCGCAGCCGTTGGTAGGCGGGTCCTTCTTGCTAGGTTTTCAGTCATTGGTTCTTCAAGGTTTCAGAAACCCAATTTAAGGCTCTTATTAGTCAAATGAGAGGTCAATCAAATCTAAACCAATCAAAGCACTCCTTTGGCTTTCTGTTCGCGGCTGTGTCTGTAGTGGAAGAACGGAAATGCAGCTTTTTTTTTTTTCAGGGAGCCCTAGGACGCAGAGACGTGACCGCCCGTGGTATCCCGGAGTGCAAGAGGTTAATAACCCGTATTCACACTATTCTAAAGGATACTGTCAGGTTTGCAATGACCCTGTCTGCCCTATGGAAGAGCTCAGGCCTGTAGAATGTTTAGACTGTCGCAGAAAGTGTTGCTCTCCGACCTGTTACGCCAGACACAAAGAGGCCAAGCGAGGTGCTGTAACCACACCCTACAGGAGTATCTGTGACATGATAAAAAAAATGTACCCTCTGCAACTTTTCCTATTATGTTAGTAAAACTGCAGGTACATCCCCACACCATTGTAACTGGTTAAAATGTAAAATTTGTGGGGTGCAATTACAACAGGTTTCTGAAGCCGATGATCATCAGTGTTACATTCAGCCACTCCCCTCGCAGGTTAAACATCCCGAGTTAGTTTTTTATGACATTGAAACATTCATCGACGACAAAGGGGAGCATGCGCCGTTTCTCATGTACACTAAAACATCGAAAGGTGAAGAAAAGTGTTTTTATGGTACAGACTGCGTAAAACAGTTTCTTTTGCATTTCAGGTGCGAAAAGTACAGGCGTAAAGTATTCATAGCACATAATGCCCGAAGGTTTGATGGTTACCTGATCTTGAACAGTATGATAAAAGAGAATATAATACCACAACAAATTCTCATGACGGGCAGTAAGATCCTAAATTTAATTTAAAATTAAAATTTTAAAAGTTTAAAATTTAATAAACCGGAGGCTCTGCATTATTGTAAAAATGACGTGGACATTCTAGCCACAGGGTGCGTTAAATTTAGACAGTGGTTCCTCACCGACACGGGTGTGGACCTTTTCTTCAGTGTCACGATAACATCGGCCTTAACAATAAAATTCATTTTATTGTTAAAAAATTTTATACCAAAATTCAATTTATTCATCATACATTTCAAGCATACAGTCTTTTTTTTCTTTCATAAGAAATGCAATCGGCTTGTCCCTGGCTCTGATTGCATGACATATGTATGTAACATATTGTATGACACTTACAGGCTTCCGCCTGATTTTTTTTACTATCCCGACAGCGTCTTAAAGTTCTTGGAGAAGCATTCACAAAACATCAAGTACCACAATGCTCAGTTACAGCATCAACTATCAGTGACTTGCGGTCAACACTGCGTCTATTACCTGGCACATCAGACCTGCAGATTATCTTTTGGAACGTGTACTGTCATTGTACAATGAGGATGTGATGAAAAATGACCTGATGGTGTACAATTTTGTGAGTAAATATCAAGATTGTATCAAAAATAAAATTAGTGCACCTCCTAAACAGGGGTGTTGTTCTTTACAACTGTTTAAAAACTGTCTTGTGTAGAAACTTAGGATAAAGAGTGTATGATATATACACCCTCTGATGATATAGAGTATATGTTTGACAACTGTTACTAATACCATGAATAATTACCCTTTTTGTGATTTCTTATGAAATGTGCCGAGACGGCATCTCAACCCATGGTGACAGAGCCCCCCCCTCAAGGTCGGGCTCCTGAACGACCAGGAACATCCCAGCCCCCCCCCCCCCCACCTAGGGTGGGAGGAAGGGAGGCAGGACCGGAGGGGAAGAAGCCAAGGGAAAGACAACACCAATGGGGCAATGTAGGGTAGCGGGGAAAAAAAACCCAAATACAACACTGACAAAACAGGGAATAATTAACCCAAGTACAGATGGGGAGAAGAACTGGGTCAGCACGCCGGTTACACACTACTCAGAGAGTACCAACAATGCGTGACCCAGAGCAAGGAAAAAAAAACACCAAAAAGGTACAGGGCAAAAATGCTGAGTATGGTCAAAAAAAGGGGAAACACAATACACAGCACCAATATAAGTACATACACACAGTCACCAAGAAAAGTGAAGGTGACTGGAACAAATGGACAATTACAGAGCATGGTGTTACGGAAAACAAGGCACATGACTCTATAATGAACAAACAGGGCATAAAAAAGAAATACTGAGTGCGGGCAAAGGAAAACCCACACACCCGAATATATAAGTACCCACAGTCACCTAAAGAAATGAAAGTGAGTGGAATGAATGGACAACTGCAGAGTATGGTCTGAAAGGAAACAAAACATAACTCTACAATGCAAAAAACGAGGCTAAAAACATGGTACAAGAAAAAAAAAATAAAATGCTGAGTATGTGAGATGGAAAACACACAGCACAATAAATACGAATCCACCAACAGGACAAAATACTACACCCGAGATGCATGGCAGGCAGAGTCCAAAAATAGCCGAGATGGCTCCGGAGATCTCCCCGCCCATTGTCCAGCTGGCGAATCAGGGAAAGAGAAGTGTTCGGACGGCGAACTCCGGACCCAGATCCCAGGAATCCAGTCCACTGGCAGCCGAACCAGGCCGCCCAGAGGGAAACACAGACCAGTGGGGGGAACCAGATCACCGAACCGAAAGCTCTGTGGGTCGGGTCGTTGACCCGCATCACTCAACCACCAGGACCGTTGAGACGGGCGAAGGATCAGAGCGGATCCCGGTGGAAGAGGCTCAGGGGAGAGCCGATGACGAGGGCGGCGGGCGTCAGGCCGCAGGGAAACGGCCGCCTCCTCACCGGACCTGGACAATACTGGGGCAGCACCCACGTCGGACCCCGATCGGGCCTCAGGCGAACCCACGTTGGACACTGCACCAGAACTGACCTCCAACGTTGAACCCGGACCCTCCAGCACCACGAGGAACAGCAACTCCTCGCCGGTGACCCTGGAAGAAGGCTCAGAAGAGAAAACAGAACCGGGATCAGGATCACCGGCAGCGCCAGAACCCGGCGAGATGAGCTCAGACGCAGCGGGCGGCTGCACCCTGCTCGTCTCCCCTAGAGATAGGCTGAAGTGCTCAAAGATAAAAAGAGAGAAAGGAAAGGAGAGCACTCGCCTGATCTCGGGTTCTGACGCCGTCCAGGACTGCAAAGATCCAGGATCCGTCGTCAAGAGATCGTTGTCAGGCTCCCATCTAGCCGCGTCGGGCCCCGCAGCCAGCACGATGGTCAGCGCAGCTTGAGATTCCTCCAGCTCCGGTGACCCCGCCGACGATCCACTCGGCGTGAAGCCAGAAGAATCTCGTCCCGCTGGACCGAACCGCTCCTCCGTGGAGACCCGGGGACGCTCAATTGTCGGCGTAGACTCCACGCAGCAGTCAGTCCCCCTCCTCCGTCCGCAATGTAGCTGCGGAACCACAGGCCCTCTCCTTATCCCACCACGTTGACCCGGAGCCGGGGACCGCTCGGCGGAGAGAGACACAGAGGATGCGGGATTAGGAATACAGGTTACAGCAGGTGGAGGGAGTTCAGGGAGCTGCGAACCCTGAACTTCTCCTCCAGGGATGTGACAGAGCAAATCATTAAGCAGGTGTGAAAAAAACAATGACTTGCCTGCCTCCTGGAGGTTGAGTATCGCCTGCTGTAGTGGAATCTGCTTCTTCCTCTCCCCGCCCGGCGATAACGGAGGACCCCCCGGGAGTTCGTCTGAGGATCGCTCGCGTTGTCTCCAGCAGAGAGCTCGCCAGGCCGGAATTCCAGGCACACACAGCAGTCAGGAAGCGCGTCGAGGAGGAGGGGGAAACAGCCGGGGTGAGCCAGCCCGAATGTCCAGGAATGACAGCGGGGGAATGAGGCTCAGGGAACGGGGCTGTAGAATCTCCACACAGACGAGGCGAAGAGGTGACAGCCGCGTGGGAGGAACTGTCCTGACGATGGCCCAGAACAGGATCTGGACGAGGTTCGTGCAGAGGTGACTTGGCAATGTGATGACGGCTACTCCCAGGGGACGAAGCGAGGGGGAAACCCAGGATTCGCCGCTCCAGATCGGAGATCGAGACGAGGAAGGCGTCGAGCACGGGAAAGCTTCGTAGCCCTGAAGTCCTCACCATCAACCTCATTGCCGCCGCCACATGCCTGAAGGTGGTGACAGGAAACACAGTGGAGCTCGCGACAGCCACTCGACCCCAGACATAACTGCTGTCAGCTGCGGCTCCTTGAAGGGAATCCCGAGTGACGTGGCGCAGGTCGGGGGAAGTCCTCTGGTTGGCGCGAACTCCCGGACTGGAATGGCGGCAGGAACGGGACTCCGAAGCGGGGAAAGACGTCGCCCACTTCGACTCCCTGCCGGGATTTCCATCCACCCCGTGGAGCTTCTCTCGCTGTGTGCCTGCAGCGTCTATCCTGGCACTGTCCTCCAGATGGTACAGAGAGTGAGGGTGACAGTCCAGGAGTTCCTCAGCACGGCCCGGATGCCAGCGTCTCGCGTTGGAGGCGTCGTGCAGGGTGAAGAGCGTCCCGTCGACAGCCTCCGAGATGGACCTCAGCTCGTCGCCCTGGCGCCGGAAGTGACTCCTGGGAAACGGCATGCGAGCAGCGCTGACACCCGGACAGAAAGGTACATTTCCACGGCGACTCACGGCCGCCGGTAACTCTTCTGGCTGCGACATACTGTCATACCCGGCTCTAGGGAGCCGGGCAATCAGAGCCAGGGACAAGCCAGTGAGTCGAGATGTTTTATTCTGGGTAAGGGATAAGGGATGAGGAGAGCACAGACACTCATACAGACGTACATTCTCAGGCTGCACAGCGCAGGGGTAGGTAGCTCGTACCGGACATGGGGGTAACAAGACGTGCATACTCACAGCGGAATACAAACACCGGAATGCTGCAAGGGGAGCTGAGGCTGACACCAGATGAAAGGGCTTCAGCCTAGCAGTGCTTATGTCGCAGCCCCGAGTCATCGAGGCTGCTCCTATTTATCCTCATTGGCAGCGCCCCAGCTGATGAAGACTAATTGGCCCCAGCCGTCCATAATGCTGCCAGCTGGGAGCCTGCTGAGACGCTGCTCAACGGGAAGCAGGGATGAGGGAAAACATGGGCTGAGTGCCGAGACGGCATCTCAACCCATGGTGACAGTAAGAATCAAAAAAGGAGGCTTCACCGTCCTTTTCCAGGGAGATGGCTAACCAGTGCTCTCCGGGCATGTGTGTGGGATGTGTGTTGATGACGAAGTAGGTGGAGGGTCTAAAGGCAGGGGTCAAAAACCGTAGCTGATCGGAGGGCCACACCCCACAAAACACATCTCCCAGCAGACGGCGCAGAAGACTCTCCAGCTGAATATTATTCATGTTCCTAGTAGTACTCCACCAGCACTTCTCTTTTAGAGTTAATTTCCAGAATACAATGGTAATAGGCGTAGACTATCAGCATCGTGGTGTGGGGAAGAGCCGTTCTAAATCTCATCTCCAGTCTTAAATTACCGTTCGACATGGTGGACAGGGTGTCGTTGTCATCCTCCGGGGCGAGATTAAACACAAACAGGGTGCACCATCCATCCATCCATCTTCTACCGCTTTTCCGGAGGTCCGGGTCACGGAGGCAGCAGTTCAAGCAGAGAAGCCCAGACTTCCCTCTCCCCAGCCACCTGCTCCAGCTCTTCAGAGGGGATACCGAGGTGTTCCCAGACCAGCTGGGAGACATAGTCTCTCCACCGAGTCCTGGGTCTGCCCCGGGGTCTCCTCCCAGTGGGACGTGCCTGAAACACCTCAAGTGGGAGGCGTCCAGGAGGCATCCTAATCAGATGCCCATACCACCTCAACTGACTCCTTTCAATGTGGAGGAGCAGCGATTCTACTCTGAGCCTCTCCCGGATGACTGAGCTTCTCACCCTGTCTCTGAGGGTGAGTCCAGCAATCCTACGGAGAAAGCTCATTTCAGCCGCTTGTATCCGCGATCTCGTTCTTTCGGTCATTACCCAAAGCTCGTGACCATAGGTGAGAGTAGGAACGTAGATTGACTGGTAAATCGACAGCTTTGCCTTAGAACTAAGCTCCCTCTTCACCACAACAGACCGGTATAACGTCCGCATCACTGCAGATGCTGCTCCAATCCGTCGATCTCTCGCTCCATTTTCCCCTCACTCGTGAACAAGACCCCAAGATACTTAAATTCCTCCACTTGGGGCAGGAGCCTGTCCCCAACCCAGAGATGACAATCCACCTTTTTCCGGCTGAGGACCATGGACTCGGACTTGGATCGTCACCTTATCGTGGTGGGGGGGTTTGCGTGCCCCAGTGATCCCAGGAGCTATGTTGTCCGGGGCAATTTGCCTCTGATAGGGTCTCCCAAGACAAACTGGTCCTGGGTGAAGGGCTAGACTAAGAACGATCCAACAGACTCATGATAAATTGTATATCAAGGATTCAGTGTACCCCGCCCGGTATGGGGTTACCGGGGCCCCACCCTGGAGCCAGGCCTGGGGGAGGGGCTCTAAGGCTAGCGTCTGGTGGCCGGGTTTCCACCCATGGGACCCGGCCGGGCTCAGCCCAAAGGAGTTACATGGGTCCGCCCTCCAGTGGGCTCACCACCTGCAGGAGGGATCATGGGGGTCCAGTGCTATGTGGATTAGGTGGCCGTCAAAGGCGGAAACCTTGGCGGACTGATCCCAAGCTTTCTTTCAAACAGGGTGTACCCATTGTTAAATTCCTCTCTGCTGATACTGAGAGGTAAATGTTTAAGATGTCTCCCCGTCGCCAGGAACATGTTGTAAAATTCCCTAACATAGAGTTGGTTATTAAACTGAGGTTGGAAAGTCTTGGCGGGGATCTATCGACCGTCCTGACAGAGAGCCAGATATTCCACATCGTTGTGACTAAAACTGAAAGGCGGTAGGTCTCTTCTCCCCATGAAGGCCTCGTGATGCACCATACCCTGAACCACGTATTTGGGAATGGCCCCCAGAAACAGATTCTCCTGGTTGCACATCCTAGAATTTTGTGGGATGGAGTATGTTTTTACATTGACGCGTGAGAGGGGGTAGAGTGCATTGCCTTTCATTAAGGCTGCGGCATGGCCTAATCTGACCGCGGGGGACACGGACACTTTTTTAAAAAACAGAGAGGCCCCCAATATTTTCAAACGGAAAGTGGAATCGCCGGCTCCCATGAGACAGAAAGCGTCATTGGCGCGGGTTAGTTTGATTCTCAAATCGACAGAGTTCAGCATAAGCCTCTCGCAAAAAAATATGTCCCTGTGAAGAGGACCGAGCAGGTGCACTTCGCGAGAATTGGCGTTAAAATGGGCTCTTTTATTTAAGCCTGCATTAGGGCTGTCCACGGTCACGACAGAATCTACAGCTCCAGCCATACCTTTGTAAAAAAGACTGGCGGCAAATTGGCTCTTGAGCGTGTCCTCGGAATAGTTCAATATCGTCTCAATTAAGGCTTGGTAGGAGTGTGTGGCGCTGGATTGTGAACTCAATCCATCTCCCAGGATCACGTCGCATTGACTGAAAATTGTATTTAGAGGGTAATTGATGAGGCCCACCGCCACGCTGTCTGCCAAGTTTGTACTGTCCGCATTGGTAATTTTCACACAGAGGTGCAGCAGGGTGTCGTTCATATCGAGGTACTTCTCCCCAACTCCAGGGATGAAAAACTCTATAGGACCTTCTTTGGTGATGGCTCACACGAGAGAAATTTCCGTGTAGATTTATCATCCACAGAGAGCTGCGTCATATGCACTGAAAATAAATCCAACTCAGCCAGGGTGCATTCAGGAGATTTTTGATGTAACAGCACCATGTTTTTTTCGGTTTAGTTTGTTCAAAAACTTTTGCTTAAAATATATCTGAGCTCCGAGTTCCAGACTTCCTCGTCACCCGCTTACTTTTCCCAACTGATTTTCTCTTTTTAGGACCAGTGCGTTTATGGGAGAGCGATGAAACACGATCGCCGGGGGGTCGCTTCCTCGATCTGCACGACAAGATTATAATACTCCCTGTGCCCGCTTGTCCCGAGTCTTTGTTCATTATTTTTCCCACGGCTTGGTTAAACACGTCCGATGCGATGCTGCTAGCTGCCGTTTTCAGATGAGGTTTCGCGATGGTGAAACCTTTCTTCACCAGAGGGGCTACAAAACGGAACAGTCTTGAAAACTGAGCCGATACCTCGTCAGTACATGATGGGTGCTCCGTAAAACCCCGGTAAAGCGCCCCCTACTTGATTCTCATAATAATGTACAAAACGGTGGGGATCCTCCCTCAGACCCGCGAGAGTCATTTTGTTTTGTTGAGACACTATAACTTAACGCGTCTGATCACACACCGATACCCACTGCGTGATGGCGGTCGTAGACCGAATGATGTGAGCGTGTGTGGATGGATGTGTTATATACGTTGTTTATTCAATGTTTAGGTCTAAAGTAGAGTGTCACTATAGTCTTCCCGTAGGTAAATTCCACTGGCTTGTTTTGATCCATTTTTATCTCCACGTGGATGGTTTCAATGTGCCATTTCGCTACGGGTAAATAATAAGGTGGGTTGAAATGCTTTGTGATAAAGCCACTGTACGTTCCTTCGATACTGATCATTCTCAGGAGCAGTGCATAAGAGTCCCCCACTAATTGCGGACGTACCACGTCGCTGTAACAGTACATGTGATAAAATCCGGCCTTCAAATCGGCCGGATAGGGTGCCAACTTCCGATCAAACTTGAACCATTTTCCCGGTTCGACACCCAGCATGTAAGCCGCCGGCGTGTCAAAGCGTACATGAGTTTGAGCTCCGCTCTGGAAATCCATTCTTTTCTGGATGCTACTGTAGACCATATAAATATCAGAATTAATTTTTCAAAAGAAGCCCTCCAGCTCAGCCCTGAACCGATTTATATTGTTGTAATAACCGTCTGTAATCCTTTGATAATGCACTTTAGTCTCTGTTTCTGGTTCTAGCGGTTTTGCTCTCCAATAAAAGTAGACATCTTTTTGAGGTAGGCTATACCAAGTGTGTGGGTATGAAATTTCCGTCAAGGCAACCTCCCACGGTCCTTCTAAATCGATATGTTGCGCCAAATCCATGTGAAAACTGGAACTTGTGTTGTCTTTAAAAACATCAAAACTGGCGTTGTCAGGTAGGGTGATGAAAAACCCCTCATCTTTAGATCCGTACATACATGATGGAATGACTGTAATCACTGCACTTGGGGGTACGTGCGAATGTCTGTATGTTTTTTAAATCGGAGGCCTTGACCCAACTGTTAAATTTCTTGGGCCAATTTTTCCACTAAACCAGCACCTGCTTTTCATCTTTGACGGTACAATGTTTTAGAATCTTCTCCACATGGTAGACTCTGTCATGGTCTGGTGTTATTTTTTGCAGCTCTGCCTCATAAAACAAACCTTGAATCGGTTCTCCGTCATAATCTTTGTTTGTAGACAGGGGGGTCGTGGGAGATGCACTCAGACACCGTAAACACTTCATCTGTAAAACTCTGTTCATATTTCTTATCAAACACTCCCCTCAACTTTGATATCCTGACGGAGTCCCCCCTTTTAAAATTCATCTTTAATCAGTCACTCCGTCGAGCTCGGGGTGTGCCATACAGGTTTTGAAACACTTGGTTCGTGTTCTCGGTGGTCACCAGCGTAGGTGCCATTTTAATACTGCTGTGATAAGCTCGATTGTACCCCACCACCAAGTCTTGTAAGATGTCAAGGTACTGCAGTGTGTTGTTGGCTGTAAAATGCTTCCACATTCTTCCTTTTAACGTGCAATTAAACCTTTCGATCACAGAGGCCTTAAGATCACTGACCGTGGAAAAATGTGTTATACCATGTTTTTCCGTTAAAGCCTCAAAACTTTTGTTGAAAAATTCTTTTCCTGCATCGGTTTGTAGTTTGACAGGTGTTTGGCTTTCTTCAAAAATGGATTCAAGGGCCCGTACCACCTCAGCGGCCGTCTTTCTCTTCAGAGCCCGTACATACGCCTTCTTGGAAAATACCTCTATAACCGTTAATAAATAATTGTATGTGCTGCTAGCTTGGAATTGGTTTAACGGTTGTGGAACAAAAACTTTGTTTCTAGGAAAATGTACTCTGGCGGTGTGATATCCTACCGTGTAGCAATGATCACACTTGAGTTATTTCTTTGGCTAACTCTGCCGTTTATTCTGCAACACACATAATAGACTGAACATGGATTCTGCGCGGGGTTTTCACACTCTTGTTCTAATGTGTCCCCTTAATAGTAGTGCTGAACAATACAGGTAGTTCCCCCTAGAGGCATGTGCCAGTAATGTTTTGAATTAGACTTGCAGTCTACCACATCCCTCCCCTCTAGATTAAACTACTTTTAATTACACTAGCCAATTATGCTAGACATCCTGGAACTCCCATTTAACCCTAAACAATCACAGTTACTTTTAACTTCTTAAACACATGTGCCATACACATAATTTCTTTCTCTCTTTTTTTTTTTTTTTTTACATGTATAACACACATAACAGTCTAACTGGGGATTTGGGTTGACTACCGCATCCCAGTGAGGTTCCAGGACGCATTCTTGTCCTGTGGCTGGGGAACTCACTACTGACTAAGTATAGTCCTTCAAGTAGTCTGGAGCTTTCCTAGCTCGCTGAGATCTTCTCACGGCGGGTGAGCCAACTGCAGGTGAAGACTCAGACTGCTCCACTGTTTCGGCTGCTGCAGTGCTGCCCGTAGAATCTGCAGAGACGGTTACCTCAGGTTTCACCTGAAGTGGTGGTTCATTGATGCTCTCCTCAGGATGGGTGTCAGACAACACCTCGGGTGCCATCGGCAGGGGAATGGAGCTCCTACCACGAACTTGGTCGATGTGTCGCCTCACCACTTGTCCATGACCTAATGTCACCTTGAATGACACAGGGCCTGTCTTTTCTGTTATTTCTCCTGGTACCCAGGCTGGTCCTGAGCCAAAGTTGCGGGTGTAGACCACGTCTCCTTCTCTCAGTATTCTCTCTCTAGCATGCATGTCATGATAACCTTTTTGTTTCTCTTGTTTATCATGCACTTTGTTTCTGAAGTCTGGATGTATTAAGTCAAATGTTGACCTCAACTTCCTTCCACACAACAGCTCAGCTGGTGACTTGCCAGTTGTAGATTGGGGTGTTATTCGATAGCTGAATAGAGCTCTCGACATTCGGGTTTCAATAGAGTCTCCTGTCATCTTTTTCATGAGTGACTTGAACGTCTGCACGGCCCTCTCGGCTAAGCCGTTAGAAGAAGGATGGTATGGCGCAGTCGTGATGTGACGTATGCCATTCTTTTCAGAAAACTCTTGGAACTGTTCACTCGTAAAACATGTACCGTTATCTGATACTATGATTTCAGGTAGCCCATGTTGGCTGAAACTCTTTCTAAGACATTCAATGGTAACAGTAGAAGTAGAGCTACTCACAGAATATGCATCGATCCACTTTGAGTATGCATCAACTATGATCAGGAACATTCTTCCCATCCATGGACCTGCGTAGTCAATGTGAATTCTTCTCCATGGTTTATCTGGAACTTCCCAGGGATGTAGTGGGGCTGCTGGAGGACTGTTCCTGTTCTCCTGGCATGCCGCACATGACTTCACAAGCGCCTCCACCTCTGCATCCATGTTGGGCCACCACATGTAACTCCTCGCCAACGCTTTCATGCGAGTGATGCCAGGGTGTGCTTGGTGTAGTTGTTGCAGTAAGGCATTCCTACCAGGTGGTGGAACAACCACGCGTCCTCCCCACAGGATACAACCTTCCTGGGTGCTGAGCTCATCCTGTCGTCGGGCATAGGGAATGAACTCAGGACTGTTCATCTTCGGCCATCCTCGCAAGATGTATTCTCGCACTCTTGCTAGAACAGGGTCTTTGTCTGTCCACTTCTTTATTTGTTGTGCGTTCACCAGGGGCACGCCGATATCTTCAAACAATAGCACTCTCTCCTCCTCCTCAGGCGTGCTGTCTCTTCCTCCATCCAAGGGTAGCCTACTCATCGCGTCAGCATTCGTATGGTCCCGTCCGGCTTTGTAAACGATGGTGTACTCATACGCTGCTAATGTAACGGCCCATCTCTGAATTCTCTGAGATGTCATCTGGGGTATGGCTCTCATTTCACTGAACAGTGAAATTAGTGGCTTGTGGTCAGTCACTATAGCGAACTGTCTCCCGTACAGGTATTTGTGGAATTTTTTTACACCAAATACTACTGCAAGGCCCTCCTTGTCTAGCTGGGAGTAGTTTTTCTCAGCTGCACTAAGAGTTCTTGAGACGAACCCTATGGGTCTCTCTGAGCCATCCTCCATACGATGAGAGAGTACAGCTCCCACACCGTAGGGTGATGCGTCACACGCCAGGATGAGTGGTTTGTTTGAATCATAGTGCACTAACACACTACAGGACTGAAGTAGCGCTTTGGACTCTTCAAACGCCTTCTGCTGCTTGACCCCCCATGACCATTTTTCTTCCTTCTTAAGTAAGGTATGTAGTGGTGCCAGCAGCGTGGAGAGCTTTGGGAGGAACCTATGGTAATAGTTCAACAAGCCCAGGTAGGCTTTTAACTCAGTAACATTTTGTGGCTCAGGCGCCTCCGCAATGGCTTCCACTTTGTCTGTTAGAGGGTGTAGACCACTGGCGTTGATCTTGTGGCCTAGGAACACCACCTCTTTTCCCATGAACTCACACTTGCTTCTTTTCAACCTCAGACCGCTTTTCTCCAACCGTTGAAGCACTTCCTCCAGCGTTTTCAGATGTTCTTGTTCATTTGGTCCTGTACAAAGGATGTCATCCAAATAAATGGCAACATTCGGAATTCCACCTAGGATGCCCTCCATAGTTCTCTGGAATATAGCAGGACTGGAAGCTACTCCAAATGGTAAGCGTGTGTAGGTATATAAGCCTTTGTGTGTATTGATGGTTACATACTTTCTTGATTCTTCTTCCAGGACTACTTGTTGGTAGGCGTGACTCATGTCTAATTTCGTGAAGTGTCGGCCGCCGTTCAGCTGTGCGAAGAGGTCCTCCACTTTAGGAATTGGATACTGATCCACCCGTGATGCTCGATTGACAGTGAGTTTGTATTCTCCACATATTCTAATGGAGCCATCCGGCTTTCTCACTGGGACTATGGGCGCCGCCCATTCTGCAACCTGCACTGGCTCAATGATCTTGTCATCCAGCAGCCTCTGTAGCTCGCTTTCAACCAGTGGCTTGACTGCATAGGGTACCGGTCGGGGTTTGCAGAATCGTGGTTGGGCCTCCTTGTCCACATTAATCTTTGCAGTGACACCTTTTAGCTGTCCTACGCCTTCTTTGAACACCTCAGCGTGTCTTTCGAGGATCTCCTCCAGCTGCAATTTGGGCTGAGATTCCACTTTATTCACCAACTGATCAATCATGGCCAGTTCTTGTAGCCAACTTCGCCCTAGTAGATTTGGTCCTTCGCTCCCAACTACTACTACAGGTAAGTCCTTTTCTTTGTTTTTGTGTTGCACCTTCACTTGTGCCATGCCTAGCACGTCTAGCTTCTCTCCTGTGTATGTTTTTAATTTTAATGAACAGGGGTTTAATTCTGCTGTGTCTGTTTTCTTCCACAGTTGTGTATATTGCTGTTTACTTAATATGGTTACTCCACAGCCTGTATCAACTTCAAATGTTACTTTCATTCCATTAACATTCATGGTACGCGTGATGGGCGCTACCTTGGTCAGCTCCTCTGACGTGTTGTAAATTGTGTGAAAACCCATGTCTTCTGTATCACTTTCTCCCTCCCCTCTCAGTTGATTCGCTCGCTGTTCCTTTCCTGGGCCCTTGTTTTCATACTTTTGCCCATTAACTGTCGCTTTCAGCACCTGTGCGCTGTCCACCTTTATTCTACATGCTTTCTTAATGTGCCCTCGCTTGCCACAATTATGACACAGCTCAGTGGCAAATTTGCACTCGGCGGCATTGTGCTGGCCTTTGCAGCGATAACAACTGGGGAATTTGTGCTGAGTTTTGTCAGTCAACACTTTGTGGACACCTACTTGGGTCTTAGGCACACGAACATGCGTTGCTGTGTCCTCTGTTAGCTTCCCTTGCATCTCTCTCACATCTTTAGATGCTGTTTCCATCGCTTGGCATAATTCCAAAGCCTTCGCAAAAGTGAGTTTTGTTTCAGATAAAAGTCGCCGTTGCATACGGTCATCATTCACTCCACACACAAGTCTGTCTCTTAACATTTCTTCCAATGAGTCTTTGTAATCACAGTGCAGTGTTAATTTCCTCAATTCTGCCACATACTCTGCTATGGACTCAGTGTTCCTCCTTATGCGTGAATTAAATTTGAATCGTTGCACGATTTCACTCGGTTTGGGGCTGAAGTGCTTCTGAAGCTCAGCAGTAAGCTGGTCGTACGTTTTATCTTTTGGTAATGCAGGGCTTATTAAATTTCTCAACAAGCTGTAAGTAGTTGCACCAACTCCACTCAACAGTACAGCCTTCCTTTTGTCTGGCTCCTCAATATCATTAGCTTGGAAGAAAAAGTCCAACATTTCACCATATTCTTCCCATGACTGAGTCGAGTTATCAAAAGGGGTTACCGTTCCGATTACAGCCGCCATTGCTCGTCGTGGTGGGGAAACCTCGTTTTTCCTCCTCTGAACTTGCACTCGAACTACTGGAGTCACTTGAGTTCGCCACACTTGCAATGTTCTCTGTTTCTCGCCGCTGATTTTTTTCTTTTAATCCTCGTCGCCAATTGTGTGATATCCTACCGTGTAGCAATGATCACACTTGAGTTATTTCTTTGGCTAACTCTGCCGTTTATTCTGCAACACACATAATAGACTGAACATGGATTCTGCGCGGGGTTTTCACACTCTTGTTCTAATGTGTCCCCTTAATAGTAGTGCTGAACAATACAGGTAGTTCCCCCTAGAGGCATGTGCCAGTAATGTTTTGAATTAGACTTGCAGTCTACCACAGGCGGGTTTGTGTAAGGTGTAAGCATCCTGTTCAGATAAAAACTTTTTGACCCTTTTGACCCCGACCTTCTCCCCCGTTTCATCTTGCAAGCCCTTGCGGAGTCGTTCTACACCTCCAAAGCTACCTGGGTGTGCGGGGTTGTAATACACCGTTTTCATGAAGCGTGTCTCTGACATGATGAAATCAGAATGAGAAAAAAAAGACATACAGACTCCACCAGAAGTTCTGTTAACAATAACTGTAAAATATCCCACCGCAGAACCACATTTGGACAAACAGCTTTTTCTATAAAGAGCAGTCATATCTGGAACACAATGCCAAATGAAATCAAAATAATAACAGATTTTAAAACATTTACTACAAAGGTTAAAAACTGGCTGAAAAGTAAACAAGAATGTACCCATGTATGAAATGATTGTCTGCAGGGTGTGAGTGAAGAAGGGAAGGCAAATGTGTAACAGGCATTTTATTGTAACAGGCAAATGTGAATCAGGTTTTTATATTGTGTATTTATAATTTTGTTTGCATTGATGTATGTGGATAATGTTTATACTGTTTTCATTTTGTTTTTTTCTTCATCTTTTTCTCTTTTTCTCTGTTTCTTTTCTCTAAAGCCCATCCAGGGACAAGAGTTGCAAACTAGCTTAATGCTATACACTCTCTGTGCAACACATCAGATTTTCTTTTTTGTCTATGTTTATTGCACTGTCCCTGACAAACAAACAAATAAAACAAAATAAATAAAATAAACATGACAAAGGATCTTTGTTCAGCTTCTTTTAATTAAATTTTTTATACCATCATTACAACGTAGCGACGGATGCGTGAAAAACACTTTTGATCAATGATTTAAAAAAAACAATTTCTTAAAAATAACCTAAAACTAACATCTACACAGGATAAAATGTGTGACAAGTAAAAAACAAAAGAAATCTAATGCTACAAAATGTATCAGAAACCTAGCAATACAATAGCTAAAGTTAGAGTTAGGACAGAATGATCTACAGTATTAAGAATGACGCCGTGTATTTTCAGGAGTTCATCAGAGACGTCAATAGGGTGTCTGGCTTGCAGAAGCTCTTTGGTAACATCAACAAACAAAGCATAGAATGCGAGTAGATGACTAGGCCCAAGAGGGTTATTCCCCATTTCTTTAATGATCGCTCTAAAACTGTGGGAGAAGTTGGAGTTGCACTCAGTCACACAGACTCGTACCAGTCTTTTCCACAGTGTATTGACGGATAAAGTCCATACTTTTTCTAGCAGGTTCTCCAGTCTCTCACACTCCACGTTGCCCCTTACACCCGCTACATTTTTATTTACTCTGCTATCGATAACACGGTATAAAAGATTTGCTAAGTGATGAGAGTTAAGATGGGTCTCAAACTTGCTCCAAAGTTTCTCGATGAAACTCCCCATTCTCGATGTTTTTGTTCTTTTTAGACGTCCCAAAACAAAGGATTCATCCACAGCTCCGTGGCTTTCTAAAGATACACCAGATCGCTCTTATTTTTCCAACCAGCTTCTCGTACATATCATTGATGGGCTCGTGAATGACTCTGGTCGATTGTAGCTTCAACAGAAGAGTTTGTGCCGTAGTTTTGATTCGTTGATCATCACCCTGAATGTTGTGGAGTTGTAAGAGGTGTTGGATGGCTGGAATAAACCCCGGTGTATAGAGTCTCCCTATCAAACAGTGAAAGTTTTCCTGGTAGAAATCCTCGGTGATCACTTCCAAGCACTGGTGTTGTCTCTGACTGGGGTGGTTAATACGACATCCCAGACATTTCTCATGCTGGTACTCCTCCAGAGTTTTGCTGAGCAAATGAGGCACAGTTGCTTTTACAAGTCTGAAGAACACGTCCCTCATCCACCCGTCAGGTTGATCTTCTGGCAATGTTACTTGCATTGATGGTGAATTGTGGCCCGATAATGTATGTGAAGGGTGTGGGATCAGACACCCCCCACAGTCACACTCGACGTCCGTGGGACTTGGGGTTTTAGGATGGTTTATATCGTCGGTGTCTGGAAGATCTACGGGTCATAGAGGGTATCGGCTCTCTGGGATCTTCACAGACAGCGGAGGCTCTGGGGTCTCTGCGTGTTGCATGGGTCCTGGGGCCTCTAGGGTCTGCTCAGGCTGTAGGATCTCTGGGGTCTGCAAGAGCTGCTGAGATTCCGGGATTGGAGCGAGCCATTCCCCCACCGGTTTGATGGCTGAGGTTTTAATTTTGGATTGAGGACCCCAAAACTTTGAAGGATCCGGACCCGACTTTGCAGAGGTAAGCGTGATACATCTGGCGACGTAGTTTGTCCTTTGGTTGCTCATGGCAATGCAGGGTTTTTCACCGATGGCGTTCTGATGTCCGCAGCGGTGTCTGTGCTTTTCAAAGCATTTCTAGCGCATGTGTGTGTGTGTGTGTGTGTGTGTAAAACATTGTTAACATTCCGTTCTCACGCTATCCCACATATGGACAACAGATTAAAAACAGAGCTGTCACTTCAGACGGCAAATTCCAGTCAAAGGTCATGTTTTCAATGCACTTTTGATTGACAGCCTAATTACACGAGGTTCATCATTAACCCTGAAACATATATGGACAAAAGATTAAAAACACAGCTGTCACTTCAGATGGCATGTTCACCAGGACATCAGGACACTGAACTCTGCCCACCACACCCCTGGACCGTAACACACTCACCCACACAATAACTACCTCAGCTGTCTGCACAGAAAGACTTGGCCCACCAACAGTAATACATCTGCTGCTGTACATCTCTGCACCTAACTGCAACCATTTGCCATACCTGCTGCTGTCTGTTGTTGCAATTACTGATCATGTGCTGTCCAATCTGTCACTGTCTGCACCTACACTACTGCACTGAACTTGCAATTACGGATACTACGGTTCTACTTTTTATCTGTACATAGGATTGCTGGGTTTTTATCTCTATTTGGGTTTTATCTTTATTTGCACTATGGGTAGCATTACTGTACATAGACTGCTGTTGTTGTTTTCATCCTTAAGGTGCGTTCACACCAAACGTGAACAGGTGGAGCGAATCCATATAAAGTGAATGGGAAGACGCGAGTATGTGCGAATTTGCGCAGCCGCGTGCTTGCGTCTCAGGCTAGCTAATTAGCTAGCTGCTAGCTTTGAGATTCTGCTGTCACCGGAGTAAAGGTATCACCATTGCAGAGTAAACTAGTTTGAAAATTTGACTCACTCACCAGGAGACAGAAGGACCAGGAGCTCTTCAGATGAATCGGGATTTGGGAGTTATTTGCCCACAGTTTCCTGCCAGCAAGCTAGCAAGCTAGCAGCATAAACACACATCAGCTTGTGACGTTTTGGAGGCTTGAGACAACATTTTCAGGTGAGCCACCAGATGGATAATGTAAACCTAAGCATGACGTTATTTTGGGAATTTCCACAGCAGGTTGAACACAGCTGCAGAAGTTTTAAAGACAACTTCACCTGTCTGCATCTCACTATTCATGTCTGTTCGCGTGTTTACATCGAGTTATAATGTAATCGTGCCTTGTTTGCCTTTTCGCTTTTGGTGTGAACACACCTTTATTCTTTCTTTTCTTATATATTGTGCACACCACTAAGAGAGAGAGAAATGGCATTTCAATTCTCCTGTATGTCCTGTACGTATAGAAGTATTGACAAATAAAAATCTTTGAATCTTTGAAACCACTGTGAACTGCTCTTTAAGGGGGTACAGTCAAACAATCATTGATTTCTCAAAGAAACTAACAGGGATCAATTGCTATCTCATATTTTCTAACAGTACCTTCCTAAAAATCACAATGGAATTATTATTATTAAATTATCCCCTCAAAATGGTACTGGTGGCCAAACATTTGGGTCTGGGGTCAAGGTCTACTAGAAAATAATTAAAAGCTTAAATAAACTGAAAGCATCTGATGATGTCAAGGTAAAAAAAAAATATGAAAAAAGTATTCTTTTTTTTTTTTTGCTTTGATTACTCTATTTTAAAAATATTCATTTATTTGCTTTTGTCCATTTGTTTCTTTGTAAATTGTCGTGTAGTTTGTAGTGGGTACAATCTACTAATTATTAAGGCATACACTGCAAGCAATGAGGTTGTAAACCAAGTTAATTAAAATTCTGGTATTTCAGTCAGTCCCTCCAGGATTTCGCAGGTTGTTTTTGTGAATGTTGCGGCCCAAAAAGCCTGAATTTCTGGCAGCTTTTCTAAAAAGATGTAATGTTTTTCAAGTTTTTTTTCACTCAGAGTTGTGCAAGGAAGCATAAATTTTAAAGCAATTGCTTTTTTCCATAGTTTACTGCATGCTCTATGTAACACCACAAGAAAATCACTGGATTGACAAAAAACTGATACTAATAAACAGATAAAGATGTGTTTGTAAATTAAGCAGAAACTTCTGCTATAAAGAAACTCTTTTGTGCAACAGCAAATACAGAATTTTGCACAGTTATTTGAGAAACTTGATTAAAAAATACCACATTTTTACTCTTGCTGAGAACTTGAACCAGACTGTCAATGACAGAGTAACTCATTCCAGCCTGACAAAATCACTCCGGGAGTGCTCAGATCTCCTGACCACTGACCTTGACCCTAACTACAGCCTAAATGCAGTCCCATCTAAGATGTGCTTAAAGTCAAGGTCAGTGGCCTAGGAGGAGTATTGTTTTTCATGAAATCATAAATGCCCAGGTCACCTGACCTTTGACCTTGACATTGAGCACAACTTGGATACAGGCCCACCTGAGGATCATTGTGAGTGAGTTTGTCGAACATCAAGGCAATTTCCTAGGAGTGGCAGTTTTTCTGAAATCATCCATAATCACATGGTGGCCAGTCCAGCACTAACGGCGACCATGCAGCATAGTGTATACGTTGTTTGCTCCCTTCAAATGTCTAGAAGGAGTAACGATTCCTGTGGAATTCCTGTGAAATGGACGGGCGACACGTCATTGCATTAATTTGAAAAAAATGAATGAATTAGCCATTACAACAACTAAATTGCATTGAACGCATGTTAGTGGTCCCCAACCACCGAGTTGCAGAGAAAAAAAAAAAATTCTGTTCCTCTGTATTGACTATTGAAGTCTGTGTTTTTATTTTGAAAAATTACCGAATATTCTCTCTCTTCCCGTGCATGACTTTCTGCCATCCTGTCTTTTTGTGAGTCTTGACACACACCTGTTTCATCAGATCTTGAAAGTAAACCCACAAAACAATCTTTGCTTTCAAAAAGTTTGAGTGTTATTGCCAGGAGAGGCTTCTCAAGGGTTAGCCGGGGGGATGTGTGTGTCTTCAGGTTGGGAACAGAGGCTCACAGTCTTGAAGTTGTCCCGTGAGGGTGCCTGCAGCGAAGCACCACGGTTGCCCTGCTGGACGGACTGGCACCTGGGGCACTTCGGTACACACTATCAGCGCGGAAATGCTGGGGGAGACGGAGGAATGGATATAGCTCACGGGTAAGTTTTTTTCACACAGACTCACACGTATTTCTTCTGCTGATGTATTCCATTAGGAAATTGGAGTAAGAACGTTAGAGCACTATGCAAGGATGCATTTGATTGGTTAGACTGATGATATGCCCATCCTCAGGGCCAAATTTGATTGGCAAAGTTCGTGGAATATGACTACGAATGGTCAAAATTGCAGGAAAATTGCAGTGATTGGACAAAGTTGCATGGTTGTGCAAAAATTGCAGGGAATGGTTGAATTCAAGTGATTTGATGTGCTCGCAGCATCACAAAATCCTGGAGGGACTGTTTCAATTGTCTATTACTACATCAATTAGCAGATACTACTGTATATTGCTATGTTAGAAATGTCCACTCACTCACTCCTTCCTCCTCCCTATTGAATTAAAATAGGGAATTTCCCCATTGTGGGACTAACAAAGGCTTTTCTTAACTTAAAATGATGGCGACTATATGGTGAAATCAATGTAAAAATAAATTAAAAAAACAGCTTTTGGACACCTCTTGGCTTATTTTCTCATCACCATAAATGTCATCATGGTGAGAGAATAAAATGTAACAGATTAATGGTGTTAAAAACTGAATTCCTCCATGTATTTTGTAGTAACTATGTACTAAATCAAATCAATTTTACTGTATTAATAAATAAAACAGCTTAAGGCAGTTTATGTTGTGATCTGAACTGCTCTTCTCGCTGTCCCATTGGCTACGCATTGCATTATGGGATAAAATGGGTAATGTGGTGACTATTTGGTTGTACACTACTTTCCAAAATACATTGTGGGATATTTTGCGTGCACTGTGTCATGAATGAAATTGTCATTTAAGATTTCGAACAGCACTACAAAATGGCTGATTCATTATATACAGCACTAAGTAGTGAACAAGTGAACATTTTGAATAATGCGTATGTCTGCACTCATGTGCCCCATAGAAATGGAATGTTAGCAGAGATTGCTGACATCACATGCTAGTTTAGCACTCATGCAAATGTTTCCATAATGATTCCAAATCTATATCTCATGAAAAGGAGGCATTGACATTTTACCTGGCTCAAGCTCTGTCGAGTGGATTGTGCTGCAAATGCTGGAAGGAACAGCTTTGATGGTGAAGACACGATGTTCATCCAGCATGTCAATCTGGACCTTCAGAGCAATTACAAAATGCATCATTTTCAAATCACTTCATGTGTATTATAAACATTTAATATAGATGGATCTGTTTATTTTGCCTGTGCATGCCCATTAGACCAGTTGCTCAACAGCCATATCTGTCAGGATTGCCCCTCTGGGGGAAGGAAGAGGAGGACCCAGATGCGAGGCGAATTTGATAAACCATAATTTATTAGCAAACAGAAAATATATTCTAATACTTATAAGACATTCTCACGTATTGACTACTTTTTGATCTCTACAGAATTAAGGCCCAAGATTCAAAATTGTTTCTATGATAACACTGTGATCTCTGATCATGCACCCTGCTGTCTAATATATGTAGATAAGAAATTGACAAAGGACCCAGGTAGGTGGCATTTTCAGCATAAATGGCTTCAGGATGAGGAATTTGTTAAGTACATAGAAAAACAGATCGATGAGTTCTTTGATATTAATACTACACAAACAACGGCATGTATAAAGTGGGAGGCTTTCAAAGCTTTTATTAGGGGGCATATTATTAGTTATACAGGTTCAAAATCTAAGAAGACTCGAGAGGAGAGAGTCCAATTGGAACGTAAAATAAAAATTCTTCAAGAAAAGGTGTATGCAGGAAGTAACCCACAGTTAGAGAACGAATTACTGATTCTGAGAGCTGAATATGATAAAAAATCAGCGAATAGAGCTGCCTCAAATCTTCTAAGATTGAAGCAAACTTTTTATGAACAAGGTGAAAAATCAGGAAAATTATTGGCATGGCAGATTAAACAATTAGAATTTAAAACACCAATTACCAGTATTATAAGTAGTGGACAGGTAGTTATAGATCATTTAGAAATTAATAGTGCCTTTAGAGATTATTATGAAAAACTATATGATACAAAAAATGAAACTGACTTAACAAAACTAAATGGGTTTTTGGGTGGATTATCTATACCAGGGGTGTCAAACTCATTCCATGGAGGGCCAAGACCCTGCAGGTTTTACCTCCACCCATTGTTTTCAGCAGGTGTTTTCACTGATCAGCAATCAGTGGGAAGAAATTCAGTGAAATCAACTGCTGAACTCACTGGGAGGAGGTAAAACCTGCAGGGTCTTGGCCCTCCATGG
The DNA here is from genome assembly GCA_020510985.1 of Pholidichthys leucotaenia. Lineage (NCBI taxonomy): Eukaryota > Metazoa > Chordata > Actinopteri > Cichliformes > Pholidichthyidae > Pholidichthys > Pholidichthys leucotaenia. The sequence continues at coordinate 173,756,457 of CM035840.1, read as the reverse complement.
AATGAGTTTGACACCCCTGATCTATACCATGTATTCCAAATGAAAACAGGGAGATACTGGAGTCTAAAATTAGTCAAGAAGAAGTTGGGCTAGCCATTGATAATATGAAATCAGGAAAAAGAGCAGGACCAGATGGTCTTCCAGTTGATCTCTATAAAAAAATTTTTAAGAATAAATTAATAAAACCACTTTTGGAAATGGTTTTAGAAGCATTTCAAAATGGTAATTTACCACCATACATGAATAATGCCTTAATTATACTGTTGCCAAAACCAGGTAAACCCTCTAATAAATGTGAAAACATGAGACCAATAAGCCTATTAAATGCTGATCTTAAAATAATCTGTAAAATTTTAGCAAAACGACTACAAGAAATATTACCAAATATTATTAACCGAGATCAGAATGGCTTTATAATGGGAAGACAAGGCTTCCATAATGTAAGAAGACTATTTAATATTATTTATTCCAATAAAGAAGCACCGGATACAGCTCTCCTATCATTGGACGCTGAAAAGGCCTTTGATAGGGTCGAATGGCCCTATCTTTTTGAAGTCCTACAAAGGTTTGGACTTGGAAATAATTTCATAAAATGGGTCCAGATAATACACAATAATGCTACAGCAGAAATCCTAACAAACAGCAATATCTCAAAATCAATAAAAATCAATAGAGGATGTCGACAAGGCTGTCCACTTTCACCTTTACTGTTTACTATGGCAATTGAACCTTTAGCGATGGTAGTACATTTACATCCACAAATATATGGAATTAAAGTAGGACCAATAGAACATAAAATCTCCCTGTATGCCGATGACATAATTTTGTTTATGTCGAATTTTAAAAAATCAATTCCGACCTTGTTAAATTTAATAAAGAACTTTGGGGAAATATCAGGATAAAAAATAAATAAAACAAAATCTTCAATATTAATGCTAAATGAGACCCAGAACAATCACCCAGCTCCTGAGGTAAATCAATTCAATGTTGTAAATCAGTTTAAATATTTAGGAATTCAAATTTTGCCTAAGCTAGAATCAGTCGCCAGTGCCAACTATGAAGCCTTAATGACAGATATTAATGAGTTACTTCAGAGATGGATGTCACTACCAATGTCGATGATCGGGAGAATTAATATACTTAAAAGTAATATCTTACCAAAAATACTTTATTTATTTTAAAACATTCCTTTACCACCACCTTCAGATCTATTCTCAAGAATTAAAAAAAAGTTAGTGGAATTTATATGGAACAGTAGGAAGGCTAGATTATGTTTGTCCTTACTATATTTACCATTTGATCGTGGAGGTCTGAAATGTCCAAACTTTATGTTGTATTACTGGTCAGCACAACTGAGGTCTATGACATATTATTTTTCATCAAATGATCCTCCTCACTGGACTGAAATGGAATCATACAATTTACCTTTGCCTCTTCCCATATTCATATACTCAGACTCGGCTAAAAAATTACAGAAACAAGTTAAAAATCCAATTGTAAAGCACATGATCAAAATATGGTGTGAAACCAAAAAATATTTAAAAGAACCACACTTACTGTCACAATTAGCCCAATATGGGGTAATCAATATTTTACACCAGGGAGAGCAGATGCTGTATTTAAAGTATGGAATTTAAAAGGGATTCAAAAGATTCAAGACTTATATTTGTCACGCTCAGATAACATAATGTCTTTTGAAGAACTGAGGATTAAATTCAATCTTAATAGAACACATTTTTTTAAATATCTTCAGCTTAGAAATTTTATTTGATCAAATCAAAATAATGCTCTCACCCGACCTACTTATTCATCCTTGGAAAAAATTTTGACGAAAGATAGTAAGAAAAAGGGTATTATTTCAGAGTTTTATAACTCACTGACACTATTCTCAAGTGAAAACTCACAGAAAAGACTGAATTATTGGAAAGAAGACCTGCAAATTGAAATTTCAGAGGAACAATGGGAAATGGCTTGTGCAGAAGCTCAAACCAAATCAATAAATGTACGTCTTAAACTGATACATTTTAAATGGTTAATGTGGATGTATGTTACACCAGTGGAGTTAAATAGATATAACAAAAACATACCAGATACATGCACAAAATGTATGGAAAGTAAAGGAACCCTATTTCAATGTTTATGGGAATGTAGAAAAATCAGAAAGTTTTGGGAAGAGGTGAGGGTAACAATTGAAAAAATAATTTCAAAACACTTCACATTGAACCCTAAACTGTTTTTGTTGGGTCTGTATCCAGAAAAACATAACTTTAATAAGAGTGAAAGAGCATTCATAGACCTCAGTTTGCTTAATGCCAAAAAATGTATTGCACTACTGTGGAAAAAGACTCATAGACCAGATGTGACTCAGTGGTTAAGACAGATGTTAACAAACCTTCCACTGGAAAGAATAACATATATACTGAAATTAAAGGAAAATGTGTTTGAGAATATATGGAGACCTTTCATTGATTATGTAAAGAAATTAAACATAACTTCTGAAGAAGAAGGTGAATGATATGTGTGGACCTTGCAAATTCCAAACTGGTGAATGTATATTATGTATTCTTATGTAGTAGATTACCTAGACTAAACAGAGGAGCATTGTTGTTGACTTGCTTTTGTTAATGGTTGTTGTTGTTTTTCGTACATTTTTTTTTGTTAGTGTTTTTTTTTAATTTTTAAATTACTTTAGTGTTAGTGTTTGACTGTTTGTGCCATGTTTGTAAAAAAAAAAGGTTCAATAAAAAATTATGAAGTTTATATGCATGTCGTGGTTCAGCTGTAACCAGCAGGAGCAAGCTCCATTTGTGACATAGGCAGCTGCCGCGGCACCGCTGCACAACCGGAACTGCAATGCATGACCTGAACTGCTGAGGGCAGTAGCGCCTCTGTTGTCTGGCATGCAAGAACAATTTCCAGCGAAGAAGTGGAGCACAGCATGGCAAAGCGTGTGTTGTGTTTTATTTTCGTGGTTGTTACAGAGTTTAAACGCGAAGCAGCTGTACGTGTCTCTCCAACACAGAAAAAGGAGAATAAAGACCCACTGTTGTGAAGGTATTAACGTGTGCTCCGTGTTTAACTGGCTGTAGAATCTACCTAGATCAAAGCCTGTTACCAGCTAATGAGCCAGGCTAAAATACGAACATTTTAGCTCTAATTCACAGGAAGTCCCGGGAGCCACATCACCATCTGCTGGGTAAGTTTCAGCGAGTAAAGAAAATTAGCGCCACTTTTTTTCAATGGCCAACTGTTTCAAGCTTTAGAAAAATTACAATACTGTTAGTATGTGCTGTTAATGTCAGTTTACCTGTTTGACAATAAGCTCTCTGGTTGCTGAGGGTTGAGCTGTTATGGCTAACGTGTTGAATGCAGTGACTGAATTACAGGAGTCGCTATCGCTTTTTCATCTTTGTTAATATTAGCCCTCATTCTGAATATTAGTTACACTGTGTCCAGCTGAGACAAAATGGCATTTAAATGCCTCCTGCCCACAGGGGACGGAACGTTAAGAGGTATTAAACAGCGGCTGAGGTAAAATTGCAGCCCCAACAAATGATGAACAGATGGTGGACATAAGAAAAATAAACGCGGTTGGCCGACTAGTTGAAAAAGATAGTCGTTAGATTAGTTGACAACTAAAATAATCTTTAGTTGCAGCCCTACTTTAGATAATGCACCTCTGTGCATTAAAGGGATGAACAGGAGTGCTTTGGATTGGATTATCCAAAACACACCTCTGAATAATTAGACCAGCCTCTTTGCGCTTCTCGTCAGGCGCGCAGACCATTCTCCCAACACCGTGATAAGAAAACGGAATGGGCCACACCCACAAATGCACAATGCTCCTCTGACAACTGACGAGTGAGTCAAAATATGGCCCCTTGTGGTGCAACAGGTTATAATCTCTGTAATAAATTTCAGTCACTGGTTTTGGTGAAAGGTGTCATACTGACTATGATATTGTATTGTAGTTAGGTCTTTATGTGAACAAAATGTGATGATACTCACAAATGTGTCTATATCTAACATCTTTTTTATTTGTCTTGTATGGGCAAGTAAAGGGAAACAAAGGACATTGGTGGGAAAAATTTATACTGGGGAAAAAAACACAAATTAAAATGTCCACTCTTACCTGAGCTGGAACATCTCCATCATTCAACAGTACTAGGGGCAACGTGTCTCTACGCCCAACTAATACCCGCCTATTATGTAACATTGGGTTTCCTTCATTGTTTCTCAGAGCTGGATGGAGCACACATACACTGGGCAGGGTACCCTCACCAACAAGGTCGAAGTCCAGCACCTTGCTTTTGACTGCAGGTGTCAGTCTGGTATCATCAGAAGAAGCAGAAAAAAGATGCCAGTAGTCAGCAGAAAAAAATGAAGTAGGCTATTATTCTCTTGTTATATTAACAGTAGTAATGGAAATAGGCAAAGATGTGGTTAAGAAAATATCCATAATATATTACAATAGCAAATCTTTACCTGGTTAGTCCTTCCACTGTGGCCTCAAAAACAGCGCTGTACAACTGCTTTGTCTGAGGTGTGAAGGTGACCACAGTAAAAGCATGTGACTGGTTAGGGATGGTCAACGTTGAAGGGGACAAATGAAAAACCTCTACATTTCGGGAAGTCTGTAAGAAAAAACATTTTCAAACTGACTTTCTGAACCAATTTCTCAGTAGTGTACTGCAAACAGTGGTGGTGAATGCATTTATCCACTACGCCTCACCTTTGTCCGAGGATTTCTGATGGCTAGGCTGAGCACACAAGGGACCTTGCTAGTATTTGTAAACTTAAAGCGAGCTTGGATGGATCGCCTGACCAGGATTTTGTTGAAAATAAACCTTTTCTCATCCATCACATAAATGCGTTCAGCATTGCAAAACTGCTCAGAGCAAAGCTGGCTGCTGTTGTGGCACAGACGATGTTCTTCAAAGATGGAGGCCGCATCTAACACTATGCCTGGAAAACAGTAACGTAAAAAAGTTAAATGAATACTAATTATACCTTGAGTGATCTCCAATTGGTCACAACCTACAGTCAGAGTTGTTTCTGGGTATAGAGTACACAAATGCTATGGGGCCCCCTCAGTCAACTTTGCAACTTTTTCACATACAGAAAATGTGTGATTTTTTTTTCTAATAAATGTCAAAAAATTTCTCATAATTTTTATTTCCTTATAAAATTGCAACTTTTTTCTTGTAAATTAGAAACTTTTTTTTCTCTAAAAGTTTCTTGAAAAAATGAAGTGTTCATATAGATATTGGTTAAATTTTTATTTGGGGTAATTTGGGGTTTATTCTTTTCATCTGGACAATGACCACATTTAATTTTGGGGGGAGGGCAGAATCCCCCCCCCCATTTAATTTTTTTCCTAGTAAACTTGGAACTCATAAATTTTCCTCATAAATCTACAACTTTTTTATGTAAATTTTTTACTTTTTTCCTGAAAATTTGCAACTTTTTTCCTCATGTTTGTGACTTTTCTTGTAAAATTGTTTCTTTTTCTCAGAGATGCAGTGGATATAAAATGTGTACACACCCCTGTTCAAATGTCAGGTGTTTAGTGATGTAAAAATGAGACCAAGATAAATCACAAAAATTCACAAAATATTTTCTAGAAGTAAAGTGCAAATTTACAATGAAAACCGTAGCGACTTTACCGAAAAAGTTGCAGATTTGTAAGAAACAGTCACAAATTTATGGGAAAATTTGCAAATTATTTGCAAATTTGAACACCCCTGTTCAAATGCCAGGTTTTTGTGATGTAAAAAATGAGACCAAGATAGATCATTTCAAAAGTTTTTCCACCATTAATGTGACCTATAACCTGTACAACCCAATAGAAAAACAAACTGAAATCTGTTAAGGGGACAAATAAAAAATAAAAAACTTACAATAACCTGGTTGCATAAATATGCACACCCTCTTATAACTGGGGATGTGGCTGTGTTCAGAATTAACCAATCACATTCAAACTCATGTTAAATGGGAGCCAGCACACACCCGCCACCATTTAAAGTGCCTCTGATTAACCCCAAATAAAGTTCAGCTGTTCCAGTAGGCTTTTCCTGATGTTTTTGTAGTCACATCTTACAGCACAAGCCATGGTCCGCAGAGAGCTTCCAAAGCATCAGATGGATCTCATTGTTCAAAGGTATCAGTCAGGAGAAGGGTACAAAAGAATTTCCAAGGCACTAATATACCATGGAACACAGTGAAGACAGTCATCATCAAGTGGAGAAAATATGGCACAACAGTGACATTACAAAGAACTCGACGTCCCTCCAAAATTGATGAAAAGACTAGAAGAAAACTGGTCAGGGAGGCTGTCAAGAGGCCGACAGCAACACTGAAGGAGCTGCAGGAATTTCTGGCAAGTACTGGCTGTTTAGTACATGTGACAACAATCTCCCATCTTCCTCGTATGTCTGGGCTATGGGGTAGGGTGGCAAGATGGAGGTCTTATCTTACGAAGAAAAAAATTCAAGCCCGGTTACATTTTGCAAAACACAAAAAACAAATCTCCCAAATGCATGTGGGAAAATGTGTCCGATGAAACCAAGGTTGAACTTTTTGGCCATAATTCCAAAAGGTATATTTGGTGCAAACACAACACTGCTCATCACCAAAAGGACACCATACCTACAGTGAAGCATGGTGGTGGCAGCATCATGCTTTCGGGCTGTTTTTCTTCAGTTGGAATTGGGGCCTTAGTCAAGGTGAAGGGAATTATGAACAGTTCCAAATACCAGTCAGTGTTGGCACAAAACCTTCAGGCTTCTGCTAGAAAGCTGAAGATGAAGAGGAACTTCATCTTTCAGAACGACAATGACCCAAAGCACACACCCAAATCGACAAAAAAATGGCTTCACCAGAAGAAGATTAAGGTTTTGGAATAGCCCAGTCAGAGACCAGACCTGAATCCAATCGAACATCTGTGGGGTGATCTGAAAAGGGCTGTGCGCAGGAGATGCCCTCGCAATCTGACAGATTTGGAGCGTTTTAGCAAAGAAGAGTGGGCAAATAATGCCACATCAAGATGTGCCACATTGATAGACTCCTACCCAAAAAGACTGAGTGCTGTAATAAAAGCCAAAAGTGCTGCAAAAAGTATTAGTTTAAGGGTGTGCATATTTATGCAACCAGGTTATTGCAAGTTTTTTTTTTTTTTTTATTTGTCCCCTTAAAATATTTTAGTTTGTTTTTCAATTGGGTTGCACAGGTTGTAGGTCACATTAATGGGGGAAAAAAATTTTGAAATGATTTATCATGGTCTCATTTTTTTACATCACAAAAACCTGGCATTTTAGCAGGGGTATTCGAATTTTCCCATAAATTTGTGACTGTTTCTTGCAAATCTGCAACTTTTTTGGTAAAGTCGCTACTTTTTTTCATTGTAAATTTGCACTTTACTTCTGGAAAATATTTCGTGAACAAGAGCACTGAGTGCAATAACCCTTGTCTTTGTTTTGTTTGAAGATCCCAATATGTCACTAAAAGACAGTAGTTTTCAACATTTTCCATATAATTATTGGGGTAGAACAAAATTATGAATAGCCCACCATCCATGAATATACAACAAAAATAGGTGTATACAACCCCTAGTTATAGGTGAGGATCCCAACGTGAACTTGTGTAGCAAGTTTGGTGACCCTAGCTTACTCATTCTATACTAATAGGGCATAGGGAATGCTAACCTTGACCTTTGCACTTTTGACCCCAAACCCAGTCTGAGGTCATAGTCAGGGTGAACAAGTGTACCAAGGTTGGTGACTGTAGATTTACTTGTTCTATAGTAATAGTACAAAGGAGATGTTAATGCTGACCTTTGACCTTTTGACCTCAAACCCATAGATGTAGTTCGAAGTCCCAAGGTGAAATTGTATCGCAAGTTTGTTGACCCTAGCTTTCTTTGTTGTTGAAATATAGTTTATTTGGCATTTTGACCTTTGACCTTTTGACCCCAAAACCTTAGTCAGATGTCAGGGTTTAAAGGTGTGTTCCCACCAAACGCGAACAGGCGAATTTTTCAGGTGGCGCAATTACGTTATAACTCAATGTAAATGTGCAAATAAACATGAATTAGCGTCTGAGTGAGATGCAGACAGGCGAAGTTTCCTTCATAACTTCTGCAGCAGTGTTCAGCCTACTGTGGAAATCCCCAAAATAATGCCATGCTTTAGGTTTACATTATCCAACCAAGGGCTCACCTGAAAAAGTTGTCCCTGTCTCCAAAACTTTATAAGATAATGAGTGTTTCCATCGCTAGCTTGCTAGTACGTCCGTGGCAGGAAACCATGGGTAAATAACTCCGAAACCCAAATTCAGCTGAAGAGCTCCTGGTCCTCCTGTCTCCAGGTGAGTGAGTCTCATTTTCAAACTCATTTACTCTGCATTGGTGATACTATTACTCCGGTGGCAGCAGGATCTCAAAGCTAGAATATTACCTCAGGTGTGAACACGCAAATGTGCAGTTTTGCATGCACTCTTTGTATGGATTTGCGCTGCTCATTTGCGTTTGGTCTGAATGCACCTTTAGGGTGAACCTGTGTGCCAAGTCTGGTGCCCCGAGCTTTACTCATTCTATAGTAGTAGGGTTTAGGAAATGCCAACCATGACATTTGACCTTTTGCTCCCAAAACTCATCAAAAATCACCAGATCGGAGTTACATTGCAAAATGCCCATGTAACAATACATGAATTAATAATTATAATCAGGTATAAAAATTATTTAATTTATATTAATGTCTTGGAATCTGAGATGAATTCTCTGTTCATACACACAGGGAAAATTGATAACACTCGTGTAAGGGCACCAGCTTCCTTTTAGGAAACAATTTTAATCTTTATTTCACTTTATACCTGTTTAATCACTCAATAAATTAATTAATAATCAGTCTCAAAATTTTAGTGAATTCGATACTGGGGACTTAAACCAGACTCAGAATGAAATAAATTCTCAACAACTTTTCTCATTTTCACATATTTATTAAATGAAATGATTATTAAAAGACATTGCAATGATTTCATTAACCATGAAATTAAACTTGTAAATGATAGATTAACACTGAACATTTGCAGAACCAGGGTTAACTGTGAAATGAATTTAGATCAGTGTGAAGTTAACAGGCTATGGAAAACAACGCAAATTTATGGGAAAATTAGACTAATTATATGAAAAGTTCTGGATTACTCTTAAGAAAATGAAAACGGGATTTTAATGAAAAGAAAAGTTATGTTAATTGTTTTATTTTTGCATTTGATCAAATATTGAATGATTCTCAAATCTCAGACATTTGATTCAGCAGATGGATAGAGAAGATGCAGCTTACGTGACCACGCCTGATGGGGGTTCTTCCGTCATCCCGGGAAGCTTTAGATGTGGAGAAAGGCCAAAAACCGGAATATTTGACCAGCAAATATTTGGACAAGGACTGGCCTCTTTGCAGTCTGTTGTTGCAGGATGAGAGTCTTGATGCTTTATTCCAGTGGCGGAAGTCCAGCCAAAGTGTCTCCCTTTTCGTGGCTTGTCGAATTCTTCACCTGCGTAATGGCCATGGATCAACGACTTCATGAGAGAATTTGTGAGTCATTATCCCAAAATCTGATCAAATAGCAAAATTAAAAGAATTTTCGGACTAGCGGAGATGAAAACAGTTTCTAGCGTGTAAGTGGGTCAATATAAAAATTAAAATAAAATAAATAAAGTCAAGATTAAAATTTAAATTAAAATTAAAACGGTGGTTTTACAGAAAGTTTAACAGGAAAAAGTGATAGAAATAAACGTCAGGGATTAGAGTTTTAAACTCTTAATTAGAATTGAGCTCAAGAGAAAGAATTAATTTCCAGACGTTTAAGAGAAAGGAAAAAACATTAAAATTACAATGTGGTTACAAACAAAACATGATACTTCAGGCTCTGTGATCGTAGAAAAGAAACGTGGGATAAGTCCCTTTGTTCTCCCGCAAAATTCTCTGCTGTGTGAATACAGTGGGGCAAAAAAGTATTTAGTCAGCCACCAATTGTGCAAGTTCTCCCACTTAAAAGATGAGAGAGGTCTCCAATTTTCATCATAGGTATACTTCAACTATGAGAGACAAAATGAGAAGAAAAAAAATCCAGAAAATCACATTGAAGGATTTTTGATGAATTAATTGGTAAATTCCTCAGTAAAATAAGTATTTGGTCACCTACAAACAAGCAAGATTTCTGGCTCTCACAGACCTGTAACTTCTTCTTTAAGAGGCTCCTCTGTCCTCCACTCATTACCTGTATTAATGGCACCTGTTTGAACTCGTTATCACTATAAAAGACACCTGTCCACAACCTCAAACAGTCAGACTCCAAACTCCTCTATGGCCAAAACCAAAGAGCTGTCAAAGGACACCAGAAACAAAATTGTAGACTTGCACCAGGCTGGGAAGACTGAATCTGCAATAGGTAAGCAGCTTGGTGTGAAGAAATCAACTGTGGGAGCAATTATTAGAAAATGGAAGACATACAAGACCACTGATAGTCTCCCTCGATCTGGGGCTCCACGCAAGATCTCACCCCGTGAAGTCAAAATGATCATGAGAACGGTGAGCAAAAATCCCAGAACCACATGGGGGGACCTAGTGAATGACCTGCAGAGAGCTGGGACCAAAGTAACAAAGGCTACATCAGTAACACACTACGCCGCCAGGGACTCAAATCCTGCAGTGCCAGACGTGTCCCCCTGCTTAAGCCAGTACATGTCCAGGCCCGTCTGAAGTTTGCTAGAGAGCATTTGGATGATCCAGAAAAGGATTGGGAGAATGTCATATGGTCAGATGAAACCAAAATAGAACTTTTTGGTAAAAACTCAACTTGTCGTGTTTGGAGGAGAAAGAACACCATACCTACTGTGAAGCATGGGGGTGAAAACATCATACTTTGGAGCTGTTTTTCTGCAAAGGGACCAGGACGACTGATCCGTGTAAAGGAAAGAATGAATGGGGCCATGTATCGTGAGATTTTGAGTGAAAACCTCCTTCCATCAGCAAGGGCATTGAAGATGAAACGTGGCTGGGTCTTTCAGCATGACAATGATCCCAAACACACCGCCGGGGCAATGAAGGAGTGGCTTCGTAAGAAGCATTTCAAGGTCCTGGAGTGGCCTAGCCAGTCTCCAGATCTCAACCCCATAGAAAATCTTTGGAGGGAGCTGAAAGTCCGTGTTGCCCAGCGACAGCCCCAAAACATCATTGCTCTAGAGGAGATCTGCATGGAGGAATGGGCCAAAATACCAGCAACAGTGTGTGAAAACCTTGTGAAGACTTACAGAAAACGTCTGACCTCTGTCATTGCCAACAAAGGGTATATAACAAAGTATTGAGATGAACTTTTGTTATTGACCAAATACTTATTTTACTGAGGAATTTACCAATTAATTCATTAAAAATCCTTCAATGTGATTTTCTGGATTTTTTTTTCTCATTTTGTCTCTCATAGTTGAGGTATGCCTATGATGAAAACTGGAGACCTCTCTCATCTTTTAAGTGGGAGAACTTGCACAATTGGTGGCTGATTAAATACTTTTTTCCCCACTGTAGACATGAAGACAATAGAAGTGAAAAGCCGAAAGAGGAAGAAGTGAGGGGTCTCCCTCCTTTTATAAATTCAGTCAAGCTTTCGCGGGCTTCTGGGTTGACAGGAGCCCAGCCAATAAGCTTCCTTCGTGGGTGGGTTTTATGAACTTTTGTCCAGTGAGCAAACAGTCTTTTGTCTGAACCTAGAGAGAGCTGTTGTCAAGCAGAGACTGACTGCTGGCAGTCACATGATTTGAGATACGCTTTGCAAATCTAATGCACATTTTAATACTGGAATATTCCTCTATACCCTTATGTATAAACTAAGCTAACCTATTTCAGTGTCCATGCAACTTATAAGCAGTGCTTCTAAATTAACATGCAAGAATAAAAATTCATTTAAACATTTTAGCATGCAGATATTCAAATCAAGGATTAATACATTTCAAACCCATGGATTGATTTTCACATTAAAACATAAGGGTCCATTTACTTTTCCTGGCGTCCTGGAAAAGAAGAGAAATATTTTGAATTGAGTTAACACAGATGTGATGAAAAGATTCAATGGTTAAATCCGGCATGTCCCAGAATTGCCAGTAGGGCAATGGTGAGCTGTGGATCTTTGTAGGCCATATGACGTACTCCAGGGTTCTGTTCTATGTCTCCACGTTTATGGGCCATAAAGTCAAAACAGGAAATGCATTAGGGTGAATTCCTTAGACTGGTTTTAACAAAGGAATGTGAGTTCAGCCGTGGCCTGGGGTAAAAGAGCAGTTCCTGGCTGTCCTTTTCCTGGGTGAAACAATGTCGTTAAGCTGAAGAATAATTCTTATTGATGAGCCAAAGTGAGATGATGCTACACCCATCATTAGTGGACATCAAACCCTGGTACCAACTTTCAAAATAACGGAACAAAACTGTGGGACGATTTGATTTCACAAAAGTGGGACAGACAGACAGTAATAATCTCCCTTTGGTCTTCGCCCTTCACCCAGCTGGGGATAAATATTGCAGTGTTCATACTGATGCTGGTTAAATTTTCATTCTGTGTAATGGTTTAGTCAACCATGCGGCCCTTCAGCCCCCATGCTGTGGCTATGCAGTTGCACCTCAAAATGACACTGAAATAATGAAGACCCTTTTAATTATTTATTTTTTAAATTATTGTGTAATGGATGCATTTTTGAACTGAAACACATGCTTTTGTGAACATAGCATACATGTTAAATGTTTCATTATGTTGTCAAGTAGGCCCTGCGATGGACTGGCAATCTGTCCACGGTGTACCCTGCCTCTTGCCCAAAGATGCTGGGATAGACTCCATCCCCCTGCGACCCAAAAAGATTAAGATAAGGTAAGATCTTTATTGTCCATTTACACAGAAAATTGTGTTGCAACACCCGTTCATTAAAATACATGAAAACAGAACACATAAAAACACATAACAGTCTCATAGCAAAACACCAAAGATAGAGTCCAAATCCAAATTAAGCAGTAGAAGATGGATGGATGTTGTCAACTAAAATATGTGTAACTTTTGGCTCATATGCACGGAAAGCCACTGCCCCCACCAGCTGGATGCTGATCTTCCCTGCCTTCGGTATGATATGGACAAACCCAGACAAAGAAAAAAATCACAGAGGAAAATATAGTTTACTTCTGCCTTCACCACCAACAATGCTGGCTTACCGGTATCCTTGTTATGTGGTGAGAAAATGGGAAATAAAAAAATCCAGTGCTGAAAAACAAATAAACACACAGCCTTTGCCAAAAAGAAAAAAGCTGGAGATGAGTGAAACACAGTGATTTAAGAGCTTCTATATCCTGAACTGACAGAGACACACTGGCTGGAAAATTTTTACTTCATGGTGAACATGACAACTCGCTCAATAAATGTCTCCAAGGTAAGGGAAACACATTTGGTTCTGTTTTATGTTCATGCAGGATGGTTGATTGCTGTACAAGGCTGAAGATTAAAAAAAAAAAAAAAATAAAAAACCAGATATCACTCTGAAATAGGCTACTGAACTGCCTACAAATTGGTCTATATTTTGAATAATTTCTCTTTTTGTGATAGCCGACAACTGTTTGTTATGGGTTATTTATTTCAAAGTGAACTATTTTCCCCAAGTATGAGAAGGATTTAAATGTCAGCCTGCATAATTTGGTTTGCAGTTAAAGGTGCAGTGTGGAATATGTTTGGTAATTTCAATTATTAAATTTAATGCAGCATAAAATCCTTATCATGTTATATTGTAAGATTACTTTTTATACACAGGAAGAGGGTCTGTCTCCATGTAGGCGGCCATCTTGGATCATTATAATATCTTTCCAAGTTTTTATGCATAACTCTATCAACACAAAAGTCTACTGTAGGATATTGTAAATGCTTAATAAGGGAGTACTGACCAGGATGAAGGGAAATATTTGCATTTTGAAGTCTGACAGCTCGATTACACTAATTATTGCACACTACACACTTATATACAGCTCAAAGTCTTCTGAAAAAAAAATTATAACTTCATAAGCAGCATAATCTTTATTTTAAAGGGAAAACAGCTGTTGTGGCTATTTTAGTCAGCATGGGGCAAAATGACCCTGGCTGGCAAAGGTTGCAGACCCCTGAACTAGACAATGAACAAAGTAAATTTTTTGGGGAGGGCAGATTTTTTTTCCTCCCATTTTAAAAAAAACTTTGAACTCTTGCCCATTACCCAAATAGCCCCGCCCCCAACAAAATCTTTTTGCCCCCAAAAAGCAAGAAGCACCCCTGCTTAGAGTAGCTTTACTACATACAATAAGTCTCACCTGGCTCACAGACTTCAGCTAGCAGTCTGTAGGGGATTCCTTCAGGATGGTCTGACGGGTTGCGGCCACTGATGTCAATGAGTAAAGTCTGGTCGCAGTTCCCGAGCTGCAACGCTACGCACTCCACTGTCACCAGCTGTCTAAAGCCTGGCTGTAGGACAGCAGTACAGGGTGACACTGAGAAAACCCCTGTGACAAGACGATTCTGGAGGGGACATGTGACAGTATTAGTACTAAGAAGAGGTGAAGAGAACAACTATCTACTTCAACTTCAAACAAAAGAAAGAAAAAGAAAAACAATGGACAGATTGCTAACATGATTTTTTTTTTTTTTTTGCCTAAAATACAAGAGCACTCTGAGGTGAGGGCAATATCCCCAGTCTCTGTTTTCCCAAAATGTCAGTGAAGAGGAACAGTTTTCAACTTTTGCATATAATTAATGGGGCAGAACCAAATTATGATAAGCCTATCATCTGTGAATATACAACAAAAAATAGTTGCTTAATACAGCTCATAGTTGTAGGTCTGGATCCCAAGGTGGACCTGTGTAGCAAGTTTGGTGACCCTAGCTTTATGCATTCTATAGATTATAATAGGGCATAGGGAATGCCAGCCTTGACCTTTCATCTTCTGACCCCAAACCCATAGTCAGAGGTCATGATCTAAGGGTGAACCTGTGTACCAAGGTTGGTGACCATAGTTTTACTTGTTCTATAATAATAGTGCAAAGGGAATGTTAATGTTGACCTTTGACCTTTTAGCCCCAAACCAACAGATGTAGGTCAGGATCCCAAGGGGAACCTGTGTAGCAAGTGTGGTGCCCCTAGCTTTCTTTGTTGTTAAGACATAGTTTATATGGCATTTTGACCTTGACCTTTGACCTTACGATCCCAAACCCATAGTCACAGTTCAGGGTCTCAGAGTGAACCTATGTACCAAGTTTGGTGAGCTTAGCTTTACTTGTGTAGTAAGGAGGAGGAGGAGGAGGAGGAGTTTATTTCACAAAAGTGACGGAGGGATGGACGGACAGACAGACCGGCCCATGACATAATCCCCCTTCGGTGTTCTCCCAAAGGAGTCTTTGACTGATGGGGGATAATAAATGCTTTACTGAAACTGGTCTTGCTTCATGAACACAAGTACCATTATTCATTCTGTCACAGGGAACAGTATAAAATGATAACAATAAGGTAGTCTTTTAAGCCTGTGGTTCCCAACCTTTTTTTCCGTTCGGAGAACAAGAGCACCGTCCACAGTACATTATACACCCGTCCATAGCCATTATTGACAGTGCATAGATCTGTAATAAAACTATAACTGTCACGAACCGAGCCAGTGTTTTCCTGTAGGCTCGGTTCTGACTGTTCTTTGTCGCTCAGGCATTGGGGTTTATGTATTGTTACCTTTTGAGCTCTTGTTGTTTTTATGTCTGTGTTCTTTTTCTTTTCCATGCATGTAGCCGCTGCTCTGGCCGGGGGTCGTCAGGCAGCCTCTTTTGCCCCACTTTCTGGTGGGCGCTGTCTAACATTTGCCGGTCCGACCACACCCCCTGTCTCTTTGACAGCCAGCTGATTCGCCCCGGTAATTATCTTTCCCGCACCTCGCCCCGGTGTGTCCAATTTGTCATTCCAGCAGTGTTTGTACTTAGGCAGCTCTTGCCAGTCAAACACTGCTGGACCATTGTGCACTGCCATGCAGACGTTAATCGCCGCACGGTTGAACTGTCTTTTGAGGGAAAGCTTCACTGTCGTCATTCCCCTCTGTGTAGCTGTTGTTGGTGTATGTTTGTCGGTTATTTGGACTTTTTGGACTGCTCCTGGCCGTGAGTACGAACTGTTTAGCGTACACAGCCGTGGTTCTGTTGCACCCCTTGAAGTGATGTCGGCCCTGGGACGCAACTGTGGTTAACATGTTTCCTCTCCATACGTTCGCTGGGCGATGTCGGCCCCGAATGCCAACTGTAAGTGTTTCTGTTTATTTTTGTAAGTCTTCACTGTTTGGGATAGTCTTTATTTTTGAACTGTTTGCTTTTGTGTTTAATAAATGTGTAGTGGTGACTCCTGCGTGTAAATCCCATTCTTCCTTCTCCTCCTCCGTGTGCTGCATAAAAGCGCACGAGGAGGCTCGTGACAATAACCCTGTAATTGCAAGGAGTTTAAGCAAACAATCTACAATTCAAAGTGGAACAAATTTAGAGAAAATATCAGAAAATCATTTACAATATGCACAAAGAAGAAATCTTGAAATTACATTTCTCTTATCTACAATGTTAATCACATCTAGAATGAGAGGGGTCGCTGCCATGCAAGGCGCCGCCACAAACAACTTCTCATTCCCCCATTCAATTACGCTGAGCACCAAGCTAGAAGGTGGGAAGTACCATTTTTGAATCAGAATCAGAATCAGAAAAAGATTTATTGCCAAGTACATTAACAGATACTGATAACATACGAGGGATTTGACTTGACACAGAAAAATGAACCTGCATTTCCAGTGACACGGCTGCATCTGAAACGCGCCTGCCAACAGGATGGTACAGATAAGAAATCATACAATGGGAAGGAGCAAAAAAATCATTGAATTCAGAATATTGACCATAAGTAATCGATATTATGATTACAAAGACAAAAAAAGCCCTCAATGCACATTCAAGACCAAAGTTCACAGGACACAAGGAGAGCAGTGAGTGTTATCTTGTTGTCAGGCTTCTAAAGGTCAGGATGACAAAGCCCTTTGTCAAAGACTGTCCCAACACTATGCCCGTTTTGACACCTCGTCATCTGTGTCCAACTCCCCCCCTCCCTCCAGCTCCACAGCCTCCACAATCCCTACTTCATTAAAGGCACCCCCCCTCCTCCCCCCCTGCCCTTATCATCAGTGAGCAGGACGTGCTCAAACAGTTCTCCAGACTGAACCCGCGCAAGGCCCCCGGCCCGGACGGCGTGTCTCCCTCCACCCTGAGACACTGTGCGAAACAGCTGGCTCCTGTCTTCACAGACATTTTTAACACCTCCCTTAAGTTATGCCACGTGCCGTCCTGCCTCAAATCCTCCACCATCATCCCTGTCCCCAAGAAGCCACGGATCACTGGACTTAATGACTACAGACCTGTAGCGCTCACCTCTGTAGTCATGAAGTCCTTTGAGCGCCTGGTCCTGCTCCACCTCAAGTCCATCACCACCCCTCTCCTGGACCCGCTGCAGTTTGCCTACCGAGCCAACAGGTCTGTAGACGACGCAGTCAACCTGGCCCTCCACTCCATCCTGCAGCACCTGGACTCCCCAGGAACCTACGCCAGGATCCTGTTTGTGGACTTCAGCTCCGCATTCAACACCATCCGCCCCGCTCTGCTCCGGGACAAGCTGTCCCTGCTCAACGTGCCTGACTCCCTCTGCAGGTGGATCACCGACTTCCTGACGGACCGGAGGCAGCATGTGCGGCTGGGAAAGACTGTCTCTGACTCTACTAGCATCAGCACCGGATCACCCCAGGGCTGTGTACTTTCCCCCCTACTCTTCTCCCTTTACACCAACTCCTGCACCTCCAGCCACCAGTCTGTCAAGTTGATCAAGTTTACGGACGACACCACCCTCATCGGGCTCATCTCCAACGGCGACGAGTCCGCCTACAGGAGAGAGGTGGCCCAGCTGGCGTCCTGGTGCAACAATAACAACCTGCAGCTGAACGCTCTGAAGACAGTGGAGATGATTGTAGACTTCAGGAAAGTCACTACCCCTCTGCCCCCCCTCACCCTCTCAGGCTCTCCCATCACCACTGCTGATTCCTTCCGCTTCCTAGGCACTACCATCACCAGGGACCTCAAATGGGAGCCGACCATCAGCTCACTCATCAAAAAAGCCCAGCAGAGGATGTTCTTCCTGCGGCAGCAGAGGAAGCTCAAGCTACCCACCAAGATGTTAGTGCAGTTCTACACAGCCATCATCGAGTCCATCCTCACCACCTCCATAACCGTGTGGTACGCAGGAGCCACTGCCAGGGACAGACTAAGGCTGCAGCGCGTCGTGCGCGCTGCTGAGAAGGTGATCGGCTGCAAGCTCCCATCTCTCCAGGATCTGTACATCTCCAGGACCCAGAGGCGTGCTGGCCGGATCATAGCCGATCCCTCACACCCTGGTCACGTACTGTTTGCCCCCCTCCCCTCTGGTAGAAGACTTCGGTCCATCCAGACTAAAACCTCCCGTCACATGAACAGCTTCTTCCCCTCTGCCATCAGACTGCTGAACACTAAGTGACTTATTGACTCTCGTGCACTATGTACAGCAGCTCAACCAGACTCATGTCAATCATCACTGTTTTCTTCCTGCATTACCGACTGCACTATATAGTTCTCCACAGTATCTGCTGCTCGCTAATATATTTTAACTGCTGACAGTATCACTTACTCTTATTCTACACTTTATTGCATGTATAGTTTATTTCTTTTATCTTATCATGTTTAATGTTGCAGCATTGCACCGAGACAAATTCCTAGTTTGTGTACTACATGAACAATGGCAATAAACCTGATTCTGATTCTGATTCTGATTCTGGATCAGTGTGGATGTAGTGTTGAACCAGTGTTGTATCAATCAATAAGAGCACAAGGACACTTTGGCAGGAGATGTTTAGTCTGGCTACTGGCAATTGTCCTTGGCAATTGTCCCAAGCAGCTACTGTCCGGAGGCCGTGTGCTCAGTGTTTTGAAAAACAAAGACTGGGGATTATCAGGAGGATTTTTGTAAGGGAAATTGAGCCAAATAGAACTGATCACAGAGAAAGAACTTTATTTTCTTCTGCAGATTCAGTGCTTAATCCTTCATTGCGGGGCGTTGAGTCCGTCGTGGATAGACTTAAGTGTAACCATGATGTAATCCACGTTCCGAGACAGTTCTCCATTTGTCGCTATCAAGGTCTTCTCCATTTTTTCAATTTGATGGATGCACCTCGCCTGGCCAGCATTTTGATAGGTTGTATCCATCTTCAGCAATTTGCGGTACACCAGGACAATCCCAGTTCCAATCAGAACGATCCCAGTCACCATTATTACGAAGATATACAAATCTTCAATATCTTCGATAGAGAGATTACTCAGGCACAAGATCCTCCAATTACTTGTCACCCGTAAATAGCCCGCTGGAGCCGTCCCTGCGGGGCAAACAGCTTCCCCCGGAGCACTTTTCCTTGTTGAAAAAATAGTGTCAGTTGCGTTCAAAGCCCAGCTTATCAATTCCATAATTTCTTTCGATAATCAGCAGTAGACGCAGACAGACGACAGCAAGCTGGGATCCAGTTAGTTAGGGAAGTGGGGAGCTAGAGCAGAGAGAAGCGTCTACTCTCCTTGAAGAGCGGAAGTGAAGACTTTGGTATGACCCAGCCAGGACTTGAACCCCCAACCTCCTGGTTGTGGGGCGGATGCTCTATCAACTAGGCCACCACTCCGGTGGTGTGAAACACTGTGTGAAATGAAAACGTCCTCGCTTAAAAACTATGAGAGGAGTTTGCTGGACAAATTTGTATGTACAGACAGACATCATACAATAATATGGCCCATGTTTCGACAGGCATATAAAAATGATTGACATTCACTAGAAAAAAGTAGCAATTTGATAAGAAAATGCTACATTTGCATGAATAAATTTGAAGATATGGAAAACAATATAAAATTTACATGATTAAAAAATGCAAATGTGTAAGAAAAAAATAACATCTACAAAAAAAGCCCGCAAATTGATGACAAAAAGGAACACATTTAAATAAAAAAAAATCTAAAAAAAACCAACATTGATGCTAATGCAGTTTATTGGGGAAAAGAATGACTGTAGAGAATATTCTATTTACTCTAGACTGCTCCCTAATATTTGGAGCGTCAAAATTGGTTTTTGAGACAATCCCAGCATAAAGAGGATTTATAATGCATTTTGAGTTGTTTTATACAGACTTTTAGTTAACTAACTGGGTGTGCAGTTATGATTTTTTTGAAAGTACATAAATGCCATTTTCACAACCTCACAACAGCCAAAGCCTCACGGCTCATAGTCTTTGTGACAACCCCCTTCCCCCCAGGTTGGGAACAACTGCTCTAGACAAAACAGAACCTCCATACATTGATGTGCACTGCCATTGCTAGTCCATCTACTTCTGAAATTTTTACCTTTCGAAGATTCATGTCTTTCTGTGAGGCCTCCTGTCTCACTTCACTGCCAGTTTCAGTGGGCCTGCCTGAAAGGATGTTTCCAGGTCCACCCATATCTGAATCACTGACACTAAAGACAAGGGACAAAAAATAGGAAATTAAACAATATTAAACAAAGACATGTTACAGTTTCAGCAATATAAACTTGTTCACATTTGGGGCAAAGACAGAGGCAATTCATAGTGTAAATAGCTGAACACAGGAGGGTAGAATAGCCAAAAATTATAGTAAAAGTAGTTACCTTATGATATTAATTACTCAAGAATAAGTAGTCACTAAAAAAGTTTCTTGAGTAAGAAAGCGTCTACTAGAAAAATTACTTTAGTAACTAATAACTTTTCTGTTGCCAATTTGTTTTTTTGTTAAATTTGTGACTTCTCTTAAATTTGTAACTTTTTTCTACTTAATATAGTCAATTTTTTAACAATTATGGACTTTTTTCCCTCATAAATTTTATTTATAAACATTTTATCATTAACCCTGTTGCATCTATGTAGAATAGATGATTAATTTGTGTCTTACCCTGGCCTGCTTGGGATGGCAGACTCTGTGACCATGCGGTAGATGTTGAAAGTAGTCTCAAAGATGCCACTGTTTTGGATAATGAATCCCTGGCTCTTCTTGCTGCCATAACTTAGTGGACCAAAGTTGATGTCACACACAGGTGTGATCTCGTAGCTGCGCAGATAGGAATCATATTAAATGTAATATTCGGCTCTAATTATTGCAATAAATGAATAAAGATGACCACACAAATCAGGACTTAACCTGGTGAAAACAGCCTGGACTGAAACCTTAATGCGTATGATATGTATGGTTTCTCCTTCCTCCTTCACCTACAAAAGATGAATTTGATCAGTTCCATCATTAAAGCATTTTATTCATTTTCAAAGAAAGGCTTAAATAAGATATCTTAATAACCTTT
Organism: Pholidichthys leucotaenia; assembly: GCA_020510985.1. Classification (NCBI taxonomy): domain Eukaryota; kingdom Metazoa; phylum Chordata; class Actinopteri; order Cichliformes; family Pholidichthyidae; genus Pholidichthys; species Pholidichthys leucotaenia. The sequence continues at coordinate 173,734,976 of CM035840.1, read as the reverse complement.
CGACATTTTCAGACAAGAAAAAAAGATCTTCCAAGGAAAGCTTCAAAATCTACACCTGCATCAGTACTGCAGCCACTTTTGTTGGCCATTCATAGACATGTTTTTTTTTTTTTAATTTTGTACACCGCGTTCCAAATTACTACGCAAATAGGATTTTAGTGTCATAAACATTCAATGTTTTGTTTTCCAATTAAACTCATGGATGGGATTGTGTCTCAGGGCTCTTGACATAACGCACGGCTCAGGAGACACACACGCAGGCTCAGAATAGGTTTAACAGTTTATTTAACAACAAGTGTGTGTGTGGATGCATGTCTGTGGAATGTGGATGTACTGGTGGTGGACGTCAGCGTCAGGCACGGAGGCAGGAAACCATACAGCCAGACAACCTTGGCAGGGCAGGTGGCAGGCACACACAAGGGAGGGTCTGGAAGACAGAAGGCCTGACGATGCACCTGACAGCAGCCGCGAGGTGGTGATGCGGGGGTGGGGTCCGCCGCCGGGAAAGGTCCACCTGTGCACAGGGGAAAGACTGGGATACAAGTAGTGGGTAGCTTACGTGAGAGATCTTGCTGTTAGGCGAGGGGGTTCCTCTGCAGCAAGTAGCCGAAGGGATCAGACAGCTTCAGGCCGAAGCCCAGGGCAGAGCGGCTTATATACTCTGCCGCTGACGAGGTGCAGGTGTGCGCTCAGCTGGCGCCGCTAATGAGCGGCGAGTTGTAACAGTACTCCCCCCTCTAGCAGCGCCTCCTGGCGATGGTTTATTCGGGTACATCCGGTGAAACTCGGTGATGAGAGAGCGATCCAACACGAATGAGGAACGGACCCATTGCCTCCACTCTGGACCATAGCCCTCCCAGTCCACCAAATACTGTAGCCTGTGACCCCGGCATCGGGAGTCCAAGATGGTCGAGACAGTCCAAGCCGGATGGCCATCAATCATCCGAGGCGCGGGCGGCGCAGCAGGAGGAGGGCAGATGGGATCAGACACCACCGGTTTCACCTTAGAGACGTGGAAGGTGGGATGGATGCGGAGGGAGGGGGGAGTAGCAACGCGCACTGCCACCGGGTTGATTACTTTGGTGACGGGGAATGGGCCCATGAAGCGTTTCGCCAACTTCCTCCTCTCACCCTTCAGGTTGACATCCTGCGTGGAGATCCAGACCGGTTGGCCCACCTGGTAGGCAGGAGCAGATCTTCTTCGCCGATCCGCTGTGGCCTTATTGCGCTCCGCCGTGCGTAAAAGCGCATTACGCGCGGCTGTCCAAATTGAGCGACACCGCCTGAGGTGAGCCCGGACCGTGAGAACTGCAGATTCGTCCTCCAGCGAGGGGAATAAAGGGGGGTCGTAACCCAGGGACACTTTGAAAGGGGACATCCCTGTGGCTGAAGAACGAGCGGTGTTATGAGCATATTCAACCCAGGCGAGATGTTTGCTCCATGACGCAGGCTTCGAGGCAGTGACGCAACGGAGAGCAGCCTCCAGCTCCTGGTTGGTCCGCTCACACTGCCCGTTAGATTGGGGGTGATGGCCGGAGGAGAGGCTTACCTGGGCTCCTATTGTCCTGCAGAAACTCCGCCAGACGTCCGAGGCGAACTGGGGACCCCGGTCGGAGACCACGTCAGCTGGTATCCCATGCAGCCTGACCACGTGCTGGACGAGAAGGTCTGCCGTCTCCAAGGCAGAGGGTAGCCCCTGTAATGGCACGAAATGGGCAGCCTTGGAGAACCGGTCGACGATGGTCAGGACAGTGTCGAAGTTGTTAGAGACGGGGAGGCCAGTGACGAAGTCTAATGCGATGTGTGACCAGGGCCTACTAGGGATGGGGAGGGGCTGGAACAAACCCGCAGGAGGAGAGTTGCCAGATTTACTGGTGGCACAGAGGGGGCAGGCCCGGGCGTAGCGGGCAGCGTCCTTGCGTAGCCTCGGCCACCAAAAGGAGCGTTGGAGCAGGTCAATCATACGGGAGGTCCCAGGATGGCAGGCTAGCTTGGATGTGTGGAGCCAATGGATGACCTCCCCCCGAACGGAGGACGGAACGTAGAGCCTCCCCTCCGGTCCGCCGCCCGGATCCGGTTCTGATTCCTGCGCCTTTCGCACCTTATCCTCGATCTCCCAAGTAACGGCTCCCACGATGCACGACCTGGGCAGGATGGTATGAACCGCATCCCCCGAATCTCCAGGGGCGAATTGCCTGGAGAGGGCATCAGAGAGACCGTTCTTGGAGCCCGGCCTGAATGTGATGGTGAAACGGAACCTGGCAAAAAACAGAGACCAACGGGCCTGGCGGGCGTTCAGGCGCTTGGCAGTTCTTAAGTACTCCAGATTCTTGTGGTCCGTTAACACCACGAAAGGCAGGGCGGCCCCCTTCAGCCAGTGACGCCACTCTTGGAGCGCGAGCTTGATGGCAAGAAGCTCCCTGTCCCCCACGTCGTAGTTGCGCTCCGCCGGGGACAGGCGCCGGGAGAAGAAGGCACAAGGCCGTTTGACCCCATCAGCCGGTGACCGCTGAGACAACACCGCCCCCACCCCCGTATCCGAGGCGTCGACCTCCACGATGCACTGCAAAGAGGGGTCGACCTAGCTGAGGACCCAGGAGGATGAAAATTCCGCCTTCAGCGCCTGGAAGGCCGCCGCGGCCTCTTCAGTCCAATGGAACCGGGTTTTAGGGGAGGTGAGACGGGTCAGAGGGCCGACGATGGCTCCAAAGTTGGGCACAAAGCGGCGGTAGAAGTTGGCAAAGCCGACGAATTGTTGCACCTGCTTTCTAGACGAGGGAGTCGGCCAATCTACCACCGCTTTAATTTTGGCTGGGTCTGGAAGCACCTGTTCATGGGAGATGACAAACCCGAGAAATGACGTCTTCTTGGCATAGAATTCGCACTTCTCTGCCTTCACGTATAGGCGATTCTCCAGTAGCCTCTGCAGGACCCGTCTCACATGCACCTGGTGCTCGTCCCTGGACTTGGAGAAGATAAGAATGTCATCCAGGTAAACGAACACAAACAGGCCAATGAAATCCCGGAGAACATCATTTATCAGGCGCTGAAAGATGGCTGGAGCGTTGGTCAACCCGAACGGCCACTTTGAATACCTGGTCATGCCGTTCGGGGTACGGAAGGCTGTTTTCCATTCATCTCCCTCCCGGATCCGGACGAGGTGGTACGCGCTGCGGAGATCCAGCTTGGTAAACCAGGTCGCCCCCTGGAGGGAGTGGAAGGCAGTGTCCATCAGGGGCAGGGTGTAACGATTCTTCTCCGTGATGTCGTTTAGGGCTCGGAAGTCGATGCACGGACGAAGCGAGCCATCTTTCTTGCCCACGAAGAAGAACCCTGCACCTAATGGCGATGATGATGGGCGAATAATACCTGCGCTGAGAGATTCCTTGAGGTATGAGTTCATGGCCTCCTTCTCCGGTGCTGACAGGCTGTAGAGGCGTCCCGAAGGGAGCGGCGCCCCCTGGCGGAGGTTTATGGCGCAGTCGTAAGGCCTGTGTGGAGGAAGGGACATTGCCTTGGACTTACTGAAGACCGCGCCCAGGTCGTGAAACTCCACGGGCACCAAGGAGAGGTCCAGAGGCGCGGCATCCTTGACCACAGGAGGAGAGGATGGCGAGCAGGCAGCGGATTGGAGACAGGTGCTCATGCAGAAGGTGCTCCAGGCTGTTACCTTCCCGGTCTTCCAATCCAGGACGAGATTATGGAGACGGAGCCACAGATAACCCAGAATCACAGGTGACACAGCGGAGGGCAAGATGTAAAAGGAGATCTCCCGGTGATTTCCTGAGACGATGACAGAGACGGGATTGGTCCGATGGGTCAATTTTCCCAGAGATGCGCGGGAGAGATTAATGAGGGTGAGAGGAGTTTTGAGGGGCTGGCAACGGATGCCCAATCGGGTTGCCAGGCTTTGTGAAATAAAGCTGCCTTCCGCGCCTGAGTCCACCAGTGCGTGAGTGAGATGCCCAGTGGTGTTGTGGCAAAAACGGATGGGCAGCGACAAATGAGTGAGGGGGGTTGACCGGTTAGCGTCCGCAAGGCTCCCTACAGTAATTCGTGGACCTCCCCGTTTTGGGCTTCTCCGGGCAACGCTCCACAATGTGCTGGTTGTCTCCGCAATACATGCAGAGACCCAACTCACGGCGGCATTGTTTCTCCGCAAGGGGAAGCTTTGCCCGGCCCGTCACCGTAGGTTCTGACTCCACGGAGACCTCCGATGGCGGTAACACCAGGGGGCGAGCTTGGGACGGGCATGACGAGGCAACCCGCGAGCAAGAAGGCAACTTCCGCTCCGAGGCATGCTCACGCAGCCGGTTATCCAAGCTGATGGTGAGAGAGATTAGCTCCGCAAACGTTCCAGGGAGATCCCGACCAGCCAGTTCATCCCTCAGACCAGCGTTTAAACTGCGGAGGAAGATGCCACAGAGGGCGCGTTCCTCCCAGCCAACCTCCTCCGCTGTAACCCGGAAGTCAATGGCGTAATCGGCGGCCGATCGGCTCCCCTGCTGAAGGCTGAGGAGGCGATCGACCTGGACACTCTCAAAACGAGAGTGATCAAAGACTTCCAGGAACAGTTTAATGAGATGAGATGAGATGAGATTCAACTTTATTGTCATTACACATGTATGAATACAAGGTAACGAAACGTGACTTGGCATTTGGGCACGCTCTGCAGAGCGCATCCAAGGCTGGGGCAGCCGCTAGGCGCCAGTCATAAAGAAGAAAGGAAAAAAAAGAAAAGAAAGGATATGACACAATAGACGAGAGAAAAAAACATGTTTTATCAAATTGACGCTTAATGAATAAGCAAAATTTTGATTGCAGGCAAAAAAAACCCTCAATGCATATTTAGCAGACATTTAGTAGACAAATCACACGCAGAAGCAGAAGGAGAGCAGTGTGTGTATATCGTATGCATGTAGTGTTGTATGCATTGTGTAGTGTAAATGTAACAGTTGTTAGTGAGCAGCAGAGGGCGCCTCCTGGCAGTGGATAGATGTTATAATCATGTGACTTATAAACAAGCCCAGAGTCCAGAGTCTATCTCTCTCTCTCTCTTGCTTGCAGAAGGCACATGGGCATTGTCCTCGAGGGTCCAATCCGCTGACGACAAACAACTGATTGTTGATTGTTTGGGTAGACATGAGCCGATCCTTCCGCTTATCTCAGTCAGGAGGAATGTAAACACGGGGCAAACAAGGTCAAATCAAATCAAATCAAATCAGCACAGTGCACTCAGAGAATAGAATTTGTCCTCATCCGTGTAGTTCTGTGCTTCCATTATACAGTATATGCAGGCTTAAACTGTTTTTCCATAGAGAGCACAGGGCTTCAGATGTATTCCTTCACTGAATCACTGTCATTCAGTTCACCGTTTGCCGCTACTCGTGCCCTCCCCAACTGGTCGAATTTGATGAAGGAGCTTGCCGGGTCCGCTTGATCAGCTCTCTCACTTTCCTTCAATTTCTGATACATCAGGGAACTCCACAGCCAAAAATAGAAGTCCTGAGATCATAGACGCATGAATTCCAATGTCCATGAGTCTCCTCGTAGGTTCCAATTCTTGGGCTCCCCCTTGGCCCAATTCTTGTTGAAAAATAGTGACAATAGCACATTTAAGCCCCTTCCAAATCCATAATTTCCGTTTAGATTAAGATTCAGCAGAAGAAGAGCGACTAAACACAGACAAAAACGCAACATTGCAAAAGCTGGGAATAGATCAGGAAGGCAGGGGAGGAGGGAAGAAAAATGCGACTGCTCTCTCTCAAGGCAAGATGGAAATGGCCATAAACTGAACTGGCCATAGGTGAGGGTGGCGTAGCTGGGCTTCGCCATTACGGCATAAGCCCAGGTGAGCGCACGACCCTCCAGGAGGTTTCCTATGAAGCCAATTCGGCTGTGGTCTGAGGGAAAATCCCCGGGGACGCACAGGAACACCGACTCACACTGCATAATAAACCCCCGCACTCCACCGAGCTTACCGCTAAAGCGGGCGGGAGTCGGGATAGGAGTGAGTCAGGCTGGGGCACCCGGAGCAGGCTGGACGGCCGCTGGAGCAGCAGGAGCTGCGCCTCCCTGACAAGCCGGGGGGAATGGCTGACGGGGGTCCAGGCGGTCTAACCGGTCAGTAATTTTAGATAATTGATTCAACATCACCTGTTGCTGATAAACTATCAAATCTATTTGAGCCTCAAAGATGGTAGGACGGTGCGTGAGCCCGCTGTCCGCCGAGCCGCTCTGCTGAAGCCGTACTGACATAACGCACGGCTCAGGAGACACACACGCAGGCTCAGAATAGGTTTAACAGTTTATTTAACAACAAGTGTGTGTGTGGATGCGTGTCTGTGGAATGTGGATGTACTGGTGGTGGACGTCAGCGTCAGGCACGGAGGCAGGAAACCATACAGCCAGACAACCTTGGCAGGGCAGGTGGCAGGCACACACAAGGGAGGGTCTGGAAGACAGAGACCTGACGATGCACCTGACAGCAGCCGCGAGGTGGTGATGCGGGGGCGGGGTCCGCTGCCGGGAAAGGTCCACCTGTGCACAGGGGAAAGACTGGGACACAAGTAGTGGGTAGCTTACGTGAGAGATCTTGCTGTTAGGCGAGGGGGTTCCTCTGCAGCAAGTAGCCGAAGGGATCAGACGGCTTCAGGCCGAAGCCCAGGGCAGAGCGGCTTATATACTCCGCCGCTGACGAGGTGCAGGTGTGTGTGTAACTGAGGTCATCTTGCGCAGTTCGCCCACTCGGGGACACGAACCCGCGACCTACCAGTCAACTACACAGTTCGAGCATGGGAGACACAGCACGATCGCGCTGAACTAAAGGTCCGACCGATAGCTCAGCGCTACCGATACTGTATGAGGCTTTTTCGGGAGGGAGGTTTTACTAACGTTCTACGCCGAACAGTGCTAGTTGGCATCCGTTACACTCTCCCCCTTAAACCTCACTCCCATCCCGGGTTCACGGCACCATTGTAACTGAGGTCATCCTGCGCAGTTCGCCCACTCGGGGACACGAACCCGCGACCTACCAGTCAACTACACAGTTCGAGCATGGGAGACACAGCACGATCGCGCTGAGCTAAAGGTCCGACCGATAGCTCAGCGCTACCGATACTGTATGAGGCTTTTTCGGGAGGGAGGTTTTACTAACGTTCTACGCCGAACAGTGCTAGTTGGCATCCGTTACATGTGCTCAGCTGGCGCCGCTAATGAGTGGCGAGTTGTAACAGCTCTTTTGATTACTGATTGGGCAGCTCGGTGGAGCAGTGGTTAGCACTGTGGCAGCACAGTAAGAAGGTCGTGGGTTTGATCCAGTGTGTGATTTGTAAAAAAAAAAAACGGGCGAGGGGGTATTTTTGAAATATTGTTATTCATAAAAATAATTCAAGAACAACAGCATGCCTATATTAAGTGTGATCATCATATTGTGAAGAAATTTGTGGCTGATTCAAAGCACAGACAGGTTCGTGCAGATAAAGGCTAATGAGGAAAGTTTCTGCCAGATAAATTCATCGGATAAAGAGAGCAGCTGCTAAAATACCTTTACAAAGCGGCAAACAGGTATTTGAAGCTGCTGGTGCCTCTGGAGTCCCACAAACCTCAAGGTGTAGGATCCTCCAGAGGCTTGCAGTTGGGCATAAACCTACTAGGGGTTAGGCCACCCCTAACCAATGCTCAAAAGCAGAAGCGGTTGCAGTGGGCCCAGAAATACATGAAGACTAATTTTCAAACAGGCTTGTTTTCTGATGAGTGCCATGCAACCCTGGATGGTAGATAGATAGATAGATAGATAGATGGTTTATTTCGAACACAAAAATATAACAAATACAAGCAAATGGCAAATGCAATAAAGTAACAGTATACACTGTTCGAAAGGGAGAAGGAAGAAGTGAACACTTATTAATTCCATCTCCTCTTTTCCATAGATACACCCATGTGAATTTTATACAAATTACCACCTTTAAGACCCCAAGTAAACAATTTACTGTATTTTTTACAAATCAACACTAATACCCATCCATTCTAACATACAATGATGTCCATACATCAAAACCAGCCTCAAACAACACAAATATACACAGTGCTGTCCCACCCACCATTCCATAGTGTCCCATAATATCCTAGAGTGAACATAATGAATCGTGCATATAACTACTACCCTTCTAACATATACCCTTTCAGCAAATCGTGCTTATACCTCTTTTTGAATTGATTTCTGTTTGTACATAGTTTCAGTTCCGGCTCCAGACTGTTCCACAAATCCACCCCACAGACAGATATGCACATACTTTTCTTGGTTGTACGTATCTTGGGTTTTGTAAAGTTTAAGTCTCCCCTCAAATTATGATCATTGTCTCTTTTTTAAAATATTTTTTGTATATTAGTTGGTAGTTGATTATTAATTGCCCTGTACATTACTTGTGCTGTCTTAAATTTAACTAAATCGATGAACTTTATGACATGTGACTTTAAGAACAACGCATTGGTATGGTCTCTATATCCTGCATTGTTTATTATCCTTATAGCTCTTTTTTGTAATGTGCATATTGACTGTAGGTTGGTCTTGTAGGTGTTTCCCCAGACTTCTACACAGTAGTTAAGATAAGGTAAAAACAGTGAATTGTACAATAAGACCAATGATTTATAGTCCAAGAAGTGTCTTGTCTTCCCCAGTATGCCTATACATTTTGCTAATTTGGCCCGGATGTGACTGATGTGAGGTTTCCAGCAGATTTTATTGTCTAGCGTCACCCCCAGAAACTTATTTTCCTGTACTGTTTCTATTCTGGTATCATCTATCGTTACCATTATTTCATGATTTATTTTATAATTTCCAAACAACATAATCTTTGGTTTTTTTAGATTTAGAGATAATTTATTTTTGTTGAACCACTGCGTTAATTTTTCCATTTCAGTTGTGATCACCTCTAAAACCTGCTGCAAATTCTCACCAGTGCAAAGCATATTTGTGTCATCCGCAAACAAAATAAATTTCAGAATTTTTGATACTTGGCATATGTCATTTGTATACAAAATAAAGAGTTTGGGTCCCAAAACTGACCCCTGGGGCACACCACAAGTGATGTCCATGAAGGGTGATTTGTGCTCTCCAATTTGTACAAATTGTTGTCTGTTACTTAAATAACTTTCCACCCAACTCAGTCCGACCCCTCTTATCCCATACCTTTCCAGTTTCCTTAGTAGTATTCTGTGGTCAATGGTGTCAAAAGCTTTCTTTAAATCTATAAATACTCCTACAGCAACCTTTTTTTTTATCTATACAGCTAGTAATTTCTTCTATAAGTTCGATCAGTGCCAAAGATGTAGATTTATCTGCTCTAAAACCATACTGGCTGTCTGTAAGGAGGTTGTGTTTTTCAGTGAAATCATCCAGTCTCTTAGTGAAGATTTTTTCAAGTATTTTGGAGAATTGTGAGAGTAAAGAGACTGGCCTGTAATTTGTGAAGCGATGACTGTCTCCTGTTTTGCATAGAGGTATTACTTTTGCTATTTTCATTTTGTCTGGAAATGTACCAGTTTGAAATGACAGGTTACAGATGTGGGTGAGTGGCTTAACAATTCCCTCAATTACTTTTTTCACTATTGTCATGTCAATTTCATTCCAGTCCGTTGATTTTTTGTTCTTAAATTTACTCACAGTCTCGATAATTTCCTTTTCAGTAACTGCACCCAAAAAGATTGTGTTTGGATTTCTATCTTCTATTTCATTCACAGAACCACTGTAGTTTGTTTCTGGTGTCACTATTGATTTTGCTAATTCAGGACCAACGTTTACAAAAAATTTATTGAAACCACTGACCACATCTTCCATATTATTTATCAAATTGCCATTTTCGATAAAATATTCTGGATAATTTGCATTCTTAGGATGATTACTAATAATCCCATTGAGTACTTGCCATATTCCTTTTATGTTATTTTTTGTTATCCTCTAGTATTCTGTTGTAATATTCTTTCTTACAGGTCCTCATTATAGTAGTAAGCTTATTTTTGTATCTTTTATATTTGATCTCAGCTTTGCATCACACTTTTGCATCACACTTTTGCAACACTTTAGTTTATTACCTCCGCCAAGGAGGCAATGCTTTTACTACTGAACCACTAATCCTATCACTATCAGATTGATTGTCATTGATTAATTGTGTGTTTATTGCACTGTCCCTGTCAAATAAACAAATAACCATTGTGAATCCAATTGCTAGTCATATGTTTACATGCTCAAGGAATGTGAAAACGTACACACAAACACTGTATGGGGGGAATTGTGGCGCTTGGCGGAGGTCTGCGCTCTCCGAGTGCTTTTCTAGTTTGATTCATGTTGTGGAATGTTTTGTTGCAGATGAGTAAAATCCTTCAGTGTCCTACAGTTGTCTGAATTGTTGCTGTGACTCCAGTTCATAAAATTCATTGATATTTGTCCAGTTCCATAATATTACGGATGTTAATGATCTTGGCTTCTTCAGGTGATCCGCTTAATTTGATGTATATTTTACAGTTTGATGTCCAGGTGTTTTGAATCTTTTTCTGCTTTTTCATGTATCTTGCTTTCCTGGCTATTTCTGCGTTTTCCTTCGTGAGGTGCTCGTTTATGTAAATGTTTGTTCCTTTTAGCCTCCTACCTTGTTTCAGTAGCGCCGTCTTGTGTTTTTTGTTCACAAACCTCATGATCACAGCCGGTTTGTCGCCGTTTTTCCTGGGCAGAGGGTGGTAGGACTCAATGTTGTTGCAGTCCAGCTGGATTCCTTTGGCCTGCATGTAGGCTGCCACTTGTTGCTCAGCGGATTCCTCATCCAGCTCACCTCCACTGCTGTCTGCGGCAACTGCTCTCGCGTATGATCGGGGTTTGATGTGGAGCCCCGTGATGATCACGTCGTTCGCCCGAGTGCTCTGGTCCATCTCAGTCATTCTGCTCTCCAGATACGCCAGCCTCCTGTCTTTCTCAGCGTTCTGGTTCCGCAGCGCTTTAATCTCCTCCATTAGATCCAGGATGCTTCTTTGTTGTGACTTTACAGCGGAAATCTCTTCCGCCAAGAAATCCAGCGCTTTTTTTATTTCATCTTCATTTTGCAGAGCTCTTTTGGGACCCATTATCCCGGCCGATGATCACTGAATCCGATCGTAGGGGAAAAAAAACACACGTGGGAGAAATCCCTTTGTTTTCCCTGAGCACGAGGGGCCAATTGCTTCAATAGCTTCACCAGCTACTACTGGCAAATTCTCCTTATTTCTCACGAGTAGGTTCACACTCCAGCGGCAGCATCAAAAAAAGCTCAAAACGCCAGCTCCAAACTGCGTTCTAACTGCGTTTATCTGCCTTTTAAACAGAAGCGAACTGGGAGCCTTTACCCGTGCGTCCTTACCCGTCCTCACCAGAACCGGAAGTGATGGTCCAGATGGATGGAGTAGTGGATGGTTGGTGGATGGCCACCATGTCCCAGCAAGGCTGCAATGTCAGCAAGGAGGTGGCGGAGTCATGTTTTGGGTCGGAATCATGGAAAGAGAGCTGGTCGGCCCCTTTAGGGTCGCTGAAGGTGTGAAAATGACCTCGGCAAAGTATATAAAGTTTCTGACTGACTGCTTTCTTCCATTGTACAAAAAGAAGAACCGTGCCTTCTGTAGCAAAATTATCTTCATGCATGACAATGCACCATCTCATGCTGCAAAGAATACATCTGTGTCATTGGATGCTATGGGCATAAAAGCAGAGAAACTCATGGTGTGGCCCCCATCCTCCCCTGACCTCAACCCTATTGACAATCAGAATCAGAATCAGAATCAGATTTATTGCCATTGTTCATGTAGTACACAAACTAGGAATTTGTCTCGGTGCCATGCTGCAACATTAAAAACATGATGAGATAAAGAGATAAACTAAAAAACTAAAGGACTAAAAATGTGCAATAAGTGTAGAAAAATAAGTAATAATAATAATAATAATAATAATAATAATAATAATAATAATAATAGTAATAATGAGTAATACTAGTCAAGGCAGTTTTAAAAAAATTAGCAAGTAGCAGATAATATGGGGTACCACAGTGCAGTTGATAATGCCACAGAAAAACAGTGATGAATGACATGAGTCTGGTTGAGCTGCTGTACATAGTGCACGAGAGTCAATAAGTCACTTAATGTTCAGCAGTCTGAGTGACTTATTGACTCTCGTGCACTATGTACAGCAGCTCAACCAGACTCATGTCATTCAACCTTTGACAACCTTTGGAGCATCCTCAAGCAAAAAATCTATGAAGGTGGGAGGCAGTTCACCTCAAAACAGCAGCTGTGGGAGGCTGTTCTGACATCTTGCAAAGAAATTCAAATAGAAACTCTCCGAAAACTCACAAGATCAATAGATGCAAGAATTGTGAAAGTTATATTAAAGAAGGGGTCCTATGTTAACATGTAACGGCCTGTTAAGATGTTTTTGATTGAAATAGTTTTTGATTACTGTAAATATGACCTCCTAATGCTGCAAATTCAACAAATGACCATTTTCAGTTCTTTACAACCAATAAAATGTTTTGAAACTCTGTTGTATTCCCTGATAATCATACTCTGAAGTTTCATTGGAGATAAATCACTCAGCTTCAAAGATGTTCTAGTAAAAGTTAATTACTAGCCATTATTTACTGTCAACTCCAGAGAACTGTAATACTTTGTTGGATACCTCATTTTTCCACAGTGAGGTGCTGTTTGAAAAGAAATCATACCTCTGTGACCTGGAAGTCCTACCCTTATAAACCTCTGCAAGATATTTATATTTCACATCTGTTAAAAAAGTAGACAAGCTAGAGCTGGATTTATTGTCTAGATTAGCAAACCACAACACCTTTGTGGTGAATGACCCTTTATTGCATCTGAAAATGCCAAGAAAAAGTGAGTGTAGTGTGAAGAAGCCAAATCCCTAGCATGCTAACTAGCCACTAGCATGCTAGCACTGTGACCACAAACCCTACTCAACAAGTGACCAGTATGTATTGTAAACACTTACGTCATTGGACAATATTTAAATTGGTCATATGTGTGTTAAATAATGACAATAGGCTATTCTTTTCTATATTATCCTCATTGAGGTGCTTAGCAACAGTTAACTGGGTACATTTATAATAATGCATCAGATTTATACAGCGTTTATCATAGACACTCAAAGACGTTTTACAATTTTATTTTTTTTATTTTTTTTTTTTGTTACTTATTTGTACCCGTAGGTAGATTTGGTTTGCAGTCTGGTGACAAGCCACCGGCTGCTGGTCGCTGCGTGCGCGAGCGCCCTAAACCTACATGTTTTTTGGTATGCGGGAGGAAACCGGAGAAATCCCGGAGTAAACCCACGCAACACGGGGAGAACATGCAAACTCCACACAGCTCACTGTTGGTCGGGGGCTGGGATCGAATGGATATATTATTCATTCACTCCACAGACAATGGTAGGCTACTACCTTAGCCACAGCTGTCCTGGGGCAGACTGACAGAAACGTGGCTGCCAATCCACGCCAACGGCCTCTCTGACCACTAACAAACATTTACACACATTCATGCCCAGGGTCATGGACACTGGAGGCAAGGTGGGGAAAGTGTCTTGCCCAGGGTCACAACGGCAGGATGTCTGGGGAGACCGGGATTCGAACCTCCAACCCTCCGGTTATTAGATGACCCGCTCTAACTCTAAGGCACCACTCCATTTAGAAGGGACTATTTTCTTCGGCAGAGCAAAATAACTGGTAAAATAAACAAATCATAATATTTTGTTCTGTAATGCTGTCATTTAATAAACTGTGCTTGTGGAACTGTATCAATGAATACAGTAACTGCAGAGATGTCTTTGGCGCAATGGGGTTCCTATATTCATTGATACTGGACCCTCTCTCATGTAATATTGTTAAATTACACCCAAAACACACCTGTGAATAATTTAGAGCCTCTTTGCACTTTGCACCTGGTGCAAAATAAATTTTTGCACTGCTGTAATAGCAAAATGAACTTGGAGACACCTATAAATGTACTCTGCAACTGTTGACTAGATTGCTGAAATAGGGCCCTGAGATGGTTTCACCTTGGTCATAAGAAAGCCTATTTCACTTTAAGATATCAATGTCTCATCTGTGGTTCACTGGGAATCTAAACATTCACAAGGCTCACACCTGACAAAGCAGAATAGGCTGCTCTCTAATGGAGACTTCCATATCAGGTCTGCAGACAATTCTCAAACGTGTGAACTTGTCGTTGGGGCTTAGAGTACCAGTCGAGGAAGAAATTTGGAAAATGGAACCTGACTGCAGCTGTTTTTGTGCAAACATAAACCTTGTGGGGAGAGAAAACACAGTGACAAAAGAATAGCTCAATTTAATGGGAATCTTATTTCAATGTTTGACTGAACAAAGTATTAAATCAAAAAACTACAAATAAAACTCACTCAAAGTTTACTGGATATCTTCCTAGGTTTTTCATTTTGAGGGTGAGCGTAGTCTCTTCAAAGACCTTGAGGGTGCCAAAGTCTAGAGTATCTGTCACAAAAACAAAAGGACACGGTATATTATTCATCATCATCATCACCACCATCATATTTTGGCAGTAGTTGTGTTTCACTGTTCAGAGTGATGAACAGTGAAAACAATGAGACATTCTAGTAGATCCAAGAAATAGATCTAATTTAAACTATAAATATAATAAAATTCTTCAATTTCAGTTAAGAATGTTTAGTGGATGTGCACTGTATATAAAGGACAATCATATTTAGAAATGACAACACATTTAAAAAGTGTGAATAAAAAAATTCCCCATATTATGCATTCTTGCAACAGAAACCTTGCTGAATGAGGGATTGCAGGTGATCTGTGGAATAAAAAGCAGCCTAGGGAGCAGGAAGTCAGAAAATTGTGTTTGAGCTCTTTGTACCTGGAATGATGTCCACAGCAATATCATAGGCTTCAGCAGTAACCTGTATGTTTTCTGTCTGCATAACTCCTACAATCTTCTCCATATCAGACACCTAAGATAAAAAAAATAATGCTCAGACAAAATCTTATGTGAATTAAAAATTACATCATAAGTACTTCTAAATTTTGGTTCTACCTCCAGACGTATGGTCTTCTTTTTAATGCATGGTCTCTTAGATCTAAATTCCAAACTCAGAGGGAAAGAGGAGTTAGGTGGGATGGCGCCCTGATCCCGTGTTACATGGAATTCATCACCCAACTCCTCTAGACCGTGCAGTCTCCAAGATACTGGCAGACCTGTCTTATTATGCATCTTCACACTGCGTCTGTCCTCTCTTGAGGGGAATAATAATAAAAAAAAAGACAAATTAAGCAGAGCAAAGGCCAAATGGAAACAAAACACACCAACAGTTCAGGAAATGTTGATTTCAACATCTACAAACCAATTCCCAAAAGTGTGGAATGCTGTGTAAAATCTAAATAAAAACAGAATGCAGTAATCTGAAAATCTCATACCACTATTTTCCTATCAAAATAGAACACAGAAAACATATCATATAATTAAAGTGAGACATTGTACTATTTCATGTCAAATGAGGTTGCATATTTTGGTACCTGTTCACCAAAATCCTGTCAAAGTGCAAATGGTTGCTTTCCAGCTCCAACTCTGGCCGAACACCCCAGCAGGAGAGGTTGATAATGACAGGCTCAGGACTGTCTTTAATCATGCAAACAATGCTGTCTTTTATTTGCCCTGGAGTTGTTGGGTAGGCCCACACAGTCAACATCTAGAAGCAAAGAAGAATACTTACACAAACTAATGTTAGCAGTCTGCTGTGTTAATTCATTAGACAGTTTTACAGCCAAAGTACCTGTTTCTGGTCTGCTTTAAGGGTCATGGTTGGTGGATCTAGCAGGTATGTAGTAGCCTGACCATCATGCTGGAAATGGAACTGGATTACCGCTTCCAGATCAGAATTGTTATAGATAACCAGTTTCAGTGCATTCTCTGGGTACCTGTTTTCCTTGTATCTACAAAACACACGTGACTAGTGATAAAACAGCAGAAACTACTATACAATTACTATACAATTTGCTACCACCACTCCACCGCTTACCTGTCTCTAGTCTTGCTACAGAGTAGAAGTCCAAACTCAAAGAATCCGGGTTTGATCACGTAGGCCTTCTGAAGTCCGTCCCTCAATTGGGTCACTTTCTTACAGTGGGTAAAAAGAGTCCTGTAGAATACACAAATGCACACTTCAGATGGATCAATTATTAGGGTCACAGGTATCAGCTATCTAGCCTAAAAACTGACATTATCAGTGATGTTACTGTTTCACAAAACATGTAAAGAAAAGCAAATGTAATTATTTAATCAGTTATACCTGATGCATATAGCAAAGACTTTTTTTAAATACATTTTTACCTGCAATACCTCAGACCCTAAAAAAGATTGTTTGTCATATTACTACAATACAATCAGACTAACATGTAATCCTTGCAAATGGAGGGATAGGTGCAAACTCCTCGGCAGATGAGCTTGTAGAGCCTCTGTGTCCCAACAAGCTCAAAGCTGAAGGTCTGCTCAAATTTGCCAGGCGAGTCTGAGTAGAACCAGATTTTTAAAACCACTTTTCCATTGGCTGGCACGACCCAGCGAAATGTTGTCAAGCTGCAGAGAAAACACAAACATATACTTCCATTGATTTAGTAAAGCAACCAACATAGAGCAGAAGCTGTGATGACAAGCACTTGCATGATGTCTCTTACCTCTGGCTGCGCTTCTGTTCTAAGTTTGCCTGGTGTTGTTCATCACTCTCGGACATGGAGGAAGCCAGTGAGAAGGACAGAAGCCTATCCGGACCCTTTGCTTTTGTTTTGGTGGAGTTTCGTACCTTGCTTCTCTGACTCTCTCTTCCTTTTGTAGCTTTGTTCTTTGTCATAGCACTGTCTTTAATGCTGCCGTTACCAAGACCTTTAGAGGGTGTTGGTACTGCTCCTTCCTGTGTGCATAAGCTACATTTAGTTTCATGTAATCTTATCATCTGTACTGTTTTCTGGACTCAGTTGCTACGATTTTTTTTTTCTATTACTTATTTTGTACCCGTAGGTAGATTTGTTTTGCAGTCTGGTGACAAACCACCAGCTGCCGGTCGCTGCATGCGCAAGCGCCCCTTAACTCCCTAACCTGCATGTTTTTGGCATGTGGGAGGAAACCGGAGAAATCCCGGAGTAAACCCACGCAAACACGGGGAGATGTTTTCACGCTCTCCACCAGTGTGGAGAGCGTGAAATGAAGAGGCTGAATTTATTTCTCAATTCAGGTTTATTAACAATCACGTGTCTCCAACATCTTCTCAAACAGAAAAAGCTAACTTCCCACATTTCCCCTTTTTATACCCGGGACATCAGAGTACAGAATCACATTGTCATTCACTCCCCAGAAACAATACATCACCCCCCCAAGGTCCTCTCTTCTCCACCTAAACCCTGGTGGTCAGGAAGTCTTCTCAGAGCCATTTCTATCATTTGACAGTGATATCACTGACAGTTGATATCACTGTTGAATCATTTGACATGATTCTATGAGTCACTACAACATAGATTAGAGGAACCAGAGTGTCAGTGTTACTTGTGCTTTATACACTGTAAAACCCAATTAGATAACCTTATTCAGAAAAAGCACGCAAGCCAGTTGCCTTGGAAAAACACTAAGCAAGTTGAATAGAAAGTGTATATTGTACAAACAAATGCTTAAGGGTCATTAACACCAAGAACAATAACTATATCAATATTAATTACTATAGCAACAATGATGTGAACAGCCACACTGGTAAATAAATAAACAAAGAAACTAAAAGTATGTGCTGCTTGCTGCAGGCAGTGGGTTCAACCGTCGCATGAGACTTTCTGTGCTTCATGCAGCAATCAGAGCCCTGAAAATGATTTTGTAGATGAACCTGCTGCAGGTGTACACTACACAGAGAAAAACAGAAGAGTGTGTGGGTTCACAAAATTATTCAGTGGATCCTTCTCTATGACTGACCTGTAGCTGGCTCCCTATCTATCGCAAAACTAGTCTCAATAGTTTATGAATGGCTTGTGCACATTTCTGAAGTTCGAGTTTTTGTTTGTGCTTTCCAGTTTTTGAGATATTAAAAAAAATGTATAGGATATTCAATTTGGTGCAAATGCACAACGGTGACCTCGGAATTAACTATAAAAGCTTCTGTAAATATCTCAAAGACCATGGGGGAGTGTCCACCAAATGCACTTTGTTCTGCTGTGGGCGACTATTTTCTGTTCATTCTCTATGTAGTCCAGCATTGACAGCGCTGAGCGACCTTGGTGCAAAAACACTCTCAGCGGTGACTGCTTTTTGTCACGGTGCTCAGGGTGCTCAGGACGCCCAAGGTTGAAAAATGTTCAACTTTTTAGACTACAGCTGCGTTCGTCAATGTCAGACCTTTCTAAACAGCCAATCAGAATTAAGGAAGGGTGGGACATAGGACGCCAGTACAGGAAAAAGAGAATAGTACGATGGCACATGAGAGGCTGATCCTCACTGTATCACAAAACCTGGCACTCTTTGATCTAACATTAAAAGGATCCATCCATCCATCTTCATCTGCTTAATCCTTTTCAGGTCGCGGGGGGGAGGGGGGGCGCGCTGGAGCCTATCCCAGCATCTTTGGGCGAGAGACAGGGTACACCCTGGACAGATCGCCAGTCCATCGCAGACATTAAAAGATATATGATCAAAATTTGTAAGCAAACACTTGGAGGAATGTGTCCATACTGTATTTGTCAGCATGTCAGGTGAGCGTTTGTGTCTTTGTCACAGTCATATTTCTTATGTTTGTTGCAGTAGATATTTGTAGTTGATAAAGGCAAAAAAAAAATGGAAATGCCTCCAATGTGAAATGTGATCATTTACCGACAGTCATTTATGAGTTTAGGAAACCATGTGTTGAGCATATCTCAGCATGAGTTTTATGAAAATAGATGTAAAAATAAACAAAATTTCGACCATAGACTACTCACCTCAGATGGGCTTTCTGTAATTAGTCTGCATCTGAGAAATTGACAGGTTAATGTTGTCCAAAACCAGTTCAAACTGACTCCTAGTCAATCTAAAATACTCCTTGAAACAGTCACCATCAAAGTGCAACTCCGGTATAAGTTTGGTGTCCGGTACTCCTGTACAAGTCTGGCTGATGTCTGTACCCAGACTTGTTTTCTATTCCGTGTCATCATATTTTGCATCCAGAGCTGCCATCAATGCCAGAATATGCTTCCTGTCCATTATTATTTAGAGACTACTAAAATAAGTAGAAAGTCTGACCATGGGAAAAGCAGAAGTGCTGAGCTGTGAGTGGCAAGCTGTTGCTAGGATACAGAGTGCAGACTTTTTTTTCCTAGAGCGTAGCGCACAAGCACTGAAAAAAAGAAATTCAGGGCAGTCGGGCGACAAAAAGTGCATTTGATGAACACACAGCCTAAGTGGAGAAACTATTTCCCCCAAGTTTTGCAATAGGTGCCGGACCAACTTTAAGGTGGTGTAAAAATAATCATTTAAACATTTTCAACTTGGGCACGGTTCCTCTGTGACAATCTGTCAACATCCTCCTCCTCCTCCTCCTTAGCAGTGGACATCCTATCTGAAAGCAGGACCAAAGCACCACAAGTTCAACTATTTATTAGATTTAGGGGGCAATTACTTTTTCACATAGGGCCATGTAGGCTTGGATACCTTTTGTCCTCCTCAGTAAATTAAATCATCATATAAAAACTGTATTTTGTATTTAATTCGGTTATCTTTGTCTAATATTAAAATTCGCTTGATGATCTGAAACATTCAAGTGTGACAAAATAATGCAACAATTCAATAAATCAGGAAGGAGGCAACTATTTTTTCACAGCATTGTAGTTATTTTTATTGTTATCATTGTTGGTGGTGGACTGCCCTTTATTTACAGCATGCAGTCTCCCTATTCCACTATACTTGGTTTTTAATGCGTTTTTTTTTCTAAGAAAGGTTAAATAATTGGATTTTACAGTGTATGTGGGCATATCTTGGACATACATCTGATGCCAGTAAATCCTCCTCCAAATCTTTCTTCTCCTCTTCCTGTTCGTCCTGCCCCAAAGGAACAAGGAATGTGAAACAGGTCTGTTGGATCACGGTTTGCTTTCTGAGTTTGGGGAAAGGAATGATGGAAAAGGTGACTGGAGCGGGAATTGGTGGGCCACTGGGTCCTATCCCCAAATCATCCAACACCTGAAAGGATCAAATAAGAGGGTGAACTTGATTAGTAAGTCATTTTACACTTATGGGGAGGGGAAAAAAACTGCTCTACATTGAGAATAGACATCAAATAAATTAAAAATTTGGGGGCAAATGTTGCTCCGACCTTGTCTCGTGGAGGAAGAGTGCTGCCTTTGACCAGCTCTGTGACACTCAACTCTTTGTTTTCCATTACTTTCAGCACAATATGCGGGATGATGCCCAGTGGAGACAACTTGGCTACAGCCTTGTCTCCTTCAGCCCGTGCTGCTGTATGACTGGGCAATGGAGACATGATCTTGCTGTTGGCTTTTTTGTTCCTCTTCCCAGCAGCAGGGGACTAAGTACACAGAGCAATAACAGGTGGGACTGATAAGTTTTGGATGTAGTCATACTGCATAATCCTTTGTTGATGTACAGTAAATACCAAGTAATGAGATGATTTTTAAAAAAATCATAACCAATGCAAGAGTGGCCTCTCTGAGAGTTCTATTTGCTTTTAGAGCTTTAAATTCTGATGTCTAAATTTAAAAGTGGATGTCTATTTTTTTTTTTTTTGATTGCTGAAAAATAAAACATTTGTGTCTTGGAGAGTTATCTCACTGCAAGCCTCATCACTAATGTCAATAACAATCATGTTGTTTCATCAACATCTCAGAATGTGACACCTGTCAGGTGGATGGATTATTGTTGTGTGGTTGCTGACACATGTTGTGTTATGCTCCTGTATGGAATGTAGTATTACCCATAAAACTTGATCCTAGATTGTGGAATCCCACAGGTAGCTGTAAACGAATGAATTGGTACAAAAAGCTAAAAAAAACAAAAAAACAAAAAAAAACAAAAAACAACTCACCTGTTTTTCTACTAGAGGTTCATCTGACCCTGGTGAAGCTTTTTTACTGGGTAATGGGACCAGTAATAAGCCCTGGGCACGGTCCCAGTGGTGCAGGATATGCTGTACCTGAGCTTGGCACTGCTCATATGCAATAAACTGAAGCTGAAGCTCATCCACAGCAGACTGGGCGGGGGCCGAGGTGAACCAGGAAAAAAGCAAGGAAATTTATTTGCTATTACTTAGCACATCTAAAAGCAACATCTTTTTTTATTGTTTTGACCAGTTGTCATTTTCCGTAAACAAATGCGCTAAATGATGATATTATGACTTGGAATTTGGGTGAGCTGTTGTTGTTGGATGGATTTGCAAAGTGTGAAAATTAAATAATATAATACATGAGCAGAACTTTTTCAATAAAGTAACTGCTATTCCCAATTTATCCATTTGGGGTCGCACAAGAGTAGCAGACATAAAAGTGATCCCCAGTTTCCACTGAGGGAGTCTGTTATGCAGGTAGGGAGAACAGGATTTCTTCCAGAAAGACTCCAAGGCAAACTTTTCCCACCTGCGCCTGCTATTATCCCTTCTTGCCCATAACAGATTGCTAAAAAATATGCATATGTATTTTTTTATGGATGCTAGATCCAGCACACACTGAAATGTGTTTACTGTATTTCATAACTATTCTTTAAAAATACATTTACCCCCGTGTCTTGCAGCTCAGCAGGTGATGGGGTCGTCAGTTTGTTGCCTTTTCCCAGATGTTTTTACGGTCGGAACCAATTTTTCTTGTCACAAAATTTTTTGAACATGTTCAAAACAAGAGAAGCTGCCAGTGTCATGCCGCAAAGTGATGGGCCACCA
The DNA here is from genome assembly GCA_020510985.1 of Pholidichthys leucotaenia. Taxonomy (NCBI): domain Eukaryota; kingdom Metazoa; phylum Chordata; class Actinopteri; order Cichliformes; family Pholidichthyidae; genus Pholidichthys; species Pholidichthys leucotaenia. The sequence continues at coordinate 173,713,021 of CM035840.1, read as the reverse complement.
GAAACTGATCAGCTCACTGCAGGCTGGCTCAGCTAAAGCCATTTCTCTTTTGATTCTGAGGCTGATGGCTGCTTTTGAGAAAAGCAGACATAACTTTTTATCCATGCCATTAGTGAAGGTATGTCTGTGAATATTTAATGCGGTGAGGGATTAGTCATAATTTTAGACCCATGAGTTTTGTGTTAGAATAATCAGATATGACATTTTATTCTGTAGCAATGTTTAATGTTTTGTCTTAAAGTGGATATAAAGTCTACCCCTGTTCAAATGCCAGGTTTTTGTGATGTAAAAAATGAGACCAAGATAAATCATTTCCAAACTTTATCCACCATTAATGTGACCTATAACTTGTACAACCCAATTGAAAAACAAACTGAAATCTTTTAAAAAAAACAAAACAACTTACAATAACCTGGCTGCATAAATATGCACACCCTCTTATAACTGGGGATATGGCTGTGTTAAGAATTAATCAATTACATTCAAACTCATGTTAAATGGGAGTCATCATTTCAAAAGTTTTTCCACCATTAATGTGACCTATAACCTGTACAACCCAATAGAAAAACAAACTGAAATCTGTTAAGGGGACAAATAAAAAATAAAAAACTTACAATAACCTGGTTGCATAAATATGCACACCCTCTTATAACTGGGGATGTGGCTGTGTTCAGAATTAACCAATAACATTCAAACTCATGTTAAATGGGAGCCAGCACACACCTGCCACCATTTAAAGTGCCTCTGATTAACCCCAAATAAAGTTCAGCTGTTCCAGTAGGCTTTTCCTGATGTTTTTGTAGTCACATCTTACAGCACAAGCCATGGTCCGCAGAGAGCTTCCAAAGCATCAGATGGATCTCATTGTTCAAAGGTATCAGTCAGGAGAAGGGTACAAAAGAATTTCCAAGGCACTAATATACCATGGAACACAGTGAAGACAGTCATCATCAAGTGGAGAAAATATGGCACAACAGTGACATTACCAAGAACCAGACGTCCCTCCAAAACTGATGAAAAGACTAGAAGAAAACTGGTCAGGGAGGGTGCTAAGAGGCTGACAGCAACACTGTAGGAGCTGCAGGAATTTCTGGCAAATACTGGCTGTTTAGTACATGTGACAACAATCTCCCATCTTCTTCATATGTTTGGGCTATGGGGAAGGATGGCAAGACAGAAGTCTTAGCTTATGAAGAAAAACATCGAAGCCTGGTTACATTTTGCAAAAACACATCTGAAATCTCCCAAACGCATGTAGGAAAATGTGTTATGGTCCGATGAAACCAAGGTTGAACTTTTTGGCCATGATTCCAAAAGGTATATTTGGCACAAACACAACGCTGCTCATCGCCAAAAGAACACAATACCTACAGTGAAGCATGGTGGTGGCAGCATCATGCTTTGGGGCTGTTTTTCTTCAGTTGGAATTGGGGCCTTAGTCAAGGTGAAGGGAATTATGAACTGTTCCAAATACCAGTCAGTGTTGGCACAAAACCCTCAGGCCTCTGCTAGAAAGCTGAAGATTAGGAGGAACTTCATCTTTTAGCACAACAAAACCTTCAAGCCTCTGCTAGAAAGGTGAAGATGAAGAGGAAGTTCATCTTTCAGCACAACAATAACCCAAAGCACACATCCAAATCAACAATAGAATGGCTTCACCAGAAGAAGACTAAGGTTTTGAAATGGCCCAGCCAGAGTCCGGACCTGAATCCAATCGAACATCTATGGGGTGAAGAGGGCTGTGCACAGGAGATGGCCTCGCAATCTGACAAATTTGGAGCATTTTTGCAAAGAACAGTGGACAAATATTGCCACATCAAGATGTGCCACGCTGATAGACTCCTACCCAAAAAGACTGAGTGCTGTAATAAAAGCCAAAGGTGCTGCAAGAAAGTATTAGTTTAAGGGTGTGCATATTTATGTAACAGTTTATTGTAAGTTTTTTATTTTTTATTTTTCCCCTTAAAAGATTTCAGTTTGTTTTTCAATTGGGTTGTACAGGTTATAGGTCACAGTAATGGTGGAAAAAAATTTGAAATGATTTATCTTGGTCTCATTTTTTTACATCACAAAAACCTGGCATTTGAACAGGGGTGTGTAGACTTTTTATATCCACTGTATATGTTAAGAAAAGTGTGCTGAAATTAACAAATTTGTGTATAACGATGTAAAACTGAATAAAGCTTTTCTTTCCCATGAATACTAGTGTTTGTGCATTATTTACCTCCTATAATTATACATTGTATGTAGAATCCATAAAATGTATGCTTCATCGACCAAAAATTCATTCAGGCTCCCAACTTGGATTCAAACATTTTATCTGCCAACAAATTTCTTGATTTGGTTCTTCAAGGTTAAATTGTGAAGATTATAATATAATGTGTTCTGCCCAACTTGTGAATAGTCTCAAAAGCCTGTTATAGCTTATAAATATGTTATTTCACCTGCAAAAAATCGATTAAGGGTCTTAATGTTGATTGAAACAGTCTTCATGCTTTAAAAATAACTTGATTTGGTTCTTCAGCATTAAATTGTGAATATAATACTGTAACTTGCTCTGTCACACTTGTGAAATAGTCTCAAAGAGCTGTTTTAGGTTATAAATATGTTATTACATCTGCCAAAAAATTGAAGGGTTTAGAGTTGATTGACACCATTTTCATACTTTAAAATTGATTTTATTTGGTTCTTCAGGATTAAATTGTGAATATAATACTCTAGCTTGCTCTCTCGCACTTGTGAAATAGTCTCAACGGACAATAATTCTGTATTTTGCCTGCCAAAAGTTGATTAAGGGTCTTAATCTGGATTGAAACTCCAAAAATCCAATCATAACCGGTTTATTCATGTGCATGTAAACATGGTCAATTCTTCAAAATACAAAATACAAGTTCCAGGACTAAACACTAGATGGCAGCGATATGATATATGGTTCCTAAAATGGCATTTGTTTTTATCGTGATTAAAATATTGTTCGTCAGCAGCTTCAGTTTAAAACAGCAGAAAAGACAAAAAATTCAGGTCATTCATACTTTGATGAAGATTCATCATTCAGGTTGTTCATGTTTTGTAAAAGATCAATGGTTCCATAAATGTAAACATTTCATAATGTACTTGTACTTCTTTATACTAAATTTGGAGTTGCTATTAGATTGTATTGCTATTATTTTACTGGTCCCACCCATAGGACATTAAATACGGTGGTATGTGGCCCCTGAGCTAAAATGAGCTTGACACCCCTGGTTTAAGGCATCCAAGACTTGTCTTAGATATGATGATATCAATTTGAAAAGGCTACACCATTCCTTTGTGTAGTCATCGTGTTACAGGATTTAGGGAAAATTGACCTCTGACATTGACCTAAGGTCAGAGGTCACACAAATTTGAACTTGTCCCATATTTTTCATAGATACACCTATGGTATCAATTTGAAAAGTCCACAGCAGGTGTTGATGCTACCACCACTGCCTCTGATGCTGCTGCCCATCTGCCCAATGGGGTGACGACAATAAAAAAAGGTTATGTGACTTTTTATACAGTGTGTGTAAACTTCTGGTTTCAACTGTACATATAAATTGTAAAGTCAGATAGTGATCAGTGATAATTTTGCAGCAGTCTCTTTGGTCTCTTAATTTTTTGTCCAGAACTGTATATACAGTTGCAATCAAAAAAAAAAAATTCAACCCGTATTGCATTTTAGGTTTACTGGTAAAATTTAAAACTTGTCAGGTGTTTGCAACAAACAAACTACACAAGAAGAGTTTAAATAGTTTAATAAAACTAATATTACAAGGATTTTATCCAAATTCAACACTAAATCCTACTTTCAATGACTACTGCAGTCTCAAAATTATTCAACCCCCTGAATTGAATTTCTCATACTAAGAGCACACATTTGCTCATCAGGTGTGGTCTCAATCACACCTGATGCAACTAATCAAGGGTTTCATTAGCTGTATCAAGTGTGCTTGGGATGGAACACCTCAAATACCTGGACTGTTGACAGTGATGTTTGAGTGCATGTTAGAAATATGGCAAAGTCAAGAGAACTGTTCAAAAAGTTCAGAGGAGTGATCTGTCAGGAACCGAGCCAGCTTAGTTTCCCCCGGCTCGGTCCTGGCCTCTCTGTGGGTACGTGCCACGTTGTATGTATGTTAATATGTATTTCTGTGTACTCTGCTGTACCCATAGCCACTGCTGTCTGGCCAGCAGCGGTGAGGCAGCCTCTTGGGCTTGCGCTGGAGTGAGCGCTGTCTAACTGTCTGCCGGTCGGACCACGCCCCCTCTCTATTACTGCCAGCTGTTACCACTCCCGTGTGCCATCTCCCCGCTCCTCACTCAGGTGTGATCAATTTGTGGATCCAGCAATGCATGTACTTAAGGAGCCTTTTTCCAGTCATACATTGCTGGGTCATTGCACTTCATCTGCGGTCTGCGCTCATTGTATGAAGTCACGTCAGAAGAGTGTGTTCACTCAGTGCTTATTCGGACTTACTCGGACAGCTCCAGTCTCGTGAGTACTATCTGTGTGTGTTCCTTCCCCGGTATTCTCACCCAGACTGTGGAGCATCCTGGAGGACTCCTTGAGCCTATGTGAATTGTATGCACTAGAATTGTTTTTGGTGCGATGTTCAATAAATGTGTGTGTGGTGAGGAAAAGTGCGCTGTGGAAAAGTGCACAAGGAGTTCATGACATGATCATTGCCTTGCACAACAAGGAAAAACATACAAAAAGACAGCAACAGCACTGACTATTCCTAGAGATACGGTTGTTGGAAGCGCATGGGAGAAATGGGAAGCTTAAAATGACTGCCAACAGAGTCCTGAGGAGGCAGGTGGTCAAAAACCCTTGACTGACTGCAAAATATCTGCAGCAAGACTTGGTGGCAGCAAGCACTAAGGTTTCAGTTTTCACAGTAAGGCGCATACTAAACGCTAAGAGGCTGCATGCCCAAATTCCAAGGCATACACCACCACTAACCCTAAAACACAAGAAAAGTTGACTCCAATTTGCTAAAAACTATATAAATAACCGAAAGAGGTTTGGGGATTCTATTCTGTGGAGCAATGAAACAAAGCTGGAATATTTCAGGTCTGTGGATCAGCGGTATGTCTGGGGAAGGAAGAATGAAGCATACACTGAAAAGAACACTCTTCCTACAGTGAAACATAGAAGTGTCTCGGTGATGCTCTGGGGCTGCTTCACTTCCTCTGACACTGGAAACCTGCAATGTGTGGAGGGCAAGATGAATTCAATCAAGTATCAGGAAATCTTGGGAGAAAATGTCACAACGTCTGTGAGGAAGCTGAAGCTTGGGCGTCAGTGGACCTTACAATAGGACAATGATCCCAAGCATACTTCAGAGTTCACCAAGACTTGGATTCAGAAGAAGTCCTGAAAGATACTAGAGTGCCCATCACAGTCACTTGACTTGAATGTCATTGAAAATCTCTGGTGGGATTTGAAAAAGGCAGTTGCAGCACGCAAATCCAAGAATATGAGTGAACTGGAGGCCTTTGCCCATGAGGAATGAGCAAAGATTCCTCATGAACGCTGAGGAACGCTGGAGTCTAGCTATGCATCACATTTGCAGCAGGTCATAACAGCAAAAGGATGCTCTAAGTACAAAAGATGTTTGTCATGAAGGGGTGAAATAATTTTGAGACTACAATAGTCACTAAAAGTGGGATTTTGTGTTAAATTTGGAGACACCACTTGTGATATTAGTTGTGTTAAGCTATTTAAATTGTTCTTGTTTGGTTTTGTTTACTGCAAATAGTTGCTAGTTTGTATATTTTGCCAATAAACCTAAAATGCAGTTGGGGTTGAATAATTTTGATTGCAACTGTATATAGTATACAGTAGATGCTTTTTAATATTTCCCACAAAGCAAATGTGAAGCATAAACACAAATCTGTAATGTTCTTCAATGTATAATCTTACAGTTAGTGTGAAAAAATCATACATGTATGCATTTTTGTCTGTATTGGTAGTCTAGAAATTAAAAGTTGGCAAAAGTCACCTTTTCTTCATTCAGTGTGTCTACAGGTTGTGGAGATTCTGCACCTAATTTCTCAACTTCTTCTGTCTTCTTTTGTGTATCATCAGCTGTTTCATTTTGATGTACTGCATTGGGGGAAAAAAAGGACAAATTTCTATCACGCCTTTTTTAATCAAGAACATAACACAAACTATTCAGTATAAAGTGTCTGTTTATCTGTATTTTGTAACTGCTGTCCTCGAACAGCTGTCTTATTTTAAGGTCACTAGTCAAAGATGTGTTGTGTAAACCTTCAATTAGATTATTCTGTTCTTTACTATCCACAAGGGACTCTTTAGAGTTGGTACAGGAAGACGTCCTCTGGCCATTCAAAGATGCAGATGACTAGAGAGAAAATATAATAAACACAGTTTTAGATTATGACTGGAAGACAGAGCATGTATCCATGTATGCAGGATTCAGCTATTTTAGTTAATGCAGGACTGTATTCAGATGAAAGTGGTCAGATGGGATTCTTACACAGACCTGCTTTCCCTCCAGGAAATTTTTCTTCCTCAGTGCTTCTTTACTGTCCTTTCTGCCCTTTTTACTCTTTTTTCTCAAGTCTTCCTCTCTCAACCTCTTCATCTCCTCCTGTTGCCTCTTTTCTTCCTGCTTCTTTGCCATCTGTTCAAGCTCCCTTAAACACAAACACACACATGTGAGTACTTTTTTTGTCTTAACTATATTCTCACTGTTGGATGAAAACTGTGGTTGCTTTGGGCCTAAACCCTAATTAGAAGTTTTAAACAATATTCCTCTGAAGTCTAGACTCTATTTTATAAGCAGTAAAACTATTTCACATATTTTATGCAAATTATAATTTATTCTGGTGGAAGGCAGATTGTCACCATGGGATGAGACACCGGGTCGTCCGGCGCTCAGACCATATCCCTCCTTATCTCTGTCTCTCATTTGACAGCGTCTCAGCGGGCTCCCAGCTGTCAGTGTTACGGGACGGCTGGGGCCCAATTAATCCTCATCAGCTGAGGCGCTGCTAATGAGGATAAAAAGGAGCAGCTCCGATCATTCGGGGCTGCGACTTAAGCACTGTGCAGGCTGGAACCCCTATGCCCGGTGCCAGCTTCCTACTCGTTTACTGCGTATCTTGTGAGTGTTACCTGCTGTGAGTATTTGTTCCTTGGAACTCCTATGTCCGGTCCCAGCCCTCTACTCTTTGCTGTATTACTCGTGAGTGTTACCCTGTATGAGTATCTGTGCTTTTTGGTCTACAAGGCCGTGTTCCTTTTTCCTTATCCCTTATCCCTTATCATAATAAAACATCACAACTCACTGGCTCGCCCTCGGCTCTCTCTGTGTGGCTTGCGAGGGCCACACGTAACAGTAAGTCGCAGCCAGATGAGTGGCCGGCGGCCGTGAGTTGTTAGTGGACTTGTACCTTCCAGTCCGGGTGTCAGCACTTTTAGCATGCCGTCTCCCAGGAGTCACGTCCGACGCCAGGGCAACGAGTTGACGTCCATCTTGGAGGGTGTCGACGGGACGCTCTTCACCGCCACCCTGTACGACGCCTCCAACGCGAGACGCTGGCATCTGGACCGTGCTGAGAATCTCCTGGACAGTCACCTTCACTATTTCTACCATCCTGAGGTCTGTGCCAGGAGGGACGCCATCGCTGCACAGCGAGAGGAGCTCCGCGGGTTGGAAGGAAATCCCGGCAGGAAGCCGAAGAGGAGGAGACATCGCCCCTCGCTTCGGGATCCCGTTCCTGTCTCTACTCCAGTCCGGGAGTTCGCGCCACCCAGAGGGCTTTCCCCGTTCTGCACGACGTCACTCGGAATTCCCCCGAAGGATCTGCAGCTGACAGCAGTTAAGGTCCGGGACCGAGTGGCTGCTGCGAGCTCCGCTGTGCACCCGTCTACCATCATAAGGCATGTGGCGGCGGCGGTGAGATTGGTGGAGAGGAGTCCAGGGCTACGAGACTACCCCGAGTTCAATGCCCTCCTCGCCTCGGTCTCTGCTCAGGAGCGGCGATTCTCGGGTCTCTCCTTCGCTTCGCCCCCTGGGAATAGCCGTCATCACATCGCCAAATTGCCTCAGCATGAACCCCGTCCTGATCCAGTTCCGGGCTGTCGCAAGGTCTCTTCCTCCCACACCGCTGTCATCTCTACGCCTCGTCAGAGAGGAGATTTCACAGCGTCGTCTCCTGAGCCTCTCCCCCCCGCTGTCACGTCAGCGCATCCGGGCCGGCTCATCTCGGCTGTTACCCCCTCCTCCTCGACGCGCCCCCCGACTGCTGTGTGCGCCTGGAATCCCGGCCTGGCGAGCCCTCTCCTGGAGACAACACGAGCGACCCCCAGACGTCCTCCCAGGGGGTCCTCCGTTACCGCCCAGCGGGGAGAGGGAGAAGCAACGTCCACTGCAGCAGGCACCATCCAGCCTCCAGGAGACAGGCAAGTCCCAGTTTGTTCACATCAACTTAGTGATTTGCTTTGTCATACTCCTGGAGGTGGAGTTCGGGGTCCGCAGTTCCCTGAACTCCCACCACCTGCTGTAACCTGTGTCATTAATCCTGCACCCTCTGTGTCTTCCTCTGCTGAGCGGTCCCCGGCGCCGGGTCAACGTCGTGGGATGAGGAGGGGGCCTGCGGTTCCGTTTCCTTAGCTACGTTGTGGACGGAGGAGGAAGACTGACTGCTACATGGAGTCCGCGCCGACGACCAAGCGTCCCCGGGTCTCCACAGAGGAGCGGTTTGGTCCAGCGGGACGAGGTTCTCCTGCCATCACGCCGTGTGGACCGTCGGCGTGGTTCCCGGTGCAGGAGGAATTCCAAGCTGCGCTGTCCATCATGCCGGCTGCGAGGCCCGACGCGGCTGAGTGGGAGCCTGACGACAACCTCCTGATGCCGGATCCCGGATCTTCGCAGTCCTGGACGGCGTCAGAACCCGAGATCAGGCAAGTGCTCAACTTTCTCTTTCTCCTTCATATCTTTGAGCACTTTAGCCTGTCTCTAGGGGAGATGAGCCGGGTGCAGCCGTCCGCTGCGTCCGAGCTCATCTCTCCGGGTTCTGGCACTGCCGGTGATCCTGATCCCGGTTCTGTTTTCTCTCCTGAGCCTTCTTCCAGGGTCGCCGGTGAGGAGTTGACATCTTTCGTGGTGCTGGAAGGTCCAGATTCGACGTCGGAGGTCGGTTCTGGTGCGGTGCCGACCCAGTAGGGGTCCGTCGTGGGTGCTGCTCCAGCGGTGTCCGACGTGGGTTCCGCTCCAGTGGTGTCCAACGTGGGTTCGCCTGAGGCCCAATCGGGGTCCGACGTGGGTTCTGCACCAGTGTTGTCCAGGTCCGGTGAGGGGGTGGCTGTTTCCCTGCGGTCTGACATTCGTCCACCTTGTCATCGGCTCTCCCTCGAGCCTCTTCCACCGGGGTCCGCTTTGACCTCTCGCCCGTCCCAACGGTCCTGGTGGTTGAGCGATGCGGGTCGGCTGCCAGAGGGCCTACCGTGACCGTTCGGTTCGCTTGTGCGGCCGCCCGACCCGCAAGACTTTCGGTTCGGCGATCTGGTCCGACCCCCCGATGAACTGTGTTTGCTTCTGGGTGACCTGGTACGGCCACCGGTGGACTTGTTTCTTGGGGCCTGGGTCTGGGGTAGGCCGCACGAACATTCCCTTTTCCCCAGTTCACCAGCTGGACAATGGGCAGGGAGACCACCGGAACAGTCCCGGCATTATTGGACTCTGCCTGCCGTCTTCCTCGGGTGCCGCTTATGTTCAGTAAATATTAAGGTCACTCGGGTGCAGTTTTTGTCCTCTAGGTGGATCTATGTATGTAGCGCTGTGTATTGTGTTTTTTATTAACCGTACTCAGCATTTTCTTCATTCTTGTCCCGTTCCTAGCCTCGTTGGTGCGTTATGGAGTAATGTGTTTTGTTTCCCTTTCAACTGTACTCTGTAATTGCCTCATTTGTTCCTGTCACCTTCATGGTGGTTTTTTTTTTCCCTGCCCCGATCTAAACATCATTTGTGTGCTATTGAGTAGTGTGTTTTTCCTGTAACCATGCTCAGCATTTTCCTCATTTGTGCCCTGGTCTAATTATTTTCTGTGTGATATGGAGTATTGTGTTTGGGGTTTTTTTGTTTTTTTGTTTTTTTTCCTCTGCCCTGGTACTCTGTATTTGTTCATGGTCTATTTGTCTTTTTTTTTCTCTCTGCTTCTCTCCCTCCGGTCCTGCCTCCCTTCCACCCACCCTAGGTGTGTGTGTGTGGGGGGGGGGGGGGGGCTCGGATGTTTCGGGTCGTTTGGAGCCCGACCGTGAGGGGGACGCTCTGTCACCATGGGATGAGACGCCGGGTCGTCCGGCGCGCAGACCATATCCCTCCTTATCTCTGTCTCTCATTTGACAGCGTCTCAGCAGGCTCCCAGCTGTCAGTGTTACGGGACGGCTGGGGCCCAATTAATCCTCATCAGCTGAGGCGTTGCTAATGAGGATAAAAAGGAGCAGCTCCGATCATTCGGGGCTGTGACATAAGCACTGTGCAGGCTGGAACCCCTATGCCCGGTGCCAGCTTCCTACTCGTTTACTGCATATCTTGTGAGTGTTACCTTCTGTGAGTATTTGTGCCTTGGAACTCCTATGTCCGGTCCCAGCCCTCTACTCTTTGCTGTATTACTCATGAGTGTTACCCTGTATGAGTATCTGTGCTTTTTGGTCTACAAGGCCGTGTTCCTTATTCCTTATCCCTTATTATAATAAAACATCACAACTCACTGGCTCACCCTCGGCTCTCTCTGTGTGGCTCGCGAGGGCCACACGTAACACAGATATGGTTTTCCACGACTACCACAGCACATTAAACCCCTCATTTTAAACAACATATTAGTGTCATGACCTGGTGAGCGCACTCTCCCCCCTCCCGTCCTGCTCAACTTTCCCCTACTTCGCGGGCAATCATCCTCACCTGCGTGATAAGACGCACCTGCTACCTCTGACTTGCCAGTGCTTAAATAAATCTTCTCTTCAACACTTTGGCTCTGGCTCGATGGGTATACTACCAGTTTCAGCAAGTAAGTTCTGTGTTTTTCTCTTGTTAAGAATTCTTTAATCCTTTGTCTACTCCTCTGCTGGGCTCTCTCTTCCTCCCACGTGAGTGTTGTCCTATTTTCCCCTGCTCAGTCTACCTCTTTCTCTAGCCTGCTCTCGTCTCTTCCTACAGGCTGGGTTTTCCTCTGGCGAGTGGTGTTTTTCCTTTGCGGAGCTTTCCTTTTTGCATAAATAACATTCAAGTCAAATTTGCTTCTCTGTGTCAAACTGTGTTTTCTCTGTTGTCACTCCCTGCACATGAGCTGTCTATAATTACCAATCATGACAGAATGAGCCAGCCACAGTGCAAGCTCAGCGGGAGTGGATTCAGCGGAACACTCCGCTTTAGATTGTTTGGATGCCACAGGGAGACAGGTGGCCGTGCTTACACAGCAGCTGTAAACTATTATGCAGCAGCTGGGCACGGTCGCCGAACATTTGGCCCACTTGTCTTGTCTGGATTCCACCCCTCTGCCCGTAGCCCCAATTTCTTCCATTGTGTGCCAAACCACTTCCGTTCCCTCACCTGCCCCATATGTGGGGGAGGTGGGGAGATGTAGGGTGTTTTTGTGTCATGTTCAGCTGTATTTGGGCCAGGTTGGGGGGGGGGGGGGGGTACCCGGACGATACAGCCAAAATTCATTTTATGACCCTCCTGCTGCAAGATTGGGCCCAGCTGAGGGCCCTATCTATTCTCGACAGCACGGAAGGCCCCATTTATTCATTTGAGAGATTTGTGGCTGAATTCACTCTTGCGTTTGACCATTCAGAAAGTGAAGTGAACATCATGAGCTGATTAATGTCACCCCGTCAGGGGAACCGGTCTGCTGCCGACTACTCTGTGGAGTTCCAGGTCATTGAGGTGGACTCTGGATGGAATGACGTTTTGCTACACAGCGTCTTCCTCCAGGGTTTAAACAAAAACCTCTGTGATGACCTTGTGGTTCATGCTGTTCCCTCCTCCTTGGATGGTCTAATTGATCAGGTTGTCAATCTCGACAACCGATACCGCGAGCGCACGAGGGAGCACAAGGCCTCCTCAAACCTGCCCTGTGAGCGCACACTGTCTTTGGCTTCTGACACAGGTGGAGCCAACTTCTCCTTTGAGCCTATGGAGTTCAGCTGGGTCCGTTTGACTCCAGAGGAGCGCCAGAGGTGGAGGAGAATCGGCACCTGCATGTATTGTGGCTCCCTTAAGCACACACTGCAGGAATGCCAGCTGAAGCCAAAAGATGCAGCCCGTCAGTAGCCGTGGGGGATCTGACGGGCGGGAAATCTATTCATCTCCCCAGTAACTTCTCCATTTCGGCCCTCATTCAGTTGCGGGGGGTCGAGAGGAGGTCTGTAGCTTTGATCGAATCAGGGGCAGTGGAGAACTTCATCTCTGTGCGCTTTGTGTGGGATGTAGGCATCCCCATGACCAAATTGCCCATGTCCCTTAATGTAACTATATTGTCAGGCAAAAAAGTGGCCGAAATTATTGGATCGGAGCGCAACAGACACAAACGCTGAATCAAGGAGGCCATAGAAATCAGGAAGCGGGGAAAAGATACTATAAACCGGGATGAGGGGGCCTTTATGCTTTCCCACACCTGGAACCACATTCTCCAGAGACCATCGGACAGCGGAAAGCGGGGCCGGCTCGGTGGATCTGACAGGTCTGCTGGGCTGGCCCCGCTTACAAAGGTCAGCTAATAAAATGACACCTGGCAACAATCAGCTGACACTTCTGACGAAGGCTGCAGTGAACAGTCAAAACATGTAAAGAAGGTAAAAACATCTATTTTTGTCTTTAATAAGAACAAAAGGTAAATAGAAAAAGTGGCCACCACTTCCGAAAAAATGGAGCCGGTGTCCATCCTTCTTTCTGGCAACCATCGGGAGACTATTTCATTCTTTATTCTCCCTAAATCTAGTCACCCTGTGGTTCATGGTTACCCGTGGCTCTGGAAACATAACCCTATCGTTAATTGGGCTAATAACTGCATCTCTTCCTGGAGCCCGTACTGTTTGGCATCCTGTCTGAGTGCGGCTGAGTGTTCACTTGCGCTGTCCATCTCTTCACATCCGGTAGAGCCGCCGGACCTCAGCCTTGTACCCAAGGTGTATCATGATCTTGGAGAGGTCTTTAGCAAATCAAGAGCGCTTTCTTTACCTCCCCATCGCTCTTATGATTGTGCTATAGACCTTCTCCTGCACGGTTGCCACCCAGCCGGCTCTATAGTATTTCTGGGCCAGAGAGGGAGGTGATGGAGAGCTATGTTAAAGATTCTCTGAATGCCGGCCTCATTCAGCCTTCATCAACTCCCCTTGGGGCGGGATTCTTTTTTGTCAGAAAGAAGGACAGTTCCCTATGCCCGTGCACTGATTACTGGGATCTCAATGCTATAACAGTTAAGGACAAATATCCACTGCCTCTGATAAACTCTGCGTTTGAGCTCCTTCATTGAGCGCGAGTATTTACTAAATTGGATCTGCGGAATGCTTAACATCTGGTTCGCATTCGCGAAGGGGACGAATTGAAGACGGCCTTCAAAACACACTTGGGGCAATTTGAGTATCTGGTGATGCCATTCGGGCTCACCAACGCCCCCGCCGTCTTCCATCTGATCAATGACGTCCTCCGTGATATGGTTAATCAATTTGTTTCCATTTACCTCAACGACATTTTGATTTTTTCCCGCACGCCCGAGGAACATGCAGTCCACATCAGGGCCGTTTTACAACGGCTCCTGGAGAATCAGCTCTATGTTAAAGCCGAGAAGTGTGAGTTTTCCACACGTTCCACTTCATTCCTAGGCTTTATCATAGTTGAAGGGGAGCTGAGGGCTGACCTGGCCAAGGTAGACGCTGTGCTAAATTGGCCTACACCCCACTCACGCAAGGAGCTTCAACACTTCTTGGGGTTTGCAAATTTTTATTGCCGTTTCATTAGAAACTATAGTGGGGTAGCACAGCCTCTGACCCAGCTGACCTTGGTTAAAGTGCCCTTTAATTGGTCCGAGGCCGCTGAGCAGGCCTTTCAAAAATTGAAGGGTCAGTTCTTCAACACCTCCATCTTGGCCCAGGTCAACCCCCAGCTCCAGTTTATTCTAGAGGTGGATCCTTCTGATTCAGGGGTGGGCGCTGTCCTATTGCAGCGCTCAGCTTCAGATCAGAAGCTCCATCCATGCGCGGATTTCTCTTGGCGGCTCACGCCTGCCGAGAGGAATTACAACGTAGGAGACCGTGAGCTGTTGGCCATTAAGTTGACCCTTGAGGAGTGGAGACACTGGCTGGAGGGATGGAGGGAGCGGCCCAACCCGTAATTGTGTGGACCAACCATAAAAATTTAGAATATCTTTGGTCAGCTCGCAGGCTGAATGCCAGGCAGGCCCACTGGGCCTTTTTTTTTGGCTAAATTTAATCTTACCATCACTTACAGGCTTAGCTCCTGTAATATTAAACCTGATGCTCTCTCCCGCCAGTTCTGCCCCAACCTTCCTACCCCTCCCTCCCTTCCCCAACCCACTGTCCCACCGTCTTGCTTCCCTGGAGCTCTCATGTGGGACATTGAACAGAGGGTCCGGCAGGCTCTATCCACGGAACCCACACCAGAAGGGGGCCCCAAAGGGCGTCTGTTTGTCCTGGCCTCTCTCCGCAGCGACGTCATCAAGTAGGGCCACACCAGCTTTTTTGTTTGCCATTCTGGGATCACTCGGATCAACCTCATTGGTGTTCTGGTGGCCCACTCTGTGGACTGACGTCTGGGATTATGTCAATGCCCGTCAAGTCTGCTGTCGCAATAAATCGGACTCCTTGCCCCCTTCTGGCCTCCTCCACTCACTCCCCATCCCCTGCCAACTTGGTCCCACATTGCCCTGGACTTTGTTACCGGACTTCCCCATCTCAAGGTAACACTGTTATCCTCACCTGTGTGGATCACTTCTGTAAGGCGATCCATCTGGTGCCTCTTCCCAAATTACCCTCCGCTTTTGAAACGGTGAACCTCCTCACTAACCATGTCATTCGATTACATGGCATTCCTGTGGACATTGTGTCTGAACAGGTCCTCAATTCACCTCCCAAATCTGGAAAGCCTTCTGCCGCTCCCTAGGCACCACTGTTAGCCTCATATCTGGATACCATCCACAGAGCAACGGGCAGGGTGAGCGTGCCAACCAATCCTTGGAAGCCACCCTTAGGTGCGTGGCAGCCTGCAACCCTAGTTCATGGAGAACTCATCTGACTTGGGTGGAGTATTCCCACAACTCTGCCATCTCAACAGCCACCGGACTAACCCCGTTTGAGGGATCTATGGGGTACACCCCTCCTCTCTTACGAATGGCGGAGAGGGATGTGGCAGTACCATCGGTGGGGGCCCACGCACTCCACTGTCGCCGGCTCTGGAAGGCCACTTGTGCTGCCCTCACCCATTCAGCCGAACACAATCGCCAGTATGCTGATCGCAGGAGTACTCTGGCTAAAAAGTATTCCATCAGGCAGCAGGTGTGATTGTCAGTGGACCAAGTGCCATTAACGACGGAGTCCAGGAAGCTTTCTCTTCGCTTCCTGGGCCCATTTCCCATCTCTAGGGTTATCAACGACATCACGGTCCGCTTGAAGCTCCTGCCAGCGATGCGGATACACCCCACCTTCCACATGTCGAAGATCAAGCCCCTCTCCACCAGCCCTCTAAGCCCCCCGCCCCCCAAAAAGCCGCCTCCTTCCCCTCGGATCATCAACGGCCAAATCACCTACACGGTTCAGAGAATTCTCGACGTTCGCCGTCGGGGCCGGGGGCTCCAATATCTTGTCCACTGGAAGGGCTATGGACCAGAACAAAGATCGTGGATCCCCGGTCCAAACTTCCACGACAAGGGGATGGTCTGGGCCTTTCACAAGGTACATCCCAACAAGCCCAGTGGACCGCCAGGAGGCACTCCTTGAGGGGAGGGCACTATCATGACCTGGTAAGCGCACTCTCCCCCTCCCGTCCTGCTCAACTTTCCCCTACTCTGCGGGCAATCATCCTCACCTGCGTGATGAAACACACCTGCTACCTCTGACTCACCAGCGATTAAATAGATCTTCTTTTCAACACTTTGGCGCTGGCTTGATGGGTATACTACCAGTTTCAGCAAGAAAGTTCTGGGTTTTTCTCTCGTTCAGAATCCTTTAATCCTTTGTCTACTCCTCCACAGGTTGCTACCTCCTACGTGGTGTGTCTCCGGGGTTGTTGTGCGCTCACCTGCCTCATCACCATCACCACGTCAGCAACCATCTTCACCCGGTCAGACACCTCACCCAGCTCCACTCCTGCCTTCCAGCTACTCTTCCTGGTTCGCTGTTAGTGCTGGGTTCCTCTGCCGGTCTCTCTCTTCCTCCCACATGAGTGTTCTATTTTTCCCTGCTCAGTCTCTCTCTTTCTCTAGCTTGCTCTCGTCTCTTCCTACAGGCTGGGTTTTCCTCTGGCGAGTGGCGTTTTTCCTTTGCGGAGCTTTCCTTTTTGCATCAATAAAATTCAAGTCAAATTTGCTTCTCTGCGTCAAAGTGTGTTTTCTCTGTTGTCACTCCCTGCACGTGAGCTGTCTATAATTACCAATCATGACAATTAGAAGATACTACTATGAATGACAAAATTTAAATTTCCCCAAGAAAATGCAGTGTGAATGCTTTGAACATTTTTTTCCTGAAATGGTAAAAAAAAAAGTCAAATCACTGGTGCTTTCTCATCAATAAATCACTTTTATCACTTTCACTTATTGTACAGTCGTGAAAAAATTAGCAACTCCATTAAATATTCAGTTCTTTATTAAGACATGTTCACATATTGATGTCTAATCTTGTTTTTATTTATCTCTGTAAAAGAAGGTGATTTAATTGCAGGTAAATAACAAAAATTAACCTTGTTTTACTCATTAAACAAAAAAATATCAACAAAAATGCATATTTTAACTGAGGACAAAGTTAGGACACCCTACCACCTAATAGCTAGTGTTACACCCTTTGGCTGAAATAACTTCAGTGAGACACTTCTTGTAGCCATCTACCAGTCTCTGACATCGGTCTGAGGAAAGTTTGCCCCACTCCTCAACGCAGAATTCTTTCAGCTGTGAGATGCTTGAGGGGTTTCCTGCATGTACGGCCCATTTCAAGTTACTCCACAGCATCTCGGTGGGCTTTGACTTGGCCATTCCAGGACTCTCCATTTCTTAAGCTGGATTCATGCTGCACCTCCGCTGTCCACATACATGCAACCGGAAACCTTGTGTGATGAAAGTTACATCATCATCTCCAGTCTGCTAGTGTACGCAGGACTCTACTGCGGACGACCACGTGCAGCCCAAGTTTTATGATTGCGCGGCCTGCCCACAACCTGAACACGCTGACAGAGCATGCACAAAACTGAACATCCCATTCACGAGGTGTGCTACCAAACACAAATATCTTGGGACGATTATTGATAGTAATTTAAACTGAAGAAAACTGTGAAAGGGTGTGCAAAAAGGGTCAGCAACATTTGCATTGCTTGAGAAAACTTGCACGCTTCCAAATTGACCGAACCATAATGACAATGTTTTATCGGGCTTTTATTGAATCTGTTTTATCTTTTTCTTTAGTGTCATGGTTTGGTCAGATAAAACTGAAACAGAGGAAATCCTTGAATCAGGTAGTTAGATGGTCCAGTCGTTTGCTTGGTGAGCCACAGCTGAGCCTGACATCCCTGTACACCAGACAAATACAAAGGATGGCTACCTCCATTTTAAATGATGACTCCCACCCTTTGCACTGCAACTTTCAGCTTCTTCCCTCAAGATGGAGGTTTGCTGTCCCAAAAAGTAGAACCCAGCGCTACAAAAACAGCTTTGTTCCTGCTGCTGTCAAAGAGTTGAACAAGATGTAACAATATATTGCACACAATTTAGGTACCTGTTTATTAACTCCATTTTATATTTACTTATTTTTGTAGGATGTTACTTGGGTTCTAAATATTTTATTGGGTTTTAGACCTTTGAGTTTTTAACCTCTTTGACTAGTTTTTAACTTTTAACCACTTGCACTCCGGGCAATTTTCCTAAAAATTCCAAAAAATAACGTGCCCAAAGTAAATCGAAAGCTGTTCTTCAACCCTTTGCAGCATCTTCATGGGGTTGGTCTCATTTAAAAGAAAACACTTTGAATTTTTTGGCAAAAAAACCATAATCTCTCTACGTGCTCCGGCCACTGAGTTACAGTCATCTAAACATACTGAAGTTGAAGAAAAAAAATTTGGACACTGTTTTTTTGGATACAAATGCTTGTAAATAACACAGCTGTCCGATCCGGCTGGAAAATGCAACAGAAATGTAGAACCAAGTGTTATCCAGCTGAGATCCAAATTTGGTAACAATACCACAAAAAATGAATATTTTACACAGCTTTGTTCTCAGGCTGTTCCCAGGCATTTTGGAACTGTGCCAAATTGTGCCAAATGGCACAGTTTGGAAAAACGTCTGTAACTTTTGAATAATTCAATGTAGAAGCTTCATTTTAGGCTCAAAGGAAAGGTCACACTCAGGGCTGTGTCTCTGTGTGTGTGTGTGGGGGGTCGCCCCCCCCCCCCCCGCTATCAAGGACAGAGTTCGGCCCTCGCTACATGACAGATTACACTCGTTGCATGTTTCCACAGCAACACTGTCACAGCGGTTCCCCCCCCCCCCGCTACTGTGTGTGTGGGGGGGGGGGTTGTCCCCCCCCCGCTCGCTAGGGAGGATGGACTTTAGCCATCGCTACACAACGGATTAGCCTTATGTGGTGATGTAGGACAGCAGTGCAGTCACCGCGGCTCCCCCCCCCTCGCTGCAGAAGAATAGCGGGGGTGGGGGGGCGTTCACAGCCTGTACACTGCAAGCAACCCCTTGTACCGCGGCGCACGAACTTCAGACTTCGTGAACCGCACAGCTGTAATTTACTGATCGGTCAAAAGTCATTTTGGATTACAATTTTCAGGGATAGAGAATAATTTAGCTTATAACACCTTACCTCTTCACAGCGGAGTCTGGGCGAACTTGTCTCCTCATTGTCAGACGAACGCGACACGCTGGTCCGCTCTGGTTCTGGTCTCGCGACTCGATCAAAACATAATTCCATTATTGCGGTTTTGTGCTTCCATGATTGCGGTTTTTGGCGAACGATTTTTCAAAACAAATAACAGTAGTAATTAAAAAAAGACTGGCGAAGGCGTGTGTGTCACTCAGCCTTCGTCGTCAGCCTCCGTCGGTCTATGATGACCATGGAAGAAATCATAACGTCTACTCTGCTGGAACCAATACAAAATAAGCACCGCCTGGGGCCGAACATGCCGATCCACGAATGGCACTCCCTGTCACACAGGTTGCATTTGTGGATGGTCTCCATGCTGCTGGGTCTGTGGAGCTCTTCCTGTGTCCTTTTTTGATCCGCTCCAGCAGTCAGTCTTCACCCAGCCTTAAAAAAAAAACAGCTCACGAACTTCTCTGCTTCAATTGGCTCACTGCATTCAAAGCGTTGGGAGGCGGGTCCTCCTTCCTAGGTTTTCATTCATTGGTTCGTCAAGGTTTCAGAAACCCAATTCAAGGCTCTTATTAGTCAAATGAGAGGTCAATCAGATGAACTAATCTGTTTGCGGCTGTGTTTGCAGATTTTTTTTTCAGTGGCGCTTGGAGGGCACACCACCTATACCATCACCATCAATATCCTTATCATGCGTCATGCGCACGAGGGCGCACGAGCGCGCTCTTGTGCGCCCTCGTGCGCCTTAGGACGCAGAGACTTGCCCGCCCGCGGAACAACGGAGTGCAAGTGGTTAATATGACCCTTCTCTCTTACCTCTGGTTTTTCTCCCATCTCTTTGTCTTTTTATACCCTGATTGATGGAGCCTTGAGTATTTTTATCATGTTTATAGTCAGCTTCATGTGTGCCTGTGTTTGTGTCTATGTTGAATGTAATTTGTGGCTTGTAAATATGGATGTCACCGGACTGCAAAACAAATCTACCTACGGGTACAAATAAAGGAACCTGAACCTGAACAACATGCAAAGACAAAGTAGACGAGGAAGACAATGAGGAGGCGGAAGACGAGAATAAACATACATGAATCCTTTTGCAGCAGCTTGAGTGGAGAAGAGCACTGGAAAACGGTAATTCCTCCTTTTCCTTGAAATGACGGCATTGTTGTTGCTACAAAAAAAAAATGCGCGTCGCTTGTGTGTTTATAGCTGGTGAACAAACTGGCGTGTTAGCATATTTGCGCTGCCCATAGGGCTGGGGTGAAACTACAAATAACAGTTGTGCGCATGCATCAACTGCTTGGCCTGGTAGACGAAAAAAGTGGGCATGTACAATTCTGCGTGCGCGCCGGGCTCTTCCAAAGCGCACGAGGACCAAAGCGGACCACAGGGGAAATGCAGCATGAAGCTTTAGTTTTTAACCAGTCCTTGGTGGATTTACTGGTATGTTTTGGGTCATTGCCATATTGCAGGGTCCAGTTCCACTTCAGCTTTAATTTCTTTACACGTGGTCTCATGTGGTCCTCAAGCACCCTCTGATACATGGTAGAATTCATGGTGGATTCTATGATGGTGAGCTGGCCAGGTCCTGCTGCAGAAAAGCATCCCTATACCATGACACTTCCACCTCCATGCTTCACAGTTGGTATGAAGTTCTTTTCCTGGAATGCTGTATTTGGTCTACGCCAAACATGTCCTCTGTTCTGGTGTCCAAATAATTCAATTTTAGACTCAGCTATCCAAAGAACATTATTTCAGAAGTCCTGGTCTTTGTTTACGTTCTTTCTGGCAAACTTCAGTGTGGTCTTTATGTTTCTCTAAGAAAGCAAAAGTTTCCTCCTTGCACGCCTCCCATGCAAGTTAAACTTGTGCCATCTGTTTCTGATTGTAGAGGCACGCACTTTCACATCAACAGTAGCAAGAGCCTGCTGTAGGTCCCGTGATGACATTTAAGGTTTTTAGAGACTTCTTTTAGCATCTTGCCGTCTGCTCTTAGGATGAACTTGCTTGGATGTCCAGACCTGGGCATGTTGGCAATTGTTTTGAATGTTCTCCACTTGTAGACTATTTTCCGGACAGTGGAATGGCTGATTTCAAATTCTCTAGAGATCTTTTTAAATCCCTTACTAGACTCATAAGCTGTTACAATCTTCTTTCTGAAGGCCTCAGACTGCTACGACCCGAGCGCTGGGTTCTGTTCGCGCTCGGGCTAAGCTCAACTCGCTGCCGGCCTTGACAGCTGTGGGCTGTATTCTGGCCTCACCGGGCTCTTATTGTGAAGGTGCTCGGTGGGGCTTCCGCCTGTCAAGGCTGGTCAGCTGTGTGTCATTACTGCTCGTTAGTGTTCGCCTTCATAAAGCGGGCACTAACGACAGCAATGTTGCAGGAGTATGGTCAACATCTTGTCAGATTGTCAGACTTTGTCAACGTATTGTCAACACTTTGTCAAGCCTTGTCAGAGCGTCGTTTTGACCTTCATGTCAGGTTCGTGTCTTTGCCATGTCACAGTTTAGCTCGTAGTGGCTGGGGTTAGCCCTGCGAGCCCATGTATTGATTTATGTGTGTTTTTGCCGAGAGCGGCTCACAGTCTTGTCCTGTCTCGTCTTGTGTGTTAATAAACCATCATCGCAAAACTCACTGGTGGACTCTTGGCGTCTTATGGTGATCCGCGAGGGTCACTGCATGACAGTATACTCCTGCCAGGACGTCTGAACGGAGACGCCACACCGAGACGCCTTTCACCGTGAGTTTTTGCAGTAATTGGACAATTGTTCTTCCCTGTTTGGGTGTCAACGTCTGGGAGAATGCCATCATCCAGGGGCCGCGGTCGGCGCCTGGGCAAAGAGCTAGCGAGCGTGCTGGAGTACGTCGACGGGGCCCTCCTCGCCGCTACTTTCGACGCCAACTCCCGCTATATGCGCTGGCACCTAGACTGCGCTGAGGATCTCCTGGACAATCTTCGCCTCCATTATGACGATCACCCGGAGGTGATTATAAGGAGGGAAGAACTCGCTACGCAGCGCAAGATACTTTGTGGGCTGGAGGAGGAAGAGAGCAGGAAGCAGAGGAGGAGGCATCCTCACTCCCCGCGTTGGAGCCCCGTTCCTGTCCCAGAGCTGGTCCAGGAGTGCGCGCCGTCTGGGGGCCGACGACGACGTCGGCGCAACGGCCCAGGTCACCATCAGCAGAATCCCCGGCTGGACCTGCTGCCGGCGAAGTCCGTCAGCGAACCACCGAGAGCGGCCCCACCTCGTCCATCCAGGGGGCCCTCTGTCGCCATCCAGCGGGGAGAAGGAGGAACAACATCCCCTACAGCAGGAACCATCTCTGCCCTGGGAGAAAGGCAAGTGCATGATAATTTATTACATCTTGATTATAATCAGCCTTGTCTGACTCCTGGGGGCGGAGTTCGGGGTTCGCAGCCCTCCAAGCTTCCTCCACCTGCTGTAGAGAATGTAACTAAACCTGCTGCCTCTGTGCCCCCCCCGTCGAGCGGTCCGCGATGCCAGGCCAACGTCGTCGGATGAAGAGGGGGCCTGCAGTGCTGGAAAGCCTGGATCCGGCCCTGCAGCCACGTCGTGGACTGAGGAGAAAAGCGGACTGCGACCCGGAGCCTGAGCCGACGAAGAAGCGTCCCCGGGTCTCCTCGCCGGAGCGGTCCGAGCCAGTGGGTCGAGGGCCCCCTGCCCTCACGCCACACGGGTCATCGGCGTGGACAGCAGCGTGGGAGGAACCTCAGGCTGCAAATGACATCCTGCCAGCTGCGGAGCCCGACGCAGCTGAGTTTGAGCCTGCTGACGAGAGTCGCCGCCCTGAACCTGGATCGTCGGAGTCCTGGGTGGCAACAGAACCCGAGTGCAGGCAAGTGCTCCCTCTTTTGTCTCCGTCCCCTGTGTTGGAGCATTTTTGCCTGCCTCTCGGGGAGGCGAGTGAGGAGCAGCCGTCTGCTGCGCCCGAGCTCGTCTCGCTGGGTTCTGTTGCTACCGGTGATTCTGATCCCGGTTTTCCTGTTTCTGAGCCTTGTTGCAGTGTCGCCGGCGTGAAACGAGTCGGAGTCACTGGGTTGGAGGTCCCAGGTTCGGGGGTGGAGATCGTCAGCGGAGCTGCACCGACCCAGTCGGGGTCCGTCATGGAAGCTGCTGTGGCCCAATCGGGGTCCGACGTGGGTGCATCAGAGGCCCAATCGGGGTCCACCGCGGGTGCGGTTCTGGCCCAATCGGGGTCCAACGTGGGTGTACCGGAGGCCCAATCGGGGTCCGCCGCAGGTGCGGTTCTGGCCCAATCGGGGTCCAACGTGGGTGTACCGGAGGCCCAATCGGGGTCCACCGCAGGTGCGGTTCTGGCCCAATCGGGGTCTGATGTGGGTGCGTCAGAGGCCCAATCGGGGTCCACCGCGGGTGCGGATCTGGCCCAATCGGGATCCAACGTGGGTGCACCGGAGGCTCGATCAGGGTCCACCGCGGGCGTGGTTCTGGCCCAATCGGGGCCCGACGTGGATGCAGCTGGGGCCCAATTGGGGTCCAGCGGAGGTGCAGCGCCAGCGTGGTCCGCGGACGGGGGAGGAGCTGCAGACCTTTCACCGCCGAACGGATTACAGGCTCATCCTGGTCATCTGTCCCCTCTGAGTCACCGCCCCTGTGCTTCATCGCGGGGGCTGTGGGGGTTCCTGTTCGCTCGCCCCGGCTCTCCCGAGTTTTGTCCTCGTCAGGGAGGCCGCTGTGGGCTGTTTTTCCCCGGGACTGGTGGCTGAGGGACACGGGTCGGCCGCCTGAGGAACTGTTTCGCCGGTTCGGCACCTCGGGTAGGCCACCCGACATGTTGTGTGTGTCTTCGGGCGACCTGGTTCGACCACCGGAGGAGCGGACGTGCTGGGCGTTGGACTCTGGTGAGCCGCCTGGTCATGTTCCGCCTCTTGTGACCACCCGCTGGCTGTTGGACGCGGGGAGACCACCTGAACTGTTCCTGTGGTGCTTGGTCTCCACCGGTCAGCATAAACTGTCGGGGGGGGGGGGGTAGTGGTTTTTCTGGGTTAATCTGTCATGGTGATTGTTCTGTCTTTTTTTTTTTTCTTGTCCTTGCTGTTCTGTGTATTTTGTGTTTTGGTTATGTCTTGCAGTTGCCCTAGTATGTGTTTTGTTCTGCTGTTGTCTTGTGTTTTCTTCATGTATTTTGTCTTATTTTTGAATATTTGGTTTTTTGTCATAGTCTTGTGTTTAATATTTCTGACCCAGTAGTTCTGGTTTTTTGTTTTCTCCATGCGCATTTTTTCTTATTTATTCTGAGTAGTTAGTCTTGTCATTGTCCTGTATGTAGTTGTTCTTGTCGTTGTTTTGTCTTTGGGTTTGGTCTCTCTCCCTCTGCTCCTAACCCTGGCCACCCACCCTGGGGGGGGGGGGGGGGCAGGGTGGTCCTTGGGGCGTTCTGAGCCCGCCCGTGGAGGGAGGGTACTGTTACGACCCGAGCGCTGGGTTCTGTTCGCGCTCGGGCTAAGCTCAACTCGCTGCCAGCCTTGACAGCTGTGGGCTGTATTCTGGCCTCACCGGGCTCTTATTGTGAAGGTGCTCGGTGGGGCTTCTGCCTGTCAAGGCTGGTCAGCTGTGTGTCTTTACTGCTCGTTAGTGTTCGCCTTCATAAAGCGGGCACTAGCGACAGCAATGTTGCAGGAGTATGGTCAACATCTTGTCAGATTGTCAGACTTTGTCAACGTATTGTCAACACTTTGTCAAGCCTTGTCAGAGCGTCGTTTTGACCTTCATGTCAGGTTCGTGTCTTTGCCATGTCACAGTTTAGCTCATAGTGGCTGGGGTTAGCCCTGCGAGCCCATGTATTGATTTATGTGTGTTTTTGCCGAGAGCGGCTCACAGTCTTGTCCTGTCTCGTCTTGTGTGTTAATAAACCATCATCGCAAAACTCACTGGTGGACTCTTGGCATCTTATGGTGATCCGCGAGGGTCACCGCATGACACAGACAGCTCTTTCGATCTCACCACTGTGTTCACTCTCACTTCAACAGTCAGGAGCACACCAAACTAAATGTCTGAGGTTTAAATAGGACAAGCTTCCTTCAAAATGCTGAATAACAATGTTCTAATCATGTGCACCTGATGTGATACAACTGTGCATGATTTTAGCCATTTAAAGTGGGAATAATTTTTTTTTTTTTGTATTTTGTATACTTTATTAATCTCCAGAGGAAAATTCAGGGAAACCACTTGGATGGATGAGGCAGCCACGATACGGCACCAATCCCTTCACCATTCACACACACATTAACACTTAGGGCCACTTTAGAGTCTCCAATTAACCTAACTTGCATGTTTTTGGCCTGTGGGAGGAAATCAGAGTACCCGGGGTAAGGTCATGCAGACACGGGAAGAACATGCAAACTCCACACAGAAGGGTCACCGATGGTCAGGGGGTGGGAGCGACCCCATGATGGTCAGGGGTGGCATCAATCCCATGACCTTCTTACTGTGCTGCCACAGTGCTAACCACTGCACCACCAAGCTGTCCCAAATGTGGGGGTGTCGTAATTTATTCCTCACCAGAAACTGCATGGTTTTAGAATTACATTTTACAAAAAATTTTAAGTTTCAGTTTTAATTGTTTAGTTATATTACTTGAATCTCCCAGCATTGTTAAAATTGATATTAATTAGGGTGTCCTAATTTTTTCAGATGACTGTACATATCGGAAATAGTCTATGGGCAGATCATTTTTTGTCTTTATAAAATTTGTGTTTCACATTTTAATTGTTTTAGTTTGCCCAGTTAGCTTAGCATAGCACAGCTATTGTATTGTTTATGTCTCTGCTATTCCAAATACCACTGCATGGGCTGTAGTAGTCCTGTGAAACTCACTGAAATGTATGTCCTACTTCCAGTTGTTACCCGACTTTAGACATTACATGGCTAGTCACTAGGCTAGTCACATTTCATATACATAGCTTACTTATATGATTACAATAATACAACAAACAATTGTTTGTGTATCCTGTTATCACAATGCTGAAGGTGCTGAAGGTGCTGTCATCCATTTGAATTACCTACAGGATATGGCAGCTCCATTTGCCATAAAAATGTCAGCTATGTCCTAGCTAGGGTATTATATATCTGTGTTACCAGTGTAGGTCACAGATGTGCTTGGGTTCTTATATCGACTTAGGTCCTGTGCAATTTCATAATGTCACACAATATGATGACGTAGCACATTCTGATTGACTGTCCATCCGTCGAGGTGTCCATATTTGTAGTTTTCAAAAAAAAAAAAGTTAAATTCTTTCATTAAAAAGATTTTCAATTTTCAATTTTTCAATTACAGTGAAATGCACTGTGGGAGTTTTTTCTCTGTTTGTACTCACCTGTGTTCTGTTGAGCGTCCTTGTAGTCATCCTCGTACACCTAGTACTATTCTTCTTTTGGTTTTTCTTTGGACTGTATCACGTTTTTGTACAATAAAATCCACACAACTACCTCCTGTACTAGGGTTTTAATCTGTCCTGCCTCAAATAGACAGGAATTCATAACAGAATCAGCTGACCAGTCAAAAACCCAGTGGAGGAGTTGTGTGTGTGTCTTTTTTTTTTCACCTGCTCTGTTTTTTCTACCCAGTTCAGAAGCCCTTTTTGCTTTTTCACTCTCTCATCATGGATTTTTCGGCTTTTGGTCTGAGTCCGGAGGAGTGTGTTGCGGCCGAGCTAGTTGTAGACCTCACCTCTAGAGCTCATGCCACCCACTCCCCAGAGTTTGTTGAACAGTGCAGTCAGGGTGGTTAAGGCATATCCCTGCTTACGAAGATGCCCGGGGCTAATGCCAATTCTCTAAATGGTATACGAGTCTCGCCAGCATCTGGAGGGAGTGCGGAGTGGATTTCTCCCTGTTCGACCCAAGAAGCTGTAGAAGCGTTCCCACAGGCCGAAGGCTCGTTACCCTCGCCCCAACCAGGAGCCCTTTCCTCCGCTACACATGGAAGGGAGCTACTGTCCACCACCTGCAGCTAACACCCAGACCTGGGTTGCCAGGCAAGTGTTTTTTCATTTGTTTCCACCTGTTAATGATAAACCTTGTCTGTCACCCAGGAGA
Source organism: Pholidichthys leucotaenia (assembly GCA_020510985.1). Classification (NCBI taxonomy): domain Eukaryota; kingdom Metazoa; phylum Chordata; class Actinopteri; order Cichliformes; family Pholidichthyidae; genus Pholidichthys; species Pholidichthys leucotaenia. Next base: position 173,685,856 of record CM035840.1, on the reverse strand, counting down.
GAGACGCAGGCTGAACAGTTGCCTGCGTCTTCTCCTTGAGCTGCAACCATTAAGACCTCTTCTTCCTCTATTTCTTCCCTGTTCACGCTGGAGGACCGAGTATCTTTGACGACCACGGGCCATGGAAGGCCCTCATCCACCTCTCAGCCTGCTGATTTGTGCTTGCCAGGTTTGGGAGGAATACTTAAAGCTCCAGCCCCTTGGAATGTTGCTTCGGTTGTCACGTCAGCCAGCCTCCTCGAGGCCGTCACAGCTGAGGGTCCCTCACTCTGTCACTGGCACTGTCACTGGCCGATGGGAGCGCAGTCAGTCTTCTCTCGGTCCCGCTCGTCGTCCAGTATGCTGGGGCGGCTCCTTCAAGCTGCTTCGAGGTTCCCAAGGTCACTATAGACATAGAAATGGAGGAGGTGGGAGCGACCGCAATGGATACCACCAGGCCCGAGGAGAACAGGCAAGTGCTTTTTCATTTTATTCACCTATCTGATAAGTTACCTTACCTGTCTCCCGGGGGTCAGGGCCTGGGTCTGCAGTCCACTGGGTCCTCACCACCTGTTGCAACTATTGGCTTACCCTGGCTTACCCTGTTCATATCTCTTCCCTGTGCCTCTGAGTGTCCACCGGCCCGGGAGCTTAATCACCGGAGGAGGGAGGAGTTGGCGGCGCTGAAGGACCCCATCCCAGTCCCGCTAGATCAGACTGAACAGGGGAGAAGTGCTGTGACCTACCCGAAGCCTGCACCGACTGAGGAGGGTCCCCTGGCTTCAATCTCTGGGGGTCCAGCACAGCCAGAAACTGCACCTCCAGATTCCACGCCGGGAGAGTTACCTGCGTGGAAGCATTCACTGGAGGTGTTTGGGACTGCTTCTTCCACCAAGCCTGCTGTGGGCCAGGTGGAGTTAACACCTGAGCCGCACCTTCTGAAGGCTGAACCTGCGGGATGTTCGTCGCTTGGATCACTGGAGTCCTGAATGGCGGTGGAGCTCAAGCTCAGGCAAGTGCTCTATTTTGTGTTTCTCTTCTCTATTTTGGAACGTTCTTGCCTGGCTCTTGGTGAGGGGAGCCGGGTGCAGCCACCCACTCCACCTGAGCTCGCCTCACCGGGCTCCACCACTGCCAGCAACCCTGACCCTCTCTCTCTATCTGTGCTGTCTCTGAACTTTCTCCCAGGGTCACCGGAGAAGATCCTAGCCCACCATCAGACGCCGCCGCGGACCCAGCTACTTCCGCGAGGGTCGTCCTGGCGCCAGCATCTCCTCTGCCCGAGGCTGTGGTGGGGGTTCCTCCACGGACTGAGTCTCCATGGGTGAGGCGTCCTGTCCTGGGGCCCTCCTGGGGGCTGCGTGCCGGCAGGGACCCGTTATGGGGGCCACTCTTGGGCCCGGGTTCCACCGCAGGTGCAGCTGTGGCCTAGCCGGAGTCCACCATGGGTGCAGCAGTGGCCCAGTTGGGCCCCACCGTGGGTGCAACTATGGCCCAGTCGGGGTCCACCGTGGGTGCAGCAGTGGTCCAGCTGGGGCCCACCGCGGGTGCCACAAAACTCCACCTTGGAGCCACTGCGGGTGCAGTGATGTCCCGGATGGGGACTTTCGCGGGTGCGGCTACCCTCCATCTCGAGACCACGGGAGGAAGGGTCATTCCTTTCTCATCACAGTTTAGTGATACCAGGGCACCCCTTCCTGTTCTGGACTTTTCTGTGGGGAGGCTGCCTTCTGGGCTGCTTCTGTTGAGCTGGTGGCAGATGGACCCAGGCTGTCCACCCGGTGAACTGAATCATTGGGTTAGGTGGCCAGGCTTCCCGGGTCGGCCACCTGGCTTGGTCCTTCTGGTTGTTTGGCGGGTCAGGGACTCTGATTGACCGCCCGACCGGCCTCCTTTCGCCACCCTGTGGGCCTAGGACTTTGGTTTGCCCCCTGTGTTATTTTACTTGTTTATTCCCTCCTGACCTGTTTCCCCCCACCTCCCACCCTGGTTAGTTGTGATAGTTCTCTGGGGGGTGGGGGGCGGGCCAGGTTTTCTTTTTTGTTTCTTGTGTTTCCTTTTGATAGTACGGTGGGTGTCTGGTGTCCACCCCTTGGGGGGTGGGCTCTGTCACGAACTAGGTTGGACTTTCTAGCCCAGTTCCATGGCACGGTGGCTGTTTAGTCTCCTGTTTAGTTTGGTCCCTTATTTGCCATCAGGCAGCCTGCTGGGAGACTTTGAGGTTGGCTCAGCTTCATTAGGGAGCGCTTGAGCGCACCTTAGTGATAAGTAAAATTCCTTGTATGTGTAGCATACTTGGCAATAAAGTTGATTCTGATTCTGATTCCTAGCAGCTGACAGCTACGCCCCCTCTCCTGCCAACACCCGCCAGCTGTCTGTCATTATTGTTTGTGTTCTCTCCTCGGTTCATTCACGCACACACACACACACACACACACACACACACACTCATTCGCACGCACATGCTCAGACATTCACACATACACCTGTTTCCACTTTATTCAGCCCACACACTCACTCACATTACACTCACCGGCAATCACTCTTCTCATTACGTTTGGCGTTATTCAAGCCCTGTTTCTGCTCAGGTGTATTTCCGGATGATTGTTCCAACTGTGTGTTTGGACTGTTTACTCTTCTCTGTTCTGCTGGTACTGTTTTACACTGCCTGATGCACTCTCAGCTTGCTGCTTGGCATTACCTGGTGTAGTCAGGTAATGCCAAGTCTCCTGTTTAGTTTGGTCCCTTATTTGCCATCAGGCAGCCTGCTGGGAGACTTTGAGGTTGGCTCAGCCATGGCAGCCATGACTGCCAGAGCAGTCATGGCTATATATATATATATATATATATATATATAAGAATACAAACTTTATTTCTGCACCTTTCTAAGTATTTTTGAAAAAATATTTTTCATGAAAATACAGGAATGTTCACCTTTATGCTAAAACAACTTATTTAACCCTCAAGCGACCAAACTATTTTACGGACTGAAATGACCAAGTGGGGTCATTTATGACCCCATTGTGCTCTGTACAGGGATCCTTATTATAAATGGCTGGTTGGAGGTTTATCATACCAAAACTACTCCCTGTATTTAAGACAGGTATTTTATAATGATCTAATGTAAAATGTGTTTGCTAATAATACTTTTATTGCAAGAAATAACCAAAACGCAGACTGTAAGAACAACATTACATTTATTTAGACAGTCCTTGTCAGTTCACTCTTGGAACATCATCATCATCATCATCATAGTTATTATCATCATAGTTACAATAATAGGTATCATCATCATCATCATCATCATAGTTACAACAATAATAGGTATCATCATCATCGTAGTAACAATAATAGGTATCATCATCATCATCATCATCATCATCATCATAGTCATCATAGTCATCATAGTCATCATATCATCATCATGATGATGATGGTACCTATTATTGTAGTTACGATGATGATCATGATACCTATTATGGCATTTTGCGTAATGGCGGTTTTCTTGTGGACGGTGATCCGGATCACCACCAAAATCTAATCATCTGTAGGATACCCCATTTCTGACAATCTGTGAAAATTTCATGAAAATCCGTCCATAACTTTTTGAGTTATCTTGCTAACAAACAGACAAACAAACAGACAAACAGACAAATCCAGACAAACAGACAAATGTAAATCTTGCTATCCTAGGTCTGTTAGCCATGGTTCACTGCAATACAATATAAAGTACTGATTAGAAGTGGAAACCGGAGTGGTGGCTCAGTTGGTAGAGCATCCGCCCCACACCCGGGAGGCAGGGGTTCAAATCCCGGCCGGGTCATACCAAAGACCATATAAAAATGGTGCTTTCTGCCTTCTAGCGTGGTGCTCCGCATAATGGAATGGGGAAAGTAAAGTTACACACAGAGCTACCAGAGGACTGACCCCCCGCTGTAGCTTTCACTACTTACAGTAGCTGTGTGGCCTAGGGTCAGAGAAACGGAGATAGGCGCCGCCCATATACACCTTCAGGTGTGAAGGGATTAACTAACTAACTATTAGAAGTGGAACATTTGAATAAAATTTATAAAACCAATGTTTAAAAACCAGTGCTTCTCTTCGGGGTCATAAATGACCCCACAAGAGTTTGCGATGTCTACGCCACACCAATTGGTTGATCCCTGCAAAAAACTATGAAAGTGTGTAGGATTAGTAGACTGACAAATTCATGCTAGGAAAGAAAATTTGGATAAAAAATAAAGGGACGGCACATTAAATTATATGGCTGGGGTCGTAAATGACCCCACTTGGTCGCTTGAGGGTTAACAATGTTATAAAAGTGTGGTTAGCACTGCGTCAGCAGAGCAACTCACCCTTGGCCGGGGGATCCTGGATTCGATCCCAGCCCCCGACCAACAGTGATCTGTGTGGAGTTTGTATGTTCTCCCCGTGTCTGCATGGGTTTATTCCGGGATTTCTCCGGTTTCCTCCCACATGCCAAAAACATGCAAGTTAGGTTAATTGGCATCAAAACTGGGGATTCTAAATTGTCCTTAGGTATGACTGTGAGAGTGAATGGTTGTCTGTCTCTCTGTGTTGGCCCTGTGATGGACTGGTGATCTGTCCAGTGTGTACCCTGCCTCTCGCCCGCATAACAGCATGGATAACAGCATTCACACAATCTTAAAGAAAATGCTCACAAATACTGTATATCTATAAATAATACAATACAACTTTACAATGATCACCCTCGTAAAGGATTGATAAATAATTTATAAGTGGGTTATTAATTAGGTTATTGTGGAAATGTGAAAATGATGAGGCAGAGTTTATCTCACGAGTCAGGTTTATTCACATCTTCCAACATCAGCAAAGCAGAAAGAGGAAAAACACAAGAAGCATTCGTCCTTTATATACCAGGACTCTCCCAGTTTACAGTCACATTGCATTTCAGTCACAAGTAACAATGCATCTACTCTTTGATCCTATAACCTCCTTTTCATAGTCTTCGGCCACCCGGAAATCCCCAAAGGCCATCTCTTGCATACCAAAGGCTAAACTTTCACATCCTCCTGTTATCTCCAAGGAGACTCAGTTCTTTGTTCTAATCTGAGATGTGAGGCCTAAAGCAAAACATATGTGTCCCACATGACCCCCCCCAAACATCTAAGATGGAACAACAGAATAACAGTCTGCATGTCATGATAAAATCATTACACATCAACCCACGTGCTGCTTGGGCCTCAGCCTCCTCCCGTATCTGCTGTAAGTGGGCTTCACCACTTCTGCGGCACCATCATGCTGAGGGGCTGCTGTCTGGGGGTGAAAACTGTTTGTCAGTCCCTGTGGGTGTTCTGGGGAATTTCCCCGAGGGGGTCTGCCGTGCCGAGGAGCCCTGGTCAACAGCACATCCTCGTCCGCCACAACAAACACGGGTTTGAGCCTGTTAATGCCAATCTTTTCCTTCCTGCCCCCCAAATCTAGCAAAAAATGCTTGTCCCCTGTTTCCAGCACTCTTAACGGTCCATCATAAGGTGGCTGCAGCGGTGGGCGATGAGCATCGTGTCTGACAAAAACAAACTCCGCGTTTTTCAAAGTCTTGGGTACAAAAACGCGCGGAAAACTGTGGTGAACGGGGGCAGGCAGCGTGCCCGATTCCGTGCCACGCTGCAACAGCTGAGACGGGGAGCTATCTGGCGCAGGATTATCTGGGAGAAACTCCCCGGGCAGCCGAAGTGGCTGCGCAAAAACTAGCTCAGCCGGGGAGGCTTCTAAGTCCTCTTTAGGAGCAGAACGCAACCCCAATAAAACCCACGGTAGCTTGTCTACCCAATTTGCATCCGTAAGTGACACCCTGAGGGCCGCTTTCAATGACCTATGAAAACGCTCGCATAACCCATTAGCCTGTGGATTGTACGCGGTTGTGCGGTGAATTGTGACACCCAGGCTGCGGGCCATTGTTGACCAAAGTTCGGAAACAAATTGAGGGCCTCTGTCGGACATAATGTCCGACAGGACTCCAAAACGTGCCACCCACGCAGTTAAAAATGCGTGCGCCACCTCTTCGGTTGTGGTTAACGGCAGTGGAACCACTTCCGGCCAGCACGTGGTGTGGTCCACCATTGTCAGAAGGTGTGCGCACCCCTGTGATGGCAGGAGGGGGCCTACGAGGTCCACGTGAACATGATCAAACCTCTTAGCCGGGATGTGAAACGGCTCCAAGGGAGCTCTCGTGTGTTTGTGTACCTTGGCTCGTTGACACGCCACGCAGGCTGCTGCCCACTCCTTAACTTGTTTGCGCAGGCTCGGCCATACAAATTTCTCTCCTACCATTTTGACCGACGCGCGCACTCGTGGGTGAGCCAGAGAATGAATCGAGTCAAAAACGCGGCGGCACAACGCGGCCGGTACCACAGGACGCGGTTGTCCAGTGGAGACGTCGCAGATTAGGGGGGGCATACCGTCTTGCAGCACCCTGTTCTCCAGCCTAAACCCTGTTGGTCCAGACTGGAGCGCATGCACTTCCACGTCGCTAGCCTGATCCGCGGCCATGGCTGCATAATCTATCCCTACGCGGACTGGGGCCGCCACAGCACGCGAGAGGCAGTCTGCCACTACATTAAGTTTACCCGCCACATGCTGGATATCGGTAGTAAACTCTGAGATTGCGGCCAGCTGTCTCTGCTGCCGGCCTGACCACGGTTCTGAAACCTTGGCCATCGCGAAAGTCAGTGGCTTGTGGTCAACGAACGCGGTGAAACGGCGTCCTTCCAGCCAGAACTGGAAGTGGTGAATGGCCAAATGGAGAGCTAATAACTCCCTGTCAAACGCGCTGTATTTACGTTCACTATCGCGCAAAGTCCTGCTGAAAAAGGCGAGCGGCTGTCAAGCCCCAGCTACATGCTGCTCCACGACCGCCCCATAGCCACATCTGACGCGTCAGTGGTGAGCGCCATGCGGGCCGTTGGGTCCGGATGCACCAATAACGCAGCATTGGCCAGGGCTGCCTTGACTTCCGAGAACGCTCGCTCTCGCTCCGGGGACCATTCGATTTTATTCGTGGGTTTTTGTTTTTTGAGAGCAGCGTACAGTGGTTGCATGCGCTGCGCTGCACGGGGGAGGAAACAATTATAAAAATTCCCCATTCCCAAAAACTCCTGTAACGCCCTGACCGTTTGTGGCTGAGGAAAATTTGTTACCGCGCGCACTTTGTCAGGTAGCGGAACCGCTCCTTCTGGAGAGACGCGATGCCCCAAAAAATCAATCTGCGTCACCCCGAACTGACACTTCGCTGGGTTGATTATTAAACCGTGCTCTCCCAATCTCTGGAAAACTGCCGTGAGGTGGTTTTCGTGTTCGTCTTCGGACGCGCTGGCTACTAAGATGTCGTCCAGGTAGACGAATACGAAAGGGAGATCACGCAACACTGCGTCCATCATGCGTTGGAACGTCTGCGCAGCGCTTTTAAGCCCAAATGGCATGCGCAAAAACTCGAATAGACCAAACAGAGTTATTACTGCTGTTTTGGGTATGTCCTCAGCACGCACTGGGACTTGGTGGTAACCGCAGACCAAGTCTATCTTAGAAAAAGCGCGCGCGCCCGCCAAATGAATGGAAAAATCTTGGATATGGGGGATTGGGTAGCGGTCGTGCGCTGTGGAGTTGTTCAACCTGCGGAAATCTCCGCAAGGTCGCCACGAGCCGTCAGCTTTTGGGACCATGTGAAGCGGGGAAGCCCACGGGCTGTTAGAATGCCTGATGATGCCCAACCTTTCCAGGCTGGCGAACTCCTCACGCGCTATGGCCAGTTTAGCTGCATCCAAACGAGCTTTTGCAAAAACAGGCGGGCCGGTGGTAGTAATAAAATGTTCCACCCCGTGTTTAGCTACGGCTGCTGAAAATGTGGGAACCGTGAGTGCTGGGAACTGAGTGAGCAGTGTGTAGAACTTACTGCTTGCAGCTGTGACGTTGGCTTGTGCTGTTGGCGGGGCCACTCGGGCTGTACAGGGAATAGAATCGAAAAAAAGTGCATTAACCAGGCGCCTGTTAGCGAGATCAACCAACAAACCATGTGAGCACAGAAAATCAGCCCCCAACATATTGAAATTCACTGCTGCTATGACAAAAGTCCACTTGAATGTACGGCCGTGTAAAGACAGAAACAGAATCCTCTCACCAAAGGTCTTAATCTCCGAGCCGTTCGTTGCTGCCACCCCGGGACCTCTGGAAACTGCCAGCCGGTCAGCGGAGGAAGGTGTGATGAAACTCAACTGAGAGCCTGTGTCCACGAGGAAATGCCTCACCGAGCGTGCATCCTTCAAGTAGAGCAGCTTGTTCTCCTCCCCAAGGGTCGCAGCTGCTACCGACCCCCGGTCTTGGCGTTTCCCGAGCGCTTGAATTGGCACGGTGGTATACATTTGCGTGCCTTCTCTGCAAAGCGGCGATGGTAGAAACAGAGGGTGTCTCCTCCACGATCCTTGGCCCCCGCCGCTGCTGTTGTCGGTGATTCTGCTACCGCTGTCTCTGGCCCCCCGCCATCTCCGGCCGCCGCGCCGAACTCCGTCGCTGCTGCGGTGGCCGCGCGCTGTTTGCTGGCGTTGAGAATCCGATGCGCCTCCTGGGCCAGTGCGCGGAAGTCCCGCTGGGCCAACAACGGCGAACTGGCCAGGGCTGCTCTTGTGGCTGACGGTAGGGTCCTGAGGAAAATGTGGGTGAAGATGAAGTCGTCGTCGTCTGAGCCCCTCAACCTCAGCATGTTCTCCATCAGGTCAATGGGCGTGCCATCTCCCAAGTCGTTCAGAGCCAGGAGCCTCTCCGCTCTCTCCTCGACTGAGAGAGTGAAATGCTGGATAAGCGCAGCCTTCAACCCGCCGTATTTGTCGGTGGCCGGTGGCCGCTCCAATAGGCTCTCCACATGCCGAGCCGTGCGGTTGTCGAGCTTTGCAATCACATGGTAGAACTTCGTGTCATCTACCGTTATCCCCCGGAGGGCGAACTGTGCTTCGACCAAGTGGAACCAGGAACGCGGGTTGTCCTGCCAAAAGTCCGGTAACTGGACCGTAGTGGCATACACTTGGCTGGGAGGTCCTGACTCGGCTGGCCCGGGGGAATTTCTTTCGTCCATGATACGTCTTAGGGTCACCAGTGTGGAAATGTGAAAATGACGAGGCAGAGGTTATCTCACGAGTCAGGTTTATTCACATCTTCCAACATCAGCAAAGCAGAAAGAGGAAAAACACAGAAGCATTCGTCCTTTATATACCAGGACTCTCCCAGTTCACAGTCACATTGCATTTCAATCACAAGTAACAATGCATCTACTCTTTGATCCTATAACCTCCTTTTCATAGTCTTCGGCCACCCGGAAATCCCCCAAGGCCATCTCTTGCATACCAAAGGCTAAACTTTCACATCCTCCTGTTATCTCCAAGGAGACTCAGTTCTTTGTTCTAATCTGAGATGTGAGGCCTAAAGCGATACATATGTGTCCCACATTATGAAAGTTATAAGGAATATTTCATGCATCAATGCAGGCTCACTATTTGGCAAGAGTAAAATACTTTTTTGGCTAGAAATGCTTACAGAACTAGTAACTTAATGCCAACGATCTGATGGCAAGGGTATAGCTGAGGAGAAAAGAGATTAATCTAAATAAGTGATATTTGAGGTTTGAGAGATCAGTTAAATGTAAAGTCACTGTTTGGCAAGAAACAAGTCACTTCACCTTTTTATATCACGTTATAACAGCTTATTATTCATATCAAGTGTTTACAACCAAATTAATAACCTACTTATAACCTATTCATAGTCATAGTATTCTTACTGCAAAGTAATAACAATAATATATTCTCAAAAGTTGCACATCAAGAGCTGGCAGCCATCTTACTAAGCTAACAAGGTAAAAGGAGTTTCAAAACTCTGCTTTGCACATGCAACGTGATCATTGCACATCAGGTGATTTGTGTGCAGATACTGAAAGATATGAGAGTCAAACAAAGACAACTGTATGCACAAGAAGACTTCTGAGAGTGAAAATGATCAAATATGCGAAGCTGGAATCTAAAATCTGCACATAAAAAATAAATATTTGGACCAGTGTTGATGTGTGCATGTGTGTGTGTGTGTGTGGGGGGGGAATTGGTCATTCATTCAAACTGATTGTATTCATATGCTGACTGGACCACATATTACACTCACAAATCCCTCTACGTGCATGTAAATCTTCGTTTTCTCTTGCATATCATAATGATTCTGAGATTGAATACCCTCTACTATTTACTCCAAATTGTGTGGCTCAAACAGTTTGGTGAATTTTATAGAAAACTAAAAAAAACTCAGAGAAAACAAAGAGGTTCAGGGTGAAAATACACATGCATAAGAACCATTTTACCCCCACTTGTTGCAGTCGCACCTGAGTTTCTGCTGTCGGAGCTTCTCTCTGTACTGCTCAATAACGTACCACCTGTCCTCCTCTTGTAGAGCATCATACTCATAATCATCCAGCTCCTCCAACCACTGCTCCTCCTTGGCAGCTATTTCCTTCTGCAGAGCCTCTAGAAGACACAGAGCATTACACATAAAGCACCATCATTGATGTTAGATAAAGAAAAAGTCAATAGTTGAGTTCATACCATGTGGTATAAGAATTTTTGCATTTATGCTTGTGTATGCTTTACCTTCAGCTTGTATCTGTGCTGTCTTCCGTGCATTCAGGGCCTCATAAGAGTCTGATAAGTTTATTAAATATATGTGTCTGCGGTTTCTGAGGGCCTTAAGAACAACTTGCAGGGTACTTGCTGCAGACCGAGTGTACGCTGACTCTAGGTTGTCAATCACTATTCCACGGTAACAGTCGCTCAACTTCTCACAGCATCAATGGCGAGGAAAGTAATGAAAATGACGAAAGAGTAATTATGAAAAGAGTGAAATTTTAGGATAATAATATCATACACCATTTTTGCACAGTCCCATGGCAATCCACTGTAGCAGTATGTAAAGCAGCTTTTACATTGCAATACCTGGAATCTTTCAGCGAGGATATCAGCTAGTAGCTGTTCAGACAAAAGCGTCCCTAGAATCTTCATATCTCCTCCCTGAAACACAATCACACCAACGAACTAGTTTGTAACATGTGTAACATGTATTACACTATATTCCTTTATATACACTCCTGTAGCACTGAGAATTAGATGTTTTTTTAAGACTGTTAAAAAGGATGTTGTATAACCAATAGGTTTATACCCTTTCAGTGTAAAGGAAAAAAGTAGGGCTGGGCAATATAGCAAAAAAAAGTACTGCAATACAATCTCTCGATTATTGCAATATAAAATATATCACGATATACTGTATTTAGTGCACTGAATGTCCTTTAAAATGTGGTCTTACTTATATGCTTTAAGATGACAGAATCAAAATTCATATAATCATATTCAGTGGAGACTAAGCTTTTCCTGTTTTGGGTCAGTTGGGATTTCCAAAATTCTTTTCTTTTCTTCTTTTTTTTTTTTTTTTTTAGAAATTTTAGATTTTCTTGGAGAATTTTTTGAGAATTTTGTAATGCTTTCTTCAAAGTCAAAAATTTACATACACCAAGATTACTATACCTTTAAACGATTTGGGAAAGACCAGATGATGATGTCATGGCTTTGGAAGTTTCTGATAGGTTAATTGACAATGTTTGAGTTAACTGGAGGCACACCTGTGGGTGTATTTTAAGGTACACCTCAAACACACCGCTTCCTTGTGTGCCATCATCCAAAAAATCTAAAGAAATCAGCCAAGATATCAGGATGAGAACTGTGGAGTCTGGTTCATCTTTGGGTACAATTTCCAGATGCCTGAAGGTGCCACTTTCATCTGATCAATTATACACAAGTATAAACACCATGGGAATGTCCAGCCATCAAACCACTCAGGAAGGAAATGGGTTCCGTACCCCAGAGATGAATATGTTTTGGTGTGAAATGTGCATATCAACCCCAGAACAAAAGCAAAAGAACTTGTGAAGATGGCTGAAGCTGGTAAAACAGTGTAATTATTCAGTGAAACAAGCCATGTACTGACATGGGCTGAAAGGCCACTCAGTGAGGAAGAAGCCACTACTCCAAAAGAAAGATAAAAGAGCCATAATACAGTTTGCAAATGCACATAGGGACAAAGACCTTAATTTTGGAGACGTGTCCTGTGGTCTAATGAAACTAAAATTGAACTGTTTGGCCATAAAGATCATCATCACATCTGAAGGAAAGAGGGAAGCTTGCAAGCCTGAGAACACCATCCACACTGTTTAGTACAGGGGTGGCAGCATCATGTTGTGGGGGTGTTTTATTGCAGGAGGAACTAGTGCACTTCATAAAATAGATGGCATCATAAAAAGAACAATATGTGGAAATATTGAAGCAACATCTCAAGACATCAGCCAGGACGTTAAAGCTTAGGTGCAAATGCGCCTTCTAAATGGACAATGACCCAAAGCATAAGGACAGATTAGTTCCAAAGTGGCTTAAGGACAACAAAGTCAATGTTTTGGAGTGGCCATGATCTTAATCCCATAGAAAATTTGTGGGAAGAGCTGAAAAGACATGTGTAAGCAAGACGGCCTACAAACCTGACTCACTTCAGTTCTGTCAGGAGGAAAGAGCCAAAATTATAGTAAACCATTACGAGAAGCTTCTGGAAGGATACCCAAAACATCTGGCCAGATAGATTATCATCCATTGCGCAGGAGATGTGAGTTCTGTCATCAGTGGAATGGGTGCTTAGGTGGGACAGTCAAACTAATGCCACTCATCATACACTCTGTCAGTGTTTTATCTGGCAGAAAACAGGCATAAATGTGGATCTACAGCCAAGCAGCCAGCAGAGAGAAGCACACTATGAAGGATCACTGTGCACTGGAGTAGGGAAGTGCCAACAGTGGGAAAAAAACAAAACAAAAAAACAAATATATATATATATATATATATATATATATATATATATATATATACTGTATATATACTGTATATATATATATATAGATAGATAGATATATAGATAGATATATAGATAGATATATATAGATAGATATAGATATAGATATAGATATAGGTAGATAGATAAGATAAGATAAGATAAGATAAGCCTTTATTAAGTCCCACAATGGGGAAATTCCAGGATTGCAACAGCACAGGGATAGCAACACTCAGAGCAACAATCAGAAGGCAAGAAAAAAGCAAGCAAGCAAGAGCAGCTAATATACATATGTACATATTACTATAAGTATACAGTATATATACACACAGACACACAGTGCAGAGCTAGCTAGCTAGCTAGCTAGCTAGATAGATCAAATTACACTCTACAAAACAGTGTGTGTGAATATTTGCTTATTTATTTAATATTTGTGTTTTGTTTGTATCAAAGAATGTTCTTCGGTAAAAATAAAAAAAGAACGTATTTTTCTTCTGTCATTCCAAGTAAATCATGAGCGATGATACCTAGATGCATTTGAGCCCCTTTTCCACTAGTGTCACTTTGGCCTGTTTCGGTACTGTGCAGTACAGTACAGTTCAGCCCGCTTGTGTTTCCACTGCACATGGGAGTACCACTTGATGTGGGTGGGAATAGTTACAGGGAGGCGGCACAACCCTCCCGTTACATAAAACAAGAGACGCAGGCAAAACACAAAATGGCAGGATACGAGGCAACTGTGTTCTCTGGCTTTTTTTCACCAGAGTAAAGCCAAAAAAAGGAGAACAGATGGCAAAAGGCGGTGAGACGACACACTCTGGAAAAGTACTGGAGCGTTTAGGAAACTATATAGAGCAGTATAAAGTGGAAGACATGAGGATACGAACTACATCACATGTGAAGGTAAACTAATGATGCTAATGCTATTTTGCCTTTGTCCGCCGTACGACATTGTAATGTCGGCAAGTTATCGCTATTAGGTACTAAAATATGTATTCTCTGTGTGTGTGTTTCAGATGGCTCTATTGTGGCAAAGTTATCGCTTCAAACCGTGGGTCTGGACGTTCAACACTGGCTCTCAGTGATGTCACCCCTGCTTCACAAACACGAAGTGGTTACAGAACTGCAGAACGTCTGTCGAAATGTTTAGCTTTCTGTGCAACAAATTGCTGTGATCTGTGTCAAAATCATGGAGAGACTGTTGAGACATCATGGGATTTACCTGCTCCAGCCAGTGGGATCGTGGCAAAACATGATCAGCTGCTGCCATATTGTCGTATATGAGCCTTAAAATATATATTTCAACAGGTAAACAGTACTGAGTTAGGTATAATAAGATATATTTAACAATTATGATGCATTTTAAGCCAAAACAAATGGATCTAGGATTAAAAGCAATTAAAATAACGCAGTCACAAGGTTACATGGAGAAATACATGGATTAACTGGATATATATCTTATTGAGTATTGCTGACTACATGTAGATACTGTATAAATATAGATTCTCTGCATCAACAGTGAACTATACATGTATTCATGTAGTATAGCACTGGGAATTTTGACAATAAACCTTTGTACTTTTTGTAGATCTGTCTCCACTTTTGTTTCATGTGTGAAGGTTACCACCAAGTGACATAAATACTATAAGATTGGAAAAGCTGTCTAAGACCAGTCCAGCAGTTTGATAAATCACTTTTGGTTTGGTGTAAGTCTGCCAACAGAATTATGAACCATAAAGCAGTTTGTGCTAAAATGTTAAATCCCATTAAACTCTAACCCAGGGGTGTCCAATCATGTGCCATGGAGGGCAAAGACCCTGCAGGTACTCTCTTCTACCCAGTCTCTTCAGCAGGTGTTTTCACTGATCTGCAATCAGTGGAAGAAATTCAGTGGAATCTGCCGATGAAGACACTGGCTGCATGTAAAGCCTGCAGGGTCTTGGCCCTCCATGGCACATGATTTGACACCCCTGCCCTAACCCATTATTAGAAAATACAGATGCTAATATGGCCCAGAATTCCTCCATATATTGGTACTATCACTAAAGTGTGCAGTGTCTTCTGCACTGGCGCATCCAACAGTACAATCTTCAGTAAATAAAATAATTGTTTTTGGTTACTTTTTTTAAAAAAAAATAAGCCATTATTTTCAAAGTCTCTGATAAATGGTTTGTACTGTTGACTCCTTTCCCACTGGTGTCTTAACAGACAAAATAGAAAATCATGATGTAAACACATAAGTCACTAAATTGTTTATTACAATCAGCAGCAAATTCCAGATTATTTAGAATGTGCAAAATTCAAACTGTAAAAAAAAAGAAATTAGAATGGGTCACACGCCGGCCATGCTGCCTCAATGAGAAGCAACTGGATGTGCCGCTCAAGCTGGACCCGGTCAGCAGATCTTCAGCCTGCATCTCTGTAAATAGTGAGGCAAGGTCTGGTTTGGGGTGGATCGTTTTCCTCTTGCCTAGATGAAAGACAGAAATGGGTGGTGGTTAATTAAAGCAAGTTTAAAACATATTTGAGAAATAAAGTTGTTATCAATGAAAGTTTAGCCACTGCTGTGTCACCCTGGTTTCAAGTGTGGGTGGTGTTTTGTGCTTGTATTGCTAAAATATAAAAGGAAGCACTACAATGGGTCTCAAATATTTGTAATGTGTCCTTTTACTGCATGAGTTTAAAGATGAAAGACTATAAAACACACATATAAACTAAATTATAATGGTGACTGAACAACTCCCATTCCCCAAAGTGCAAGATACACAATTATGACTATAACTCATAAAGGATCACAGAAGTGATCTGATAAAAAAATAAATAAATAAACAAGTGGTTTATTTTACAGTGGCTACTACTGGATGTGCCATTCATTTTCAGTTATTCTGTAATTAATATTTATACAATCAAATAAATCTCAGTTCAGTCCCTTTCATATTAAGTGGAAATTGTGCTACTTTAAATTTGGCACTTTACCTATATTTTAACTTAAAAAGCAAAAGATTTGACTATAAATAACAAGGTGTGCAACTTACCAGTCATAACACATTGTTGTGTGGTGCCAAACGTAGCCATTGTCAGAGCAGATCCTGGTCGGACTGCACAATGAAAATACACACAACTTAAGTACATGCACAGCACGAAAGTGCAACATGTAAAAAACACCTTTTTAACCAGGATTACAACTAGCTTATTTCATCAGATATTGTCAACACAAAGGTAACATACAAGGACAGACTTAGCATTGACGGCTAACTAGCTAGCTCATCGTTCGAATACGAGCAACAACGTTGTTGTCTGTCCAAAGTGAACTTTCCACTGCTGGGATAAATAACATATAAGATGCATAATATCACATCATATCACATCACTCACCTTCCTCTATATCCTAATATCTCGGCTTCAACTGTTGAAGATGGGTGCTTCCGCGGCTGTAAATTCAGTTGGGGTGGCTCCGTCTACTTCCCAGGGTGGCTCTGTCTACTTCCCTCTGGATTCTCTTATCAGCTGAAACTGCAAAGAAGACTCTGCTGGACCGCGGTGTTGATTTCTGTGGGTCTGATTTCTGTGAAGCCATTCTGTCGTTGTTGTTTATATTATATAGCTTGCTGGATGACTCATGGATGAATCTTTGCAAATGGCGGCTCGCGATTCTGGAAACTCAGCCTCAAACGCCCCTCTCATGACATTATGCCCGGACCAATCAGTGGCCTGCAGTGCTTTTACGTCACATTTTGGTGTCGGAACAGTACGCTTGGAACCACTCTTCTGTGGGTCCGGAAAATTGGGACCGTTACCGTTACAGTCCCTAATGGAAAAGCCGATAAACTGTACCATACCATACCATACCGAACTGACACTAGTGGAAAAGGGGCTTAGCACTGTATCCACTGCGAGCAGATGCAAAAATACCTCACTTTGGATATTCAATAAGTAAACCAGTTTGCTCCAATTTTTGAATATGCTTGGCATTTTACACATGTTTTAGTACCTGCAAACCATTCGTAAATCAGGCTATTATTATCTCTTCTAATGTTTTTATGTTTGTTTGTTAGCATGATTATGCAAAAATTACTCAATTGATCTGGATGATATTTTCACCAGAGGTGGCTCATGGGCTATGTATGAAACCATTAGATTTTAGAGGTCATCCGGGTCAGGTGCGGATTCTGGATTACTTTTTCACTTTCTTTAACAATGCGCGGCAGGGTCTTGGTGGAGATATGTGCTCTCCGAGTACCATCTAGTTGTATTTAATTACATATTCTTTGTATACATTTCTTTGCATACTTGCACTACTGTGTATTTGTGTATTTGTACTAAAGACTATGGAACCACCATACATCACCTTATTGTATAAACATTATATATTCTTGTTTCTTTATTCTTAACATTCTATCCTTCTTTGCATCGTAGGTCAATTTTTCAGTTCCATTTTACATCTGGTACATATGGTGAAACTGATAATAATGTGACTTTAATAGGCTAAAACAGCCCTCGGGAAAAAAAAAAAAAAACATACTAGGGAAGAAGGAAGGTGTTTTTGTTTCATTTCCAGATGAGTGCTGGGGTCACAGTGGCTGCTGCTGTCCTCTGCAGTCTCTTCTGAAACTGGATCTGAGGCTTCAGGAAGCACTGCCGACTCTGATCTTGAGGCATTTTCATCAGCCTGAACTAAAAGTAGGACGATTAAATTTTTGTGTGAGTAATGTAACAATTCCAGTCTTTTATTGTTAACTGCAGAATTGTTCTAATGATTCCCTTGGTGATTAACTTTTTAAACTGCATATCAACAGTATATCAACAGTGTGAGAAAACATTACCAATCTGTCCTTCACACTAAGTTGAAACCAGAAGTTTACACTGAAAAGAAGCCACATAACCTTTTCTTTTTCTCACTGTCTTACATTAAATCAGACTAAACTTTTCCTGTTTTAGATCAGTTAGGATTATCAAAATATTTCTATTTGTGCAATTTTAGTTTCTTGGAGAATTTTTTGAGATTTTTTGAATGCTTTCTTCAAAGTCAGAAGTTTACATACACTAAGATTACTATGTCTTTAAACAATTTGGGAAAACCTAGATGATGATATCATGGCTTTGAAAGCTTCTGATAGGTTAATTGACAACATTTAAGTTAACTGGAGGCACAACTGTGGATGTATTTTAAGGCGCACCTCAAATGCACTGCATCCTCGTGTGACATCATGGAAAAACCAAAAGAAATCAGCCAAGACATCAGGAAGAGAATTGTGAACCTCCACAAGTCTGGTTCATCCTTGGGTACAATTGCCAGATGCCTGAAGGTGCCACATTCTTCTATCCAAACAATTATACACAACTACAAACATCATGGAAATGCCCAGCCATCATACCGAAGAAGACATGTCCCGTGGTCTGATGAAACTAAAATTGAACTGTTCGGCCCTGATGACCATTGTTGAATTTGGAGGAAAAAAGGGGGAAGCTCGCCAGCCTGAGAACACCATCCCAAATGTGAAGTACAGAGGTGGCAGCATCATGTTGTAGGGATGTTTTGCTGCAGGAGGGACTAGTGCACTTCACAAAATAGATGACATCATGGGGAAAGAACATTATGTGTAAATATTGAAGCAACATCTCAAGATATCAGCCAGGAAGTTAAAATTTGGGTGTAAATAGGTCTTTCCAAATGAACAATGACCCCAAGCATGCCGCCAGATTAGTTACAAAGTGACTTAAGGCCAACAAAGTCAATGTTTTATGGGCAGAACTGAAAAGACATGTGCGATGGGACAACATTTCAGCAAACTATTGTGAGAAGCTTGTGGTAGGATAGCCAAAATGTTTGACCCAAGTCATACAATTTAAAGTCAATGCTACCAAATACTAAGGAAACGTATGTAAACTTCTGACTTTGAAAATTATAACTTTTCTAAACAATTATTCAACAAATATAAAAAATATTTAGCAAGTCGAAATAATTTTGGTAATCCTAACTGACCTAACACAGGAAAACATGAGTCTGATTTAATGCCACAGTGAGAAAAAAAGGTTGTGTCTTGTTATACAGTGTATGTAAACTTCTGGTTTCAGTCGTATCTAGCATCTAGACTAAGATAGCCCTCAAACACACATACAAAAACCCACAGAAGCATTTGAAAAAGATTTGATCATCAAATACCGTATATCACACTTACAAGATTCCTCAGTCTTCCTCTGAGCGTACTCTGCAGCAGCACAGTCATAAAGCTGTCTTGCTGTCAGGCTAACAGCTGAAGTCCCACTCAGAAGCACATCTGTCACCACAGCATCAACACTCAGACACGCTGCTCCATAGTGATGTCCCAGAGTAGCTGCTGCACTACGCTTATCTGGCAAAATGAGGAAGAAAAACCATTTTCCATTTTATAACAAGCCAATAAGCATTTCAAACACTACTGGCTTTGTTGTCATCAGGAAGTGTGCTCTATGTTACCTATGAGTGGGGCTCCATATACAATGATAGCAATGCCTCTGCAATTGCATGCAGCCAGACCCTCGGGAGAAAGGTCAAACCCCATGTGGCAGCCAATTGCTCTGAAGACAGGAGTCATCTCTAACTGTTCAAACCTTCCACTGCTTCCCTGTCTTGTTAACTCTGAAACAACTGATTGCACAGAAGACAAGCTTTAGTGAGAAGGATGAAGGCTTTCATGATTATTTTTAAGGCTTTTTAATTTCAGGTTGAGTAATATGAGTTACTATCAGAGGTGGGTAGAATAGCTAGAAAATGTACTCAAGTAAAAGGATAACTACTCAAGTACAAGTAAGAGAAGTCATCAAAAATTACTTGAGTAAGAACAAGAAGTTATCTACTAAAGTAATACTTAGTTGTTAGCTGTTATTACTTAGTAATACTAAGTAATAACTTTACTTTCACAATAAGTGAGATATGTCTCATAAATTTGCAACTGTCATTTCAAAATTTAAATCATAAACTTGCTCCTGTTTTTTTTCTCACAAATTTAGGAGTTTTTTCTCATAAATTTGCTATTTTCTCTCCAATTTGTGAGCTTTTTCTTGTAAACTTGTAACATTTTTCTTGCAAATTTCTACCTATTTTATGATAAATTTCCACCTTTTTTTCATTATACATTTTTGACATGTTTTTGTAAAAATGCTGTTTTTTTCTCTCATCATCATCATAGCAGTCTGTTGGGGGCAACAATGACAGTTTCATTTAGGTCTGATCAGATTCCTCCATTTAGCTCTGTCCTTTGCCTTCCGCTGCCAGGAACTCCTGACCTTGTTAACCTGGGCGATGTCAAAGCCGGTATGAGTTGCTTTCTGACTGACCCATTTCATGAAACTGCTTGCGAAGTATTTGAGTACTGCTAGCTTTTGCGCCGCTGGACTAGCGGCACATTCTTGACAGATAGAGGTATTATCAGTGGCAAGGACTGGCCAAGACAAACGGACTCCAGTATCTGTTGCAGTGACTGACCAGAAAATAGGTTTGTTTATCTCTGCTCTTTGTGTAGTGCATGTCACGATGCACCAACTGGCAAAAGTCCACCACTGACCTTGCGACAGATGTGTTTATCTGCCAGGATGTCCAGTCTCACCCCGTGCAACTGGGAGTGGTCCACCACAGACATGTGACAGATATTGTTTTTAGTTCTGCCAGGATGCCCAGTTTCACCCTCCACGCCCTCGGAAGGGCGGGGTTGCTGGTTGAGTCGCCAACAGCCCGACCCATGAGACAGGTAGTACCAGTTTTCATGGTTATCCGGTAGCAAGCAAACCAATCCCTGACCTAAAATCCCTTTTTTCCTATAAATTTGCTGTTTTTTCACATGAATTTGATATTTTTTTTGATAAATTTGATATTTTTGTTCCTAATCTTGTGATAGTTCTTGTAAAATAGTTTGTCTATTTTCTGAGAAATTTCCATTTTTTTCCTCATAAGACTGTGACTTTTGCTTAATCCAGTAATTTTTTCTTATAAATTTGTACTTTTTGTGACTGATTTATGACCTTTGTCAAACAAATTTACATTTTTTTTTAGAAATACTGCAAATCTGCAATTTTTAAAATTGTAAATTAGGATTTTTTTTAAGTTTTCTGATTTAATTCCTATAAAGTTGCAAATTTTAAACGAGAAGAGATGAGATGGTGTGAAGTCTGGCCCAGCTGTTCCCACTGATGTCATGGGGGGGGGGGTGATTTGTTGGGTGTCATGGGGTGTCATGTGTTTACTCTTAACATGCCAAAAACATGCAGGTTAGGTTAATTGGCATCAAAACTGGGGATTCTAAATTGTCCTTGGGTGTGACTGTGAGAGTGAATGGTTGTCTGTCTCTCTGTATTGGCCTTGCGATGGACTGGCGATCTGTCCAGGCTGTACCCTGCCTCTCGCCCAAAGATGCTGGGATAGGCTCCAGCCCCCCCGTGACCCGAAAAGGATTAAGCGGAAGAAGATGGATGGATGGATTATTTCTGCTGCTGGGGATCACCTGTTCCTCTTCTTCTCCTTTTCCCTGCTGATTAGTGCAGATCTGCAGGATTTAACACCTCCGAACACCACCGTTTAGTTTCTCCTCACGGCTGTCATTTAAAAAAATGGCCAACACACGCCAATTTATCACATCCTTTTTCATGTAAATTAGAAACATTCTTTTGTAAATGTGAGGATTTTTCTCATAAATTTGCAGGATTTCCGTGCAGAGTTAGAGCCATTTTGCTCAGAAATGTGCAGCTTCTGACTTGAAAATTTGCAGCTTTTTATTCATAATTTTGTAGCTTTTTCCTCATGAATTTAGAACTTTTCTTCCTCTTGAATTTGCAGTTTAAAAAAAAGCTTAAACTTGCAGCATTTTACTCAAATCTTATATTTGCACCGTTTTAGGTTGTAAACAGTTGGAAATTTACACCTTTTTTGTCTTTTTGCTAAAGTTGCAGCTTCTTACCCATAAAAATTCCACTTTTTTTGGTCAGAAATTGGCAGCTTTTAACTGAGACTTACATCCCCTTTTTTTTTTTTTTTTTTTTTTCTTTGTCAGGTCAGGCATTGGCTTGCTTGCTACCGGATAACCATGAAAACTGGTATTACCTGTCTCATGGGTCGGGCCGTCGGCGACTCAACCGGCATCCCCACCCTTCCGAGGGCATGGAGGGTGAAACAGGGCGTTCTGGCAGAACTAAAAACAATATCTGTCACAGGTCTGTGGTGGACCACTCCCAGTTACACGAGGTGAGACTGGACATCCTGGCAGATAAATACATTTGTCACAAGGTCTGTGGTGGACTGTGCCAGTCGGTGCATTGTGACATGCACTACACAAAGAGCAGAGATAAACAAGCCTATCATCTGGTCAGTCACTGCAACAGATACTGAAGTCAGTTTGTTTTAGCTTGTCCTTGCCACTGATAATACCTTTATATGCCAAGAATGTGCTGCTAGCCCAGCAAAAGCTAGCAGTACTCAAATACTTTGCAAGCAGTTTCATGAAATGGTCAATCAGAAAGCAACTCATACCGGCTCGGGCGCCGCCCGGGCTTACAAGGTCCTCGCTTATCTGTTCACACTCCGACAGGCAGCGAAAAGTAAGCTAGGAGCAGGAAGACAAAAGAAGAGGAAAACAGCAACCTTGTGTGTAGCAGAATGGAATGTACGCACTCTGTTGGACAGAACAACATCACAGCGCCCAGAAAGACAGACCACACTTGTGGCCCTGGAAATGAACAGGTACAATGTAGACATGGCTGCAGTTGGTGAAACAAGATTGCCTGGATATGACAGCTTGGAAGACCATGGGTACATCTTCTTTTGGAGTGGGAGATCAACTCAAGAAAGGAGAGAAGCAGGAGTGGGCTTTGCAGTTAGAAAGGAGATAGCAGCAATGCTTGATGAGGAACCAGTGCCAGTCAACAACAGGATAATGACTATGAGACTCCCACTACAGCGGAAGATGTATACCACACTCATCAGTGCATATGCCCCAACAATGACCAACACAGAGGAGGTGAAGGAAGAGTTCTACAGTGATTTACGTGAGACTGTCAGGCGTGTACCAACTGATGACAGGTTGATACTCATTGGGGATTTTAATGCCAGAGTTGGTTCGGACACTGAGAAATGGAAAGGAGTGCTAGGCAGTCATGGAGTAGGCAAGTGCAATGCTAATGGAGAACTTCTACTTGCACTATGTTCAGAGTACAACCTTGTGATAACCAACACTCTATTTAAGCACAAGGACACACACAAGAGGACATGGATGCACCCAAGATCCAAGCACTGGCACTTATTAGACTACATCATAGTCAGGCAGAGAGACATAAGGGATGTACTGGACACCAGAGCAATGACAGGCATGGACTGTGGTACTGATCATGTTACGCTGAGATTTAGATTAAGGATTTGGAGACGAAAACAGCACTGAAGGACGGTAGCGGAGCCACCACGGATGCTAAACACTAGTACACTGAAAGGCCAAAAGAAGCAGGAAGAACTTACACAGGAAATGGATGAAAACTTGAAAGACTGGGACAGCAACAACTCAGAGAATGACATAGAAGGGAAATGGGCAACACTGAAGGATACGGTGTATCAGACTGCGAGTGATGTATTAAGTCACCCTGAGAGGAAACATCAAGATTGGTTTGATGACCGTGATGAACACCTGAAGAAACTACTAGAAGCAAGGAATACAGCTAGGCAGGAAAACCTACAGTATAACACAAGGTCGAAGAAGAAGAATTACTCGAAGGCTCAGAGTGAGCTACAGAAGTACACCAGGGAGATGAAGTCCAACTGGTGGGATGAAAAAGCGGAGGAACTTCAAACTGCAGCAGACAGGAAGGACATGAAAACATTCTTCACAGGTTTGAGAGAAATCTACGGCCCTAAACCAAGAGGATTGAGCCAACTAAAGGCTATGGATGGTGAAACGGTTTTGCAGGAGAAAAACAAGATCCTGGACAGATCTGCAGACCACTTTGACCAACTACTAAACAACCCTGGAGATCTCATAGAAGAGGCTAAAGAAGCTCTAGTGCAGCGACCAGCTGTATCAAGTCTGGATGAATCACCAAATTTTGATGAACTAATGGCAGCTATTAGGACAACACAGGATGGTAAAGCTCCAGGAAGGGATGGAATTCCAGCAGAAGTGTGGAAATTTGGTGGTGTTCAGCTGACCAACTGCCTGCACAAGCTCATCCAAGAGATATGGGATGCCCAGAAAGTACCTCAAGACTGGAAGGATGCAAGTATTGTGCCTTTGTTCAAGAAAGGTGACAGGAAAGATTGTGGAAATTATCAAGGTATATCACTGCTCACCACTGTTGGTAAGATTCTCTCACGTGTACTACTGAACAGACTCAATAAACACATCTCCCAGAATGTACTACCGGAAACCCAGTGCGGCTTTAGAAGTGGAAGAAGCACAATGGACATGATTTTCTGCTTGAAACAGGTTCAAGAAAAGTGTATCGAACAGATCATGTCACTTTATGTAGTCTTCACAGACTTCAGTAAAGCCTTCAATTCTGTTTTGCGACAAAGACTTTGGCAGGTACTCAAGAAATATGGTTGCACAGAGAAGTTTGTCAGCCTGATCGAGGCACTCCATACAGGTATGCAAGCAAACATGACAATGAGTGGTTCAGTATCTAAAGACTTTTCAGAAAGCAACGGGGTGAAACAAGGGTGTGTGCTGGTGCCTACACTCTTCTCGCTATATCTGGCAGCCATGCTTGAGGTGGCCTTCAAAGACAGTTCAGAAGGAGTATACATTCAAACAAGGAAAGAAGCAGACTTGTTCAATGTGGCACAGTTTAAAGCAAAGAGTAAGACATCAATAAAGGTAATAAGAGAAATGCTCTTTGCTGACGACAGTGCTCTAGTTGCACACAGTGTGGAAGATATGCAATCTTTAGTAGAGAAATTTGCAAGAGCAGCTAGCCAATTCAGCCTCAAAATCAACATCAAGAAGACAGAGTGCCTTTATCAACCACCTAAGTTCCAATTATCAACATCACTACCAGAAGAGATCAGCATTGGTACAGAGCCACTAGTCAAGTGCAAGACTTTCAAGTATCTAGGGAGTACTGTTTCAGAAAATGCTAGGCTGGAGGATGAACTATCTCTCAGAATGGGAAGAGCAAGCGCTGTGTTTGGAAACTTGAGGGAGAGACTGTGGAACAATCGACATGTGTCTATCCGTGTGAAATGCAAAGTGTACAGAGCGACAGTACTGGCTACTCTATTGTATGGTGCTGAAACTTGGACTGTCTACAGAGTGCAGGTGAAGAAACTCCAAGCGTACATGATGAGACACCTTCAAGCCATAATATACATCTCATGGAAAGACAAGATAACCAACATAGAAGTGTTGAAACAAGCTGGTCTACCATCAATGGAGGACATGCTAATACAGATGAACCTGAGATGGCTCGGACATGTTGAGAGGATGGACCACCAGCGTCTCCCTCGGCAGTTACTCTACTCACAGTTATGCAAGGGTAAATGCAATCAGGGTAGGCCAAGGCTCAGATTTAGACACTGTAAAAAGAAACTTGAAGAAGTTGGACTTAGACAGGAGTTCCTGGCAGCGGAAAGCTAAGGACAGAGCTGCGTGGAGGAATCTGATCAGACCTAAATGAAACAGTCATTGTCGTCCACGACAGACTGCTATGATGATGATTTATCCACTTGCTGTCCTTCGTCCTGTGGTCATGTTTTGTGTGTGTCTCCTGTCTGTGTTTGTCTGTGCAGCTCCTCCCCTCCTGTGTGTCTCCACTGCTGCCTCCGATTTCCCCTGATTACATCCATCTGTCTTGTGTTGTGTTGATTCCTTCACTCCCTATAAGTTCCTGTGTCAGTCTGCATGATTTGTGGTGCCATTATTGCTTCTGTTTGATGTTTCTGCCAAGCTGTTTCTGCCTGTTACCTGTTCCTGCCAGAACCCTGTATCTGTTTCAGTAAGTTCAGTCTGTTTATTTTAAGTTCTGTTTGTTCAGCCCACGTGCTGCCTTTTCTTTCTATCTTAGGCTACGGTCACACTGCAGGTCTTAATGCTCAATTCCGATTTTTTGTTGAGATCCGATTTTTTTGTGTGGGCATTCACACTATAATTTAAATGCGACCCCCATCAGACTGGCGTATGAACGGTCTCCAGCAATGAAGTGACCAACATGAGCAGAAGAAAACGTCACGTCCGACACACCGTTGTGTTTGTGGAAGTAAATATGAGCCCAGAATGATTGGAGGGGACAGAACTTCTTCACCCTGATGCAGCGCAGCAAAATTAATGTTAAAAACATTCAGAAATGTTTATGCACAAAATAAATGTGAGACCAGCATCATTCCTCTACATGCCAGATGACCGCTGTGATCAGCTCTGCACTAACAAAACTGATCGATTAAACAGCTGTCTTGAATATGAGACCCCGTGTCTCAATGGGGTTACCTGTATAAATCAGGTTAATAATAAATAATTCTAGCGATTACAATAGGGCTCTCACCCTAATAAACAGCACAGATCATACCAGCGGCATAACACTGGTGTTGCACAGGAAAGAGGAGCAGCCACAGACTCCCCTCTCCTGGACTATGTTTCATATGCCTCTATCTGGCCATTCCGCTCCACAGTCATTTACATATTACAGTGGCCAGGACTGTGTTGTTTACAGGGAAAAAGGAATTTGCAGTGTCCAGTAAATGTGCCGTTACTTTTAAAAACAATGTTGTCATGGCGGCCTCTGGGCCGTCATTGGCATCATTAACTCCAGCTGCGCACAGACCAACAGGTGTTAATCAACAGCTTTTAAAAGCCAGAGTTGCTGACGGCCCGGCACGGAGTCGTCTGTCCTCCTCGTTGGAGAAAGAACCTGAACTCTGCTCTCTGACCTCGTCAGGATTCTCTCTCGTCTCGTCAGGAACTTCTCTGGCTTCGTCAAGAACTTCTCTTACCTCATCAAGGACTTCTCTTCAGAGTCAGACACGTAAGAGAACCATCTGTTACTCTACTCCTAACCTTAACCCCTGTGCACAGGTGGACCCCCTTGGCGGCGGACCTGCGGCCCCAGCTGACGGGGTTACGCCAACACGCACACGTAGCGGTTCGCTACCACCACGACTACCGGTACGTCTTGCTCCTCAAATTCCAGAACTCTTATTGTATCAGTTGCAGGAGTATTGGCCACCGTTATCAGTGGAGTTACTGTCATCAGCATCAGTTGTTTCATCGTCACCACGTTCTGTGGAATCACTCACCTCGTCTTCGTCTGGATTGTCATTGTCCCGGTCTGTGGGGTCACAGCCGGGGTCTCGGAAAGAGCTGTCCTTGTCACAGCCACGGGTGGAAGCCCCAGCACGTTCACGGACTCCTTCACCTCCACGTTGCACGGCCGCTGGATCTCAGCAGGGCGAAACCTGTGCTACAACCAAGTAAGCCTCGCTACTTGTAGCTTGTCACTTGCGTGGGACAAAAGTAATTGTTTGTGCTTGTATGTTCCAGGGTTGCCGGGTCTCCGTCCAGGGTGCTCAGCTCCAGTGACCAGAACTCTATCCACGCACTCACACTTGCACTACACACTCTCTCACTTAAATAAAGATTATTGTCACTATCTGCCCGTGTCAGTGTCTGTCTCCTGGGTCCCGAAACATGTCAGTACGACTCCGTCACGTTGACCCAGCGGACAGCTCACTGTCGCGCCTAATCAACACTCTTAGTGCCCGGGTAGATTCACTAGCTCACCAGCAGACATTAATCTTGAACCAACTAACCTTAATTAATGGTCGGCTGGATCGTTTGGAAGGACACCAGACGTTTCCCCCGACCGCAAATATCTCAGCCCCTGCAGGCTTAGCGTCAGGACAAGCTAACACCTCCTCGTCCTCTCGCCTCACCCCTATTCCTACACCTGCCCGGTTCAGCGGTAAACTCGGGGAAGCCCGAGGATTCATATTACAATGTGAGTCAGTTTTTCTGCGTGTGCCGGGGGATTTTTCTCACGACTCTAGCTGGATAGGCTATGTCATAAATTTGCTGGCAGGTAGAGCCTTAGACTGGGCGTATTCGATCATGGCTAAACCAAGCTATCCCCTGCTTTCTTACCAGGAATTTGTGTCAGAGTTTTTGTCTGTATTCAATCATACGGATAGGGGTGAGGTGTTGACAGAACGATTTTTAAGTTTACAGCAGGGAAAGAGATCAGCTGCAGATTACGCCATTGACTTCCGGGTCCTGGCCGCAGAGATTGGGTGGGGGGAGCCATCACTATGTGGCATTTTCCTACGTAGTCTCAACGACGAGCTAAAGGATGAGTTAGCGGCACGGGACAAACCAGACAATTTGTGAGATTTGATTGCCCTAGCGGTTAGTCTCGATAGCAGATTAAGGGAGCGGGCGGCTGAACGGCGAACTACTTCCCGTTCGGTTAAACCCCGCCCTCGCGTCCCTAACTCCCCTCTTCTCGCTCTACCCACGTCAGAGGAATCCCCGGATCAGGAAGCCATGATCATTGGTCGTTCTAAAGTATCAGCAGCTGAGAGACAACGCCGTAGGGATCAAGGCCTATGTTTCTATTGTGGGAAGGAATCACATGGGGTGTTCGAATGTCCAAGTAAGTTAAAAAGGGAAGGCCCGTGTGTCACAGTGGGGGGATTCACGGGCAAGAACTCAGAAGAACCCCTTACTTGTTGTCATTTACCCCTCAGACTTATTCATACACACACAGAACACTCCACACTAGCGTTAGTAGATTCTGGAGCTGAGCAGAATTTCATCTAGAGACCTGGCAACCCGAATGGGCCTTAGCTGTCAGACTTTAGAACCCCCTGTCAAACTGATTACCCTGTCTAAGGCTTCGTTGACCAACATTGACCTTCAGATGGCTCCTGTGTCAATAATTGTCTCAGGGAATCACAGGGAGGAGATTCAGTTCCTAGTGCTGCCCGTTTCTTCTTCGCCCGTTATTCTGGGGTATCCCTGGCTGCGCCTACATAACCCCACCATTGACTGGCAAGCTGGGAGAATAACGGCATGGAGTACGTTCTGCCTTAGAGCCTGCCTCCAATCAGCGGCGTGCGCCCCATCCGTTAAGGTGCCTCTGCCTGATTCATCCCTACCGGATTTGTCTAAAGTGCCAGAGGTTTATCACGATTTGGGGCAAGTGTTCAGCAAGTCTCGGGCGTTGTCCTTACCCCCCCCCCCCCCCCCATCGTCCGTATGACTGCGCCATCAATCTGAAGGCTGGGGCCCCTCTTCCTGCTAGCCGCCTTTACAGCCTATCAGCCCCGGAGCGCGAGGCCATGGACACGTACATCAAGGAGTCCTTGGCCTCTGGTATCATCCGCCCGTCGTCTTCGGCAGTGGGGGCCGGATTTTTTTTTGTTGGAAAAAAGGACGGTTCACTACGCCCCTGCATCGACTTCCGGGGACTGAATGAAATAACAGTCAAAGACAAATATACTCTGCCCTTGATGAACACTGCTTTCGACTCCCTCCAGGGGGCATCCTGGTTTACTAAACTGGACCTTAGGAATGCCTACCATCTAGTGCGCATTAGAGAAGGAGATGAGTGGAAGACGGCTTTTCGGACCCCCAGCGGTCATTTTGAGTACCTGGTAATGCCGTTTGGGTTAACTAACGCTCCAGCCGTCTTCCAGCGTTTGATAAATGATGTACTACGGGATTTTCTGAACTCGTTTGTTTTTGTTTATCTTGATGACATCCTCATCTTCTCCCGCACACTAGAGGAACATCGGGTGCATGTCCGCAGGGTATTACAGCGCCTCCTGGAGAACCAGCTGTTCGTCAAGACCGAGAAATGTGAGTTCCACACTGATCAAACCTCCTTCCTTGGATTTATTATTGCTCGGAACCAGGTGCTCCCTGACCCTGCCAAGGTCAAGGCAGTTGTGGATTGGCCTGCACCCACCTCCAGAAAGCAGCTTCAAGGTTTCCTGGGGTTTGCTAATTTTTATAGGAGGTTCATGCCCAACTTTGGTAATATTGCCCGTCCTTTGACTGCTCTCACCTCCCCTAAGATCCCATTTTGCTGGAGTAAGGAAGCAGCCGGAGCGTTTGAGAGGCTCAAGAGGGAGTTCGCCTCGGCCCGAGTCCTTACCCAGGTGGACCCGAAGCTGCAGTGCTTGGTGGAGGTGGACACGTCTGATGCGGGAGTTGGAGCAGTACTCTCCCAACGATCTCCTGAGGATGGTAAGATTTGCCCTTGTGCTTTTTTCTCTCACCGTCTCACCCCTGCAGAGAGGAACTACAGCATCGGAGACAGGGAGTTACTGGCAGTGAAACTCGCCTTGGAGGAATGGAGACATTGGCTGGAGGGGGCTGCTCAGCCGTTCGTGGTTTGGACTGATCACCGTAACCTGGAGTACCTCAGGACGGCTAAGCGCCTGAATGCACGCCAGGCTCGCTGGTCCCTCTTCTTCGGCCGGTTTAACTTTACCATCACGTACCGGCCGGGAAGCAAGAACGGTAAGCCGGATGCCCTCTCACGGCAGTTTGACACACCATCCTCTGAGGACCAGGAGACTCCTATCCTGCCGCCTTCCTGCGTCGTGGGCGCCCTGTCCTGGGGAATCTGCAAGACAGTTCGCCAGGCTCAGAAGACCGAGCCGGACCCGGGGGGGGGGGGGGGGGGGCGGGCCGCTTGTTTGTTCCACGCGCTGTCCGAGGCAAGGTGATTGAGTGGGGTCACGCTTCCTTGTTGGCTTGTCATCCTGGAGTGGGTCGGACCGTGGATCTTCTCCAAAGGACCCTCTGGTGGCCAGGGTTATGGAAGGACGTTGTAGGCCCGCCCCCCCGGCGGGCCTACTACATCCGTTGCTGGTTCCTTCACGCCCCTGGTCTCACGTAGTGATGGACTTTGTGACTGGTTTACCCGTTTCAGATGACTATACCACGGTGTTAACCATCGTGGACCGGTTCTCGAAGGCGGCCCATTTTGTGCCACTTCGGGGTCTGCCTTCGGCCCAGGAGACTGCGGACCTCCTGGTGCAACATGTGGTCCGTCTTCATGGCATCCCTGCTGATATTGTGTCTGATCGAGGACCCCAGTTTGTATCTCAAGTTTGGAAGGCCTTCTGCGTGGCACTAGGAGCCACAGCCAGCCTCTCCTCTGGTTATCACCCCCAGAGCAATGGCCAGTGCGAGCGGGCTAATCAGGAGCTGGAGGCCGCCCTTCGCTGTGTCATCTCCTCCTGCTCATCCTCCTGGAGCAAGTTCCTGCCCTGGATTGAGTACGCTCACAATGCCACGATCTCCACGGCCACGGGTGTCTCCCCGTTTAAGGCAACATGTTCAGGTTCAGGTTCAGGTTCAGGTTACTTTATTTGTACCCGTAGGTAGATTTGTTTTGCAGTTGGTGACATCCATATTTACAAGCCACAATTACATTCAACATAGACACAAACACAGGCACACATCTTACAAAATAGGTAAATATAAAATATGTACAATATAATTTTTATAGCTTGTTCAACTCTTTGACAGCAGCAGGGACAAAGCTGTTTTTGTAGCGCTGGGTTCTACTTTTTGGGACAGCAAACCTCCGTCTGGAGGGAAGAAGCTGAAAGTTGCAGTGCAAAGGGTGGGAGTCATCATTTAAAATCGAGTCGGCCATCCTCTGTACTTGTCTGGTGTACAGGGATGTCAGGCTCAGCTGTGACTCACCAAGCAAACGACTGGACCATCTGACTACCTGATCCAAGGATTTCCTCTGTTTCAGTTTTATCTGACCAAACCATGACATTAAAGAAAAGGATAAAACAGATTCAATAAAAGCCCGATAGAACATAGTCATTATGGTTCGGTCAATTTGGAAGCGTGCAAGTTTCCTCAAACAATGCAAATTTTGCTGACCCTTTTTGCACACCCTTTCACAGTTCACCTCAAAGTTCAATCCACTATCAATAATCGTCCCAAGATATTTGTACGATTGTACACATTCGGTGGTCTGGCCTTTTAGTATGGTGACTTTGTGCCTGGGAGTTTTCCTCCTAAAGTCAATAATCATATCTTTCGTTTTTGTTGTATTCAGCTGCAGGTAGGAATCCTCACACCAGTGAACAAAGTCATCAACTACTGGGCCATGGCCACTCTCACCATCCTGGAGGAGACTGACAATGACTGAGTCATCAGCATACTTTATAATGTGTCTGTTGTCATGTCTGCTCCGACACATGTTTGTGTACAGGATGAAGAGTAGTGGTGACAACACACACCCCTGAGGAGAGCCAGTAGAAGAGCACTTTAGGTCAGACAATGTACCATTGACCCTTACTCTCTGCGTCCTGTTGGTTAAGAAATCCAGAATCCAACCCACCAGATTATTGCTTAAATCAAATTGTTGCAGGAGCCTTTCAACTAAAATATGAGGTTGGATTGTATTAAAGGCAGAAGAAAAGTCCACAAATAAAAGCCTGGCGTGTGTCCCATTAAAATCCAGATGTTTAAAAAGCATGTTAAACAGAGTGACAGTGGCATCCTCCACTCCTCTGTGAGGCCTATAGGCAAACTGCAGAGGATCCAATGCATGTTCAGTCTGCTTTAGGACCTCACATCTGACCAGTTTTTCAAAAATTTTCATTAAAATTGAAGTCAAAGCAACTGGTCTAAAGTCATTTACCGTTTTAGGACAGCTGGATTTTGGAACGGGAACAACCACGGCATCTTTCCAGATCTTAGGCACATGTTGTGTCTGTAAGGACTTATTGAAAATGTAGT
The DNA here is from genome assembly GCA_020510985.1 of Pholidichthys leucotaenia. NCBI lineage: Eukaryota > Metazoa > Chordata > Actinopteri > Cichliformes > Pholidichthyidae > Pholidichthys > Pholidichthys leucotaenia. The sequence continues at coordinate 173,653,229 of CM035840.1, read as the reverse complement.
GAAATATAGGACTCAGTTCATGTGCACAGGACTTTACCAGGCGTCCACATATATTATCAGGGCCCTGACTTTTGTTCACTTTTACAGCGCGGAACTCCCTTTCAACATCCTGCATCTCAATATTAAAGTGCTGATTGTCTTTGAGTTTCTGTTTCAAATCTTGGATTTCTGTGCTAAAATCAAAGGAGTCAAAACGACCATAAAAACAATTAAGAGCATTAGCCAGCTCTGTGTCTGAACTAAAACCATCTAAAAACACACGATTACTGCGCTCTGTGCTCTGAAGGCCTGCAATTTTTTTCATACTGGCCCAGGCCGAACCAAGTTTATTTGCTGCCATCTTGCTTTCCAATTCTGATTTATAATTCTGTTTTGCTCTTAAAATTTCGGCCTTTAGCTCCTTAGTGGCAACCTGTAGCGCAGAAACAGACCCCTGTTTAAAGGCAAGTGCTTTCCTCTGTAAGCAGGATTTAACTGATTTAGTAACCCATGGTTTGTTGTTGGGGTATATTTTGACACGTTTACGTGGAACAAACTTATTTTGACAGTGAGCCATGTATGAGCATGTGAGCTCAGCCAGAGAGTCCAAATCATCCCCGCAGGCCATTATGAACATCTTCCAGTCTGTACAGTCAAAGCATTCCTGGAGGCTGTGCTCTGAATCTTCTGTCCACACATCAATGTCTCTCATCTCCACCTTGCCTCTTCTGAGAGCAGTTTTATATGTGGGCAGCAAATGAACACAGTTGTGATCTGATGATCCTAAAGGAGGAAGGGGGAGTGATTTATAGGCCCTCTCTATGGATCCATAGCACAGGTCCAATGTCTTTTTTCGCCTGGTTGGGCAGGAGACATACTGATGAAAGTTTTTAAGTGTCTTCTTTAAAGAAACATGGTTAAAATCCCCAAGAATGAAGTTTGGCGCCTCTGGAGAAATTGACTGCAGCCGCTGGATCACATCAGAGATGGTGCTGGAGGCGGAGTCAGCGTCTGCCCTCGGATGAATGTACACAACTGTGATGAAAAGTTGGGGAAACTCTCGAGGCAAATAAAAGGGGCGAAGCGACACAGACAGCAGCTCCACATGGGGTGTACAGATGCGCTCTCTGACCGTGACAGATGTGCAGTACTGCTTATTAATGTATAAACATACTCCGCCCCCCTGACGTTTCCCCGTTACCTCTTCCTGCCGGTCCGAGCGCAGCGGAGCTCCAAAGCCGTCAATCCACAGGTCTGCGTCTCGATCATGCGCAGTAAGCCAAGATTCAGTGAAAGCCATGACGCAGCAGTTCTTAAAATCCTTCTGGTAACGTACGTTGCCTTGAATTTCCTCCACCTTGTTTCTCACAGACTGTGCATTCCCAAAAATGATCGAAGGAAGAGGAATGTTACCAAACTGACGTCTCCTAAGGCGCAATTTCACACCTCCACGTCTTCCACGCTTCCTCCTGCCGCTTCTCTTTTCACCGCTGTGTCCGTCTCTCAAAATAAAGTCCGGCAGCTGAAATCTGGGCGCAATCAGAGACTCTGCACCAGCTGTGTTAAAGCGCAGCAACATGTCCCTGGAATATTGTATTCTGCCCGCTATTCTGCTCGCCATGGAGCCGAACGCGTTTACCTCAGAGACAAAGAGCCACAGCACAGAAAGCAGTAGTGCGAGATATGACAGGAAATCCATGTTGCAGATACCAGGGAGCTGTTCGCCATATATTCCACCAACGCTCCAGGGCAGAAACGACACAGAGGATTTTCTAAAAACGTAAAAAAGTACAAAAAACACACACACGCACACACGCACTATATCACCAAGCTGCTGGTCGCTGCGTGCGCATGCGCCCAGACATGTGGGTTTGATCCTCCGCTGTTCCCGGAGGAAGAAAAGGAGGTAGCAGTTCCTTCAGTCCAGGCACATATCAAGCACTGCCGGCGAGTTTGGCTCCTCGCTCGTCAAGCTTTGCTGAAAACCACTAAGCGTAATATCCAGGTGGCCAACCGGCATAGGAGACCCGCCCCGGACTATAAGGTGGGTCAGAAGGTCTGGTTGTCAACCCGGAATATTGGTGTACCGGCCGAAAAACGTAAGCTCACTAAGCGCTTCATTGGTCCCTACACCATTAATCGTGTTGTTAACCCTGTGTCTGTGCGCTTGTCTCTCCCCTCTTCAATGCGTATCTGCCCCACCTTTCATGTCTCCCAGGTCAAACCGTACGTCTCTGATCCCCTGTGCCCTGCTCCCGCGGCTTCCCCACCCCCGAGGATGATCGATGGCCATCCGGCCTGGGGGGTGACTGCCATCCTGGGTGTCCGCAGGCGGGGTCGTGGTCTTCAGTATTTGGTGGACTGGGAGGGCTTTGGACCGGAGGATCGTTCTTGGATTCGCCCAGCATTGATCCTGGATAAACAGCTGATTCGCGATTTCCATCGGGCGAATCCAGGTAGGATTGGGCAGGTGCCTGGAGGCACTGCTAGAGGGGGGAGTACTGTCATGGCGGCCTCTGGGCCGTCATTGGCATCATTAACTCCAGCTGCGCACAGACCAACAGGTGTTAATCAACAGCTGTTAAAAGCCAGCGTTGCTGACAGCCCGGCACGGAGTCGTCTGTCCTCCTCGTCGGAGAAAGAACCTGAACTCCGCTCTCTGGCCTCGTCAGGATTCTCTCTCGTCTCGTCAGGAACTTCTCTGGCTTCGTCAAGAACTTCTCTTACCTCATCAAGGACTTCTCTTCAGAGTCAGACACGTAAGAGAACCATCTGTTACTCTACTCCTAACCTTAACCCCTGTGCACAGGTGGACCCCCTTGGCGGCGGACCTGCGGCCCCAGCTGACGGGGTTACGCCAACACGCACATGTAGCGGTTCGCTACCACCACGACTACCGGTACGTCTTGCTCCTCAAATTCCAGAACTCTTATTGTATCAGTTGCAGGAGTATTGGCCACCGTTATCAGTGGAGTTACTGTCATCAGCATCAGTTGTTTCATCGTCACCACGTTCTGTGGAATCACTTACCTCGTCTTCGTCTGGATTGTCATTGTCCCGGTCTGTGGGGTCACAGCCGGGGTCTCGGAAAGAGCTGTCCTTGTCACAGCCACGGGTGGAAGCCCCAGCACGTTCACGGACTCCTTCACCTCCACGTTGCACGGCCGCTGGATCTCAGCAGGATGAAACCTGTGCTACAACCAAGTAAGCCTCGCTACTTGTAGCTTGTCACTTGCGTGGGACAAAAGTAATTGTTTGTGCTTGTATGTTCCAGGGTTGCCGGGTCTCCGTCCAGGGCGCTCAGCTCCAGTGACCAGAACTCTATCCACGCACTCACACTTGCACTACACACTCTCTCACTTAAATAAAGATTATTGTCACTATCTGCCCGTGTCAGTGTCTGTCTCCTGGGTCCCGAAACATGTCATATGTGCCGTTACTGTGCACCTGTAATGTTTGATAGTTTCAGCCCTGAACCCCCCACCACCACCACCCACAATTTTGAAGTTGTTGTACCGTGGGAGCCGACAAAATTATGATCCAGTGATAAAGGGAAGAAGACTGATTAAAAAATAAGCGCACAAATCAGCTGTCTGCCATGCTTGCGGCATCCTCCTCAGCAGAATTGTAGCATCTGTCTCACTTCAAAAAGGAAAAAGATGGATGAAATGTGACATGACCGTTGAGACTGAGGTCGCTTTGGAAAATATCAGATACGTATCGGAGTAAGGACCACATATGAAAGTAGCATGGGTTTGGTGTGAAAAAATCGGATATGTGTTGTTCAGATTGTCATTAAAAAAAATCAGATATGGGTCATATTTGTCCAAAAAAATCAGAATTGAGCAGTAAAACCTGCAGTGTAACCGTAGCCTTAGAGTCAGTGAATAAATTATTGTTTTTTGCACTATATCCCGCCTGCGTTTGGGTCCTCTTCACCACCTTTATCCAAACATTGTGACAGGTCCAAAATCTTTTAAGAGAAAAAACTCAAATTGTAGAGAAAAATGTCAAATATTATAAAGAAAAAAGTCTCAAAGTTCTAAGAAAATAGTAGTAAATTTATAACAGACAAAAATCACACATTTAGAGTAAAAACACAAATTTATGTGAAAAGACATAAGTTTTACATAAAACACACAAACTAGCAAGAGTTACTCACTATTCAGGTAACTGTGACTAACCTACATTCTTACTCTTCAAGTAACTTTTGAGGTGAGTACTTTTACTTGTACTTAAGTAACTAAAACCATGAGCTAATAATACTTTTGAGTACAATTTCTTGCTACTCTACCCACCTCTGCGTAGCAGACACTACATTAGTGCATCTTAGTAGTCTTGTAAAAAAGAAAAAAGTTTAATTTTTCTAATATAATTTGACAAGAGAAACTTGTATATATTTAATATTCATTGCAGCCACAGTGAAATATTCCAAGACTTTATGATTTAATTTTAATTCGCTTTCAACAAAAATGGCCTACAGTCATGTGAAAAAATTAGGACACCCTGTGTGGTTTTTCATCATATTTGGACATATGGATATTTAATATAATGTTAAAAATCCTGGGAGATTCATGTAATACAACTAAACAATTAGAAATTAATTAAAGACTTTTTTCAAAGTTTCTGTAAAACGTAATTCTAAACAAATAGTGAGGAATAAATCAGGACACCCCCCATCTTTTTTAGGACACCCCCACATCCATTCCCACTAACAATTGCTAAAATAAATTTTAAAAAATGCAAATAAAAACAAAAACAAGGCTAGACATAGATACGGGAAGATTTCTTAATAAAGAACTCAATATGTAAAGGGGTGTCCAAATTTTTTCACATGACTGTAGATGAGACATACTGTAACATTAACCCTGCTGAGTCTGAGTTCTGCTTTCAAACCATTTCTACTTACACATTTCTACTGGTTTTACACTTGAGCTCGGATCCTCTGGATGGGCAACACCTTCTTTTGGCTTCTTTTCTTTTGTGTCTTCTTTGGCTGCTTCCTCTTCATCCATGTCTGAGTCTATGTCTAATGCACAAAGGTAGATCAAAGCATGCATTATGACAGTCTTTAAAAAATACTGTCTATGTACAAATACAGGTTTGGGTGAATAATATCACCATGCTTGGAGCAAATGGTCTCGTAATAATCTAGCAACTCTGCAGGCAGACTTTCTCCTGGTTGTCTGGGAGGAAGTAGTAACTTGTTCTTATCATCATAACCCTGCATTAAACGCAGGATCTGCACCAGAGACAAAAAAAAAGAGAAGATAATCAGATACAGCGGGCAAAATAAGTATTGAACACGCCAACATTTTTCTTATTAAACTACTATTGTTACCCATCATTTTAACTTTCATGTGTTGGCCCTGCGAAGGACTGGCGATCTGTCCAGGGTGTACTCTGCCTCTCGCCCAAAGATGCTGGGATAGGCTCCAGCCCCCCCGCGACCCGAAAAGGATTAAGCGGAAGAAGATGGATGGATGGATGATGACAAATTAAACTGCAGGCCAAGTTTCCGCAATCTTCACTAGAGGGAGCCATTTTGGCCAAAATATTTGCATGAAGCTATACAGCATATTTGAGCTTTATTATAAAACAATTATAGTTATAAAATGTCAGCATTAGAAATAAATAATGTTTTTCTTCTCAAATAAATTTGAAGGGCCCTATTATGATGATCTACAGCAGACACTGGCACCATGCTTTGTTTCTTGGGACAGTGGAGTCTTTATTTTCCGTCGGGGAATTGTGTGTTTTCCCACTGTGCACCCTCACCACTTAAATAGTGGCTGACTGTGCTTGCGATTGAACTTGTAGGAGGAGACTCATTTAGAGTGAGTGAGGCTCGGCGCGTTGGTATTACGTTGCATTTTCTGTCAATGGGCCTTTGATCAACAAAAACAAGGTCTGAAGTCAGTGGCACATTATCACTCACTATGTTAGCAGCATGTTTAAAAGGCACGAGTGTGCAAGTACTGGCATGAGCACACAAAGAAACATAGCAATGCACTGGAATTTTCTTCTGTTTTACTGTACAGAGTTGTAAAAGTTATAATCTAATTAAAAAATGGGTACCCATTATTTTAACTTTCATATGATGACAAAGATTTCAACACTGCTTTTAATTGAATAAAATGATAATTACTATTCACTCGACCATAAGGTGTGAGGCGGAACTTAGAGTTAAAAGTAGGGCTGTGAGATATAACAAAAAAAAGTGAAATAAATATAACACTACAGCCAGTGTTGTAACCTTTTACCCATTTGTAGAGGTAAAAATCATGACTACATTTTGTCAATGAGTTTGAAAGCTGTGAGCCTCTGGTCGAGACACGGAGCAACGTGCACCCCCGGCAAACCCCCAGGAGAGCCCCTCTTCCTGGTAACACTCACATTGAAGGAAAAGATGAGAATCTGCTGAAAATGGTGGGCGTCAAGATGCGCAGACAGACAGACAGATGGGCAGGAGTGAAAGAAAGAATTTCCAGTAAGTTTTCAGAAAAACACAGACTTCGGTAGATAATAATGAGGAACAGAATATTTTTTTTTCTCTGTGCTCCGTACTAAAGTTGTTGTGGACCACTATTGTAAGGGAGTTTTCAAAAGAAGGTGCTGCCATAAATTCCAAATCTATTCTCTTAACATGCATTCATTGCAATTTAGCTGCTGTAATGGATAATTGTTTTATTCAAAATTTGGACTTCCTCCCACAACTTTTAGTGCAACATGCTCTCAAAGCATTGTACCTTTTATTGCAACTTTTTACAAAAGCTCCCGCAAATTCAGGCTGCAAAAATCATAAAAACATCCCGCAAAATCCCAGTGGGACTGTAATTAGAATATCATCAAAAAGATAATTCAGTAATTCAGTTCAAAAAGTGAAATTCATATATTATATAGATTCATTATACAAAGAGTGATAGATTTCAAGTGTTTATTTCTTTTAATTTTGATGATTATGGCTTATAGGTAATAAAATCCAAAATTCAGTTTCTCAAAAAATTATAAGATCAATTTTTAAAAAGTGGATTTTTTTCCCCTCCCCCCCGTCCTGTCAAGCAGCTAGGTGCTTCCCTTATTGTGCCAAACAGATTTACTTTGCCAAAAGGAGTTATATACTGTATATATATATATATATATATATATATATATATACAGTATATATATACACACACACACACACACACACATAGACACACACACACATATATACAGAGAGAGAGACACACACACTGTAGGAGGAGTTTTATACAGCACATATACATTATACACACGCACACACACATTATATATATCTACTGTATATATACATATACGTATACTACAGTATATATATACAGTATATACAGTATATATACGTATATATATATATTGTGGAGTGTGTGAAATCAGAGGCAGAATCATTTCAGACGATTTATTACACACTCACATCTCTCAAGCACAGAACAGACTGAACATTTAAGCAGAAACTCTCCCCTTAAGTTTCATGGCATTTACATCACACACAACATGACATTTGCATCACACTGCATTCAACATCCTTCATCCCTGACTCCTTCCTGCTATCTCACCAGGAACCTCCTGCTCTTTGTTGTCCCAAGCTTATCACTGTCTCCTGTCTGAGATGCTAGATAATCTGGCTCCTCCAAGGTGCTACACCACCACCCCCAGCATCTTAGATAGGACAATAGAATAACAGTCCACATGCTGTGATAGAACAATTGAACATCAGTCCATATGCTGCTTGGGCTTCCGTCTCCTCCCGTATCTGCTGTAATAGGGGTTTACCGCCGGTGGGGGGCTGCTGGGAGTGTGTCTGACTGCGGGTGGGCTGTTGCTGGGGGGGGGGGGGGGGCACTTCGGTCTGTCCGTGTGGCTGCTCTGGTGAATCGTTTCCCTGGGGAGCTCTCCGTGGGGGTCTTCCACGCCGAGGGGCCTTAGCCAACAGCACTTGCTCGTCCGCCACAACGAAAGCGGGTTTGAGTCTGTCTATGCCAATTTTTTTCCCTCCTACCCCCCAAGTCTAGCAAAAAATGCTTATTCCCTGTTTCCAGCACTCTGAACGGTCCATCATAGGGTGGGCGCAATGGAGGGCGGTGAGCGTCGTGTCTGACGAACACGAACTCCGCGCTCTTCAAAGTTTTAGGCACGAAACCACGCGGAAAACTGTGGTGGGCAGGACCCAGCAGCGTGCCTGTGTTTGCACTACGCTGCAAAAGCTGAGACGGGGAGCTGCCCGGCGCGGGATTATCTGGCAGAAACTCCCCAGGCAGCCATAGTGGCTGCGCAAAAATGAGCTCTGCCGGGGAAGCTTCCAGATCTTCTTTCGGCGCGGAGCGCAACCCCAATAGATCCCATGGCAGCCTGTCTACCCAATTTACATCCGTCAGTGAAGCCCTGAGTGCCGCTTTCAGTGATCTATGAAAACGCTCACATAAACCATTGGCCTGTGGGTTGTACACGGTTGTGCGGTGAATTGTAACACCCAGGCTGCGGGCCATCGCGGACCAGAGTTCGGAAACAAATTGCGGGCCCCTGTCGGACGTAATGTCCGACGGGACTCCAAAACGCGCCACCCATGCTGTTAAAAAAGCGCGCGCTACGTTCGCAGACGTAGTTGCCGCCAGCGGGACCGCTTCTGGCCAGCGCGTGGTGCGGTCCACCATTGTCAGGAGGTGCGTGCACCCCTGTGATGGCGGGAGGGGGCCCACGAGGTCCACATGAACATGGTCGAACCTCTTAGCCGGAATACGAAACGGCTCCAAGGGAGCCTTCGTGTATCTGTGTACTTTGGCTCGTTGGCACGCCACGCAGGCTGCAGCCCACTCTTTCACTTGTTTGTGTAGGCTCGGCCACACAAACTTCTTTCCCACCATTTTGACCGACGCGCGCACTCCTGGGTGCGCCAGAGTGTAAACCGACTCAAACACGTGGCGGCGCCACGCAGCCGGGACCACCAGATGCGGGCGACCCATGGAGACGTCGCAGATTGGGGGGGGGGGGCAGCATCCTGCTCTCCAGCCTTAACCCTGTTGGTCCAGACTGGAGCGCGTGCACGTCTGCATCGCTAATCTGCTCCGCGACCATGGCTGCATAATCTATCCCCACGCAGACTGGGGCCACCACGGCGCGCGAGAGGCAGTCTGCCACTACATTCAGTTTACCAGACACATGCTGAATATCAGTAGTAAACTCTGAGATCGCGGCCAGCTGTCTCTGCTGCCGGCCCAACCACGGTTCTGAAACCTTGGCCATCGCAAATGTTAGCGGCTTGTGGTCCACAAACGCGGTGAAGCTGTGCCGTTCCAGCCAGAACTGGAAGTGGCGTATGGCCAGGTGGAGAGCCAGCAACTCTCTGTCGAACGCGCTGTATTTACGTTCGCTGTCGCGCAAAGTTCTGCTGAAAAAGGCGAGCGGCTGCCAAGCCCCGGCGACGCGCTGCTCCACGACAGCCCCTATGGCCACGTCTGAAGCGTCGGTGGTGAGCGCTATGCGGGCCGTCGGGTCTGGATGCGGCAGCAGTGCGGCGTTTGCTAGGGCTGCTTTAACTTCCGAGAATGCCCACTCTCGCTCCGGGGTCCATTTGACCCTATCCGCGGGTTTCTGTTTCTTGAGCGTGGCGTACAATGGTTGCATGAGCTGCGCCAGGTGGGGAAGGAAACGGTTATAAAAGTTCACCATCCCCAAAAATTCCTGCAGTGCCCTGACCGTCTGAGGCCGGGGAAAATCAGCCACGGCGTGCACTTTGTCGGGCTGTGGGATCGCTCCTTCCGGAGAGACGCAGTGCCCCAAAAAATCAATCTCCGTCACGCCGAACTGGCATTTCGCCGGGTTGATTATTAACCCGTGCTCCTCCAACCTCCGGAAAACCGTCGTGAGGTGGGTTTCGTGTTCGTCTTCGGACGCACTGGCTACCAGGATATCGTCCAGGTAGACGAACACAAACGGGAGATCGCGCAGCACTGCATCCATCATGCGCTGGAACGTCTGTGCCGCTCCTTTTAACCCGAATGGCATGTGCAGGAACTCGAATAGACCGAACGGAGTTATTACCGCTGTTTTGGGTATGTCCTCAGCGCGCACTGGGACTTGGTGGTAACCGCGGACCAGGTCTATTTTGGAAAAAATGCACGCTCCGGCGAGGTGAATGGAAAAATCCTGTATGTGGAGAATTGGGCAGCGGTCGTGCGCTGTGGCGTTGTTCAACCTGCGGAAATCCCGGCACGGTCGCCACGATCCCTCAGCCTTAGGTACCATGTGTAGCGGGGATGCCCATGGGCTGTTCAAGCGCCTGATGATGACCAACCTTTCCAGGTTGGCGAACTCCTCGTGCGCTATGGCCAGTTTAGCTGTGTCCAAGCGCCGAGGTCTTGCAAAAATGGGCGGTCCGGTGGTGGTGATAAAGTGCTCCACCCCGTGTTTAGCGATGGCCGCGGAAAACGTCGGGACCGTGAGTGCTGGGAACTGAGTGAGCAGTGTCTGGAACTTACCGCCTGTAGCTGTGACGTTGGCTTGTGCTGTTGGCTGGGTCACTCAAGCTATACAGGGGAGAGAGTTAAAGGACAGTGCATTAACCAGGTGCCTGTTAGCAACATCAACCAGTAAACCGTGTGCACACAGAAAATCAGCCCCCAGGATATGGTAATTCAGTGCTGTTACGACAAAAGTCCACTCGTATGTACGGCCGTGTAGAGATAAGAGCAGAGTCCTCTCACCAAAGGTGTTAATATTCGAGCCGTTTGCTGCCAACATCCCGGGGCCGCTAGATCCTGCCAGCCGGTCAGCGTAGGTCGGCCGGATGAAGCTCTTCTGGGCTCCGGTGTCCACGAGGAAACGCCTCCCAGAGCGTGCATCCGTTAAGTAGAGCAGCTTGTTCTCTTCACCAAGGGTCGCAGCTTCTACCGACCCCCGGCCTTGGCGTTTTCCCGAGCACTTGAATTGGCACGGTGGCGCACATCTGCGTGCATTCTCTCCGAAACGGCGGTGGTAGAAACAGAGCGTGTCTCTCTGGCGCTCCTTGGCCCCCGCTGCTGCTACCGTCGGTGGCTCCTGGCTTCCTCTGGTTGTCACGCTGGGCTCCGCCGCTGCCGCGTTGACTGTGATCGCCCTGGTGGTGATGATGATCCGGTCTGCCTCCTGGGCTAGCGCACGGCAGTCACGCGCGGCCAGCCACGGCGAATTGGCCAGAACCGCTCTCGCTACTGTCAGAAGGTTCCGGAGGAAGAGGTGGGCAAACAGAAAGTGCCCATTGTCCGTGCCCATTAACGCCAGCATCTTCTCAATCAGGTCTACGGCCGAACCATCTCCCAACTCGGTCCGCGTCAGGAGCCTCTCTGCTCTCTCACAGTCCAAGAGCGTGTAGCGCTGGATGAGTGCAGCCTTGAGCGCCTCATATTTGCTGCTGGCTGGTGGCTGATCGAGCAGGCTCGCTACCTGCTGAGCTGTGCGGGCGTCGAGCGCTGCAACCACACGGTAGAATCTGGTATCATCTGCCGTTACTCCCCGGAGGGCGAACTGGGCCTCGGTGAGGTGGAACCAAGAGCGCGGGTTGTGCTGCCAGAAATCTGGTAGCTTGACTGAAACCGCACACGTGTGGCTGGGGGTTCCAGTCCGGGCTGTCTGTGGGATGGCTGCCGCCTCGCTGTAGCTTCCTAACCGGGCCGGCTCCAGGGGTCTTGCCTTGTGTTCCATAATACGTCTTGGGTCACCAGTGTGGAGTGTGTGAAATCAGTGGCAGAATCATTTCAGACGATTTATTACACACTCACATCTCTCAAGCACAGAACAGACTGAACATTTAAGCAGAAACTCTCCCCTTAAGTTTCATGGCATTTACATCACACACAACATTACATTTGCATCACACTGCATTCAACATCCTTCATCCCTGACTCCTTCCTGCTATCTCACCAGGAACCTCCTGCTCTTTGTTGTCCCAAGCTTATCACTGTCTCCTGTCTGAGATGCTAGATAATCTGGCTCCCCCAAGGTGCTACTATACTGTATATATATATATATATATATACACGTATATACAGTATATACTGTATATATATATATATATATATATATATATATATATATATATATATATATATATATATATATATATATATATACACACACACTGTATATTACTTATAAACTCCTCTTGTCATAACTTTTAATACTTTATTTAAATGGTTTTACCCATGAAGGACCTCACATGGGAGGGAATGGGGAAAGGAGGGGTGGGAAGGGGGAAAGAAAAGGTTGAGAAACAGACAAAGAAGACAAACAGACTAAAGCAACTGAAACAAACAGAAGACAGACTGTTTCTTCTACTGAAAAGGTCTCATGAGTCTGGTATCTGCACCTGTTAAAGGAGAGACGTGTGTGTGTGTGTGTGAGAGAGAGAGAGAGAGAGAGAGAGAGAGAGAGAGAGAGAGAGAGAGAGAGAGAGAGAGAGAGAGAGCATGTGCAAAATACAGTCATGTGAAAAAACATGGACGCCCCTTTACATATTCAGTTCTTTATTAAGAAATCTTCACGTATCTATGTCTAACCTTGTTTTTGTTTTTATTTGCATTTTTTTAAAATTTATTTTAGCCATTGTAAGTGGGAATGAATATGGGGGGTGTCCTAAAAAAGATGGGGGGTGTCCTGATTTATTCCTCACTATTTGTTTAGAATTACATTTTACAGAAAATTTGAAAAAAAAGTCTAATTCATTTTTAACATTGATAATAAATATCCATTGGTCCAAATATGTTAAAAAAACACACGCTTATACAGCGTGTCCTATTTTTTTCACATGACTGTAAGTGTGTGCATGTGAGTGGTTTGCTAGGAAACATATGAAGAGGGTGGCAGGTCACAGCAACCACCCCACCCCCCCCCCCGGAAACCCTGAGCAAGCAAGACAGCTTGCTGTGGATTTTTAATAGAAATATTGACCTAATGAAAACTATATCCATGTACACTCTCAGTAACTGGTTGGGGCTCCTTTTTCATGAATTACTGCATCAATGTGCCATGGCATGGAGCCGATCAGCCTGTGGCACTGCTGAGGTGTTATGGAAGCCCAGGTTGCTTTGATAGTGGACTTCAGCTCATCTGCATTGTTGGATCTGATGTCTCTCATCTTCCTCTTGACAAGGTGAGTTTGCTGGCCAATCAAGCACTAAATGATACCATGGTCAATGAACCAGGTATTGGTAATTTTGGCAATGTAGGCAGGTGCCAAGTCCTGCTAGAAAATGAAGTTAGCATCTCCATAATGTTTGTCAGCAGAGGGAAGCATGACTTTGGACTTGATAAAACACAGTGGACCAACAGCAGCAGATGACACGGTTCCCCAAATCAGATAACAAGTCCTGCCATGTGGAAATCAAGGTCCCAAAGTCTGGAGGAACAGTGGAGAGGCACAGAATCCAAATTACTTGAGGTCCAGTGTGAAGTTTCCACAGGCACTGATTATTTGTGGAGCCATGCTATCTGCTGGTGTTGGTCCACTGTTTTATCAAGTCCGAAGTCCAAGTCCAAGTCCACGGTCAGTGCAGCCGTCTACCAGGAAATTTTAGAGCACTTCATACTTAAAGGTGATAATAGACCAAATTCGATTGGTTTAATGAAAATTACACCCAAAACACACCTCTGAATAATTAAGAGCATTCCGACAAATCCCATTACACGTTCTGCTGGCACAAAGACCATTTTTTTTTGCACCACCATAATAACAAAAGGGGCCTGGATAGTGTGGCATATTGGAAATACCACCATGCACGTCATGGATGTGTGGACGCACGCATGACGTCATTACACCGTGACTATATTAGGGGACTAACGGTGGGAGACTGTCTCTCTTTGGTGCTCTGCCTCTAGCCTGCTACCTCCTGTACCACACCTCCTATTAGCTTGTTGTTAGCGTCTTGCTCCCTGTTCCACGTGTGAGTTAGCATTTCATTAAAGCTAACACAACACAGACAACGTGTCCACTGTTTTCATTCCCAGACATAACACTGACGATGAGGAGAAAAAGTGGTCTTCTGGAGGAAAATATGACATTTTTCCTGAAGATGGAAGTGTGTCTGGCACCCCTACCACCATTCCTCACCACCCCAAGTGAGCCGCCCATTCCATAGCCTCGCTGGTTTGAATCATCCAAGACATACAGTGGTGTGAAAAGTATTTGCCCCCTTCCTGATTTCTCATTTTTTAGTATGTTTGTCACACTTATATGTTTCAGCTCACACAAATTTAAATATTAGATAAAGATAACACAAGCAAACACAAAATGCAGTTTTTAAATGAAGGTGTTTATTATTAAGGGGGAAAAATCCAAACCTACATGGGTCTGTGTGGAAAAAGTGATTGCCCCCTTGTAGTGTTATTTAATTTATAATTACGATCAGGTATAAAGATTATTTAATTTAGACTTGGAAGGATATGCAGGAATGGGAATTTGTCTCCCAGTTCACCCACACACACCAGAAAAGCAATATATATCACTCGGGGAACCAGCTCACTCTCTTGTGAACAATTTATTAAAAATCGACCTTTATACCTTAATTATCAATTAATTAATTAATTAATTAATTAATTAATTAATTAAACAATCAATCAATCAATCAATCAATCAGTCAATCAATCAGTCTTCAAATATTAGTGAGTTCTACTCGGGCTTAGAACATCCACAGACAGGAATAAATTACTCGACTTCTCTCATTTTACAGATTTATTTGAATGAAACCCTGATTAAATGACATTGCATTCAAATGATTTGTAAGCAGGTGAAATGATCAATGATTGGATATTTTCAGGTTTCAATGATTATTCTATATGATATTAATGCTGTGGGGCTGTGTTTCTCGATCTTACAGCCGCCTATGATACAGTCTGGCACAAAGGCCTCCTCCTGAAACTTACAAAGGCGATCCCTGCCTGGGAAACAGCAATTATAAAAACCCTGCTGACCAACCGAAGGTTCAGAGTCCACCTCGGTCAGAACACAAGCGCATGGAGAACACAGAAAAACGGACTCCCACAAGGCTCAGTTCTAGCTCCAACCCTGTTCAACCTCTACATAAACGACCTGCCACTACAAAATCCTGCAAATTCATCTATGCAGACGACATCTGTTTGGCACTCCAAGCACCAGACTTTGAGTCACTGGAATGGGTGCTCACGGAAGATCTTGCCAAACTGGACCAGTTCTGCAAAACCTGGCACCTAAAACCAAGCCCAGCAAAAACCGTCTCCAGTGTATTCCATCTCCACAATGTAAAAGCTGCCAGAGAACTAAACATCCACCTGAGCGGACTCAAGCTTAAGCATGCCTCGAATCCAACATACCTTGGAGTGACCCTTGACAGGACCCTATCCTTCAAGGAACATTTAAAGGGGACGGCTGCTAAGGTGAAGGCACAAAACAATCTGCTCTGCAAGCTCGCTGGTGCAAAATAGGGGGGGGGGCAGCCTCCACCCTGCGCACCTCAGCACTGGCCCTTTCATACTCTGTAGCAGAATATTGTGCCCCTGTCTGGTCCAGGTCATCCTACACCCACCACGTAGACACCCAGCTCAACACAACCATGAGAACCATAACTGGGACAATCCGCTCAACACCACTCCCCTGGCTCCCTGTATTGTCAAACATAGCCCCCCCACACATCCGGCGAGCAGCACTAACTCAAAGGATGCTTCAAAAAGCCAAAGACTCTCTTCACTTACCAATCCATGCAGATATCTACACCCCACCCACTGCCCGACTTCCATCCAGACGGCTGATTTGGAAAAACCCTCCCCTAGCTGACTTCACCATCCAGACAGCTTGGCAAGAGGAATGGGAGACCAAGGAGGTCCCAAACAAACACCTGGTGACAAACCCCAACCAACAGGTCCCGGGCACCAACCTCCCAAGGAGACAGTGGTCTACACTCAATTGCTTCAGGACTGGACATGGCCCCTGCTTGGCCAGCCTTCACAGATGGGGCAGTAGCCCTAGCCCACTGTGCACATGTGGAGAGGAGCAAACAATGGATCACATCATAGAGGCTTGCCCGCTCCAAAGACTGGAAAGGAGGATTACACACCCTCCATACAGCAAACCAGGAGGCAACTGCTTGGCTTGAGGACTTTGCATTCGCTAAATAAATAAATGCTGTATTATTCTATTTTATATTATAATTGTATCTGGTGCATACATATAATGAGTCAATGTCTGATTCTCTGTGTTTCTCCATTGTCTCAGAGCTTGAAAAGAATATCGGTTTCTCAGTGTAAGATTAGGCTGAGCAAGATTGTAAATAATGACGAAGGTTTTTGTTTTATCATACCAAGCTGTTCTGTTCAGAATGCCCAAAGTTAGGGTGACTTAGCTTGACCAGGTCATGTAAAGATCATAGCAGAATGTTCAGTGCTGTCCATAGATTAGAAGCAGTCTCGGGGAAAGATGGCTCCAGCCGTCTTTAGGTTTAGATAAGGTCAGGGACGCCTGCCCAGGGTATAAGGAGTAACATCCTTGAACACATGTTAGGGAGTTGGTGTGAGCAAGCTCTGAGACACGTTATGCTGTGACCGATTGCCTCCTTTTTCTGATCAGAAAGAGAATAAATGGCTCAGAATTTGGAGACCGCCTACTGATTATTGATTCAGTCTCAGTCAATTCATTTTTGATCTAACAATCAACATTAATCCATCCCATTAAATTTGTAACTGATCATTAATCCACAGAGCATGATCACATTTGCAGAACCAGGTTGAAAATGTGAAGCTGAATTCAGAGCAGTTTGAAGTTGAAGGATTATGAAAAATTCAGAATTATTCTAAGAAAGTAAACATGGAATTTTAATAAAAGAGTTATTAATTTTCTTTTAATTCTGTATCTGATCAGATGCTGAATTATTCTCAAATCTAAGACGTTTTATTCACTTTCAGCAGATGGAACAAAGAATAAAGCTCACGTGACTCCTTACGTTGTTGCGGTGTTGTTGAGATGATCCAGAAGCTTTATTCACAGGTGGTACCAGAACAAGAATATCTTGCCAGCAGATATTCGGACAAGGTACAGCAGCGGTCAAAGTCCACAGTCACAAGATGAGATTTTGACTGTATCAATCCCAGTTGGAGCTTAGGTCAGGCAACGTGAGGCTGCTTCCTCTTCTTCAGCCAGCGTCTTCTTCCCAGAATTCCAGAATAATTACACATCGGATCAGAATGACCAAATTAAAAGAGGTTCTTCCAACTTTGTGGAGTTGAAAATACCTTCCAGTATGGAGACGAATGGTCAGTCCTTTGAAAAAACACACGGTGAGTTTAAAGAAAGTTTAATAGGATTAAAAAGTTAGAAAAACAGAAACGCCTGTGAAGTATGAAGTTTGACTTCATTTAACAAAGGTTTTGAGCTCAGAAGAGAAAGAATTAATTCCCAGATGTTTAAAGAAAAACATTAAAACACACACACATTTACTCAAACACAATACTCCACGTCCTCTGTAAAAACTGAACTGAACTAGAGCGTCTCCCTGCTAAAGACTGAGCAAGTTTCGCACTGTTAGGGTGGTTGACACCACCGATAACAAATTGTTCCTCATCGTGGGTGGGAGTTTTGAACTTTAGTCCAATGAGCAACCAGCCCTTTGTTTGTCACCAACCAATAGAATGAAAGAA
Organism: Pholidichthys leucotaenia; assembly: GCA_020510985.1. Taxonomy (NCBI): domain Eukaryota; kingdom Metazoa; phylum Chordata; class Actinopteri; order Cichliformes; family Pholidichthyidae; genus Pholidichthys; species Pholidichthys leucotaenia. The sequence goes on along the minus strand of CM035840.1, from coordinate 173,635,598 downwards.
GTTTTGTCCCGCAGAAGCTGACCTGTGACTGGTGGAGCAAGTATATGACTTGGTACTTTTCACAGAATGACACCCATTTTAATACTGAAGATTCCTTAACATATTTATGTATCAAGTTTAAGCTAAGTCAGTGATTCATGCACTTTTATACTGGTACTTATACAATTAATATGCATTAAAATAAGATACTGTATATTGACACATTAAAAACATTCATGCACACATTTAAAATCAAGATAAATATAAATTCTTCAAACCCAAATGACTGTCCAACAGAATCATAGACCAGAGTCCATTTGCTTTTCCATGGTGTCCTGGAAATTATCCTGAGGAATGAAACTTTGAAGAGAGAGCGGATTTTAGTCAAATATACACACAAAGTTTCAAGGCTGGTTAAATCCGACATGTCCCTGAGATTTCAGAAGGTGGTAATGTTGAGCTGTGGATATTTTCTAGTGACCATAAGATGCACTCAAAGTTTGTGGTATGATTTTCCAGACCTGGAAAATGTAACTTGGGTTAATTATCCAATAAAACGGTCTTGAGGAAGGAAGTTTCCAGTTTATTTATGATGTAGTTAATCCGTTAAAAGCACAAATTGGGATCCTTATCAGCTTGCTTAACAAAGGAATGTTGTTCCATGTTGTCCTTGAGATGAAGAAGCAATTCTTGACTAGCCTTCTCCTGGGTGAAACAATATCTTTAAGATGAAGAGTAGTTTTATTGATGAGAGCCAAGGAACTGATGTTACCCCCCTAAACCTAATAACTGTTTGGGCCATCATTAGCAGCAACAACTGCAATCAAGCATTTGCATAACTGGCGATCAGTCTTTTACAGCATTGTGGAGGAATTTTGGCACACTCATCTTTGCAGAATTATTGCAATTCAGCCACATCGGAGGGTTTTCAAGCATGAACTGCCTTTTTAAGGTCATGCCACACCATCGCAATCAGATTCAGGTCAGGACTTTCACTAGCCACTCCAAAGTCTTCATTTTGTTTTTCTTAAGCCATTCAGAGATGGACTTGCTGGTGTGTTTTGGGTCATTGTCCTGCTGCAGAACCCAAGTGCACTTCAACTTGAGGTCACGAACAGATGGCTGAACATTCTCCTTCAGGATTTTTTTGGTGGACAGCAGAATTCATGGTTCCATTTACCACAGCAAGTCTCCCAGGTCCTGAAGCAGCGAAACAGCCCCAGACCATCACACTACCACCACCATATTATACTGTTGGGATGATGTTCCTTTTCTGTAATGCTCTGTTACTTTTTTGCCAGATGTAATGGGACACACACCTTCCAAAAACTTCAACTTTTGTCTCGTCAGTCCACAGAGTATTTTCCCAAAAGTCTTGGGGATCATCAACATGTTTTCTGGCAAAACTGAGATGAGCCTGGATGTTCTTTTTGCTCAGCAGTAGTTTTCGTCTTAGAACTCTGCCATGCAGGCCATTTTGCCCAGTCTCTTTCTTATAGTGGAGTCATGAACAGTGACCTTAACTGAAGCAAGTGAGGCCTGCAGTTCTTTGGATGTTGTTGTAAGGTCTTTTGTGACCTCTTGGATGAGTCGTTGCTGCGCTCTTGGGGTAATTTTGGTTGGCCGGCCACTCCTGGGAAGGTTCACCACTGTTCCATGTTTTTGCCATTTGTGGATACTGGCTCTCACTGTCTCTCATGATAAATACTAGAACAAGGATTCAGTGTACCCCGCCTGGTATGGGGTTACCGGGGCCCCACCTTGGAGCCAGGCCTGGGGGAGGGGCTCGATGACTAGCGTCTGGTGGCCAGGTTTCTGCCCATGGGACTCGGCTAGGCTAAGCCCCAAGGAGTTACATGGGTCCGCCCTCCTGTGGGCTCACCACCTGCAGGAGGGATCATGGGGGTCCGGTGCTATGTAGATCAGGTGGCGGTCAAAGGCGGAGACCTTGGCGGTCTGATCCCAGACTTCCTAAACTGGCTTTTGGGACGTGGAATGTCACCTCTCTGGCGGGGAAGGAGCCTGAGCTGGTGCATGAGGTTGAGAGATACCGGCTAGATATAGTCGGCCTCACCTCAACACACAGCTCCAGTTCCGGAACCAGTCTCCTGGAGAGGGGCTGGAGCTTGACCACTCTGAAGTTGCCCCAGGTGAGAGGCAACGAGTAGGGGTGGGTATTCTTGTATTCCCCCCCACCTTGCTGCCTCTATACTGGAGTTTTCCCCGGTGGACGAAAGGGTTGTTTCCCTATGCCTTCAGGTTGGGAAACCGGTCCTGACCATCATTTCTGCCTATGCACCAAATGATGTTTCAGAGTACCCACCCTTTTTGGAGCCTCTGACTGGGATGCTGGAGGGTGCTCCTCTTGCAGACTCCATTGTCTTACTGGGGGACTTCAATGCGCACTTGGGCAACGACAGTGACACCTGGAAGGGGGTGATTGGGAGGAACGGCCTGCCCAATCTGAAACGGAGTGGTGTTCAGTTATTGGACTTCTGTGCTAACCACAGTTTGTCCATAACGAACACCATGTTCAAGCATAAGGGTGTCCATATGTGCACCTAGCACCAGGACACCCTAGGTCACAGGTCAATGATCGATTTTGTTATCATGTCATTAGACCTGTGGCCATATGTCTTGGACACTCGGGTAAAGACAGCTGCAGAACTGTCAACTGATCACCACCTGGTGGTGAGTTGGATCCGATGGCAGGGGAGGATGACATTCAGACCTGGTAGACCCAAATGTATAGTGAGCGTGTGCTGGGAATGTCTGGCTGAGGTCCCTGTCAGGCAGGTCTTCAACTCCCACCTCCGGAAGAACTTCAACCACATTCTGAGGGAGTCTGGAGACATGGAGTCTGAATGGGCCATTTTCTCCACCTCCGTTGTTGAAGCAGCGGTCCGGAGCTGCAGTAACAAGGTCATCGGCGCATCTCGTAGTGGCAACCCCTGAACCAAGTGGTGGACACCGGTGGTGAGGGGGTCCATTAAGCTGAAAAAGGAATCCTATCAGGCTTGGTTGGCTTATGGGACTCCCGAAGCAGCTGAGGTGGACCGGCAGGCCAAGCAGAGTGCAGCTCAGGTGGTTGCTGAAGCAAAAACTCGGGTATGGGAGGAGTTTGCTGAGGCCATGGAACAAGACTTTCGGTTGGCCTCGAAGACGTTCTAGAGATAGATAGATAGATAGATAGATAGATAGATAGATAGATAGATAGATAGATAGATAGATAGATAGATAGATAGATAGTTCTTCTTCGACACGGCTACAACAATATTACACATTCAGCACTCTCAAAAACATGTTCAAACTCACAGGATAAAAACAGTTTAAAAAAGGAAACATGGTTAAAAAGGAAACAGCAAATAAAATCATGTGGCAGAAAATATTAATCACTATTAAAAATTAATAGTGATTAATAGATAATTGCTGACAACTAATATTGATAACATTGATAGCTATGATAACTATTTGATTTTGTTTAGGATTGTTACTGCAGAAGGAATAAATGATTTCTTGTAAATGTTTTTATGGGCCAATGGAACTTTATATCGTCTGCCTGATGGCAGTAACTGAAAAGAGTGATGGAGGGGGTGAGATGGGTCCTCTGTGATCAGGGTGGCTTTCCTGATCACAGAGCGCTGATACAGTTCAGAGAATGGTGTCTGTGGTGAGCCAATGATTTTGCTAGCCTGATTAACTATACGGGAAAGCTTTGTTTTGTGCTTAATGAAGAGGGAGCTGTACCAGGATGAAATGTTAAAAGAAAGGATGGATTCAATTAATGAAGTGTAAACCAGAGTTAAAATGTGTCTACTGACATTAAAAGTTCTCAGTTTCCTCAACAGGTGGAGATGTTATTGTGCTTTTTTTTAATAAACAGAGTCAACATGGTGTGCAAAAGACAGGCTACAGTCCATATCTATTCCCGAGTATTTAAAAACTTGAACTTGCGCAATAGCCTGACCCTGAATACTGAGTGGTGTAAAGAGAGTAGTTGAAAGTTTCTCTTTGTTCCCACAGCACAACTCCTTACTCTCTGTAGTGTTTAACTCCAGAGAGTTTTGATTAAAAATCTGAGCTAGATCGTTGACTGCCTGCTGATAGCGGGTCAGTGCAGTACTGTCTGTCAGATGGGCCACCAAGGCCATGTCATCTGCATATTTAAAAAGAGTCATTCCTTCACTGTCACAGGAGATGTTATTTGTGTATACAGAGAACAGAACCAGAGATAAAACACAACCTTGAGGAAGACCTGTGTTTAAAATCAACTTGCTAGATGTAAAACCATTTAAAAACACTTGTTGTGGCCTGTCATATAAAAAACTGTGAATCCATAAAATCAATGTTGGGTGAACCTGGAGGTCTGTCAAGTGATGTAGCAAGGTACCTGTGTGTACAGTGTTAAAAGCAGAAGAAAAGTCCATAAACAAAATCCATGTGTGTGGGTGTGAAGAATCCAGTTGTTTGGTGACAGTGTCTAAAAGTGTAAGACATGCATCCTCTACACCCCGTTTTGCCTTATAGGCAAACTGGAGGGGATCCAATTTGTGTGACAACATGTTAGTCAAAAAGTCACACACCACTCGCTCCATACATTTACAGAGCACAGAGGTCAGGGCCACTGGTCTGTAGTCTTTCAGGTCTTTAGGGTGAGTCTTTTTGGGGTTTGGAATGATGGTAGATTCCTTCCACTGATCAGGAACACATCTTGAATCCAAGAGATGCTGAAAAAGTCTGGCGAGGACTCCACCTAGCTGAATGGAACATTCCTTGAGGATTCTGCCTCTGAGCCTATCAGGACCGGCGGCTTTGTGTTAGTTGACCCGATGTAAGATGGACGTCACAAGTTGCTCCTAATGATAAGGGGTTCATTGGGGGGAGATGGAAGGTGGGGAGGTCCAGGTGGTCGGCGTGCTGCTGGTATTAAAACGGGTGAAGGAGGTGTTAAGCTGTTCTGCAAAGGAAGTTGGGTCTGGGCAGTTGACCATGGCAGGTTTTGGGGTTCTGCCCATCATGATGTTTAGACCCTGCCACGCCTATCTCGCACTTCCTGATGTTAATTTCTGCTCCACCTTATTCTTATAATTTATTTTAGCCAGCTTTGCCATCCTCCCAAAATCTTTCTGCAGTTCCTTCACCCTCAGCTTGTCTCCTTGTAGGAAAGCTTTCTCCTTTTGGACCAGGCAGATTTTCATGTCTCTTGTGACCCATTTCTTATTGTTTGGGTTCATTATTATATGGTGGGTGGGAGTAACAATGTCCTCACAGAATATGATGTAAGAGGTCAGCACATCTGTCAACATGTTAAAATCACTGCCACAGTCATTGAAGAATAGATCCCAGCCTGTCAATTCAAAGCAAGCTCTCAGTGATTCAGCTGCGTCTTTATTCCAGACTCTGACAGGTTTTTGTATGGGTTTACCCGTTTTCAGTTGTGATCTGTATTTTGGCAGTAGCAGAATGACATGGTGATCCGAACATCCAAGAGGTGGGCGTGGTTTTGAGATATATGCACCAGGGATATTACCATAACACAAGTCCAACGTGTTTTCCTTTCTGGTGGGAATTGTGACATATTGCTCCAGATTGGGCAAATATGTGGTGATGTCACATCTGTTAAAATCCCCCAGTAAAAACACAGGCTGCTCTCCAGTCTGATTGACAGCTCTGTCATAACAGTCAGCTATGTGCTCTGCAGCTCTGCTAAAATCAGGACCTGGTACATAAGTTAAAATAACGTAATCTGAGCAAATTCTCGAGGTAGATAGTGAGGTCTGAAGGACACAGTCATTAATTCGTAGTGTTTGCAACATTCAGTCTCTCTCACTGTGAAGTTTGTTGCCCACTTACTGTTGACAGCCATGCAGAGCCCGCCCCCACTTAATTTTCGTGTTTTTTCTTTGTCCCTGTCAGCACAAATGATGTGAAAATCTTCCAAATCCAAGTCTATATCTTCAGAAAACCATGTCTCCGTGAAACAGAAAAGACTGGTCTGGCGGTAATCCCGATCATACCTGATCAGTGTGGCGAGTTCTTCACTTTTGTTCTTTAGCGAAAGCACGTTTGACACGGTTATGGCAGGTAACGGTAGGCGGCTGCCTCTCCTCCTCAGTCTGTTCCTTATTCCTCCTCTCGACCCTCTTTTCCTTCGTATTCGCTTCCACTTGTATCCACGGATTAAATCCGCAGGTATGTTGTCATCGTGGAGCGATGTCAGTGCGGACTCTGGCACTGAGCAGCTCAATTCCAACAGGTAGTCCCGCGAATAAGCGAGCCTACCTGGGATGGTGGTGACTGGCTGTGCCGGTTATAAACAAAGTCCGTTTGCGCACCACAGATTCATGAGAAACAGCCAGGCACAGGCCAGGTAGAACACTGTTTCGATTGCCATTTCAGCAAGAGCATAAAAAAAAGACAGAAAACATGCAAAAACTAGAAAAGCACTCGGAGAGCGTAGACCTCCGCCAAGCGCCACAGTTCCCCCCATACAGTGTTTATTTTTTTTTCATCCTGTATTTTTTTTCCAAGTGTTCTGACGATTTTTTGGCAGTTACATGCACAAAAAAAAAACATTGAAAAAATATTGAAAATGGCCCTATCTCGCAATGTTAAATAAAAAAAAAGGAGTATCCTTTAAAAAATTCCTGGATCCAGACGGTGATCCGGATCATCACCAAAATGTAATCATCTGTAGGATACCCCATTTCTGACAATCTCTGAAAATTTCATGAAAATCCATCCATAACTTTTTGAGTTATCTTGCTAACAAACAAACAAACAAACAGACATACAGACATACAAACATAACCTCCTTGGCGGAGGTAACAACAATAAACAACAATAATTCTCCCACTCATTCAGCAGTGTCAGGAGTCGCTGTGACAGAGTAGCGCCCCCTTTTTTTTTTCAGGGAGGAAGCAGCTCCCTGTCCACACTGTGTATGGTGCGGATGGGGCGCTGTTGAGTTCAAATGGGGATATTGTCGGGCGGTGGAAGAAATACTTCGAGGATCTCCTCAATCTCACTGATACGCCTTTCACAGAGGAAGCAGGGCTTGTGGACGAGGGGGACGACTCACCTATCACAGGAGCTGACATCGCCAAGGTGGTTAAAAATCTCTTTGGTGGCTGGGCCCTGGGGGTTGGATGAGATTCATCCTGAGTACCTCAAGGCTTTGGATGTTGTAGGGTTGTCATGGTTGACACGTCTCTGCAACATTGTGTGGAGGATGGGGGCAGTGCCTTTGGCATGGCAAACCGGGGTGGTGGCTCCTCTCTTCAAAAAAGGGGACCGGAGGGTGTGCTCCAACTTTAGAGGGATCACACTCCTCAGCTTCCCTGGGAAGGTCTATGCCAAGGTACTGGAGAGGAGAGTCCAGCCATTGGTCGAACCTCGGATTCAGGAGGAGCAATGTGGTTTTCATACTGGCCGTGGCACATCGAACCAGCTCTTTACCCTCTCGAGAATCCTTGAGGGTTCGTGGGAGTTTGCCCAACCAGTTTACATGTGTTTTGTGGACTTGGAGAAGGCATTCGACTGCGTCCCTCGTGGTTTTTTGTGGGGGGTGCTTCGGGAGTATGGGGTATCGGGCTTGTTGTTACGAGCTATTCGGTCAATGTACGACCGTTGTGAGAGTTTGGTTCGTATTGCCTACACTCGATCGGACTCATTCCCAGTGAGAGTTGTACTCCACCAGGGCTGCCCATTGTCACCGATCCTGTTCATAATTTTTATGGACAGGATTTCTAGGCGCAACCAGGGAACAGAGGGTGTCATGCTTGGTGACCACAGGATCTCATCTGTTGTTTGCATATGATGTTGTCCTGCTGGCTTCATCCAGCAATGATCTACAGTTCTTACTGGGACAGTTTGCCGCTGAGTGTGAAGTGGCTGGGATGAGAATCAGTACCTCCAAGTCCGAGTCCATGATCCTCAGCCTGAAAAAGGTGGATTGTCCTCTCCGGGTGGGGGACAGGCTCCTGCCCCAAATGGAGGAGTTTAAGTATCCTGGGGTCTTATTCACGAGTGAGGGGAAAATGGAGCGAGAGATTGACAGATGGATCGGAGCAGCATCTGCAGTGATGTGGACGTTGTACCGGTCTGTTGTAGTGAAGAGGGAGCTGAGCTCTAAGGCAAAGCTGTCAATTTACCAGTCAATCTACGTTCCTATCCTATGGTCATGAGCTTTGGGTAATGACCGAAAGAACGAGATCGCGGATACAAGCAGCTGAAATGAGCTTTCTTTGTAGGATCGCTGGACTCAACCTCAGAGATAGGGTGAGGAGCCCAGTCATCCGGGAGAGGCTCAGAGTAGAACCGCTGCTTCTCCACATTGAAAGGAACCAGTTGAGGTGGTATGGGCATCTGATCAGGATGCCTCCTGGATGCCTCCCACTTGAGGTGCTTTGGGCATGTCCCTCTGGGAGGAGACCCCGGGGCAGACCCTGGACTCGCTGGAGAGACTATGTCTCCAAGCTGGTCTGGAAATGCCTTGGTATCCTCTCTGAAGAGCTGGAGCAGGTGGCTGGGGAGAGGGAAGTCTGGGCTTCTCTGCTTGAACTGCTGCCTCCACAACCTAGACCTCCGGAAAAGCAGTAGAAGATGGATGGCTGGATGGGCTCTCACTGTGGTTCGCTGGAGTCCCAAAGCTTTTGAAATGGCTTTATAACCTTTTCCAGACTGATAGATCTCAATTACTTGGTTTCTCATTTGTTCCTGAATTTCTTTGGATTGCAGCATGATGTTTAGCTTTTGAGGATCTTTTGGTCTACTTCACTTTGTCAAGCAGGTCCTATTTAAGTGATTTCTTAATTGAGAACAGGTGTGGCAGTAATAAGGCCTGGGTGTGTCTAGAGAAATTGAACTCAGCTTTCCAAAGATGTGATAAACCACAGTTAATTTATGTTTTAACGGGGGGGGGGGGGGGTCACTTTTTCCACACAGGGCCATGTAGGTCTGGATTTTTTTTTTTATCTTTAATAATGAACACCTTCATTTAAATCTGCATTTTGTGTTTACTTGTGTTATCTTTGTCTAATGTTTAAATTTGTTTGATGATCACAAACATTTAAGTGTGACAAACATACAAAAAAAAAGTGGAATCAGGAAGGGGAAAACACTTTTTCACACCACTGTACATATCAGCTATGGACCTAGCTAAGGCTAGCAAGCTTCGACTGCATGCTCTTGTCATGGGCAACCTCTGACCGGCAGGAAAGGCAGACTCAAATGCAAGCAGGACTACAGTCCCAAAAACATAAAATAATAACCAGCACGGGGGCTGAACATAAAGCGAGCCGTGAAAGACTGTAAACTCAGAAATTTGAAGGCACAATCACGGCACAGGAGTCAGAGGGAAATCCATGGTATGACGCCACACAAAATGAACACACAGCAGGATATAAATAGGGAGACAGATGATCAGGAGAAAAACGGGACAGCTGGGGGTAGTAATCAGGGATTAAACAGCGACACATGAGGAGAAGTGGCTAAGACTACGGAAGACATGAGGGACTGAGAATGATAGAAAAAGGAGTACAGGGAACACACACACACACAGACTTGCACATATGACCAAGGTGGGACACAGAACAACAACAGTTGGTAATAGGGAGCACATGACAAACTGAGGACCGGGGGAGACAATAACAATCACACAGGACCCAGGGTAGGCACAGAAGGCAAAACACAGGCAAATAATCATAATAATAAACACAAAATGTGGGCAGGATCCCAGGACCTAGCTCAGACCATGACAGCTTTATTGATTCATAGCCTGGGCACCGAGGGACAGCGTGTGCTTAGAATGTTGGGACCCGCAGATACATATGATGAATGTGTCACCCTGCTAGCTGGCCTGAGAGTGTGCTGGTGAGGAGAATTAGGTTCCAGCAACGCCAACAGGGAGTGGGAGAGATGACTCAGCAATACGTCACCGACCTCAGTTGTCTGGCAAGTACATGCAGGTTTGAGCAGCTAGAAGACAAGCTGGTGCGGGACCAGCTAATGGAGCTCACCAACAACCTGAGGCTGAGGGAGAAGCCGTTAATGGCGTAGGACAACCTGCTGCTGGTGAAGGCGGTGGAGTTAGCATTCCAGTTGGAGTCCACCGCCCAGCTAACATCACAGCTAGGAGCTCCACAGCAACATACTCCGCTAGCTCAGGCAGTGACCCCGGCAGAAGAGCCCGCTGACACCGTGGCCTTTTCGGAGGACGCAGAGGTGAACACCATGGGACAACAGGACATCATGGGATGCCAAACATGTGGTAACTGATTCCCCTGCGCACCGAATGTGCGCGCACGCATTCCTGCCCAGCCAGGGGGCAGCGATGCAAGCACTGTGGTAAGCTTAACTATTTTGCCATAATAAGCCTTGTAGGAATCATCACGTTAACAGTTCACTACAGGCCAAAATCCTCCCAGTGTTCACCTTCCAGGTAGCGACGCACGGCAACAACATCCTGGGGTGCAGCCTTTTCCACAAATTGGGTTTCACCATTCACGACCACGAAGGACTTTGTCTGACCACTGATGACTGGAGCACACCTCAACCAGACGTGAGCACAGCTGCTCCAAGCTTTGCACGGCACGAAGAAGACGAGAGACTGTAATCCAGACTCTACTCCAACCCTCGCCCAGCACAAGCCTCATGGAGCCACCATACAGCTGCAGGAAAGATAGTCTGTGGCCAAGCAGGACCCCGGTGAATGACGCCAACCCAGAGCGCATCCTGCCGCCGGTGAGATTGTCACGCCACCACAACCACAAATAGCAACAGGTATGAGAGAGCATAATCTGGACTCGACTCAGATCCTCACTTGGTATAAGCCTCATGGAGCCACCGTACGGCTGCAGGAGGTCGAGTCTGTGGTGGGGAAGCTGACTACAGCTGGACTCACGGTGCTCGATTGGGTTTGGGTCTGCCGATCCGAATGCACAGATGACCTGCAGATGTTCCTGTCCCTGCCAATGCAGATCACCGCGCAGTTAGGGCCAGCCTCCTTCCAGATGGTTGATGGTTTGAGATGGCATGCCAGCCGTCTGTGGAAGGTAAGAGCAGCAGCTGCCCCAGATCAAGACATGACACTGGAACCGACCTAACCAGTGTGGGACCCGGAACTGGGACTTTGCTGACGAGCAAGTGATTCCAGCATGATGGCACCCAGGTCCGCAGCGGCCAGCGCCTCCAGGGCCACGCCCACTGCAGACTCCCCAGAGGCCCCTGAGGTTGGACTGTTAAATGACTGTTTTTGAAAATGTTTAAAAGGAGTATGGTTGATGCAGTGGCATAATAATCCACTCAACCATGTCGGGTGTTACCGGCAGTCTACCCGGTTTCCCAGGTTCATATAATGGTTTTGGTGTATGGAAACTTAAGTAATTCATGGTTTGGATTTAAGAGCTAATTAACCATATTATGCTGTTAACATCATGCAACATACCACCTGCCAATAGAAAGGCCATGTATGTTTGTTAGCTAGCCTTGTGCTACATTACATAAAATGGTTTGTGTTATATTTGTGTCGTGCTAGCAATATGCCACCACACTTTATGGTTACCCAGCTATGGTTAAACAATCACCAACAGAGTTCTGTTTTTGTTTTTTTTTTCTGGGGGGAGGGGGTTAAATGTGGCATATTGGCAATACCACCATGCACGTCATGGATGTGTGGATGCATGCGCGATGTGACATCATCATGCCGTGACTATATGAGGGGACTAACGAAGGAAGACTGCCACTCTTTGGTGCTCTGCATCTAGTTTGCTACCTCCTGTACCACACCTCCTATTAGCTTGTTGTTAGCTTCTTGCTATCTGTTCCACGTGTGAGTTAGCAGTTCATTAAAGCTAACCCTCAACACAGAGAATGTGTCTGCTGGTCTCATTCCCAGACATAACAGACACCTTCATAAATGAACTTTGTGCCAAAGACAACAGATTGTTGATTAGATTGTCGTAATATGGCCCAACATGATCATTGTAAATTTGCATCATATTTGACAAATTTGTGTTTCTTTCTTAAAGTTGCAGCTATTCTCATAAATCTGAGATGTTATCTTGCAAATTCACACCCTTTCCATGTGACTTTGCAACTTTTCTTTTAAATTTTCCTTTTGAGACTTTTATCATCAAAGTCAAAGTCAAAGTGCCTTTATTGTCATTCCGTTGCTAATAAACAATGCAACGAAATTGAGATACTGCTCCCTAAAAAAACAAACTATCACACTCACAGTTCACTCATGTATTTAACATTCTCGTAATTACAACAATAAATAGTGCTTGAAACAATATTACCTAAAAGTTGAATACAATATGTACATAGCAATAATAAAAACATACTGAGCGATAAATATATAAGACCAGCTTATACACACAGGGTTATTGCCACAAAATAACCTAAAATAATGTAAAATAATATCAGCAGTCTGTATGTGTTACATAAATCCGTTCAAAATACGTACTGCTGCTGGGAAATAACTATGATTAAACCTGGTAGTCCGGGTTTTATGGGATCTGTACCACTTTCCCGAGGGGAGCAAGTGAAAGAAATCATGGCCTGGATGAGTGCAGTCTTTAATGATGGCAGTAGCTCTGTTGAGGTACCGAGACCTGGAAATCTCTTCCAGAGAAGGGAGAGAACAGCCAGTGATTTTTTGCGCAGTCTCGATCACTCTCTGGAAGGCTTTGCGGTCTGCAGCTGAACAGCCCTCATACCAAAACGTGATGCCATATGACAAAATGCTCTCAATAGCAGAGCGATAAAATAAAACCAGCAACTGTGCATTCAGGCCATTCTTCTTGAGGAGCCTCAGAAAGTGTTGACGTTGTTGAGCCTTTTTTATCGTAGCTATGGTGTTAACTGTCCAGGTAAGGTTGTGAGAAATATGAACACCCAGAAACTTAAAAGCTTCCACCCTCTCCACACACTCCTTGCCTATACAGTGGGGTAAAAAAAGTATTTAGTCAGCCACCAATTGTGCAAGTTCTCCCACTTAAAAGATGAGAGAGGTCTCCAATTTTCGTCATAGGTATACCTCAACTATGAGAGACAAAATGAGGAAAAAAAATAGAGAAAATCACATTGAAGGATTTTTAATGAATTAATTAGTAAATTCCTCGGTAAAATAAGTATTTGGCCAATAACAAAAGTTCATCTCAATACTTTGTTATATACCCTTTGTTGGCAATGACAGAGGTCAAACGTTTTCTGTAAGTTCTCACAAGGTTTTCACATACTGTTGCTGGTATTTTGGCCCATTCCTCCATGCAGAGCTCCTCTAGAGCAGTGATGTTTTGGGGCTGTCGCTGGGCAACACAGACTTTCAACTCCCTCCAAAGATTTTCTATGGGGTTGAGATCTGGAGACTGGCTAGGCCACTCCAGGACCTTGAAATGCTTCTTATGAAGCCACTCCTTCGTTGCCCGGGCAGTGTGTTTGGGATCATTGTCATGCTGAAAGACCCAGCCATGTTTCATCTTCAATGCCCTTGCTGGTGGAAGGAGGTTTTCACTCAAAATCTCACGATACATGGCCCCATTCATTCTTTCCTTTACACGGATCAGTCGTCCTGGTCCCTTTGCAGAAAAACAGCCCCAAAGTATGATGTTTCCACCCCCATGCTTCACAGTAGGTATGGTGTTCTTTCTCCTCTAAACACGACAAGTTGAGTTTTTACCAATAAGTTCTGTTTTGGTTTCATCTGACCATATGACATTCTCCCAATCCTCTTCTGGATCATCCAAATGCTCTCTAGCAAACTTCAGACGGGCCTGGACATGTACTGGCATAAGCAGGGGAACACGTCTGGCACTGCAGGATTTGAGTCCCTGGCGGCGTAGTGTGTTTCTGATGTAGCCTTTGTTACTTTGGTCCCAGCTCTCTGCAGGTCATTCACTAGGTCCCCCTATGTGGTTCTGGGATTTTTGCTCACCGTTCTCGTGATAATTTTGACCCCACGGGGTGAGATCTTGCGTGGAGCCCCAGATCAAGGGAGATTATCAGTGGTCTTGTATGTCTTCCATTTTCTAATAATTGCTCCCACAGTTGATTTCTTCATACCAAGCTGCTTACCTATTGCAGATTCAGTCTTCCCAGCCTGGTGCAGGTCTACAATTTTGTTTCTGGTGTCCTTTGACAGCTCTTTGGTCTTGGCCATAGTGGAGTTTGGAGTCTGACTGTTTGAGGTTGTGGACAGGTGTCATTTATACTGATAACGAGTTCAAACAGGTGCCATTAATACAGGTAACGAGTGGAGGACAGAGGAGCCTCTTAAAGAAGAAGTTACAGGTCTGTGAGAGCCAGAAATCTTGCTTGTTTGTAGGTGACCAAATACTTATTTTACTGAGGAATTTACCAATTAATTCATTAAAAATCCTTCAATGTGATTTTCTGGATTTTTTTTCTTATTTTGTCTCTCATAGTTGAGGTATACCTATGATGAAAATTGGAGACCTCTCTCATCTTTTAAGTGGGAGAACTTGCACAATTGGTGGCTGACTAAATACTTTTTTGCTCCACTGTATATAGAGGCGGCGGCTCACTGCTATGCTTCCTAAAATCAATAATGAGTTCTTTTGTTTTTTTGTATTCAGTAGCAGATTTATTATCTGAGCACCATCTCACCAGTTTCTGGACCTCATCTCTGTATGCGTACTCATCTCCTCCTGATATGAGCCCCACTGTTGTTGTGTCATCTGCAAACTTCATTATAATGTTTGTGGGATGAACAGGTATGCAGTCATATGTGTACAATGAATACAAAGTGGGGCTCAACACACAGCCCTGTGGTGAGCCTGTGTTAAGCATGACTGCAGAGGAGGAATGGGGTCAGAGTCTAACAGTCTGTGTTCGGTTTGTTAGGAAGTCCTGAGTAGGCAGACCAAGCTGAAGCAATCTGGTGATGAGAATGTTGGGAATAATTGTATTAAATGCCGAGCTATAGTCCACAAACAACATTCTTACATAGCTCCCTTTGTCTTCTAAATGGCTGAATGTCGAGTGGAGAGCTATCTCTCTCTCTCTCTCTCTCTGAGTGGGTGTGGTCGTGAGTGCGAGCTGAGAGCGTGTGACAGCATGAGTGAATTATTTCAAACTTTTCTCAATCTTTTTGTGTTTAAGGTGTTTTTTTTATTAAATAATCTTAATTTTTGTTGTTTTCTGTAGCTGGGGTGGGGTAGGCGTTTTGGGAGGGGGGTTTCTGCTGCCAGCTCTGCTGGTCAGCATGGTTTTGGAGCGAGGCTCCGGGTTTGAGAAGCTGACACGCCGGCATGCTGTCAAACTGACTCCGGCTGTCAGCTGCTCAGTGGAGGAATGTAGTCTGGCTGTGGGGGAGCTGGTCGGTTGGGCCGCTGGGCGCATGCGCACGCAGCGACCAGCAGCTTGGTGATATAGTGCATGTGTGCGTGTGTGTGTTTTTTGTACTTTTTTACGTTTTTAGAAAATCCTCTGTGTCGTTTCTGCTCTGGAGCGTTTGTGGAATATATGACGAACAGCTCCCTGGTATCTGCAACATGGATTTCCTGTCATATCTCGCACTGCTGCTATCTGTGCTGTGGCTCTTTGTCTCTGAGGTAAACGCGTTCGGCTCCATGACGAGCAGAATAGCGGGCAGAATACAATATTCCAGGGACGTGTTGCTGCGCTTTAACACAGCTGGTGCAGAGTCTCTGATTGCGCCCAAATTTCATCTGCCGGACTTTATTTTGAGAGACGGTCACAGCGGTGAAAAAAGAAGCGGCAGGAGGAAGCGTGGAAGACGTGGAGGTGTGAAATTGCGCCTTAGGAGACGTCAGTTTGGTAACATTCCTCTTCCTTCGATCATTTTTGGGAATGCACAGTCTGTGAGAAACAAGGTGGAGGAAATTCAAGGCAATGTACGTTACCAGAAGGATTTTAAGAACTGCTGCGTCATGGCTTTCACTGAATCTTGGCTTACTGCGCATGATCGAGATGCAGACCTGTGGATTGACGGCTTTGGAGCTCCGCTGCGCTCGGATCGGCAGGAAGAGGTAACTGGGAAGCGTCAGGGGGGCGGAGTATGTTTATACACTAATAAGCAGTACTGCACATCTGTCACGGTCAGAGAGCGCATCTGTACACCCCATGTGGAGCTGCTGTCTGTGTCACTACGCCCCTTTTATTTGCCTCGAGAGTTTCCCCAACTTTTCATCACAACTGTGTACATTCATCCGAGGGCAGACGCTGACTCCGCCTCCAGCACCATCTCTGATGTGGTGCAGCAGCTGCAGTCAATTTCTCCAGAGGCGCCAAACTTCATTCTTGGGGATTTTAACCATGTTTCTTTAAAGAAGACACTTAAAAACTTTCATCAGTATGTCTCCTGCCCAACCAGGCGAAAAAAGACATTGGACCTGTGCTATGGATCCATAGAGAGGGCCTATAAATCACTCCCCCTTCCTCCTTTAGGATCATCAGATCACAACTGTGTTCATTTGCTGCCCACATATAAAACTGCTCTCAGAAGAGGCAAAGTGGAGACCAGAGACATTGATGTGTGGACAGAAGATTCAGAGCACAGCCTCCAGGAATGCTTTGACTGTACAGACTGGAAGATGTTCATAATGGCCTGCGGGGATGATTTGGACTCTCTGGCTGAGCTCACATGCTCATACATGGCTCACTGTCAAAATAAGTTTGTTCCACGTAAACGTGTCAAAATATATCCCAACAACAAACCATGGGTTACTAAATCAGTTAAATCCTGCTTACAGAGGAAAGCTCTTGCCTTTAAACAAGGGTCTGTTTCTGCGCTACAGGTTGCCACCAAGGAGCTGAAGGCCGAAATTTTAAGAGCAAAACAGAATTATAAATCAGAGTTGGAAAGCAAGATGGCAGCAAATAAACTTGGTTCGGCCTGGGCCAGTATGAAAACTATTGCAGGCCTTCAGAGCACAGAACGCAGTAATCGTGTGTTTTTAGATGGTTTTAGTTCAGACACAGAGCTGGCTAATGCTCTTAATTGTTTTTATGGTCGTTTTGACTCCTTTGATTTTAGCACAGAAATCCAAGATTTGAAACAGAAACTCAAAGACAATCAGCACTTTAATATTGAGATGCAGGATGTTAAAAGGGAGTTCCGCGCTGTAAAAGTGAACAAAAGTCAGGGCCCTGATAATATATGTGGACGCCTGGTAAAGTCCTGTGCACATGAACTGAGTCCTATATTTCATTATATTTTCAATAAGTCCTTACAGACACAACATGTGCCTAAGATCTGGAAAGATGCCGTGGTTGTTCCCGTTCCAAAATCCAGCTGTCCTAAAACGGTAAACGACTTTAGACCAGTTGCTTTGACTTCAATTTTAATGAAAATTTTTGAAAAACTGGTCAGATGTGAGGTCCTAAGGCAGACTGAACATGCATTGGATCCTCTGCAGTTTGCCTATAGGCCTCACAGAGGAGTGGAGGATGCCACTGTCACTCTGTTTGACATGCTTTTTAAACATCTGGATTTTAATGGGACACACGCCAGGCTTTTATTTGTGGACTTTTCTTCTGCCTTCAATACAATCCAACCTCATATTTTAGTTGAAAGGCTCCTGCAACAATTTGATTTAAGCAATAATCTGGTGGGTTGGATTCTGGATTTCTTAACCAACAGGACGCAGAGAGTAAGGGTCAATGGCACATTGTCTGACCTAAAGTGCTCTTCTACTGGCTCTCCTCAGGGGTGTGTGTTGTCACCACTACTCTTCATCCTGTACACAAACATGTGTCGGACCAGACATGACAACAGACACATTATAAAGTATGCTGATGACTCAGTCATTGTCAGTCTCCTCCAGGATGGTGAGAGTGGCCACGGCCCAGTAGTTGATGACTTTGTTCACTGGTGTGAGGATTCCTACCTGCAGCTGAATACAACAAAAACGAAAGATATGATTATTGACTTTAGGAGGAAAACTCCCAGGCACAAAGTCACCATACTAAAAGGCCAGACCACCGAATGTGTACAATCGTACAAATATCTTGGGACAATTATTGATAGTGGATTGAACTTTGAGGTGAACTGTGAAAGGGTGTGCAAAAAGGGTCAGCAAAATTTGCATTGTTTGAGGAAACTTGCACGCTTCCAAATTGACCGAACCATAATGACTATGTTCTATCGGGCTTTTATTGAATCTGTTTTATCCTTTTCTTTAATGTCATGGTTTGGTCAGATAAAACTGAAACAGAGGAAATCCTTGGATCAGGTAGTCAGATGGTCCAGTCGTTTGCTTGGTGAGTCACAGCTGAGCCTGACATCCCTGTACACCAGACAAGTACAGAGGATGGCCGACTCGATTTTAAATGATGACTCCCACCCTTTGCACTGCAACTTTCAGCTTCTTCCCTCCAGACGGAGGTTTGCTGTCCCAAAAAGTAGAACCCAGCGCTACAAAAACAGCTTTGTCCCTGCTGCTGTCAAAGAGTTGAACAAGCTATAAAAATTATATTGTACATATTTTATATTTACCTATTTTGTAAGATGTGTGCCTGTGTTTGTGTCTATGTTGAATGTAATTAGTGGCTTGTAAATATGGATGTCACCAACTGCAAAACAAATCTACCTACGGGTACAAATAAAGTAACCTGAACCTGAACCTGAACCTGGTTATGAAAGCGTTAGATCAGCTTCGAGAATGAATAGTGCCGTGGTAATTTTCCTTGATAGTGTTGAAAAAGTTAACCAGGTAGTGGAGAGCGGGGTTGTGATTAAAGACACACTGGTTCCTGTTCTGTCTCTGGTAAATCCCGCAAAGAGAATTACGATCTCGAATGTCCCACCATTTTTAAAGAATGAGCTGTTGGAGAAGGAGCTGTCGAGACACGGGCAGCTTTTGTCCCCGATTAAGCACATCCCTCTCGGTTGTAAGTCCCCGCGATTAAAGCATGTCATGTCTTTTAGGCGACAGGTGCTCATGATTTTAAAGAATAGCGAGGAAAGCCTCAACCTCGTATTTAAATACTGGATTGACGGCTTTGATTATACCATCCACGTCACCTCTGACAATATGAAGTGTTTTGGCTGCGGAATGGAGGGACACTTGATTCGATCGTGCCCTCAGGGAGTGGGGGGTGATCACTCGGGGGAGGCCGCTAGTGCGGCCTCGGGGCCGTCTGGTGACGGAGCAGCTTTGCTGCTCTCCGAGGCTGACGGCGCGGTAGCGCCGTCAGGCGCTTCGGCCAAGGCCGCGGGGCCGTCAAGCGGCGGCGCTTCGGCCTCCGCAGCCAGCCTGTCAATCATAAATGAAACAGCAGCTAAAGTTAAAGCACATCGCAGGGCTGCTGCACAGACCAACATTGTGGACAAGGGTGAGATTACCGAGAGGGATCACGCTGAGGGTCAGACAGATGAGCCAAATGAGGCCCAGGTAGATGGTGGGACTAGAAAAATGAATATAAAACCACAGCACAGGGTGAGTGAAAGACAAGAAGGGACAGCTACCAGGGTGGCTGAGTCAGTGTTGGAGGATGAGGATGACATCGAAATAGATAGATAGATAGATAGATAGATAGTTTATTTTGAACACAAAAATATAACAAATACAAGCAAATGGCAAATGCAATAAAGTAACATTATACACTGTTCGAAAGGGAGAAGGAAGAAGTGAACACTTATTAATTCCATCTCCTCTTTTCCATAGATACACCCATGTGAATTTTATACAAATTACCACCTTTAAGACCCCAAGTAAACAATTTACTGTATTTTTTACAAATCAACATTAACACCCATCCATTCTAACATACAATGATGTCCATACAACAAAACCAGTCTCAAACAACACAGATATACACAGTGCTGTCCTACCCACCATTCCATAGTGTCCCATAATATCCCAGAGTGAACATAATGAATCGTACATATAACTACTACCCTTCTAACATATACCCTTTCAGCAAATGATGCTTATACCTCTTTTTGAATTGATTTCTGTTTGTACATAGTTTCAGTTCCTGCTCTAGACTGTTCCACAAATCCACCCCACAGACAGATATGCACATACTTTTCTTGGTAGTACGTATCTTGGGTTTTGTAAAGTTTAAGTCTCCCCTCAAATTATGATCATTGTCTCTTTTTTTAAATATTTTTTGTATATTAGTTGGTAGTTGATTATTAATTGCCCTGTACATTACTTGTGCTGTCTTAAATTTAACTAAATCGATGAACTTTATGACATGTGACTTTAAGAACAACGAATTGGTATGGTCTCTATATCCTGCATTGTTTATTATCCTTATAGCTCTTTTTTGTAATGTGCATACTGACTGTAGGTTGGGTTTTGTAGGTGTTTCCCCAGACTTCTACACAGTAGTTAAGATAAGGTAAAAACAGTGAATTGTACAATAAGACCAATGATTTATAGTCCAAGAAGTGTCTTGTCTTCCCCAGTATGCCTATACATTTTGCTAATTTGGCCCGGATGTGACTGATGTGAGGTTTCCAGCAGATTTTATTGTCAAGCGTCACCCCCAGGAACTTATTTTCCTGTACTGTTTCTATTCTGGTATCATCTATCGTTACCATTATTTCATGATTTATTTTATAATTTCCAAACAACATAATCTTTGTTTTTTTTAGATTTAGAGATAATTTATTTTTGTTGAACCACTGCGTTAATTTTTTCATTTCAGTTGTGACCACCTCTAAAACCTGCTGCAAATTCTCACCAGTGCAGAGGATATTTGTGTCATCCGCAAACAAAATAAATTTCAGAATTTTTGATACTTGGCATATGTCATTTATATATAAAATAAAGAGTTTGGGTCCCAAAACTGACCCCTGGGGCACACCACAAGTGATGTCCATGAAGGGTGATTTGTGCTCTCCAATTTGTACAAATTGTTGTCTGTTACTTAAATAACTTTCCACCCAACTCAGTCCAACCCCTCTTATCCCATACCTTTCCAGTTTTCTTAGTAGTATTCTGTGGTCAATGGTGTCAAAAGCTTTCTTTAAATCTATGAATACTCCTACAGCAACATTTTTTTTATCTATACAACTAGTAATTTCTTCTATAAGTTCGATCAGTGCCAAAGATGTAGATTTATCTGCTCTAAAACCATACTGGCTATCTGTAAAGAGGTTGTGTTTTTCAGTGAAATCATCCAGTCTCTTAGTGAAGATTTTTTCAAGTATTTTGGAGAATTGTGAGAGTAAAGAGACTGGCCTGTAATTTGTGAAGCGATGACTGTCTCCTGTTTTGTATAGAGGTATTACTTTTGCTATTTTCATTTTGTCTGGAAATGTACCAGTTTGAAATGACAGGTTACAGATGTGGGTGAGTGGCTTAACAATTCCCTCAATTACTTTTTTCACTATTGTCATGTCAATTTCATTCCAGTCCGTTGATTTTTTGTTCTTAAATTTACTCACAGTCTCGATAATTTCCTTTTCAGTAACTGCACCCAAAAAGATTGTGTTTGGATTTCTATCTTCTATTTCATTCACAGAACCACTGTAGTTTGTTTCTGGTGTCACTATTGATTTTGCTAATTCAGGACCAACATTTACAAAAAATTCATTGAAACCACTGACCACATCTTCCATATTATTTATCAAATTGCCATTTTCGATAAAATATTCTGGATAATTTGCATTCTTAGGACGATTACTAATAATCCCATTGAGTACTTGCCATATTTCTTTTATGTTATTTTTGTTATCCTCTAGTATTCTGTTGTAATATTCTTTCTTACAGGTCCTCATTATAGTAGTAAGCTTATTTTTGTATCTTTTATATTTGATCTCAGCTTCCACCTTTCTGCATTTAATGAATTGTTTATATAATGTATTCTTCTTTTTACATGCATTTATTAACCCCTTGGTGACCCTAGGAATATTTTTTGTTGTTGTCTGTCACTGTATTGTTTTATAGGACAGTATTTATTGTACAATGATTGAAATATTTGTAAAAATTTAACATATGCTCTATTTATGTCATTTTCATCATAAACTATCTTCCAATCTTGTATTAATAATTCCTTTGTCAGTAAATGCATTGATTCTTCGGTTCTTATTCTTTTATATTTAATATTTTTGGTATACTTTTTCTTCCTATAATCACATTGATAGACAACAAAAATCGGCAGGTGGTCACTGATATCATTCAATAAAAGCCCACTCCTGATATTATTTTCCATAATGTTTGTGAATATGTTATCTATTAGTGTGGCACTGTGTGACGTGATTCTGCTAGGTCCGGTAATTGTTGGATGTAAACCCATACTGTACATTGTGTTGATAAATTCTTCTGTCAAACTATGTTGTTTTGAGTTCATCAGATCTATATTGAAATCCCCACAGATGAACATAACTTTATGAGTTAGTTTTGCATACATTTTTTCCATCCAGTCCTTAAATAAGTCAATGTTTGATCCAGGTGTTCTATATACACAGCTCACTACTACATTCTTCACATTGTCCAGACAGATTTCTATTGTAATACATTCAAATAAATCATCCACAGTTACTGACAGATTTTCAACAACCTTGTATTTCAAGCTCTTGTCAACAAAAATTGCAACTCCTCCTCCTTTTTTCACTTTTCTATTTATATAATTTAGTTCATAGCCATCCATGGTAAAATCCACTCCTTTCTCTTCACTGAGCCACGTCTCTGATATTGCCACAATATTGAAGGGCTCTTTAAACTGATGTAAATAATCTTTAATGTTATTAAAGTTTGCATAGAGACTCCTGCTGTTGAAGTGGATCATAGAAATATTGAAATCAGATGTGACCATTGTGTTAACCTGTTCATCTGTGTAGTAATTACAGTCATTATTGATGGAGCTAAATAAATTATTATCAGGGTCTATGTCATATTCTATGTCCTGTGGGTTGTGATCTGTGTATTCAAAAACTTTCAGTTCCTGTTGTCCCCGTTTGTTGATTTTTTGATTCATGTTGTTGAATGTTTTTTGCAGATGAGTAAAATCCTTCAGTGTCCTACAGTTGTCTGAATTGTTGCTGTGACTCCAGTTCATAATATTCATTGATAATTGTCCAGTTCCATAATATTACGGATGTTAATGACCTTGGCTTCTTCAGGTGATCCGTTTAATTTGATGTATATTTTACAGTTTGATGTCCAGGTGTTTTGAATCTTTTTCTGCTTTTTCAGAAATAGATGAAGAGTTATGTAAAATCTCCATCAAGCGGAAGAATTTGGAAACCAAACAGCTGAGGAGCAAAGTAAAAAGGGTTGTCAAAGACAGTTCTGAGGTTTCTCTTTCTCAGCCAGATTCTTATGCTGGGTCTGAGATAGAGAGTGATGGTGAAAGTAGTGATGATGGGGCCAGTGGAGGCGGTTACCCCTTCACAAAAATACAGAAGTTTTTGCAGGACACTAAGGGATCCAGACTGGTTAAAGTTGAAAGCTTCTTCCCCGATCTAAAACGTTTTGTTGACTCTGCTCGGGCCTACATGAAAAATAGGGGAGAGCTTGAGCAGGAAAGTTTTACTGATCAGGAGGTCTACAGACTAAAAAAGCTTGTGCTAAAAGTTAAGAACCAAATTGCCCAGGATGATTAGTCTTTTATCGCTCATTCTTTCTTTTCTGTTTTTGTATTGGCTTTGCCCTCTTATATACATGTGTAGTTTTAATTTTGGCACACTCAACATCAATGGAGCAAGAGAAATGTCCAAGCGAGCGTGTGTTTTTACTCTTGCAGAATGCAAGAAAATTAATGTTCTGTTTGTTCAGGAGACTCATAGTTCTGAGGACAATGCTGCTGACTGGAGGAGGGAATTTCAAGGGGAAATTATTCTTAGTCATAAAAGCAGCAACAGTGGTGGAGTGGGTATTTTATTTTCTCAAGATTTTATTCCACTTTCTTATGACATTGATGAGATAATTGCAGGCCACATTTTAAAAGTTCGAGCTGTTTTTGAGAATGTGAAAGTTGTCTTTATAAATGTGTATGCTCCAACCGTAGGCACAGAAAGATTGGCCTTTTTAAATATTTTAGATGACACGATCAAAAGTTGCAGTAATGATGACTTTTTATTTGTGGGAGGTGATTTTAATTGCACAGAAAATCCTCTTATGGATAGGAATCACCCAGAGCCACATGCTGCATCCAAGAAAAGTTTAAAAGGTCTCATACAAGCTCATGATCTGTGTGATGTGTGGAGGAATTTTCATGTCAAGGCTAGACAGTACACATGGAGCCATAGAAAGGACAATATTCTGTCCTTAGCTAGACTGGATAGGGTTTACAGTTTTAAGCACCATTTTAGCATTTTTAAAAGTGCTTTTATAGTCCCTGTTGGCTTTACAGATCACTCTCTGGTTCAGTGTTGTGTTTTTATCAAGAATATAAAGTGCAGTAGTGCATACTGGCATTTTAACACATCACTTTTATCGGATAACAGTTTTAAAACTGCTTTTATGTTTTTTTGGAGTAATTTTAAATTAACAAAATCAAGTTTTAGTTCTTTGCAGCAGTGGTGGGATGTAGGGAAGAGCCAAATAAAGAATCTGTGCCTACAGTATACTCGCAATGTCTCTGGAGACTTGGCCAGGTCTGTCAGGGACCTGGAGAGAGAAGTAGTGGAGCTGCAGTCTTTGGCAGGCTCCACAGGAGAAAGAGGACATTTTGAGGCCCTCAATGGCAAAAAGTCTGTTTTAACTGACCTACTGGGTGTGGCCGCCAGGGGCGCTGTAGTACGCAGTAGGTTCCAGAACATCGCACTAATGGACGCTCCATCTCATTTTTTCTTTGGTTTGGAGAGGAAGAATGGTCAGAGGAGGATGATCCACTCTCTCAGCTCCGAGGGCGGGCGGCTAATCCATGAGTCTGCGGAGATCCGTCGCTTTGCAGCTGCTTTCTACAAAGATCTTTTTAAGAAAGAATTTGTTGAGAATCCACATGTGCTGAGTCATTTTTTGACGGATTTGCCAAAAGTGATGGCTAGCATGAATGCGGAGCTGGAGAGCGGGATCACTCTGCAAGAATTAGCAGTGGCTGTCCAGTCTCTTCAGTGTGGAAAAGCCCCAGGGATAGATGGTCTACCATCGGAGTTCTACAAGGCGTTCTGGTCTGAGATCTGTGAGGACTTGCTGGAAGTACTGTCTGACAGTCTGCGGAAGGGTCACCTGCCCCTAAGTTGTAGGAGAGCAGTCCTCACCCTCCTTCCCAAGAAAGGCGACTTGAAAGACATTAAAAACTGGCGTCCGGTGGCCCTCCTCTGTACTGACTATAAAATTCTCTCCAAAGTGTTGGCTACCAGGCTGAGGAAGGTGATGGAGCAGGTCATACATGTAGACCAGACCTACTGTGTACCTGGTAGGTTGGTTACAGACAACATTTTTTTAATCCGTGATGTTTTGGACCTCTCCAGCTCATTGGTCAAGGAACTTGGTCTTATTTCAATAGACCAAGAAAAGGCGTTTGACCGAGTTGAACATCCATACCTGTGGCAGACACTAGAGGCCTTTGGTTTCAGCTCAGGGTTCATCGCCAAGATCCAGGCTTTGTATAGAGACATTGAGAGTATTCTTAAGATTAATGGTGGTTTGAGTGCTCCTTTCAAAGCTGAGAGGGGTGTCCGACAGGGCTGCCCCCTCTCAGGTATGCTGTACTCTCTTGCCATTGAGCCCCTCCTTTGTAAACTAAGGCAAGGCCTCACTGGTTTTAAAATCCCCAACTCTGACTCTGTTTTTAAAGTGTCTGCCTATGCTGATGATGTTGTTGTTTTTACAAGAAATCAAAATGATGTAGACTACCTTTTAAGAACTGTTAATCTTTTTGGTGAATGCTTCTCAGCGAGAGTGAATTGGGGTAAGAGTGAAGCTGTTGTGGTGGGGGGGAGACCACAAAAAATTGCCCTACCTGGTGGCCTTTCGTGGACACAAGGTGGTTTTAAATATCTTGGTGTGTTTTTAGGAAATCAGACTTTTACTGAGAAAAATTGGGAGTGTTTTTTAGAAAAAACTGAAGGAAGACTAAAAAAATGGAAATGGATTCTGCCAAACTTGTCCTTCAGAGGTCGTGTTTTAATTATCAACAACTTGATTGCTTCAATGCTGTGGCATCGACTGTCTTGTCTGGACCCTCCACCTAATTTGCTGGCCAGAGCGCAATCTATAGTCGTGGACTTTTTCTGGGACCGTCTTCACTGGGTTCCACAGAGCATTCTGTTTTTACCGAGGGAAGAAGGTGGTCAAGGGCTCATCCATCTGGCCAGCAGAGGGGCTGTCTTTCGCCTGCAGTTCATTCAGCGACTGCTGAGTGGCCCCCTTGACCTTGTGTGGAGACCTATTGCCAGGGCTGTCCTGGCTCGCTGTGGAGGGCTTGGACTAGAGGAGTCGCTGCTTTTAATGGATTTAAGGGGCCAAAAACTCCCAGAACTTCCCCAGTTTTACCAAAGTGCTTTTAAAATCTGGGGACTTTTTAAAAAGAACTCTCCCCAGGCTTCCTTGTCGCCTTTCTGGCTTTTAAAGGAACCACTTGTGTTCGGGACCCGTTTTGACGTGGGCAATGTTTTAGGACCTTCTGTTTTAAAAAAGTTCATTTCTGCAAAGGTTACAATGCTGGGACATTTGGTGAATTTATGTGGTCCTAACTTGGACAATGCTGTTGCCCTGTGCTCGGCTCTTGGCGTTTCTTCAGTCAGAGTTATAATGAACTTGTTGAAAGATTGGAGAGACTGCCTGTCCGCAGAAGAACACTCTGATATTGTTTTACACTGCGAAAACTCTGTGCAAACTGCTGATGAACCTTTTCCTTTTAGTGTTTTATCTCCTGATTTTAAAGATGGCACTGGTGTGTTTTTAAACTCTGAACACATTAACATTTGTGACTCTCCTGGTAAAAAAAAATGTATGGACTTTTGGTGAAAATTCTAAATGTGAATAAGTTAAAAGGTCGAGCTGATACACCATGGAGGAAACACTTGGGTCTGGGTCCAGAGGTGAGGCCTGCCTGGAGAGCACTCTATAAACCACCATTAACT
Source organism: Pholidichthys leucotaenia (assembly GCA_020510985.1). Taxonomy (NCBI): domain Eukaryota; kingdom Metazoa; phylum Chordata; class Actinopteri; order Cichliformes; family Pholidichthyidae; genus Pholidichthys; species Pholidichthys leucotaenia. Next base: position 173,608,648 of record CM035840.1, on the reverse strand, counting down.
AAGAAGGTTGGAGACCTACAATGGCGAGTTTTACATGGTGCTGTGGCTGTAAATGCTTTTATCTCTCTTTTAAACCCAAATGTTGTTGAGGTTTGTCCATTTTGTCCTCAGAAAGAAACTGTGTTCCATTGTTTTCTGGACTGTAACAGACTGCAATTGTTGTTTGTTTTTTTGGGGAAGCTGTTTTATCTGTTTGGAGAAGTCTTTTCCCTGCAGATTTTTATCTTGGGTTTTCCATATAGACAGAGGACTAAGAAAAAAAGTGAACTTTTAAATTTCATCCTGGGTCAGGCTAAAATGGCTATTTATGTTAGTAGGAAAAGAAAAATTGAACAAATGCTGGATTGTAATGTAAAAGACATGCTGGTTGACATGATCAAGGCTCGAATAGTGATTGATTACAATTACTACCATCTGATGCAAAATGTTGAAACTTTTGAGGCTATGTGGTGCTTTAAGCACATCCTGTGTTGTGTTAAGGAGGGGAAAATTACCTGTGGTCCTGATGTAAGAAGCAAGTTTTTTTAGTTTTCCTGGTTTGGTTACTTATGTCTTTGATTTCTTGTTAGTGAGTCATTTTGCTTTTCCATTGCTTCTTTTAGTTGTTTTAGTTGTTGTGTTTTTCTGTTGAACTTGTGACAATAAAGGTGTGTTGAAAAATCAAATCAAATCTCTCTCTCTCTCTCTCTCTCTCTCTCTCTCTATATATATATATATATATATACACTCACCGGCCACTTTATTAGGTACACCTGTCCAACTGCTCGTTAACACTTAATTTCTAATCAGCCAATCACATGGCGGCAACTCAGTGCATTTAGGCATGTAGACATGGTCAAGACAATCTCCTGCAGTTCAAACCGAGCATCAGTATGGGGAAGAAAGGTGATTTGAGTGACTTTGAACGTGGCATGGTTGTTGGTGCCAGAAGGGCTGGTCTGAGTATTTCAGAAACTGCTGATCTACTGGGATTTTCACGCACAACCATCTCTAGGGTTTACAGAGAATGGTCCGAAAAAGAAAAAATATCCAGTGAGCGGCAGTTCTGTGGGCGGAAATGCCTTGTTGATGCCAGAGGTCAGAGGAGAATGGCCAGACTGGTTCGAGCTGATAGAAAGGCAACAGTGACTCAAATAACCACCCGTTACAACCAAGGTAGCAGAAGAGCATCTCTGAACGCACAGTACGTCGAACTTTGAGGCAGATGGGCTACAGCAGCAGAAGACCACGCCGGGTGCCACTCCTTTCAGCTAAGAACAGGAAACTGAGGCTACAATTTGCACAAGCTCATCGAGATTGGACAATAGAAGATTGGAAAAACGTTGCCTGGTCTGATGAGTCTCGATTTCTGCTGCGACATTCGGATGGTAGGGTCAGAATTTGGCGTCAACAACATGAAAGCATGGATCCATCCTGCCTTGTATCAATGGTTCAGGCTGGTGGTGGTGGTGTAATGGTGTGGGGAATATTTTCTTGGCACTCTTTGGGCCCCTTGGTACCAATTGAGCATCGTTGCAACGCTACAGCCTACCTGAGTATTGTTGCTGACCATGTCCATCCCTTTATGACCACAATGTACCCAACTTCTGATGGCTACTTTCAGCAGGATAATGCGCCATGTCATAAAGCTGGAATCATCTCAGACTGGTTTCTTGAACATGACAATGAGTTCACTGTACTCAAATGGCCTCCACAGTCACCAGATCTCAATCCAATAGAGCATCTTTGGGATGTGGTGGAACGGGAGATTCGCATCATGGATGTGCAGCCGACAAATCTGCGCCAACTGTGTGATGCCATCATGTCAATATGGACCAAACTCTCTGAGGAATGCTTCCAGCACCTTGTTGAATCTATGCCACGAAGAATTGAGGCAGTTCTGAAGGCAAAAGGGGGTCCAACCCGTTACTAGCATGGTGTACCTAATAAAGTGGCCGGTGAGTGTATATATATATATATATATATATATATATATATACACATATATACATATATATATATATATATACACAGTGGGGTAAAAAAAGTATTTAGTCAGCCACCAATTGTGCAAGTTCTCCCACTTAAAAGATGAAAAAGGTCTCCAATTTTCATCATAGGTGTATACCTCAACTAGGAGAGACAAAATGAGAAAAAAAAAATCCAGAAAATCACATTGTCTGATTTTTAAAGAATTTATTTGCAAATTATGGTGGAAAATAAGTATTTGGTCACCTACAAACAAGCAAGATTTCTGGCTCTCACAGACCTGTAACTTCTTCTTTAAGAGGCTCCTCTGTCCTCCACTCGTTACCTGTATTAATGGCACCTGTTTGAACTCGTTATCAGTATAAAAGACACCTGTCCACAAACTCAAACAGTCAGACTCCAAACTCCATTATGGCCAAGACCAAAGAGCTGTCAAAGGACACCAGAAACAAAATTGTAGACCTGCACCAGGCTGGGAAGACTGAATCTGCAATAGGTAAGCAGCTTGGTGTGAAGAAATCAACTGTGGGAGCAATTATTAGAAAATGGAAGACATACAAGACCACTGATAATCTCCCTTGATCTGGGGCTCCACGCAAGATCTCACCCCGTGGGGTCAAAATGATCACGACAACGGTAAGCAAAAGTCCCAGAACCACACGGGGGGACCTAGTGAATGACCTGCAGAGAGCTGGGACCAAAGTAACAAAGGCTACCATCAGTAACACACTACGCCGCCAGGGACTCAAATCCTGCAGTGCCAGACGTGTTCCCCTGCTTAAGCCAGTACATGTCCAGGCCCGTCTGAAATTTGCTAGAGAGCATTTGGATGATCCAGAAGAGGATTGGGAGAATGTCATATGGTCAGATGAAACCAAAACAGAACTTATTGGTAAAAACTCAACTTGTCGTGTTTAGAGGAGAAAGAACACCATACCTACTGTGAAGCATGGGGGTGGAAACATCATGCTTTGGGGCTGTTTTTCTGCAAAGGGACCAGGACGACTGATCCGTGTAAAGGAAAGAATGAATGGGGCCATGTATCGTGAGATTTTGAGTGAAAACCTCTTTCCATTAGCAAGGGCATTGAAGATGAAACATGGCTGGGTCTTTCAGCATGACAATGATCCCAAACACACTGCCCGGGCAACAAAGGAGTGGCTTCGTAAGAAGCATTTCAAGGTCCTGGAGTGGCCTAGCCAGTCTCCAGATCTCAACCCCATAGAAAATCTTTGGAGGGAGTTGAAAGTCTGTGTTGCCCAGCGACAGCCCCAAAACATCACTGCTCTAGAGGAGATCTGCATGGAGGAATGGGCCAAAATACCAGCAACAGTGTGTGAAAACATTGTGAAAACTTAGAGAAAACATTTGACCTCTGTCATTGCCAACAAAAGATATATAACAAAGTATTGAGATGAACTTTTGTTATTGACCAAATACTTATTTTCCAGGTTCCAAGGTTGTCATAGCCAGGAGCGGCACTGGGGTTAAGCTCCCAGTGCTCATAAAATGCTCCTTATGGCGTGCGTCTCGAAAAGCCTCTGACAACTAAGTCCAACTCCTAGCCTGCCCGTGTGGTTTAGTCTCTAAGCCCGGCGGAACTGCTTTTACTAATAGGAGAAGGGGCGAGGGCGGATCTCTGGCGCCTTAAAACCAGATGCTTCGGGTAGATGGTGGCTCGTCAACCTGGGAAGGTAGCCCATCTAGGGGAAGGTAAACCCTGATTTCAAACCTCTGCTGCCTTGCGGCATACCCGGTCACGGGAAAGGCTTCGGGAGTCAACCCTGAGGAAAAATCCGGAGTCGGAGCCCCTAAGGCAGCTCTATGTTGTGCTCAACATCGTTCTGGCAGCTCCTGCAACGGCGCTGGTGCCAAACTGTAGCAGCCCTGCTGTTCCTTTGGATTCATCAGTGACGTGGAGAGGGGAGACATGCTGCATGGGCAACATCTTGTCCTCCATATCTTCCTGCCCAGGCTTGAATCCTACCAACGCCCAACGCTGGAAGGTAGAACACCGGATCACTGGAGAGGACACTCCAGCTTCGCCTTTGGCGTAGACAAAACACGGGGAATGACAGTTACTGGTTATAAGCCACTGCTCAATTGGCGTAGAGCGTGGCACCAGGGGTTGTTCCCGACGGTGGGAGGGATCATCAGATCTCACTGGACAGCTACCGCCCGCCTCAAGCTGGGCAGCCCCCAGCCAATAAGGTGTTGTCCCGCCACAGCTTGCTTTCCTCATTGGGTGCATGGGGATAAGCAGAAATCCAAACAGCAGGCTGAGAACCTTCGCACCAGGCAAGACAATAAAACAAAAGAGACCAACTCTAAAACTGGGAACTTGGAACGTCCGCACTATGATGACAGGACTCGCTGCTAACCTCAAGGACATCAACGACACCAGGAAGACTGCCATCATCAATAATGAGCTGAAGAGACTGGGAGTGGATATCGCCACTCTCCAGGAAACACGGTTAGCTGATGCAGGCACACTGAGAGAGAAGGACTACACGTTCTACTGGCAGGGAAATGGCAGTGACGAACACAGGGAACACGGAGTGGGCTTCGCAGTGAAGAACACTTTGCTGAAGATGGTGGAACCGGGCAGCACTGGCTCTGCACGACTCCTCACCCTCCGCCTGAACACCACTGAAGGCCCAGTCACCCTCGTCAGTGTGTATGCCCCAACACAGACAGCCACACCAGAGGCAAAAGACGAGTTCTACGAGAATCTCGCAACAACTGTCAGGATCATCCCCAACTCTGAACAACTCATTCTCCTTGGAGACTTCAATGCCAGAGTGGGTGCTGACCACGACTCCTGGCCCTCCTGTCTTGGACCTTTTGGCGTGGGCAGAATGAACGACAACGGACAGCGGCTGCTCGAGTTCTGCACATATCACGATCTGTGCATCACAAACTCGTTCTTCAAGACCAAGCCCCAACACAAGGTTTCCTGGCAACATCCGCGCTCAAAGCACTGGCACCAGCTAGACTTGATCCTGACCAGGCGCACCTCACTGAAGAACGTGCTAATCACCCGTTCATTCCAGAGTGCAGATTGCGACACAGACCATTCATTGGTGTGTTGCAAGGTCAAGCTGCAGCTGAAGAAATTCCATCGTGCTAGACAACCTGGAAAGGCACGGATTGACACCAGCAAGATGGCCCAACCAGAACTTGTTGAGCAGTTTGCCTCCACCTTTGAGAAGGAACTTGGTGTACCACAAGGAGGAGAATCTGCAAAGCAGAAGTGGGAAGAGCTGCGAAACACCATCTACCGCACAGCCTTGGCTACCTTTGGGAGGAAGACCTCGAAGTCACAGGACTGGTTTGATGCCAAGTTGACCGAGATGACCCCCGTCATTGAAGCCAAGCGCTCAGCACTTGCTGAGTACAAGAAGTACCCAAACGAGAAGAATCTCCAGATTCTCAGGGCTGCGAGAAGCAAAGTTCAGCAGACTGCTCGGCGCTGTGCCAACGAGTACTGGACTCAGCTCAGCCAAGACATTCAAACCGCTGCCATAACAGGGAACATCCGTGGTATGTACGATGGCATCAAGAAAGCACTTGGTCCGGCTCAGAGCAAGACGGCCCCCCTCAAATCTTCCACTGGGGAGATGATCACAGAGAAGAACAAGCAGATGGAGAGATGGGTGGAACACTACTCCGACCTCTACTCTAGACAGAACACCGTGACACCGTCAGCCCTTGATGCCATCGACTGCCTGCCATCCATGGACGAACTTGACGCCGAGCCAACCATCGACAAACTCAGTAAGGCCATTGATAGCTTGGCCGCTAGCAAGGCACCCGGCAACGACGGCATACCCCCTGACCTGATCAAGCACTGCAAGACCGCCCTACTGCTGCCATTGCATGACGTCCTCTGTCAGTGCTGGAAGGAAGGTGCCGTACCACAGGACATGAGGGACGCCAAGATCATCACCCTCTACAAAAACAAAGGGGAGAGAAGCGACTGCAACAACTACAGGGGCATCTCCCTCCTCAGCGTTGTTGGCAAAGTCTACGCACGAGTTGTTCTCGTTCGTCTACAGAAGCTTGCCGAACGTGTCTACCCCGAGTCTCAGTGTGGCTTCCGCGCTGAGCGATCAACGGTAGACATGATATTCTCCATCCACCAACTCCAGGAGAAATGCAGAGAACAGAACATGCCTCTGTACGTCGCCTTCATCGACCTCACCAAAGCGTTTGATCTGGTCAGCAGAGAGGGCCTTTTCAAGATCCTGCCAAAGATAGGATGCCCACCAAAGTTGCAAAGCCTCATCGAATCGTTTCACACCAACATTCAGGGGATAGTGCAGCACGATGGCAACGTCTCAGAGCCATTCAACATACGCAGCGGAGTGAAACAGGGCTGTGTACTTGCGCCAACCCTCTTTGGGATTTTCTTTGCTATGCTCCTGAGGCATGCCTTCAGCACAGCAACAGAGGGAATCTACCTGCACACAAGATCTGACGGCAGGCTTTTCAACCTCGCCCGCCTGAAAGCCAGAACCAAAGTACGCGAGGCTCTAATCAGAGACATGCTGTTCGCAGACGACGCTGCAGTCGCAACCCACACACAGCAGGAGCTTCAAACCCTGATGGACCGCTTCTCCCAGGCATGCAAGGACTTCGAGCTTACCATCAGCCTGAAGAAGACTAACGTCTTGGCGCAAGGCACGGAAGCACCACCAACCATCACCATTGATGACTACAAGCTGGAGGTCGTGAATCAGTTCACGTACCTGGGGTCCACGATCAGCAACAAGCTCTCCCTTGATACAGAGATCAACAAGAGGATTGGAAAATCAGCCTTCACACTCGCTCGCCTCACCACACAAGTGTGGGAGAATCCCAAACTCTCTGTCAAGACGAAGATGGCAGTGTACAACGCCTGCGTCATCAGCACACTGCTCTATGGGAGTGAGACGTGGACAACATACGCCCGGCAGGAAAAGAGACTGAACTCCTTCCACTTGCGCTGCATTCGCCACATCCTGGACATATCCTGGCAGGACAAAGTGCCCAACACAGAAGTTCTGTCCCGCGCCGGCCTTCCCTCCATGTTCACTCTACTCAGGCAGCGCAGGCTCCGCTGGCTAGGCCACGTTCACCGTATGGAGGATGGCAGAATCCCCAAAGACGTCCTCTATGGAGAACTGGCAACTGGCAGGAGAGACGTTGGCCGCCCACAGCTGCGCTTTAGAGACGTCTGCAAGAGAGACATGAAGGCCCTGGATATCAACACAGAGCGCTGGGAGGACCTTGCAACGGACCGCTCCAAATGGAGAGGCACCCTGACCAGACAGCTCAAGGCGGGTGAAGAGAGACTGACTGCTGCAGCAGATGAAAAAAGGACCCGCAGGAAGAACCGCCACAGACCCAGCAGCACGGAGACCACCCACAAGTGTGACCTGTGTGACAGGGACTGTCATTCGCGCATCGGCCTGTTCAGCCACAGGCGGTGCTGTTCCAGCAGAGTAGACGTTTAGGATTCTCTTCCATGGTCATCATAGACCGACGGAGGCCGACGACTTATTTTCCACCATAATTTGCAAATAAATTCTTTAAAAATCAGACAATGCGATTTTCTGGATTTTTTTTTTCTCATTTTGTCTCTCATAGTTGAGGTATACCTATGATGAAAATTGGAGACCTCTCTCATCTTTTAAGTGGGAGAACTTGCACAATTGGTGGCTGACTAAATACTTTTTTACCCCACTGTATATATATATATATATATATATATATATATATATATATATATATATATAATGTAGATAAAAATAAAGGAGAAAGGATCCCTTATATGGAAATGTCCTTAAATTAAAAAGTTTTGAGAAGAAACTGGGCAGGTAAGTCATGACAGCTATGCTGCAAGGCATAAATACAGGGAACAGATTTTTAGAAGCATATTTTTACAAGACAAACAGTGTACTGCCTTAGGTTGTGTGTCCACCAAACGCGCTTTTTCCACTCTGGGTGACGGTATTCTATTCATTCTCTATGTAGTCCAGTGTTCACAGCACTAAGGACCCTCGGCACTGAAACACTTTGAGCGGTGGCTGTTTTTTTTTTTTTTTTTTGCAGCACTCAGAGCACTCAGCGTTGAAAAAAGTTCAACTTTTCAGACTGCAGCTGAGCTCGTCAATGTCAGACCTTTCTAAGCAGCCAATCAGGATTAAGGAAGGGCGGGACATGGGATGCCAATACAGTCTGTACCCAGACTCCTGTTTTCAGTGTCATCATATTTTGCATCTAGAGCTGCTACCAATGCTAGAACACATTTCCTGTCTATTGTTATTTAGAAACTGCTATTAAAAAATAAGTAGAAAGCCTGACCATATGAAAAGCGGAAGTGCTGAGCTGAGAGTGACAGGTGGTTGCTGGGACACAGGGCACAGATTTTTTTTTTTTTTTTTCCAGAGCGCAGTACACAAGCGGTGAAAAAAAAACAAAAAAAAAAACGCTCAGGGTGGTCGGTTGACAAAAAACGCATTTGGTGGACATGTAGCCTTAAGGTGGAAAAACATAGGTAAATCAAGAATAATCGCTAATAGATGTCTCAAGGAAATGGTTCAGTTTCTCCCTCCTAAAAATTCTGACACTGTACACTTAAAAACAGATTAGAAGACTTCCATAGTACCCGAGGCCTTTTATAAGCAATTTGAGGAACACGAATTTGTCTCAAATGCTTAGCAAGTCTGGGGAACAATAGCACCAGCTGTAAGGATCATCTTATTCTTGCACAGAGGGAACACAGAAAAAAGCTGAACTTTTATGACCTGTATGGCAGCTAGGGTGCTGCTGTCCTTTTTAAGAAGCTAGGTCATGAATACCCTTACGAATGGCTGCGACCACTGTACGAATAATTTTTGGACCATTTTGTATAGCCTTCTTAAGGCAGCCATAGGAGAATCTAGCATTCGTAGACCATAGGTTCATGGCTAGGTCGATGGTCTTGTCCAAGATTTCTACGAACGCTCCACGAAAACTCCTCATCATACACTGTATGAATACCTTAGGAACAACGTAAGAATTACGGAAGATGTTGGCCATAGGTATGCCTCAAGAACACCTTTAGTTATTCTTGAGGATACCTTACAGCGGTTGTAGGAAATGCTGATTTGTACAGCGTGCATACAGCAGTAGTGAGGCGTTCATAAGGTGGAAGTACGTCATTTATGAGACATTTGTGCTGACAAATGTGCCGAAAGCCGTAAGATCTTCCTACCAATGACTTGAGAGTGCCACAAGTTGCACAAAAATTTTCCTAAGATGGCAGTAAGTATGCCGTAGGAAGAATGTAAGAACTCTACGCCCATCATGCGACAGAAAAGCACCTCATTTCTCAAGAATGCCTCTTCAATTCTGCTCTTGTGAACTGAACAGAATGTATGCTTTTTTGATGTGTATTTTACTTATTCATTTTTGCAGATTAGAATAAATTTCTTGTATTTTTCTTATTTTTCTTAAAAAATCAATAAATGGGGGGGAAAGGAAATCAGTTTTCAAGGACACTGACTACATCCTATTATTATTTACTGAAAATGCTGCTTGCATGCACTCACTTCCTACAGAAACCACAAATCTGCTTGTGGCCTTGCATAGCATACCATATAATTACAAAGTAAATGTGTAAACTTGACAAATTTATGGAAACAAAGAGTTACCTTTTCTTCCTTGAGGTACTGTTTGTCAAAGTCCAGGGAGTAAAACTCAATGGGGACAGAGCAGGGGTTTTTCACAATGACTTCAGCTTGTACCTCGGTGCTGGCAGGGAGACAAGGCCCCAGCTCCAGCTCTGATGGGCAGAACTCGAGGTGCGGCAGTATACCCTGACCCTGGGCTGTGATGAACGCTTGCTTTGTGCTCTCAGCCACATGAACCCCTAGCCTCCTCTTGTAAGGGCACTAAAGATGACACACAGTTAATTAGCACTCTTTTCTTTTTGAATACTATTATCTCACTTAATGAAATGATTAAGCAGTAATATACAGTATATCACAGATATTCTGCTGTGGATTACACTTTTACATGAATAGATACACTTGTGCATGAGTAGATCTCTTACCCCCTCAAGAGGACTGAACTTGACATGGACATTGATCCTTTCACCAGGGGACAACACACCGGAGCATGGAATCATCTCAAACACCACTGGAGACGGCTGCGGCTTCTGTGCTCCTTTTTTACGTTCATACACAGTCAGCGCCTTACCAGAATGAATAAAAGCACAAATAGAAGTGGACCTGAGATTAAGTTAAGTCCCAATGGTTTTTTGAGGTGTTCCTCACTTAAACAGACATACCCAAAATAAATCTATTATAACTCCACAAGTTTAAGGTCTACATGCATAATTTTGGTCTCTATAGATAGGTAAGACCTCTCAGAATTTTCTCAGTTGGGGGCAGATTTACTAAGGCAGTGCAAATTAGTGAGTGTGCAATTTCGACAGGGCGCCTAAGGGAGTGGCCAATTTTTGCCAGTGAGCTACTAACGGCATGCAAAATTGTCAACACAGATATATTCACTTCATTTGAATGATGACAACCCATCCACCAAGAGCACTGCAAAACTGCACACAGGGTCATCAACACAGGCACAGCCAGTTCGGAGGAGCATTATATAGGAGTTTTTTGTGCAAAACCCAGTAAAGTAACTTATTGTTGTTTGTCATATTTCAAAGTTTTGATTTTCATTTCACATGGCAGACTTCTTTGTTTAATATGTATAAATTCAGTATTTGTATTTAGTTTAAAAAAAAGACTACTCATGAATAAGTTGATTATTTGACCAATGTGTTTATTTTACAAGGGGGGCTGAAAAGTTCATAGCTGTAAAATCTGACCAAATGTGATTTATTTTTCAGCATAGTCTCCCCTTTGGTCCACACACTTCTTCCATCCTTGTTGCAGCGCTTGGATCCCTGTGGTTGAAAAATAAACCATATCTGGTCAAATCTGACCAGTATGAACTTTTCAACTCCCCCTCGTATTAGCACAAGAACCGTCAAGATGGTCCAATGGAGACTCTGGTTTTATTATGTGAATAACTTTGTTTTAACTAAATCTACAGGTCTCCCAGTTCACAACTTTTTATAACACAGTTTCATTTATTCCTTGGACCGCCACAGCAGTGACATGATTTAAGACCAAGACCCAGAAGCAGACACTGATGGGAACGTTTGTGTAGTGTTTGACAGTAATTGTGCAAAGAGTTATGCAGCAAGGATTTGGCAAACCTGCAGGGAGAGAGCAGACACAATGGTGAGTATAAGAACAAGCAGATGATATTAAGGAGATAACTGTGCTTACAGGTCTCTCTGGAAGGTGAAGCTTGAATGTGAGGATAACCTTCTGGTGCAGGGAAGCTGGATGCCAGGTGGTGAATCCTGTGGAGCAGGAAGCTGCTGGGCTGAGCTCCCGAGGAAAACAGTGACAGGCTGGCCAGGCCTGAGTGTAGGGAAGAGGAGTGGAGGAAACAGTGAAGGTAAACAGTGGTAAGTTGACTTACTAGGGACAGAGAGGAATGTGCACAATCCGGGAAGCAAACAATCCAATCCGTGAGGTGGGCTCGGGGGGATCAGACAGGCAAGGGTCACGGCAGGTGAGTTTGAGTGTTCTTGGCTAGTAATATGGTGTTGTTGGACCAGAAGAGGTCCTCAGAATTGTGCACCCCCAGGAACTTGGTGCTGCTCACCCTCTTCACAGCTGCTCCATCGATGATCAGAGGGGGATGCTGTGTGTGTCCCCTCCTGAAGTCGAACACGATCTCTGGTTTTTTCCTTGTTCAGGAAGAGATTATTGTCTTTACACCACTGGAAAAGTTGGCTCACCTCATTTCTGTCGTTGGCCTCCTCGTTGTTTTTGAAGAGGCCCACCACCATCGTGTTGTCCGCAAACTTGATGATGTGGTTGGTGCTGTAAGCTGGTACATAGTCATGGGTCAGCAGGGTGAAGAGCAGCGGACTGAGCATGTACCCTTGTGGGGCCCCTGTGCTCAGTGTGATGGTCTTGGAGGTGTCGCTGCCGACCCGCATGTTCTGTGGCCTCTCTGTGAGAAAGTCCAGCACCCAGTTACAGAGAGAGGTTTTGAGTCCAAAGTGTCTGAGTTTTTGTATCAGGTGCTGGGGGATGATTGTGTTGAATGCTGAACTTAAGTCCAAGAACAGCATTCGCACTTAGGAGTTCTTTGAGTCTGGGTGGATGAGGGCTGGATGGAGAGCATCAGTGATGGCATCTTCTGTGGATCTGTTGACCTGTATGCAAACTGGGATGGATCGTGAGAGGGAGGAAGGATGGACTTGATGTTCTGCATGACTAGCTGCTCAAAGCACTTCATTATGATGGGTGTCAGTGCTACAGGCCGGTAATCGTTGTAGCTGGATGAGACGGGCTTCTTTGGGACTGGTGTTATGGTGGCAGTTTTGAGACATGTGGGGACAACAGCTTGACTCAGGGAGATGTTGAAGATGTTGGCCAGGACATTCTTGAGCTCCTCTGTACAGTCCTTCAGGACGCAACCCGGTATGTTGTCTGGTCCAGCTGCCTTGCGAGGGTTGATCCTGGAGAGGGCCCTTCAGCCAGATCCAGACTTAAGGCCTGCTCGTCTTGAGGAGGAGTGGTCTCCTGTGCTGATGTACTGCTTTGTAATTCAAAGTGGCCGAAGAAGTAATCTAGGTTGTTAAACAGTGTGATGTCACTTGCACAGGTCTGAGGTGTAGGTTTGTAGTTGGTGAGGGTCTGTATGCCACGCCAAAGGGCACGTGCATCTCTGGTGTTGCTGAAGTGGCCAGATATTTTCTTGTTGTACTGTCGTTTTGCCTCCTTGATGCCATGGGACAGGTTGGCCCTAGCTGTTTAGTCCTGCAGTGTCACCGGCCCTGAAGGCTGCGTCCCGAGCCCTCAGGAGCCTGTGAACCTCTGCTGTCATCCATGGATTTTGGTTGGCATGAACAGTGATGGTTTTGCAGTGAGTGACATCATCAATGCATTTTGTGGTGTATGCTACAACAACCTTAGTGTACTCCTCTAGGTTTGTGTGTCCATTGTGAGTGGCTACGTGCTTGAAAGTGTCCCAGTCTGTAGTGCTGAAGCAGTTTTTCAGAACATCAGAGGCCCCGTCTGCCCACACACATACCTGCTTTTTTGTTGGTCTGATTGTTTCACTCTGGGTTTGTATGCCGGTCTTAACAGGATGGTGATGTGATCAGAGAGACCCGGGTGGGGAAGGGGGGCTCTGTATGCTTTCTTGTAAGTTGTGTACACCAGGTCCAGCAAATTGTCTCCTCTTGTTAGAAAGTCTACATGTTGGTGGAGGTTTGGTAGGAGGGCCTTTAAATCTGCATGGCTGAAGTCTTCTGCTGTGATGAGGAATCCATCTGGATGCACTGTTTGTGTCTCACTGATGGCCTGATAGAGTTCTTTTAGTGCTTTACTCCTCTCACTGAGGGCAGTGGGTGGGGCATACATGGTGACTAGTAAGACAGATAAAGATTCTCTGGGAATGTAAAAGGGCTGGCACTTGATGATCATAAACTCCACCAATGGAGAACAGTGTTTGTGCACAACAGTTGCATCATGGCACAAATTATCACTGATGTAAATACAGACGCCGGTTCCAAGGTTGTCATAGCCTCGTGGGCTTAACCCCAGCGTCACTGGGGTTAAGCTCCCAGTGCTCATAAAATGTTCCTTACGGCGTGCGTCTCGAAAAGCCTCTGACAGCTAAGTCCAACTCCTAGCCTGCCCGTGTGGTTTAGTCTCTAAGCCCGGCGGAACTGCTTTTACTAATAGGAGAAGGGGCGAGGGCGGATCTCTGGCGCCTTAAAACCAGATGCTTCGGGTAGATGGTGGCTCGTCAACCTGGGAAGGTAGTCCATCTAGGGGAAGGTAAACCCTGATTTCAAACCTCCGCTGCCTTGCGGCACACCTGGTCACGGGAAAGGATTCGGGAGTCAACCCTGAGGAAAAATCCGGAGTCGGAGCCCCTAAGGCAGTTCTCTGTTGTGCTCAACATCGTTCTGGCAGCTCCTGCGACGGCGCTGGTGCCAAACTATAGCAGCCCTGCTGTTCCTTTGGATTCATCAGTGACGTGGAGAGGGGGGACATGCTGCATGGGTAACATCTTGTCCTCCATATCTTCCTGCCCAGGCTTGAATCCTACCAACGCCCAACGCTGGAAGGTAGAACACTGGTGCGCATCGGCCTGTTCAGCCACAGGCGGTGCTGTTCCAGCAGAGTAGACGTTTAGGATTCTCTTCCATGGTCATCATAGACTGACGGAGGCCGACGACCTCGAAATACAGACGCCTCCCCCGCGCATCTTCCCTCCTTCCTTGAACACTCTGTCGCCATGATAGCATATTAGCCCTGCTAACTGAATGTCTAGTGAGCATATGTTGGCCAGAATGAGGGAAGGAATTGGAAGTCTGTGTGGGCTAGCGGTTAGCTTTATTCGGATACTTCCGCGTTTACCTCTCTTTTGTCGCTGCTCACACCGTCTGCAGCGTCTCCATTTGGGATGAGATACAGCAGCTGAGTCCGGGGCTGTGGAGGTCTGGTAGAGGAGATCTAGGCCACTGAGTTCCTCTGTAACGCTCTGATCCAAGATGTAATGTTTGGACATATTCCTTATCTTCAGAAGACTGTGGCGACTGTAGCTTATGTGCAGCATCATATATGTACATTAAAAACATGAATATACACTTAGGCATAATTTAAACAACACTAAATGGCACAAAACACAAAGAGAGGCTGCTGCGTGTTCACGTGCCATCTAGTGGTTATGGTTATGGATACAAATTCATTTTGTAGGCTATATATAAACAAATGAAATAAAATAAAATGCTCTGTCGGCTGATGTACAGTTCAGCACAACACCAATCTCTGTGAGATTGTTTTTGTTCATATAATCTGTTCTGTCATGCCAAATAAAGTTACTCGCAGAGAGAAGATTCTGTCTCTTCGGCCATGTCCCCTCGGTTCTTGCTGGTGTCTCCTGGCACCAATGACTGCTGTCATGTCAGGCGCACATGAATTAAGACATGCTTTTTTGGGGTGTTAAATCCTGGCGCAATTAGCAGGAAATTGACAACTGCAAACCTTAGTAAATCACCTTGCGCCAGTCATTTAAATATTCTCCTCCCTCAAATTTGCTTCAAAATGACAACTACAAATACAAATGCAATGAGGCCAGGTGCAGAATTAACACAGTCCACACCTTTCCATTGCTAACTTTGCCCTGCGCTCTTTAGTAAATCTCGACAGTAGTTTTTAACGCCAAAACAGGGTTTTTGCAATGGCCCACCATGTTAGTAAATCTGCCCTTAGTATTGTATATTTTACTATAAAACACCATTACAACAACAAATTTATCTGCAGAGATGCCACTGAGTCAATTAGGCAACTTCTTGACTGCAACTGGACCAAATTATATACAACTGACACTTTCTGCACAGATTCTGCACAGTTTTTCAATGACAAAAGGACCAGGCAAACTCTATATACTTTTACTATATAAAATAAATTTACAGAATTAATATTTTGAAATATAAATTAAAATGTAAACAATGTAAAACAAGGTCAACTGTACATGTCATACATCTTTGGAAAGCTCACGAGATGCAGAACAATGTCAGATTGATGTTTTAATTTGCAGTACCACTGTTAAACCACCAGATAGCAGCAAAAGACAGTGTCTGCATTGACACTTTTTTGGACCCAACAGAGGGACCCATCCATTGGGATTAAGGGGTGAATGACATTACTCAAGATTTTTAGTGGCATGTCAATGTAAATGGTCATACATTCTTAAAAAGGCTTCACCTCCTCAGCTATGCTCCACTGGCAATCCACAGGCTCAGGGTTTAGCAGCTGCAAGGCCTTCAGCTGATGGGACAGAATTGGTAAATACAAGTAAAAGTAAATATAGGTTAGCATTATCTTGTTAAAACACATTGACACAAAAAGCCAAATACTACATACTGGAAGTGCACAATGTTCTTCTTGTTCTTCTTTTAGATTTGATTGGTGGTTGGCAACCAGCTTACAGGTGCATTACTGCCACTGACTTGATTATCATCACTCTATACGTATCTTTGTATCAGGAGTTCTTATAAGGAGTTCTGAACAACTCGTGTGAAAAAATTATCCATCCTTGGACTGTGCAACTGTTACCATGGCACCAGAGGTGTGGTATTCAGTAAGCATTTGTGTTCTTCTTCTTCTTTTTTATATTTGATTGGGGGTTGGCAACCAGCTTACAGGTGCATTACCGCCACTGACTTGACCATCATCATTCTATATCTTTGTATAAGGAGTTATTATAAGGAGTTTGGAACAACTCCTTATGTGTGAAAAAATTACTCAGCGGCGTCTTGACTTTTAATGCCCGGGTTTATGCTGTACCTCCGCTTTGCATGTCTGCTCGACCGTGAGGCTTGTGTGATGAAAATTACATCATCGTCTCCACTCTACTAGGCTCTGCAGCTGAGCATGTCCAGCCCAAATTTTGTGACTGTGATGCCTTGGCACGTTGACTACGCATGCGTATGATTGAACCTCCCATTTAAGAGGTGGCGCTACTGACACAGCACAGTGTCAAAGTAGACAAAGAAGACGAAGACAGCAGACATGACAACAGACACATTATTAAAGTATGCTGATGATTCAGCTATTGTCAGTCTCCTTCAGGATGGTGGGAGTGGCCACGGCCCAGTAGTTGATGATTTTGTTCACTGGTGTGAGGATTCCTACCTGCAGCTGTTCACGACAAAAACTAAAGGTATGATTATTGACTTTAGGAGGAAAACTCACTGGGACGAAGTCACTGTACTAAAAGGTCAGACCATTGAATGTGTGTAATCTTACAAATATCTTGGGACGATTATTGATAGTAATTTAAACTTTGAAGAGAACTGTGAAAGGGTGTGCAAAAAGGGTCAGCAACATTTGCATTGTTTAAGGAAACTCGCACACTTCCAAATTGACCAAACCATAATGACAATGTTTTATCGGGCTTTTATTGAATCTGTTTTATCCTTTTCTTTAGTGTCATGGTTTGGTCAGATAAAATTGAAACAGAGGAAATCCTTAGACTAGGTAGTTATATGGTCCAGTCATTTGCTTGGTGAGTCACAGCTGAGCCTGACATCCCTGTACATCAGACAGGTACAGGGGATTGCTACATCCGTTTTAAATGATGACTCCCACCGTTTGCACTGCCACTTTCAGCTTCTTCCCTCCAGACGGAGGAGGTTTGCTGTCCCAAAATGAAACTACAAAACTACAAAAACAGCTTTGTTCCAGCTGCTGTCAAAGAGTTGAACAAGATGTAGCAATATATTGCACATAATTTAGTTATCTATTTATTAATTTTTATTTTATATTTGTTTATTTTTGTAGGTTTTTTATTTGGGTTTCAAATCTTTTATTGGGTTTTAGACTTTTATTGAGTTTTTTTAATCTCTTTGACTTAGTTTTTAACTTTTTTTAATATGACCCTTCTCTCTTCTCTCTTTGTTTTTTCTCTTATCTCTTTGTCTTATGTCCTGATTGGTGGAGCCTTGAGTACTTTTATCGTGTTTATAGTCAGCTTCATGTGTGCCTATGTTTGTGTTCATGTTGAATGTAATTGTGGTTTGTAAATATGTGTCTAAAAGGATGTTACCTGACTGCAAAACAAATCTACCTGCGGGTACAAATAAAGTAACCTGAACCTAAACCTGAACCTGAAGAGGAAGATGAGAATAAACATACATGAATCATTCTACAGCAGCTTGAGTGGGGAAGAGCATTGAAAAACAATAATTCGAGCAGCTTAACAGAAAATTGAATCAATATTTGAGAAGAAACTGCGTGAAGAAGCCAGCTGTTATTCGCACTTACTCAATTCATCACTTACAGCTGTGGACAAAATTGTTGGTACCCCTCTGTTAATGAAAGAAAAACCCACAATGGTCACAGAAATTACTTGAATCTGACAAAAGTGATAAGAGATAAAAAAAATCTATGAAAATTAAGCAATGAAAACTAGACAATGCTTTTGAATTGTGGTTCAACAGATTTACTTGAAAAAACAAACTCATGAAATAGGCCTGGACAAAAATGATGGTACCCCTAGAAAAGATTGAAAATAATGTGACCATAGGGACATGTTCAACCAAGATGTGTCCTCTAATTAACATCACAGGTGTCTACAAACTTGTAATCAGTCAGTCGGCCTATTTAAAGGGTGACAAGTAGTCACTGTGCTGTTTGGTGACATGGTGTGTACCACACTAAACATGGACCACACAGGAAGCAAAGGAGGGAGTTGTCTCAGGAGATTAGAAAGAAAATTATAGACAAGCATGTTAAAGGTAAAGGCTATAAGACCATCTCCAAGCAGCTTGATGTTCCTGTGACTACAGCTGCACATATTATTCAGAAATTTAAGATCCACGGGACTGTAGCCAACCTCCTTGGACGTGCCCGCAGGAGGAGACGGATAATACGAATGGTAACAAAAGAGCCCAGAACAACCTCTAAACACATTCATGGTGAACTCCAAGGTCAAGGTACATCAGTGTCAGTTTGTACCCTCCGTCGTTGTTTGAGCCAAAGTGGACTTCATGGGAGACGACCAAGGAGGACACCACTGTTGAAAACAAATAATAAAAAAGCCAGACTGCAATTTGCCAAACTGCATGTTGACAAGCCACAAAGCTTCTGGAAGAATGTCCTATGGACAGACGAGACAAAACTGGAACGTTTTGCCAAGGCACATCAGCTCTATGTTCACAGATGCAAAAATGAAGCATACCAAGAAAAGAACACTGTCCCTACTGTGAAACATGGAGGAGGTTCTGTTCTGGGGCTGCTTTGCTGCATCTGGCACAGGGTGTCTTGAATCTGTGCAGGGTACAATGAACTCTCAAGACTATCAAGGTATTCTAGAGAGAAATGTGCTGCCTAGTGTCAGACAGCTTGGCTTCAGTCGCAGGTCATGGGTCTTGCAACAGGATAATGACCCAAAACACACAGCTAAAAAGACCCAAGAATGGCTAAGAGCGAAACATTGGACTATTCTAAAGTGGCCTTCTATGAGCCCTGATCAAATCCTATTGAACATCTGTGGAAGGAGCTGAAACATGCCGTCTGGAGAAGGCACCCTTCAAACCTGAGACAACTGGAGCAGTTTGCTCATGAGGAGTGGGCCAAAATACCTGCTGAGAGGTGCAGAAGTCTCAATGACAGTTACAGAAATCGTTTGATTGCAGTGATTGCCTCAAAAGGGCAGTGCGGTGGCGCAGTGGTTAGCACTGCGGCAGCACAGCAACTCACCCTTGGCCATGGGATCCCTGGTTCGATCCCAGCCCCTGACCAACAGTGATCTGTGTGGAGTTTGCATGTTCTCCCCGTGTCTGCATGGGTTTACTCTGGGAGTTCTCCGGTTTCCTCCCACAGGCCAAAAACATGCAGGTTAGGTTAATTGGAGACTCTAAAATGGCCCTAGGCGTGAATGTGTGTGTGAATGGTAAAGGGATAGCGCCGTATAATGGCTGCTTCATCCATCCAGGTGGATGCCCTCAATTTCCCCTCTGGGGATCAATAAAGTATACAAAATCAAAATCAAATCAAATCAAAAGGTTGTGCAACAAAATATTAAGTTAAGGGTACCATCATTTTTGTCCAGGCCTGTTTCATGAGTTTGTTTTTTTAAAATAATTGTGTTGAACCACAATTCAAAAGCATTGTCTGATTTTCATTGGTTAATTTTCATAGAATTTTTATTTATTACCACTTTTGTCAGATTCAAGTTATTTCTGTGACCATTGTGGGTTTTTCTTTCATTAACATAGGGGTACCAACAATTTTGTCCACGTGTGTGTGTGTATATATATATATATATATATACTGTATATGTATAATTCAAGAAATCTCTGTCACGATGTCACAATCATAGGACTTTGTGTTGCCATGGTAACCATGTCAAAGATCAAAGGCAGGTTTCATAAGACTCGCTATGATATCAAAGATCAAAGGCAGGCATCACGGTGTGACATCATTAAAGATCAAAGGCAGGCATCACTGAACGAGTGGTGATGTCAAAGATCAAAGGCAGGTTTCATAAGACTCGCTATGATATCAAAGATCAAAGGCAGGCATCACTGTATGACATCATTAAAGATCAAAGGCAGGCATCACTGAACGAGTGGTGATGTCAAAGGTCAAAGGCAGGCATCACTGAACGAGTGGTGATGTCAAAGATCAAAGGCAGGCATCACTGAACGAGTGGTGATGTCAAAGATCAAAGGCAGATTTCACCATGGTTACTGTTGCCATGGTAACAGTAACTTTCTATAGGTATGCAGCATCACTCATGACCATAGCACTCGCTATGATATCACCAAAGATCAAAGGCAGTCATCACTGAATGAGTGGTGACGTGCTTGCTTACACTTGCTTTCTACGGGCATGCAGAAATACTTGCTTATACTTGGTTTCTATGGACATGCACAGGTATGCACTAGTCTTTAAAACAATACAAGAACCTTTCAGAGCATTGGCACTACCTATACAAGGGGGGCTGAAAAGATCATAGGCTGAAAAGTTCATAGTGGTCAAATTTGACCAAATGTGGTTTATTTTTCATCATAGAGTCCTCTTCGGTCCACACACTTCTTCCATCATTGCTGCAGCACTTGGATCCCTGCGATTGAAAAATAAACCACATTTGGTTAAATTTGACCACTATGAACTTTTCAGCCTATGAACTTTTCAGCTCCCCCCGCCTTCCCCGTAGGGCTGGGGTGAAACTACAAATGATGGTTATGTGCATGCATCAAATGCTTGGCCTAGTAGTAAAAAAAGGAGTATATATACAACCGCGTGTCTACCAGCCTCGTCTAAAAGTGGACACGCATCTGAGCGCACCAGAGCGGAGGTGTAGCATAAACAAGGTTTAAGCAGTTTACTGCTTTAATTATAGCCTAAATACAAGTTTCAATGGGCCTCATGCAAGGTACTAACGAAATTTAGCAGTGGTCCAGACTAGTGGGAAGAGTTTTGTGTTGACAGTTTGCTGTTATTCTAACCTTAGTTATACTAAATGGCTATGTCTGTCTATAAATGCAATGAATCTCTGTCTGAGTGTGTGTCTGTTCCTCACATATCTACCAAACCGCTCGTCAGACTGGCCTAAGATTTTATAAGTGCTTTGCTGAGGTTACGAGGGTGTGTGCATCGCCGAGTATGGAGTTGTTCTGTCAAAATATGTAATTTTTATCAAAAAAAGTTTAGCCACTGCTCCATTTCCTCATGCTCTGGCTTCTAGAAGTGTGGGCGGGGTTTTGGATTGACTCTGTACTGACTGGATAATACGTGGCATCACGACCAGTCGCTCAACACAGTGCTCACTGGACAAAACAGGAAGTGAAAAGTGACAAATTTGACCAGAAAAAAAGAATACTGAAGATTTAATGCTTAAAAAATTATACTATAATGTTGCTGTGATTGTGTAGGTCTAAAGGATAATTTGGGGAGTGCCAGCAGGGACCCGGAGTTTGACAAAGAACACCAGTGTTGGAGAAGCAGCATGCAGACCATGATCCTTTGCAGGAAAGCAAGCCCAGCCCCCTGGTCAGCTGTAGACACAAGGACTGCAAGTCCCCGATAGCGCTCCTCTCGGTGTGCTCACACGGCTATCTAAAAGTTAAAAGTTAATAACAATACTGCCATGACTGTGGAGCAGAATGCCAGATCAATTGCATATCCTATGCGGCCAACTACAGTATTCATGATTTGACTAAATGACGACCGTGACCAAACAGGACACAAAAATGCCCAACTAACAAAATAAATCATTTTTATTTAAATATTTACTGGCAAATGGCCAACACTGATGCAACAGTTGCAGCCAAACATGTAATTCTGCTGTGTATAATAATGTTCTGTGTTTTGTACTTAATTTTGCTAAAATATAAAAGGATGCACTAGAATGGGTCTCAAATATTTGTAAATGTGTCCTGTTATAATGGTGACTGAACAACTCTCATTCCCCAAAGTGTAAGATTCACTGTTATGGATATAAGTCATAAAAGATCACAGAAATAAGTGATCTGACAAAAAAAACAAGGATTCCGAAACAGTCGCTAATATTGGATGTCCCATTCATTTTCAATAATTAGGTATTCTGTAATTAATATTCACACAATCAAATAAATGACATTCAGTCCCTTTTATATTTGTCAAAGTCTAACGTGTGATTGCCTACATATAGGCTACACCTCTTTGTATTCCACTTTCAAACACAGCCTACACTGGGGCCTGTAAAGCCTACTTGCTTTCTATGGGCAATGCACAAGTATTTTATACGTCTGAATCAAGTATAACAGCGTAAACCTTATAAACTTAATTAGTTGACAAGATTTTATACATTGATCCTGGGGCAGCGCCTTGACCCAATGGAGGAGGGAGAGAGAAGGATGGTGGCTAAACTGTCATCTCTGCTGCAGTCCTAGTCCCACCCTATGCAGGACATACTGAACGCACTGAGGAGCTCATTTAGCAGTAGACTACATCATTCTAGATGCGCGACCGAGAGGTTTCGCAGGTCCTTCCTACCTACGGCTGTCAGACTGTATAACCTAAGCAGGGCTGCTCGCAGAGATAGCAAAAAAACGTGACAACCTAATAGTATTGAATGCAAAAGGTGCAACAGACTTACACAAATGGTCCCCTCCAGTATACAACTAGGACAATATCAGTCGCTATGGAGGGTGACAATATGTATAGGTACATATTCATACCATGTAGGGTAACTAAATAGACGGTTATGCTGTTTAGTCCATCTAGCTACAGTGCTCTGCACTGTGTGTGTATATATATATATATACAGTATATACTGTATATATTTATATATTTGTGTACATACTGTATGTATATTCACTGCTCTTATTTTCTTATCTTCTAAATCATTGCTCTGAGTGTTGCTATCCCTGTGCTGTTGCAATCCTGGAATTTCCCCATTGTGGGACTAATCAAGGCTTATCTTATCTTATCAAGTTATAATTGAAATAAATAATTAAAAACAGTATCATTCCATCAACGTCCAAATCGTATCAGATGCAAAATATAAGACTCTAAACATAGCTGGGGCAGTGCACAGCTTTGTTAAAAACTCTTGTTTTCTCACAAATTTAACTTTTTCCCATAAATTAGCAATTTTTGTTATTTAAATTTGAGGTTTTTTTTCTTACAAATTTGTAATTTTTTTCAAGAAAAGTTTTTTTTTTGGTAAATTCTGTAACTTTATCGTAAAGTTGCGCCTTTCTTCTTGTGAATGTGTGAAATATTTCTCAAAAATTTGCCAGAGTTACCTTTGAATACCAATATCAATACAAAAGTAACTTAAAAATATCCAAAGACATTAATGTTTGACACTAGTACAAAACCAACTAGATGTGATCCCGTCACGATCACACAGCACATTTTATTGTGTTAGAAATACTGTACCAGCCATGACGATTGATTACCTGACACATGCCACACTGCACCATGTCGAATTCCAGGACATCACTTGAAACGGTGATGGATGGCATGGCAACTACAGCACACAGACGGACCTGCACCATGGGACCATATGCAACCTGTGAAACCAAACAAAATTATTCCAGAAACAAAATAATACGGTTACTATTCCAGGTGAGAACTGAAAGCCACAATGATTTTGAAATTATACACTTAATTTTACATGAAAATATATTCACTGGTACTGTATATACCTGTACATATGTGTTCGGCTGTAGGTACCTGTATTGGCATGATGATGCTCTTGGCCCCTGACATCAGGTTAGCACTCTGAGGATCAAATTTAACTCTGAAAGTCCGAGTCTCCTTGCAAGGCAGGTTTTTTACTCTTTCAAATTCTGCCGTAAAACCTGTGAAGAACCAACTACATAGTCAGAGCTGTTTTATATTATGAACACAAACTAAGACATTCATTCGACATTCTTGATTTAGATGAATGTTGCAGTTAGAGATCAATATTAAAAATGCTGGAGTATCAGTCAAGATCACCTATTGATCAATTTCTGGACTCTGGGGCTGTATTACAACGTGGTCCATAATCAGTTTTCACTGACTGCAGAACACGTTTGTGGGTGTTTACAAGTTCATTTCTTTATCACAGCAGCACAACAAATTTTCCGTTGGGTGCAAGGTGTACGTAAAAGAGGCTGGTTTAATTCTTCAATTGTGTTTTTTTGATAATTCAGTCCAAAGCACTCCTGTCCATCCCTCAGAGTACATTATCTAAAGTGAACTCTGATCATGACGGCTTGTATAAGATGGATTTTGTACTGACTAAAGGATGTGCAGGTGAGCGAAAATGCACGTGATAGTAATGGTGCTTGGCAATAAGGAAGACAACAATCACAGCTGATGCCCAGTTAGTTATTTTTGAGAGAACAAGCGGGAAAGAGATAATGCTGGGCTGAAAAATAAAGCTGAAAGGTTTAATGCAGTGCACACGGCTGCACCTCACAGACATGAATGGGTTTGAAACTTCAGGAAAAGAGGATGATACCTGTGCAAACTAGGGGGGCGGCTGTGGCGCAGGTGTAGTGTGGCCGACTACTGATTGGAGAGTCAGGTGATCGATTAACGCTCTGTCTGCAGTCTGCATGTTGAAGTGGCCTTGAGCAAGACAGTGAACCCCCAGTTGCTCCTGGTGGGTCAGGCCAGTGCCTGTGCATGGCAGATCCGGCGCCATCAGTGTGTGAATGTGTATGTGAATGGGTGGATAGCAGGATCTGTAAACTGCTTTGGTCATCTAGAGATGAGGAAAAGCGCCAAATAAGTGAACTTTATTTACAATTTATAACTTTCATAAAATGGAAGGATCATTAACGGTGGCAAGGAAGTCACTCTCAGCCTGTGGGGAGATGGAGTGCTCCCTCTCCTGTTGCTTTCGCCAACCGACTGCCCCCCCCCCCCGGTCTTGTGCGGGGATCTGCCAAGGCTTGTGGCTCTCTTAGTCCCTCGGGGGGGGGGGGGGGCAGCGTCCCGTCTGCTGCTAACCCCAGCCACAAACTCTTGGCGGCCCCTCATGGGGGCTGGCAAATAGGAGTTGGGATATCCGAAGCTCAAAAATCCCGACCATAAGAGCGCAGTGCGGCTGGAAACCCGGGGGTGCACGGCTGCAGTCAGATGTGGACACATCTCCTGTCTCTCTGGGGAGTTACCATGAAAAGTAAAACCCTGTTCATTCATTCCTTCAGTCCCCTAAAAATAAACACATTAATGCCTAATAAGTCCGTGATGAAAATGAAAATGTGGATGGAATAAAAATCTTCATACTGGCACACCTCCCCCCGTGTGCCGCATCCACACCAGAATGCACATGCTCCCTGTTCATTCCCCTAAAACATCATACATTAATGCCTATTCTATAGATTCTTACGGTAAGTCTGCAATTAAAATGAGAATCCATCCATCCATCCATCCATCCATCCATCCATCTTCTTCCGCTTAATCCTTTTCGGGTCGCAGGGGGGCTGGAGCCTATCCCAGCATCTTTGGGCGAGAGGCAGGGTACACATGGATAGATTGCCAGTCCATCGCAGGGGTGGATAAAATTTTTAAAAAAAACTTTAGTGTATCCTCATGTAAGTAAAATGACAGGTACACAGGGCGTCCACAAAGTCTATTTTCAATTTAAAAAATTTATTACAAAAGCAATTGATGAGATATGTTAATCAGATTTGTTCTATGTACTCAGTGGTTATCAAAGTTTTTAATCACATTGGATTTGTGCATTTCAGGTTGTCAAGTGGTGGCCCTCACGAGCCACCATAAGACGCCACACCGTCACCAGAGAGTTGTGTTAGTGTCTTTATTCACGGTGAATTCACAATAATACAAGCCGCTGAGGCTATGACACATAGTCTACACACACAGGGAGGTGTAAGGCTAACAAGCTCACTCACGGGTCCACAGGATAAGACAGTCATGCCACAGATGACCAATAAGACGATCACACACGATCAACGACGACACTGCTGTAAGGATGCAGCCGGTTTAAGAAGCCGGCCGCTAACGACCACAAATGGAAAACAGCTGTTCAGGCCTTGACAGCTGAGCGGAAGCCTCCCCGAGCGCTGTCACAATAAGAGCTTGGAGACCCAGGATAATAACGCCGCTGTTAAAGCCTGACAGGAATGATGGATGGCCCGAGCGCGAATAATAATAGCGCTCGGATCATAACACAGGTACCCTGTTGATGAAATAGGTTCTGTTAAATAAACCCCTTGTGGTGGTCTGGGCTGGATCAAACCAGGCCACACTTTGTTGTCTTCGGTATTTATTATCTGTCTTCATTATTATCTTCGTTGGGGTTTTATTTCCATCTTGGTCTCATTACTATTATTATTATTATTCTCCATCACCAGCTACATTTGTATGTTGTTTGGTTTTTCCTGTTCATCATTTGTTTTTGATTGGGCTTTTATTTTGACAGTGTTTGTTTACTTCCTTTTGAGCACAGCTTATCCTTATGTCATTCATTATTGGTCAGGGCTGTTGCTCATTAGTCTCATTATTCATTCATTCATTCATTCATTCATTCATCTTCTTCCACTTAATCCTTTTCGGGTCGCGGGGGGCTGGAGCCTATCCCAGCATCTTTGGGCGAGAGGCAGGGTACATCCTGGACAGATCGCCAGTCCATCGCAGGGCCAACACAGAGACAGACAACCATTTACTCTCACAGTCATACCTAAGGACAATTTAGAATCCCCAGTTTTTTGATGCCAATTAGCCTAACTTGCATGTCTTTTGGCATGTGGGAGGAAACCGGAGAAATCCCAGAGTAAACCCACGCAGACATGGGGAGAACATGCAAACTCCACACAGATCACTGTTGATCGGGGGCTGGGATCGAACCCAGGATCCCCCAGCCAAGGGTGAGTTGCTGTGCTGCCGCAGTGCTAACCACTGCGCCACCGCGCCGCCCTAGTCTCATTATGTACGCCCCTCTGGGGCAGATGAACAGACTCACTCGCGGGGTGAAGTTGAAGCATTTAATTGAATTTAATGAAAGTAAACTGCAGCATGAAAGCTGAACATAAAGTAACACATTACAGCTGAAACTGATACACTGGGGAACAGAACCCAAACAGCAAATAACAGTTGGTGCAGGAATGCTGAGGGACAAAACCCGGACAGCAAATGGCAGTAATAATAAGTGAGACACACAAACAACGATACTCACAACAGAAAGTAATGACGAGGACCCAACCAAGGAATGAAGGAGTGAAACCCAGTAAACAGGAATGAACATAATGAGACTATTCATTCCTATTTATTGGGTTTCACTTCCTTCATTCCTCAGTTATTTTGGCAGGAATAGGGTGATCTAATTGGACAAGTGGGCTGAACAATTCAACTGAATTTATATTAACTAGTACATACCCGTGCATGCCCATAGAAACTAAGTATAAGCAAGTATTTCTGCATGCCCATAGAAAGCAGGTGTAAGAAAGGGTGTAAGCAAGCACATCAGCACTCATTCAGTGATACCTGCCTTTGATCTTTCATGGTGTCATAATGAGTCCTATGATCATTGATGATGTCATAGGCAGTCCTATTATCGTAAGGCATGCCTGCGTTTGATCTTTGATGTCCTGTGTCCTATGATCTGTGATGATGGCATAGCGAGTCCTATGATGCCTGCATTTGATCCTGGTTTAAATTAGTGTGTCCTATTCTTAATTGGGTGATGAGTATCTCTTCTTTCCCGTTTCTGGCAACTCCCTTTCTGCTTAAAGTGCTGTGTCCTATTGGTAATTGGGTAATGAGTATCTCTTCTTTGGTGAGTGATAGTCTATATGACATCATAAAGACATCAAGGAAGGCATCATAGGACATCATGCCTATATCATAGGTAGTCAGTCGTATTGTCTGTATGACGGCATCGCGAGTCCTATGTTGCATGATATGTTAGGATCATCATAGGACATCATGCAGTCACCATAGGCCGTCCCATGATGTGCTATGATCGTGACACACAGACATGATGTACTGCTTCAGATGGGTGTGGTTTAAAGTAGTGCGTCCTATTGTAGTGATTCCTGCGCTCTGTATGCCGTCATATAGACATCCTTCTGAGATCATAGGAACAGCAGCCTTACGGTTTATCTGACGTCATATAGAGTTCCGTTTATGTGACGTCATGTAGACATCCAGTAAACATCCTATGAACACCAACATCATAGGAACATCATAGGATATCAGGCAGACCTGTGCATGCCCGTAGAAACCAAGAAACCAGAGAACCCAGAGAAAATCAGCGCTTTGCTTGGCATTTTACACATTTGTAGTGTAGACTGGCATTCGTCAAGGTTACACATTTGCCGTCATGTAGGCATGGCGAGTCGTCCTATGATGCCTGAGTTCATAGGACGCGTTATGATGATGAGGCAGAGATCATAGGCCATCCTATGATGTCCTAGAAACTTGCTTTAAAGTCTGTCGTATCCTATGCTGGTGAAGGGTGTCCTCCTGTCTCAGACAGGTGCAATGTACTGCTGGACCCTCAGGTGTTTCATCTTCATGGGATCTTCTCTGACGTGCAGCAGTTGTCGTCATTCTATTGCTCTCCATCTGGTGGGTCTTCTTCTTCGTTGAGACCACTGGCAGAGGGATAGGTGCGTCGTAATTCCAGTTCATGGACAGGATCATTACTACAGTACTACACTCGATCTTAGCCAAAAGGCCGAGAAGCGATCATGAAAATAGATTTGAGTAAGAAGAGGCTTTCTGGCATGGACTCACTGTATATGACATCATAAAGACATGAAGGCAGGCTTGATGTATATGACATCATGAAGACAATCGCGAATTGTCCTATGATGCCTGAGTTCATAGGACGTCCTATGATGTTCAGGCAGAGATCATAGGCCATCCTATGATGTCCTATGAACGTGACAGACACACACAGACACAGAGATTTCTTGCTTTTATAGAGTGATTTAGGTTTAATGCAATATCATGTGGATAATTTGTCTTCACATTAGTACGTGTGTGTGTGTGTGTGAGACGTGATGCAAAGCGTAAAAAACAGACAATGCACTGACAGAAACTAACAAAAGCACTGGCGCAAGGTGGGAAGTGCGGTGCAAGAGGCTGCTGTTGACTGTCAAGATAGAGCCCTTCGTATTTGGATTGTAAGGACAGTGTATGTCTAAATTTTCTTCCCAGACCTCTTGGAGTGCGTTCAATTTCAGTTTCCTGTATTTTTGCATTTTACTGCACATACAATCTGGAAACATGTCTCTTCGCTTCCTCTTTTCAGGATGTAAGATGCACCCGTATGAGTAGAACCTCGGACAGACATTGTCACATCCTGACATCGTGACAGAGATTTCTTGAATTTATAAAGTGATTCTGAATAATATGAATTGAATATTGGGATCCGTCCCAATATTCGGAAGAGAAAGATATATAGAGTGATGATATGGAGTGACGTACGTGGTGTAATGCACCTGTAAGCTGGTTACCAACCGCCAATCAAATCTAAAAGAAGAAGAAGAAGAAGATGCACCCGTATGCTTGTTTTCTTCACTGCTTATTAGAGTTGGGTAGTAATGAGTTGCAATTACTCAAGTACATGTAACCTTTTCACAAAATTATATTTCGTGAGTAACTTCACAGGATACTTTTTACTCTTATGCAAGTATATTTTGAGCAAAAACCTGTAGTTTTACTCAAGTACATTTGGTGGTACTCTTCAAATAACTCATAAACTCACTGAAAACTGGTCAGAAAAGTGCCTATTTATCATGCAATAACCAAAAATGACTGCCTATTAAGTAACCTTATTGAATTTATAATTTTGTGATTTAGATTATATTACGGGGTAAATGTGGAAAGTTTATTTTTCTCAGACTAAAACATTTAGGAAAAAAAATCCTAAATTGGTGACAGTAAAGTCACAATTATAAAAGAAAAAAAATTAAACCTTTACAGAAAAAGTTTTTATTATATAAAAAGTGACTAACATGAAAAAAATGTCTCAAATTTATTTAAAACCCCCCCACAAATTTATGAGAATAAGGGCTTTACTGTTCAAAAAATAAATCAAAAAATAAAAGAGCAACACAAATTTATGAAGAAAAAGTTCTAAAATTGATGTCAAAGTCAAAATTTTTAAGGAAAAAGTTCTTAAGGTGAAAAAAGTCAAACTGTATGAAGAAAAGGTTATTAAATTTAAGTGAAAACCATCACAATTTATTTGAAAAAGTTTCAAATTTAGGAAGAAAGTGTAATAATTTTGAGAAAATAACCACAAATTTCAGACTAATTGAGTAAATAATGTCATATTTTAATGGTACTTTTAATTGTTTGCAATTTCTGTGTATTCTATTCAACTCTGTTGCTTATCTAAATCGAGGAATTGGGCTGAGCCAAAAAGATTTTTTTTTTTACAGCTGTGGAATGAATGTAGTTGGGTTTGTTTGTTGTTATGCTGTATCCAAATGATATAATGTGCCACCACATCACCAAAACAGGACTCCAGCATTACTGCAAAAACATTATAAAAGGTACTGTACATATGTGTTACCTGTGCCTGCAAGACATTTACAGTTGGCACCGAAAGACACAGGAACTGATCCAGTATTGGTGACATTTACAATGTGACTGACAACGCTGCTGGCAATGACATAACCAAAATCTAGAACATACTCGGGGAGCTGGAACCTGGGAGAAAATAAAAAACGAATTAACAGTTGTTTTTCTTTTGGCTATTTTCTGTGGCAAAGGTTAGTACTATTATTTACTGACATTAGGCTGAAAATTCCTTCATTTCATTGATGTGCTATTTCATATATTGCAAATCTATGACATTAATTTTACTTTAAGCTGTCTGCTTTTTAGATCAACATTTTCATTTCACCACACATTATATACCATGTAATATAGACTTTTCCACTCTGAACAAAAATATGGTTATGATACAGAACCTTCTACTTGTACAAATATCAGAGAATGTCTTTTATAGACTGATTACTGAAGACACATTTATCACTTCAGCCAAGTGAGTGTACCATCATTTGTACATACCTGAGCGTACTTGAACCTCTTTGCTCCCGAAGGTTAACAGGCTCAGGATGAGCATTTTCTTTGACCAACAACCTCTCCACCTCCATATGAAACAGTTCGTCATACTAGAGTTAGTAGACAAAAGAGGAAAAGAAAAAAATTTAAGGCTGAAAAATTCTGATGACATCATACACCAATTACAGTATACTGTATCCCTGAATCCACAAATGCATCTATTTTTTGTGGTAAAAATATATATACATATATATATTCAAAATTTTTTGGATCCAATTCCAGTTCTGGATGGATTACAAAAGTTAAATTGTCTCTAAACTGGTCATGCCTCTACTCCTGCAAATACATCAGTATGTTGTATTCATGGGTAATTTTGGTAAAAAGCCAACTAAAGAAGCCAAAGTGACCAAGCTCAGACTATTTGTGAATTAGTTATATAAAATATCACATATTAATCTTGCATTAATGCACAAAATACATAGAGCACACATGCATTAACCCCCCACCACCTTGATGGATACAGAATAATGTTACATCCTAAGCAGTTTTTTCTAATGTGCTAGAATAAACAAGATGTAGAAATCAATGTATTTTAGTCCACACATAATCAAAACCTTATATTCACATGATACAGTTACCAAAAGTACAAAGGACTTCCTCATACCACATATGCTATGCAATACTTTAAAATAGACCAACCATGGATGTGCAGTTCGCCTCGGTTGTTTCTCCTAAATCCAAATGCTCCTTTCTGACTCTGTCTGTCTCCAGAGCTGCTCTCGCCTGCTGCACCACATCAGTGTAGCACTCATCTGCTGTAAGAGAATCAGCAGTGCACAGATAAGAAATGTTATAAATGTAGCTAGACTGTGTTTCTGTATTTGTTAAAGCAAGGATGTAAATAATGAAGTACTGGGGCAGAAGTAGAGTTGAGTTTAAAAAGGAGTCAGAAAACAAAAGAAATAAAAGATAGCTATAGTAAATGGATATATTTCTAAGAGGAGCTCAATTCATACATTCACAACGTATCATAAACTGTTAATAACTATATTATATGCTAAACACCACAAATGCTATTAAACTCACATAAAACCCCAACAGTTTGTCTGATCCACACACATTTTGTGATTCTTTTCGAAAAAAAACCTGTTGTTGACACACAACATATGTGTACATGAGTGATTATCTATACATACACAGTTTTTGTGGCAAGTTTAGCCTGATCCTTGGAAACACTCCCACTCCAGTCAAGGTGATGTCCTGTGGTGGCAGGAATGCCACCTGCAGCTTAAGTTTCACTTCAAACACGTCAGGGATGCCGGGGAGATAAAGCACACGTAGACGCTGCTCAGTGCCAGCATTAATGAAACCCTGACACATGCACACACAAAAACACACATATTAACAAGAGCACCAAACACGGTACATTATACACCGGTCCATAGCCATTATCGATAGTACACAGCTAGCACACCAAACTGATCACAAATCACGACTCAATATAGTGTAGCTCTGTAATTAAACTAATAACCATGTAACTGCAATGACTTTTAGCAAAGCAAACAATCTACAATTCAAAGTGGAGCAAATTTAGAGAAAATATCAGAAAATCATTTAACCCTCTACAACATGCACATCTTCAATACATGTACAAAAACTGTGCGAAATGAAAATGTACTAGGCTTGAAAAGTGTAGGAGTTACCCGCACAAAGTATGTACCTTCTATTGAAACTTCATTCAAAAAATGACAATGTTGTAAAACCTGTAATTTTCATGAAAAAAGATCCCAAATCAAGATCCTAGTAAAACACACATCTTCAGTACATGTACAAACATTGAAAAGTGTAGGTGTTACCCGCACAAACCATGTACCTTCTCTTGAAACGTCATTCAAAAAATGACAATGTTGTAAAACCTGTAATTTTCATGAAAAAAAGATCCCAAATCAAGATCCTAGTAATATGCACATCTTCAGTACATGTACAAAGATTGAAAACTGTAGGAGGAGTTCGCCGGACAAACCATGTAACCTCTATTGAAACTGCATTAAAAAAAAAAAAGAAAAAGTTCTGAAATCTGTAATTTTGACAAAAATAATCCCAAATCACAATCCTTGTAATATTCACATCTTCAATATATGTGCAAACACCATGTGAAATGAAAAATGTCCGAGCATGAAAACTGTGGGAAAAGTTCAACAAACAAGTCATATGGACAGACGGACACCATCATACTGTACCAAAATACCTCCTGTCTTTAGAGACGCATATAAAAATACATCACCACATATGATAAATTACCCCCAAATACACACTGGAGATGTCGGGAACTAACCTCAGCAGGGATAACCA
The DNA here is from genome assembly GCA_020510985.1 of Pholidichthys leucotaenia. Taxonomy (NCBI): domain Eukaryota; kingdom Metazoa; phylum Chordata; class Actinopteri; order Cichliformes; family Pholidichthyidae; genus Pholidichthys; species Pholidichthys leucotaenia. Next base: position 173,575,220 of record CM035840.1, on the reverse strand, counting down.
CAGGCAATCCCGGTCTGACCTCGGTTTTTTTCATGTATTTTTGTGTCTGGGTATCAGGTGGCATCTCATTGACAACTAGGGCCTCCAACAGCTGTCGTTCCTCCTTATCAGCCTCCTCTTCCTCCCTTTGAGGTTGTGTAATGCTGAAATGGAAGCCCGCTTTCCCCGTATTCTTCAGAGTCACTTCAACTTCACCTACACAATGAAAGAGCTACATAAAAAAAGATCAGAAGGAGAAAATGGGCAATGATCTGATTTTTCAAGAGTAAATACCAATTAAGGTCATGTAATGCACATTGCAAAAAAGGCAAATTACTCCATCTAGTGTTGTGTACAACCAAAGACCATTTAAAAAATTGGTACTTCCCACCTTCTAGCTTGATGCTCAGCATAATAGAACAGGGGAAAAGTTGTTTGTGATGGCACCTTGCATGGCAGCTGCCTCTCTGATTCTAGATGTGATGAACATTGTAGATAGAAGAAACGTAATTTCGTTCTACTGTACATGATTGGCTGTATGGATTGAATGACAATAAAGTTGGCTTCTTTTTCTCTAGTGCTGCAATCTCCTTAACAACAATGACAACATTAACAATATGTGGGCAATAGTTTGACTGTTAAACAAACCCAAATCAGAATAAAATATGGTATGGACAATGCAGTAAAATTGTATTTTAAATTGTAATTGTAAAAAAAATTGTATTTCAGGTTCCAAAAAAGTTCAGACGGGGGGAATTTGTCATGTGTCTGAGGTTCCATGTTATCCTAGACCTCAGACACGGGTTACTGTTGTATTTTGTCCACTTATTGTCTAGGGTTTTTCTGTGTTCTGTTTTGCCTCTCCCTCTTCCTCCAGGCACTCCCCATTGGCTGTTTAGCCTGTCGCTGCAGTGAGCAGCCTGTAATCAGCACACCTGTCACAGCTACTCACCTGTATTCACTCAGTGCCATTAGTTCACTGTGTATTTATTTCCTATCAGTTCATTCACTTATTGTCGCGGCATTAGTCTGCATCCTGCACGCACTCAGTCGTTGTGTTCAGCTATCTCTCTTGTGTTTGGTCCACTCATCCCTGGGACTACGTTTGGTATCGTTTTGTTCCCAGAGTCCAGCTGCACTCTGGAACACTCATGTAAGTCCTCCTTTTCCCTGGTTCACGTTTCTTGTTTCCCCCAGCGGCAAGTTTACCCTGGGGCGTGACATGAACTTTTTCTTGTAGCCAACCTGACTCTACTGAACCGGGATCCGTTGTGTAGCTTATTACTTTGGATTACTTATGTTGGACACCTTTTGTACTATTGACACTTTGTTAATAAAACACATGCTTCACCTGCAAGTGGGCTTGTCTCTTTTCATTCGTGCGCTGCGTAAAAATGCACGTTCATGACAGAATTTTGAGATGATAATGAGGTACAAAGCTAAACAAAGATGTGTTTCGAAAACGTGGTGTCAACAAGTGATTAAAATCATGATTTGGTACAAAAGCAGTATCCCCAAAAGGCTGAGTCTTTGAGCACCAATGATGAATAGAGGATCTCCATTTTGTGAACAAATATGTGAGAAAATTATTGAAATTTTTAAATCAACACTATGCAAGACATTCACATTAAAATAATGCTTCCAAAATTATTTTGATGGTACATTAACCTTCGACCGGGTGAATGTTACTTCCCATATAGCCGGAGTGGGAACGCATTGCCTGCAACACCTCTGTACGTGGTAGTAACACTGAAAGAATTAAAACTCTGGCGACTATGACCTCAACTCCAACAGCCAATCACAGGGCACAGCTTAAGTCACCACTTTAACTATCAACAACTAAGCACCCTGTGATTGGCTATAGCAGTATAAATGGTGCCTCCCCAAAGAAGAGGACCCATTTCAAATATCCTGGCTCAATTCTCAGCAGTGGTGGCAACACACTCCCGATGCCCACATCTGAGTCAGTGCTGCCTGGGCCAAGTGGAGCCGGTGACTGGTGTCCTCTGGGATTGCCTGATGCCAGTGCGCCTAAAGGGAAAGACCTATAAGACCGTGATCCGCCCTATGGCCCTACAACAAAACACGAGCAAACGCTCCACAGAATGGAGATGCTTATGCTATGCCAATCATTGGCCTAAAATAGCATGACCATGTGAAGAACAAGGATGTGTGAAAGCACATGGGAGTGGCAGCAATCACTGGGAAGATGTGAGTCAAGGCTGCGATGGTATGGACATGTTGTCTTCAGCAAAGAGGATTTGGTGGCAAGAAAAGCCCCATGCCTCAGCCAATGTAGGAAGAGGCCACAAGGATGGCCAAAGAAAAGGTGGCTGGAATGGATCAAGGATGACATGAGGACTGTGAACATCACCCCTGAGGATGCCCATGATTGAGCCAAGTGGAGATGGGTGTGCAAACACATGGGCCCAGGACGGATGCAAGGATGATGAAGATTGCATCTGTTGATTCCTGCCCCCTTGATCAAATGCTGTCTCTTTGGGACTATCAGGTTACTCCAGCTGCCTGTCACCCTGCCATCAAGTTCCTCTAACTGCTCCTCAAGATCTCTGTACTCCTTCTGTTGCCACATTGTGAATTCTCTGTGTGGTCCACTACTCCTGGAAAAAGCCCTCCTCGTGTAATCCTTGGATATTCTCAATGTCACGTTAACTCCCTCACCTCAGGAATTCCATGATTCCCCACTTCCATTGTGAATCTGGACTTCTTGAATCTGTGTAGACCCTCAACTACAACTGGTTTCCAGGCCACCCTCAACGGCTCCAAACAAGATTGTGCTGTTAAACCCAATCCCTACTGACCTGTGTCTCTAGTCAATCTGTGGCCCGTGGCTGATGAGTTGAAGATCCCTTTTGCATCTTCAGTTTACAAATAAGCCCACTGAGCAAAATAGATTTTTTAAGAATTAGATGCCGTGTGCAGAGGCCCTAAGATGAAAAGGACCATTCAGACTGTTATGAGCAGCAAGTCCAAAAGCCAGGGAGTCATGAATGCCCCTGCGGGGCAGGAGAGACAAACCCGCTCGCAGGATGTGTCAATGCAATTTATTATATAACAGAGAAAAATACACTGTGCTCCAACCAGCTTCTCTTGGCAAGCAAAATAAAGAACAAACACAGCACGCTCCCAAACCAACTGGTGAGCTGGTAGGAATAAACAGAAAACCCCCAAAGGACTCCACCAAACGAACTGGTAAGCGCTGGGTAACATATAGTGACACAGAAAACCCCAAAGCACTCCGACAAGCAAACTGGTAAGCGCTGGGTTACTTACAGTGAGTTTTCACCAGAGCAGGCAGTGCTTTGGTGAGGATGAGTGACAATACAAAATAGCTACACTGCCCTGGTGAACAGCAGTGCTTAAATATACACAGAAATGGGCTGCAGGTGTGAGAGCAGAGACTGGCAGAGTGACCTAATTAGGCAATCACCCACAGCTGGAAACTAGGGAGCAGACTGTGGGTGAAAGGTGAGTGACTGGGAAAATGAGGAAGGAGGCTCTGAAGGAAACAACCAAAATACAGAAAAAAAACAAGAAAACAATAACAGACATGAAATACTTAAAAAATATATAAAGTGTCCGAGCACAGCTCAGACACATGACCCAGGGTCTGTCATGGTATGGGGATGCATCTGTGCCCTTGGCAAAAGTTATTTATACTTCAGTGATGGTAGCAGTAATACACAAGTACACTGAGATTTTAGAGCAAGATATGCTGTCTTCAAGGTGACATCTTTTTCCAGGGGTGTCCATGTATTTTTTCAACAACAACAACAACAACAACAAAAAACAATTTCTGCAAACTTGCACTTAATTTATCACAACAAATTTCTATCACTGGGATAATTGTTGCGCCTAGAAATCCTGTCCATAAAAATTATGAACAGGATCGGTGACAAAGGGCAGCCCTGGTGGAGTCCAACTCTCACTGGGAATGAGTCCGACCGAGTGTTGGCAATACGAACCAAACTCTCACAACGGTCGGATCCCACAGGATCTCATCTCTGTTGTTTGCAGATGATGTTGTCCTGTTGGCTTCATCCAGCAATGACCTACAGCTCTTGCTGCGACGGTTTGCTGCTGAGTGTGAAGCGGCTGGGATGAGAATCAGCACCTCCAAGTCCGAGTCCATGGTCCTCAGCCGGAAAAAGGTGGATTGTCCTCTCTGGGTTGGGGACAGGCTCCTGCCCCAAGTGGAGGAGTTTAAGTATCTTGGGGTCTTGTTCACAAGTGAGGGGAAAATGGAGCGAGAGATTGACAAACTGATTGGAGCAGCATCTGCAGTGATGCGGACGTTGTACCGGTCTGTTGTGGTGAAGAGGGAGCTTAGTTCTAAGGCAAAGCTGTCAATTTACCAGTCAATCTACGTTCCTACTCTCACCTATGGTCATGAGCTTCGGGTAATGACCGAAAGAACAAGATCGCAGATACAAGAGGCTGAAATGAGCTTTCTCCGTAGGATTGCTGGACTCACCCTCAGAGATAGGGTGAGGAGCTCAGTCATCCGGGAGAGGCTCAGAGTAGAACCCCTGCTCCTCCACATTGAAAGGAGTCAGTTGAGGTGGTATGGGCATCTGATTAGGATGCCTCCTGGACGCCTCCCACTTGAGGTGTTTCAGGCACGTCCCACTGGGAGGAGACCCCGGGGCAGACCCAGGACTCGGGGGAGAGACTATGTCTCCCAGCTGGTCTGGGAACGCCTTGGTATCCTCTCTGAAGAGCTGGAGCAAGTGGCTGGGGAGAGGGAAGTCTGGGCTTCTCTGCTTGAACTGCTGCCTCCGCGACCCGGACCTCCGGAAAAGCAGTAGAAGATGGATGGATGGTTGGATGGATGGATGGATGGGATAATTGTTTAACATGATAAACAATGATATACAAGACTCCTCAAATGAGTGAGTTCAGAAAGCTGTTTCTCATGCTTGCTCAAGTACAATTCCAATTTTCACATGTATTCCAAACTGCCACCACCAGGGGGAGCCTGTCTGTGATCAAGTCTTCTAGAGTTGTTAGCCCATCACTTCGTCACTGTATTGGCTGTATATTGGCAGGATATTTTTATGTTATAAATGCTACTAGCATATTTGTTAACTGAAGAACAAGGTTGCTACATTTGAAGACTGAAAATTTTCACTTAATTTCAATAGTTAAACTAAAATATAATGCAACTGTAAATCAGCTTCCATGTCTGGAGACAGTAGCTTTCAATGTCACAAATTTGTCACTTTCCAAACCACAAGGCTGCCAGTACTGTTTACTGACTGAAAAGTGCCTCAGCGTTATTCATTTTTTGCATGCTTTGTTTTACCTTAAGTGGTCCAAAATACTGTAAGTAGTTCACTTAATTGCCACAGTGCCAGCTGGACTTTAGGTGCAATTCTTGGAGTACGCTAGTTATGCTAGTTCATGTTACTTTTCACATAAAAGCCTGTTCATTTAAAGTGTAATAAAAATCATTTTCCAACAAAATCTTGTCTTGGGTACGACATTAAACTGCATTCAGTGGTGAGGCATCTTTTCCAGGAGGACAGAAGTTGTGGGGAATATGGAGCTACCTCTTAATCGTCACTGCTCCCAGGTCCACTCTGGTCCAGAGTGGTAGTACCTGTCAGGGCTAAGGGAGAAAATCCTAACAGAAAATCCCGAGTGGTGCCCTGTAGGCAGTTGGCAAACAAATTGTCGCTTTCTGGCAGCTCCTGCATCCTGGCTCACCCCCAGCCATCTCGATGTTTGTCTGGCCACTGGATCAGGGGCGCCAGGATGAGAAAGTGACACTGATGCTGCACAAGTCACCCTCACTTTAATCTAAGTCATGTGCAAGTCATGACACCAGCTTTACCATTGCAAAAGTCCTGTGGTGATAGGGGAGTGGCGAAGCAGCAGGTGTGAAGTCACTGGAAGCTCTAGTCACAAACCTGCATGCAGGTGGTTCAGGCTATAGGGTCGCTCCTCACTGGCCCAAAGCAGCAGTGGGGTTCGGCAGCCCCCTGAGCCATGGAGCAGCCTTCTTAAAGATCGCTCTGCTCGCCTCCTTAGTCAGAAGACAGGGCTAGAAAAGGTGCCCTAACCATAGCCTGCTTCACATCACGCCGGCCAGCATAACGCGGCTAGTGGGATCTCATACAGCGCTCGAAATTCAAAGAAAACAAGAAAAACTGCACTCACCTTAGCATCTTGGAACGTTAGAACGCTACTCGACAACACCAATGCAGACAGACCCGAGAGAAGAACCGCTCTCGTGGCCAGAGAACTCTCCCGCTACAACGTTGACATTGCAGCGCTGAGTGAAACATGTCTTCCTGACAAAGGTCAGCTCACTGAGATTGGCGGCAGCTATACCTTCTGGAGTGGACGAAGCAGCGAAGAAAGACATGAGGCTGGTCTTGGCTTTGCCATCAAAAATAGCCATGTCAAGAGGCTTACAAGCATCCCTGTGGGTCTAAATGACCGTCTGATGAAACTACAGTTTCCACTGGGGAAAAAACAAAACCGCTACATTGATCAGTGCTTATGCTCCCACTATGACCAACCCAAAAGAAACCAAGGAGAAGTTCTATGAAGAACTTGATGCCCTCATTTTGGCTGTCCCTCAGTCAGAAAAACTCATCATCCTTGGCGATTTCAATGCTCATATTGGCTGTGACCATCAAGCCTGCTACAGAGTTCTTGGAAAGCAGGGAGTCGGCAAATGTAACAGCAATGGCCTCCTCCTGCTCCAAAATTGCGCCTCACATGACCTGACCATCACCAACACCATGTTCTGCCTACCAACCCGTAATAAGACATTGTGGATGCATCCCCGCTCCAAACACTGGCAGCTCATCGATTATATCATCGTTAGGGCAAGAGACAGGCGGGATGTGCGTGTGACAAAGGCTATGTGCAGCACTGACTGCTGGACTGATCACCGCCTTGTCATCTCCAAACTCAACCTTCACATCCAGCCAAAGAGAAGACAATAAGGGCAAAAGGTCATCAAGCGACTCAATGTAACAAAACTGAAAGACGCTGATAATGTCCAAAACTTTCATTCAGTCATGAACAGTAAACTCTCGGACTCACATACAACCTATGACAATATTGAAGAAGCTTGGACCTCCTTCAGGGACATGGTCCATTCTGCTGCCCTTGAAACAACTGATCCAGCTATTACAAACCATCAAGACTGGTTTGACGAAAATAACACCGTAATCCAGGAATTGCTGGAAGAAAAGCATCGACTACTCCTAGCCAACCTGAACAGCCCCTCTTTCCCAGCAAAAAAGACTGCTTTTAACAACATCCACAGCCAAATACAGACAAAGCTATGTATCATGCAAGATACTTGGCTCAGTGACAAGTCAAACAAAATCCAAGGCTACGCAGATATGCATGATACCAAAAGATTCTATGATGCTCTGAAAGCTGTCTATGGACCTCAGTCTTGTGGGTCATCCCCCGTCCTCAGACCTGATGGAACAACCCTCCTCACTGAGAAGAAGCAGATACTGGAGAGATGGGCCGAGCACTTTGATAGTGTACTCAACCGCCCTTCCACTGTCAATGATGAAGCAATTGGACATCTTCCTCAAGTTCTAGTGAACCTGGAACTCGACAATCGTTCAACAGCTGAAGAGGTGAAGAAAGCTCTCAAGCAAGTGTCCACCGGAAAATCTCCAGAAACGGACACTATCCCTGCTGAGGTTTACAAAGTATGCAGTCCAATCTTCCTCGACCAGCTCACCTGCCTCTTTCAGTTCATGTGGGACAAAAAACAGTTACCTCAAGATTTTAGAGATGCCACAATTGTTCACATCTACAAGTGCAAAGGCAACCGCCAGTCCTGTGATAACCACTGAGGAATCTCCCATCTCTCCACAGCTGGCAAGGTCTTAGCTTGAGCGCTGCTTAACCACCTCTTAAAAAACCTGGAGCAGGGTCTCCTTCCCGAGAGCCAGTGAGGCTTCCGGGCAGGATGAGGAACAATTGACATGATATTTGCTGCCCATCAGCTTCAGGAGAAGTGCACAGAGCAGCACCGTGACCTCTTTACCACATTTGTGGACCTGACTAAGGCCTCTGACACTGTCAGCAGAGAAGGACTGTGGAAAACCATCAGCAAGTTCGGCTGCACCAACAGGATCATCGCCATTGTCCGCCAGTTCCATGAGGGCATGACTGCAGGTGTTCTTGATGATAGTAAGCCATCAGATGCCTTCCTGTGACCAACGGTGTCAAACAAGGCTGCGTTCTTGCCCCAACACTTTTTAGCATGATGTTCAGTGCCATGCTGACTGATGCATTCATAGACTGCGAGGCTGATATTAAAATTAGATACAGGTATGATGGGAAACTATTCAATCCAAGACGTCTATAGACTGTCACCAAGATGAAGGAAACTGTCATTCGAGACTTTGTCTTTGCGGATGCCTGCGCCCTCAATGCCAGTAATGAGCAAGAGATGCAGCTGGAGATGGACAGTTTCTCTACAGCATGCAATGACTTTGGCTTTACCATTAGTACCAAGAAGACCAAAGTGATGTCCCAGCCACTTCCAAACAACCCATACCAGGACTCAAGCATCACGGTCAATGGAAAGACACTTCAGGCTGTTGAAAATTTTACTGACCTTGGCAGTACTCTCTCCCGTTCAGCCAACATAGATGATGAACTCAACAACAGACTCTCTAAAGCCAGCAGTGCATTTCGAAGGCTCAGGAAGACGGTGTGGGAGAAAAGAGGGATCCGTCTTGTTACCAGACTCAAAGTCTATAGAGTAGTAGTCCATTACTACTCTCCTGTATGGTTGTGAAGCCTGGACTGCATACAGACGACATGAAAAACAGCTGAACCATTTCCATCTGAGATGCCTTCGGAATCTCCTGAATATCCGATGGCAAGACAAAATCTCTGACACTGAAGTGCTGCAACTAGCCAGTACTCCCAGCATCATCACTCTCATACATAAGGCCCAACTCAGATGGGTAGGTCATGCCATCCGCATGCCTGGAAATCACATCCCCAAGCAGCTGTTCTAACGGGAACTCTACCAAGGCAAATGCTCTGTTGGAGGGCAGCACAAACGATACAAGGACAGCCTGAAGGTTTCCCTGAGAGACTTCTCTATTTACACACTGGCCTGGGAGAACATCACTGCAAACCAACCCACATGGTGCAGCCTTATTCACAGTGGAGCTCGTTCAGCTGAAGACAAAAGAACCAATGCTGCAGAGAAGAAACGTGAGACACGCAAGGCCAGAGCTGCAAGCACTCAGCACTCCACTCCCACCCACATGTGTCCCAGTTGTGGGAGAGGATTCCATGCCCAGATTGGGCTCATCAGCCACCTCGGGACACATCAAACTAGATCTTCCAACATCTGATGATGTCATGGTCATTTTCGATTATGAAGGACAAAGAACAATAAAAATAGTTTCCCAACAACATGTACTGTAGAATTATTCCAATATGTTTTAGTGACATTTTTAAATTTGCAATAATAATTTTATAATTATCATGATAATATAGTGAATCACAATTATTTTGGATAGAATAACTGTGAGATGAAATTTTAATGTTGCCCCATTGCTCATGCATGCATTACAATGGCATGTCTATGGATAAAGAGGGCAGTTTTACTGGACTAGCCTATCTACAGCTGCAATCAAAATTATTCAACCCCCACTCTATTTTAGGTTTATTGGCAAAATGCACAAACTAGCAGCTGTTTGCAATAAACAAATCAAACAAGAACAGCTTATGTAGCTCAACACAACTAATATTGCAAGTGGTTTCTCTAAATTCAACACAAAATGCCACTTTTAATGACTAGTACAGTCTCAAAATTATTCAACCCCTTCATGACAAGCATCTTTAGTACTTAGTAGAGCGCCCTTTAGCTGTATGACCTGCTGCAAACATGATGCATAGCAAGACACCAGCTTCAGGCAGTGTTCATGAGGAATCTTAGTCCATTCCTCATGGGCAAAGGCCTCGACTTCACTAATATTTTTGGGTTTGTGTGCTGCAATCGCCTTTTTAAAATCCCACCAGAGGTTTTCAGTGGGGTTCAAGTCAGGTGACTGTAATGGCCACTCTAGTGTCTTCTAAGACTTCTTTTGAAACCAAATCTTGGTGAGCGCTGAGGTGTGTTTGGGATTATTGTCCTGCTGGTTGGTCCAATGACACCTAAGCTTTACCTTCCACACAAATGGCATGATATTTTCTTCCAGGATTTCCTGATACTTGATCGAATCCATCTTGCCCTCCACATGCTGTAGGTTTCCAGTGTCAGAGGAAGTGAAGCAGCCCCTGAGCATCACTGAGCCACCACCATGCTTCACTGCAGGCAGGGTGTTCTTTTCAGCATATGCATCAGTCTTCATCCCCCAGACATACCACTGATCCATAGGCCCAAAAAGTTCCAGTTTTCTTTCATCGCTCCACAGAACAGAATCACAAGACCTCTTGGGTTATTTATATAGTGTTGAGCAAATTTAAGTCACCTTTTCTTGTGCTTTTGGGTCAGTCGTGGTGTATATCTTGGAGTTCGGGCATGGAGCCCTTCAGCGTTTAGGATGCTCCTTACTGTTGAAAGTGAAACCTCAGTGCCTGCTGCCACCAAATCTTGCTGCAGGTCTCTTGCCGTCAGTCGAGGATTTTTGACCACCTGCCTCCTTAAGGTGCATTCACACCAAATGTGAACGTACAAATTTTTCATGCGGCTCAATTACATTACAACTCAAAGTAAACAGGCGAACAGACAGGAATTCCCCTTCTGAGTGAGCTACAGACAGGTGAAGTTGCCTTTATAACTTATGCAGCTGTGTTCAACCTGCTGTGGAAATTCACAAAATAACGTCATGCTTAAGTTTCACCTGAAGAAGTTGTCCCTGCCTCCACAACTTCACAAGATGATGGGTGTTTCTGTTGCTAGCTTGCTAGCCTTGTTTAGCACATCTGTGGCAGGAATCTGTGGGTAAGTAACTCCAACATCCCGATTCAGCTGAAGAACTCCCGGTCCTCCTGTTTCCAGGTGAGTGGCAGTCTCATTTTCAAACTAGTTTACTCTGCAATGGTGATACTTTTTCTCTGGTGACGGCAGAATCTCAAAGCTAGTGTTGTAGGATGTGTCTAGCTCATGTGTTTAGATAGGGCAGCTCAGTGTGTGAACGTGAGTGAGTGAGTGCGTGCGCACGGCCGAGGTGCACATGCCCTGTGAATGACCCCGCGGAGCGGACGGGTGTGTGGGTGTGTGTGATGACTGGGGAGGAGACAGAGACAGCGACCGGGACAGGTAGCGAGCTAGATGGGCTACTAATAACAGTGCAGTCAGACAATAAACCCCCAACTCTTCAGCAAAATAGCCTGTTCTTCCGTGTGCTACCATACTTTTAACAAGTGTGAAGTTTACTTGGGAGTTAACCCCGGAGGAAAAGCTGCCTTCGGCCCTGGAGAAGACGGATCTCCCCTTTGTCCCCCAACCACAGTTAGGAGACCAAAAGCAGGAATGGTTAACACTGGCAAACACGAAGGGACCCTCACGTTGTTAAAAGAGCGGTGAGTATTAAAAATAAAAGGACAATAACAACTAAGCCGAGTGACTGTAATACAACTGTAATAGCAGCATAGCTAAGCTAATGCAACATGGTGGCCGCTCGCTATCCCACCGATGTTTATGGACAAGAAACCAACTACTCAAACCCGTTCATGTCGCTAACCAATGATCAGGACCGTGGACAAGGTACTGTAAAAGCTTATGAACATGAGGCTGAGACAAAGTGTGAACATTACAACCCATTTCTGTGTGATGAAAGCTGCGCGAACACACTTGCTAATGGAAAAGATTTGTTCGCGCCATTTGACAGCCCCGCTCAGTTTGCCCACACAAATCCCTTTTTCAGAGCTGACAGTTAAAGCCACGGCCCCATGGGGAGCCTAGACATTTACATGCCCCCATACCCTGCTCCAAATGTGTCATTAATGGTGCATTATGCGGACACAAACCCCTTTGCCACTGCTCACATGAGAAGTTTTTCACATAGCACACCAGCTACTTCCAAACCAGAAGCAAGTATGCTTCCCATGTCTACTCCATGCATTAATCCAGAAGAGACTGATAAACATGGACATTCCCCATTGAGCCATCCCTGTCACTCACCTACACGTAAGAGCCACTCTGCGCCCTGTCAGCCTCTTACATCGGACAGTGATGAGGACTATGATCCCAAAGAGAGAGTCCCCACTCTACATCCAGGCCATTACGACGGCAGCACACCATGGAGAGAGTTTCTGCACAGATTTGAGAGCTGCGCAGAGGCAAATCACTGGTCAGTAAAGACAATAGCCATCCAGCTGAAATTCTGCCTTGATGGAGCTGCAGGCGCCATCGTCCACAGAAACCCTTGTCCGCCTGCTGGAGGAACTCGAAACTGCATATGGCCCTTCTTCAGATCACTCAGCGGCTGTGGCAGTGGAGCTGAGGCAAAGAGTACGCAAATTTGGTGAGTCCCTTCATGTGTTCATAGATGACATTTATGGGAAAGTAGCTGTGGCTTATGGAAATTGGTCAGAGGCTGAGCAAGATGCTATAGCTGTTGAAGTTTTCACAAATGGCCTGGGCAATGCAGAGCTAGTCCAAACACTGTTAGAAAAACATCCAGCCACACTAGCCAGAGCTTACGAGATAGCCCGTCGCCATGAAACCACAAAGAGAGCTGCGTCCTATGTCACCAGCGTCATGCAGCCAGGGGCCCGCAACCTCACTGAACGCAGGCCCCGGACCGCTGTTGTCAGAGAAAGAGACAAAAATGAGACTGTAACTGCCACTACACCTTCAGCTAGCTCCTCACCCAATCGCTTTGTCCCACACACGTCTACAAAAAACGCCAGGGCAACACAAGAACTTTAAAAAGGGTGACATTCGCTGTCATAACTGTAAGGGCTGGGGTCACAAACAGCCAGTGCTCATCCCCTCAAAGAAATGCAAAGACTTTCATTCCAAGCACTCCCCAGGAAAGCCTACAGGCCACTGTGCTCCACCCTTAAAGGCCAGAGTCATGAAATGAGCATCCACATGCGCATATATAAACTGGAGATGTGCGCAGTCTTGGACAGTGGAGCGCGGAGGAGCGTGCTGCCCCTTCACCATTACAATGCCATTCACCAAGACATGAGACCCCCACTACGGTCATCCATTGTAGAGACTCTGCTCGGGGTGGGACCAGGAGACGTACTGGTGCTTGGTGAGGCCAAAATACCTGTCAGTATCAATAACCGGAAAGTTGAAGTGGACTTCCTCATGGCGGACATAGTGGGCAATGAAGTACTGCTTGGCCACCCGTTCCTCACCTAAGCAGAGGCCTGCCTTGATTTCGGTAAGCTCTGCATAGTTCTGTTTGGAGAAGAAGTGCCATACTTTCACCCAGAGACTGTCCCAAAGTCACACGCTGTGAGAGTATCCAGAACTGTCGTGGTTGAACCTGGACAAGGGTACCTAGTCAAGGTCACTGTGCATTGTGACAAAGCAGCTCAGGGAGACATGATGCTCAGCTACACAAAAGGCTTCGCTGAAAAGCACAAAGTATTGCCTCATTGCCAGAGTCCTAGTCAATGCTCAGCCCACTAATGTTGTTCCACTATGCCTCTTTAACCCTGGCAACAAGGCTGTCACTATTAAAGAAGGTGCCATTGCAGGCCTCCTCCAGCCAGCTGAAGCTCTGCCCCCGCCCTGTGTCCCTACAGCGGCAGACTTTCCAGCTAGCTCCCCTGCAGTCCCAGAGCACCTCCAGGAGCTCAATGCCCAGAGTTCCACTGAGCTTAATGACAATGAAAAACTTGAATTGTCTAACCTGTTGTGTGCCTATGAAAATGTCTTTTCCAGAGGACCTGGCGACCTGGGCCGAACAAGTCTCGTGCAGCATGACATCATAACCCAGCCTGGAGCTCCCGTGAAGCAGCCCCCTCATCGCATGGCTGGGGAAACGCAGCAACACGCAGACCAGCAGATCCGTGAGAGCCTCCAGAACGGCCTCGCCACCCGCAGCCACAACAGTTGGGCCTCACCGATTGTTATGGTGCGTAAAAAGGATGGGACTTACCGCCTTTGTATAGACTACAGAGTACTCAACAACTGCACCATCACTGATGCGTACCCGCTATCCCGTATTCAAGACACATTGGATACTCTCACCACTGCCAAATGGTTCAGCACCTTGGACCTTACTTCAGGTTACTGGCAAGTCGAGCTGACGCCAAGAGCCCGCCGCACAGCTGCCTTTTGCACCCGAAATGGACTATTTGAATAGAACGTTATGCCGTTTAGGTTATGCAATGCGCCGGCGACGTTCGAACGCCTTATGGACTGCGTCCTTGCCGCCATGCAGTGGGAGACCTGCCTCGTCTACCTGGACGACATCGTTGTGCTGGCCAAGGATGTGCCCGGGATGCTGCAGTGCCTGAGCCAAGTGTTCCGGAGACTTCAACAAGTAAACATCAAACTAAAACCAGCCAAATGCTGCCTCTTCCGCCGCCAAGTTGTCTATCTAGGTCACATTGTGTCCATACACGGTGTGGCCACTGACCCTAATTAAGTCCACACAGTCCAAGCTTGGCCCACTCCCACATCAGTCCAAGAGGTCAGACATTTCATTGGCATCGCCTTCTACTATCGCAGATTTGTGAAAGACTTTGCCTCCATTACCGAACCGTTACATAACCTGACAAGGAAAAACGCACATTTCCAGTGGCATGCTGAACACCAAGTCACCTTCAATACGATCAAGCACCGCCTCATCACAGCCCCTGTCTTAGGCTACCCACTAAGCGAGCCAGTGGACCTTGTAGCTGGTTTGCCCCCAGACTCTGACCATGCACCTTCAGCCCCAGAGTATGTGCAACAAATGCACGAGCGGCTGGAGCTGGCTCACAACATCACTCGAGGAGCCCTGGGTGAGTCAGTCACACGTGCAAAAAGACAATACGACAAAAACGCTTGCCACACACAGTACAAAGTCGGAGACACAGTGTGGTATCTCATCAAAGGAACACGTCATGTCAAAAAGTTCCTCCCCTCCTACGAAGGACCCTTCTTTGTTATGGGACAGTTGGATGATCTAGTCTACCAGATCCAAAAGAGCCCCAGAGCCAAAGTCAAAGTCGTCCACCATGCTCAACTGAAGTACTACCGCAGCCGTGAGCCGCTGGACAGCACTTGGGTCCTGGATCGAGCCCAGAACTGGACACCTTCTGAGATCTTGCCACCAGCTGTGGACGGGGACCCAGCAGACCAGGACCTCGGCCTGCACAACCTCTTCTCTACTGCCTCCAGTGATGGCCCCAGCAATTCCCGGCTGTCTAATCCACCTGCTAATGTTTCCAATGTGATCGGGTCTCTTCCATCCACTCCTTCTCATGCGATATTTGACCATGGTGGAGGTGCGGTGGGAGAGCTACACCACCAGGCTCAGCACGTATCATGGCCCAAACGTCGGCACAGAGGACTGGACCGTTACGGGGACTGGGTTACTGAGTGAGTCAACTGTGACAGTTCATCTTTGCACTAGAGACTTTACAGTTTACATTTTTGGACTCTAGACTAGTTATAATGTTCAATACATTTGCTAAACAAAAAAAAAAGCTGAAGAGACAATGCTTTCATATACCTACATGTACTTTATTCCATTTGAATGTAATGTATTCTAATTCAGTCAGTCAGTATTACTCCTGGTCACCAAAGAATAGGTTTTAAAGTGTAATGTACTCTGTTTAATTAGAGACAATTGCATTTCAATGCATTTTTCATTCATGTGTTCACTGCTAAGTGAGCTAATTTTTATCACTACATAGACACTTGTTATTATAGTATAACCTACCTACCTATATGAATTCATGTAATATATTGGACACTGCTATCTCTTCACATTTTTTAGGCCTACAGATATAGAAATTGTGTACCTGTTTTATATTATTTAGATGGAAATTTATTTTATTTTTTTTGACTTATTTTGTACCCGTAGGTAGATTTGTTCTGCAGTCCGGTGACAAGCCACCAGCTGCCGGTCGCTGCGTGCGCAAGCGCCCCTTAACTCCCTAACCTGCATGTTTTTGGCATGTGGGAGGAAACCGGAGAAATCCCGGAGTAAACCCACGCAAACACGGGGAGAACATGCAAACTCCACACAGATCACTGTTGGCCGGGGGCAGGGATCGAACCCACGATCTCATGATCCCCGCGATCCCCCGGCCGAGGGTAAACTGTGCTGCCGCGGTGCTAACCACTGCGCCACCATGCAGCTGTGGCAGGAATGGAATTAATGGCACCGTGCACCGTGCAGGAATGGAAGTAATGTTAATTGCCAGTCCATGGCGGGGGGTAGTGTTGTAGGATGTGTCTAGCTCATGTGTTTAGATAGGGCAGCTCAGTGCGTGAATGTGAGTGAGTGAGTGCGTGCGCACGGCCGAGATGTGCATGCCCTGTGGATGACCCCGCGGAGCAGACGTGTGTGTGTGTGCGTGTGTGATGACTGGGGAGGAGACAGAGACAGCGACTGGGGCAGGTAGCGAGCTAAAAGTGCTACTAATAACAGTGCAGTCAGACAATAAAGTCCCAACTCTTCAGCAAAACGGCCTGTTCTTCCGTGTGCTACCATACTTTTAACAAGCGTGAAGTTTACTCGGGAGTTAACCCCAGAGGAAAAACTACCTTCGGCCCTGTAGAAGACGGATCTCCCCTGTGTCCCCCAACCACGGTCAGGACACCAAAAGCAGGAATGGTTAACACTAGCATATTACCTCAGACGTGAACGAGCGAATGTGCAATTTTGTGTGTACTCGCCTCTTTCCATTCACTTTGTATGGATTCGCGCCGCCCATTCGCGTTTGGTCTGAACGCACCTTAAGAACTCTAGTGGCAGACATTGATAAGTTTCCTCTTTCTTCCACATCCAGGTAGTGTAGCCACTGTTCCTTTAACTTTAAACTTGTTAACTATGCATCTCTCAGAACATTCAGTGCCTTTGCTGTCTTTTTGTATCCTTTTCCTTGTTTTTTCAAGGCAATGATCTCTTCTTGGAACTTTCTGGACACTTTTCTTGATTTTGCCATATTTCTAACATGCAATCAAACATCACCATCAATAGTCCAGGTGTTTGAGGTGTTCTAGCTCAATCACACGTGATGCATCTCATGAAGCCCTTGAGTGGTTGCATCAGGTGTGCTTCAAACCACACTTGATTTGCAAATGTGTGCTCTAATGAGGAATTCGGGGGCGGCAGTGGCTCAGGAGGTAGAGCAGGTCGTCCAATAACTGGATGGTTGGCGGTTCGAATCCAGCTCTCCCCAGATATCCTTCCGTTGTATTCCGGGGCAAGACACTTTACCCACCTTGCATCCAGTGTCCGTAACACTGGGTATGAATGTGTATAAATGTTTGGTAGTGGTCGGAGAGGCCGTTGGCATGGATTGGCAGCCACGTTTCCATCAGCCTGCCCCAGGGCGGCTGTGGCGACAGTAGTAGCTTGCCACTACCTCTGTCTGTGGAATGAATGAATAATGTATCCATTTGTACAAGCGTCTTTGAGTGTGTATGATAAAGTGCTATACACATGTGGACAAAATTGTTGGTACCCCTCTGTTAATGAAAGAAAAACCCACAATGATCACAGAAATAACTTGAATCTGACAAAAGTGGTAATAAATAAAAAGTCTATGAAAATTAACCAATGAAAATCAGACAATGCTTTTGAATTGTGGTTCAACAGAATTATTTTGAAAAACAAACACATGAAACAGGCCTGGACAAAAATGATGGTACCCTTAATTTAATATTTTGTTGCACAACCTTTTGAGGCAATCACTGCAATCAAACGATTTCTGTAACTGTCAATGAGACTTCTGCACCTCTCAGCAGGTATTTTGGCCCACTCCTCATGAGTAAACTGCTCCAGTTGTCTCAGGTTTGAAGGGTGCCTTCTCCAGACGGCATGTTTCAGCTCCTTCCACAGATGTTCAATAGGATTTAGATCAGGGCTCATAGAAGTCCACTTTAGAATAGTCCAATGTTTGGCTCTTAGCCATTCTTGGGTGTTTTTAGCTGTGTGCTTTGGGTCATTATCCTGTTGCAAGACCCATGACCTGCGACTGAGACCAAGCTGTCTGACACTGGGCAGCACATTTCTCTCTAGAATACCTTGATAGTCTTGAGATTTCATTGTACCTCCTCCATGTTTCACAGTAGGGACAGTGCTCTTTTCTTGGTATGCTTCATTTTTGCGTCTGTGAACATAGAGCTGATGTGCCTTGCCAAAAAGTTCCAGTTTTGTCTCGTCTGTTCATAGGACATTCTCCCAGAAGCTTTGTGGCTTGTCAACATGCAGTTTGGCAAATTGCAGTCTGGCTTTTTTATGATTTGTTTTCAACAGTGGTGTCCTCCTTGGTCGTCTCCCATGAAGTCCACTTTGGCTCAAACAATGACGGATGGTGCAATCTGACACTGATGTACCTTGACCTTGGAGTTCACCATGAATGTGTTTAGAGGTTGTTCTGGGCTCTTTTGTTACCATTCGTATTATCCGTGTCTTCCATTTTTCATCAAGTTTCCTCCTGCGGGCATGTCCAGGGAGGTTGGCTACAGTCCCGTCGATCTTAAATTTCTGAATAATATGTGCAACTGTAGTCACAGGAACATCAAGCTGCTTGGAGATGGTCTTATAGCCTTTACCTTTAACATGCTTGTCAATAATTTTCTTTCTAATCTCCTGAGACAACTCTCTCCTTTGCTTCCTCTGGTGCATGTTTAGTATGGCACACACCATGTCACCAAACAGCACAGTGACTACTTGTCACCCTTTAAATAGGCCGACTGACTGATTACAAGTTTGTAGACACCTGTGATGTTAGAGGACACATCTCGGTTGAACATGTCCCTATGGTCACATTATTTTCAATCTTTTCTAGGGGTACCATCATTTTTGTCCAGGCCTGTTTCATGAGTTTGTTTTTTAAAGTAATTCTGTTGAACCGCAATTCAAAAGCATTGTCTGATTTTCATTGGTTAATTTTCATAGAATTTTTATTTCTTACCACTTTTGTCAGATTCAAGTTATTTCTGTGACCATTGTGGGTTTTTTCTTTTATTAACAGAGGGGTACCAACAATTTTGGGGCCACTGCTGCTGTTAAAAAGGAATGGTTGCATCCATAATATATCACAGTCACTTTGCATGGGGAGACATACGTATACAAACATATACAGCGTGAGGGCACAAAAATGACCATCTGCCTCGCGACCAAGCACATCTTTCCAAACAGTGCCAGATTTGAAGAAGTTTTCTACAGTGACAGTGTAGAAAACTACAGTGACACTGTTTTCTACAGTGACAGTGCTAACCACTGCACGGTGGTGCAGTGGTTAGCACTGTTGCCTTACAGCTAGAAGGTTCCTGGTTCGAATCCCCAGGCTGGCAGGGGTTGGAACCTTTCTGTGTGGAGTTTGCATGTTCTCCCTGTGCTGCGTGGGTTTACTCCGGGGGCTCCGGTTTCCTCCCACAATCCAAAGACATGCATGTTAGGTTAATTGGTTGTTCTAAATTGTCCCTAGATATTTGTTTCCTATAGGCCCTTAGAATAGAGGGTTAGTACTAGTGAAAGCGCTTTGAGTGGTCTTTGTGACTAGAAAAGCGCTATATAAGTGCAGGTTAGTTAGTTAGTTAGTAGTTAGTATACTTGGGCATGGTATGGCATGATGGCACAAGTCAAATGATCTGAACTTTTAGGGCAAAATGCACTTGAGTATAGAACAGGTGGAACAATGTGGGTGTGCAAAATTAACAAAGAAAAATTCAATTCAATTCAGCTTTATTTATATAGCGCCATTTCACAACAACATTCATCTCATTGCACTTTCAACTGTAGGGGAAACCCCCATAATTGCAGAAAGACCCCAGCAATCAGGCGATCCCCTGTGAGCAAGCACTTGGCAAAGGTGGAGAGGAAAAACTCCCTTTTAACAGGAAGAAACCTCCAGCAGAACCAGGCTCAGAGAGGGGCAGTCATCTGCTGCGACTGGCTGGGGGGTGAGGGGATAGAGAAGATGAAAAGAACAGACATGTAGAGAGCAAACAGCACGATGGGGACTCAATCTATGGGAGAGAGCAAATAGATGTTAATGACCAGCAAAAAAAAAAAATATTTCATTGAGAGTGAAGAAAGGAGTGAAGCCCAGTGCATTATTGGAGGTCTCCCGGCTGTCTAAACCCATTAGCAGCATAACTAAGGGAGGGTTCAGAGACGCATGATCTGAACACATGACACATGACACATGATCCCTCGTTAATTGTAAAAGAAAAATACTTTTCAGTCTCAATGCAGAAATCGAAGTATATTCTTCTTCTTCTTATTATTTTTTTTTTTTCGGCTGCTCCCTTTAGGGGTCACCACACCGGATCATCTGTGTCCATCTCACTCTATTCCTTGCATCCTCTTCTGTAACACCAAACCTCTCCATGTCCTACTTCACTACATCCATGAATCTTCTCTGTTGACTTTTCCTCTTGCCTGGCAGCTCCACGGTATTTAAAGGGCCTATATCATGCAAAATCGACTTTTTTGAGCTTTTAAGCATGTTATAATGTTAATTCCTCACCAAAAACACCCCCAAAGTGGTATTTTGCTCCATTCACGCATCTCTGAGTATTCCTCCTCAACCCTGTTCTCTGAGCTGCTGCTCCTCCCTGTCCCTGATAATGACTGGGTCCCCACGTTCATACGTATGAACGTGGGTGAGCCGCCCACTCCAGGAAGTGCCTGTGCTGCCAGCACCGCCCCCAGGCTAACGCACACACCCACTTTCTCCGCGCAGCTAACGGAGCGGTGATCGGCAAAACTCTTTCACTTTAGCATTGACGCTGTGAAGAAGTAGTTCCCCTCGCACCTAATCTGCTCAGTGACAACAACTGTTTGCTTTTTTTACGTAAGACAATGTCTCCTAAGTGGCGTAAATGTGTCTTTGGCTGTGAGAGATTTAGGAGTTTGTTCAGCCTTCCTTGTTTTCGTGGGCGGAACCCAGCGAGCGACACACTGCAGCAGCCGGCTCAGGGGTTACGTCATGAAATGGGCGGCAGCCACAAGGAGAGGCAGAGCCTCAGAGATCGAGGCATCTTACTTCCGGGCTCGCGAAAATAACTCATATTTCATAAGAAATTCATTCTCCAGTGTACCAAAGGTAATATACTATCACATACTACATGCATATAGTTTACTCTGAAAGGCTTAAAATAGCATGATATAGGCCCTTTAAACTTACCTATCTTCACATTCTCTACTTGGATCTTCACCGTTACACCTGTGCCCCTCTCATTTATGCACATGAATTCTGTTTTACGAATGGAACTATATAAAAAAATGAAATTAAGTTGACCAGTCAAAACATGTTATATCTTGGGTTCGTACTGTCTGCAATGAAATTAAACAAAGAAAATTTAGGTATTACTGTGTTGTTTGCTTATTTGCATTTTTCACGTCATCTCTCATCATCTTTTTCTGATTTGGGGTTATAGTTTATGAAAATATATTGAGAAATACAGGAAGATGGGATGAAAAAGAAATGAAAACAAGCAACAAAATGGGGTGCTTTAGGCCTAATATATGTGGATTAATCTAATCTTTGACAGCGAGGGAACAACAAAGTAAGTGAGAGAGAGAGAAGGAAAGAGAGACAGCAACAGAGAGAAGCATGCTGAACAGACAGAAAGGTCGGAGAAATGTTCTGCTGAATTGCTTTTTTGACTAAATCAAAAATCAATACGTCCTAGCTTGGAATATCAATGATAACTGGTCCGGAGAGCTTGCAAACTCAAAGAGTTTGGGAAAGGAAGTACAAAACACAAAACTGTGAAAAACCAGGCAGTGACATTCAAAGTTGTTTCCTCTTCCCAGCATTTCTGGGCAAAACACTTCTGATACCCAGCCAGCATGTCCATGTGGGCCCCACCAAAGGGTGTCTGATGGTTTGCCCACATGGGCTTTACCTGTTTACCCATTTTCAACTTATTTTCTCATGAATTTGCTATTTTCTGGTAAAGTTGTGACTTTTTTCCCATAAATTTGATACATTTTTCTTGAAAATTTGAAGCTTTGTCATAAATTTTCATTCTTTTTTTACTGCAAACTTGCAACTTTTTCTCAGAAATTTGTGATTCTTTTTCTTATAAGTTTGCAACTTTTTCCACATAAATTTGTTTTGTTGTAAAATTGTGACTTGTTTTCTTGCCAATTTGCTAACTTTGTCTTATAATTTTGGAACTTTCTTTTTTTTTTTTTTTTTTTTTCCGGTTCCGCCGGACCGGTGGCGCCACACGAGTCGGCTGCCCGTTGCAACAGCCTTTTTTATCTTCCTTCTTCTTTCTACACCTTTCACTCTGTATATATATCACGGACGCACGGATCGCCCCGGGGATCTCCCGGGTCGGCGAACGGAGCCAGACGGAGCCACTGTTTGCAGCGGGAGACGTTGTAGCAGGGAGGAGCTAGTGCTAGCTAGCACTTGGCCGCCGCCCGGTGCTAATGGGAAACTCGACATACCGGGAGCTGTAGCAAAAACGACGCGGGCGGCGTGCAAGAAATATAAGACAGAATAATGAAGAGCGATGGCAAGAACCAAGCAGACCGCCCGTAACATCTACTGGAGGAAGAAGCCCCCCAGGAGACTGCTAGCCACCAGGGCTGCTCGGCGAGGCGCTCCGGCCACCGGCGGAGTGAAGAGGCCTCACCGTTGCAGGCCCGTGGCTCTGAGAGAGATCCGTCACTACCAGAAATCCACGGAGCTGCTCATCCGTAAGCTGCCCGTCCAGCGCCTGGTGAGGGAGATCGCTCAGGACTTCAAGACCCACCTGCTCTTCCTGAGCTTCGCCGTCATGGCTCTGCAGGAGACCAGAGAGGCCCACCTGGTGGGTCTCTTCTTCGCTAAGAGGGTCACCATCATGCCCAAAGACTTCCAGCTGGCCCGCCGCATCCGTGGAGAGAGAACTTAGACTTTCTGCTGCACATTCACCAACCATAATGCTCCGCACTGTGTGTCTATATATATATTTATAGTAATATGTACATATGTTTACTAGATGTTCTTGTTTTTTTTCTTGCCTTCTGATTATTGCTCTGAGTGTTGCTATCCCTGTGCTATTGCAATCCTGGAATTTCCCCATTGTGGGACTAATAAAGGCTTATCTTATCTTATCTTATCTTATCTTAAATTTGTCACTTTTGTACTGCAATCTTGCAACTTTTTCTCATAAATTCGTGACTTTTTTCTTGTAAATTTTCAGTTGATTTACTCATATATTTGCTACTTTTTTGTTAATTTGTAATTTTTTCTATTTTTTCCTCATAAATTTGTGACTTTTTTCCTGTAAATCTGCAAATTTTTTGTTTGTAAGTCTGTAACTTTCTTCAAGAAATTTTGCATTTTTTTTTCTAGTAAATTTGTAACTTTTTCTCATCAATTTGTGATTTTTTTCCTTGGAATTGTTTTTACCTATGGCACCAGTGTTACTGAAACCTGCTCAGCCACATTAAACACATGTGGATTTAATTCACATGTAAAGTCCATATGGGCAAACACAGATGTTGCCAACATGGAACCGGCAGACAAACCCACACGGGACCCATAAGACAGCCCAGATTAAACCTATTGTAGGGCCCACATGGGCATACTGGCTGGTTACCACGCTCAACTAAAAACATTCTAAAAAAAAAAAAAAAAAAAAAAAGCTGAATTTATTCTGTGGTTCATCTTGGAGTACTGAGTATAAGGAGAATGGAGAAGAAAATAACTTACTGTTACATAAAATAAGTAAATAATAATAATAAAAAACTTGCACAAATGGGAAAAAAAAAATCCTAATCACCAGTGAATCTTCCACCCTAACGTTAAGTCTGTCGGCGTCCTCATCAAAATGGAAGCATGTGTCTTTCCCATCCGCTTGGTAAAAATCTTAATTAGCTTTTTTCTGAAATACCACATGTGACACACAGATAAGCAAACAGATGGCAAGGGGAGGAACAAGGGCAACAAAAGCAGCATAACAGAACATCAAGGAGGCAAATTAAAACAAAATAATGAAAAGAGGCTTAAAGAGGCTTTCTCCTCCTCCCTAACAGCCTGACTCCTGTAAAGTGTCCCATCTCTGCTAGATTTTGAGAGGAAAAATAATGCATAGATGTGAAAATACTGACATTTGCAATCTTTTAGCTGTTTAAACTTTTGTTTCTACAGCTGAAACAGCTGGCAAAAAACAGCAGTGTACAGTTCCAAAAGCCTCCAAGTACTACTAATGACACTCTCCATCACCTCTTTATGAAGCAGACCTACTTTTTCCTCTTTTTCATGCATTACCCATTTTTTTAATTGGATAAGTTGAAGAACAAAAATGTTTGTAGAAGTAAATCACTGTATAAGTACATTGTAGTTTGACTGGCAGAGCCTTCTTTGATAAGCAATAAAAAAACAAAAGCTAAATGGTAAATGTTTTCTTGAAGTACCTGCTTTCCAAAGTCCAAATGGGTGTCGTCAATATGGTAGCTGATTACTGAGCTGATTTCTGATGCTTCTCCTCTGACTCTGAGCTCATACGTTGGTCCGTCCTCTACGTGGCACTGTGCTATTATCTCTTTGCTGACATTTCTGGGACTGAAGAAAGAGAATCTGACCTGCTGCTTCTTCCCAGGTTGAAGATCACCATGAATTGGCAACACATCAAAAATCTTGAAGCAAACAAATTGTGGTACATGTAAGAATTGAATTAAATGGTTTTACTCATTTTATAATGCAGTTATACAAAAACAACTTCAAATCAAAAAATGAGTTGTGGCATTAATACAGATTGCATTGGATAAATGTATTAACTGTCAAAGCAATTTAAATTAATCCCTTAAAATGTATGAAACAAGTATACATATATATGCTTTGAAAAAAGTCAGATTAATTATCATAAAATGCATCGATTTAAAACAAAATGAACTAAATTACACAACATAAGCCTGGAACTGTGAATTTGAATAGCCTAAGCTTTATTGATGTGATTACATAATTATAATTTTCATGCAATTCATTTATATTTGACTGAAAAATGGACATCACATCACCTTTATTATTAGTATGTCATGTTGAAACTCTTGAATCTAAATGGATGGAAATTGTTAATGTTACGACCTGGAACATAAGTGTTTCTTTTTACGGCCCTGTTTTGTAGGTGTGTGGGTATGGGTGTGTATTCTGCTCTTCCCTCTCTCCAGGCACTTCTGAATCCAGCAAGGTGTGTGACATCAGTAATCCCACAGGTGTGCTGTCTTACCAATCAGTCTGGAGGTTCTTAAATACTGGAGGAGAGCTGAGGAGAGTGCTGCACCCCTTTTGTGTCTGGTTTACCAGTGGCAGGACTGTTTCTGTGCCGGGGGTGTTGATAGTGTTTTTTGAACCGTCTGTTAGTATTGGTTGTGCATCAGGTTAACTTGTTTCTGTTTTATTGGCAGATCAGCTCTTTGATTTGAAGATGCTCGCTCTTTGTTTGTGAGCATTATTTTCTTTGTCAAAAATTTTGTGTTCATTTAACCAATAAACATTTAAATATGTTATATATATATATTATATATATGAAATATTGAAGCTGACTTCCCTTATTTTTATGTTGCTTCCCTAACCCCCTAGACTTTGGAACGTAACTGACACTCATAAATTGATGTCATTTTCTTTTTTTGAGTGTATTACTAAATTACTGCATTTGCTTATTTGCTTTTCATAGCTATATTGAATTATTGATTATACTCACATCTGAGCAGTTAAAACAGTAATCTGGGTAAATTTAGGGGAAATGTTGCAATTATGTCATAAGGTATGTGGGCCAAGAAATGCACAATTTGCTACAAATTTTCATAAACAAAAACAAGTTCATTGCAGTTTGATCACAGCATGAAAGTAAGTGCATGCAGTTTCTTGAAGGGGTTTACAATAAAAAATTAATAAATGGCTGGACATATGTACACTACTCACAAAAAGTTAGGGATATTTGGCTTTCGGGTGAAATTTATGGAAAATGTAAAAAGTTCACACTACAGTGATATTATATCATGAAAGTGGGGCATTTAATGTAAGTAGAAGCATGCAATGGTGACTTCCTCATCTCAAACAATTTATTGAAACAAAAGCCAACAGCAGTGGTGGGTATACCACAACAAAAAATGTCAGTGTCTCATTAACTTGTCATGAGCCCTTGAGCATTAATTACAGCTTGACAACGACATCTCATACTGTTCACAAGTTGACTTGTTGTATGCTGAGGCATAGCATTCCACTCTTCTTGAAGAGTGACCCTCAGGTCACTGAAGGCGTGGGGTGCAGGGTTTTGAGCCTCTACACAGCAATTCAGCTGATCCCATAGGTTTTCTATGGGATTCAGGTCTGAAGAAAGTGTAGGCCACTCCATTTGAGGTACCCCAGCCTCCAGCAGCTGTTCCCTAATGATGTGACCTTGATGAGCTGGAGCATTGTCATCCATGAAGGTGAAATTAGGCCTGTGTTGTTCATGCAGGGGCACAATGACTGGATTAATGATGTTATTCAGGTAGTATCAGCTTGTTGCTGTGCCATTCAGAAGGTTTCGGGCAGTTCTGTATTGACTAGACACACCTGCCCAGACTGTAATACCACCACCACCACAAAAGGTTCATCTGGTGACGACAGTGGCTGATGCATAGTGCTCTCCTTGACATCTCCAACATCGCTGGCAGCCATCATTTCTGCTCAGTGTGAATTGACTTTCATCAGAGAACAGCACTGAGGCCCACTGGTCCCTCGTAATGGCGAGGTACTGTTGATCGATTGTTAGGTGTCGTCTTGGTCTCATGATGTCAAAATGTGAACAGCCTGGGTCTGGCCCATTATTCATGATTGTTATTATTATTATGTATGCTTGTGTGTACAAGATGTGTGAGAGTAAGTATGAGTGTGGCTGCTCCATCATGCCTGTGGCACTGGGGAGCACCGGGTGCCTGGCGGCCCTTGCCCTGGATTGGGATCTGGGGGCAGTGGGTGACCTCCAGAGCCAGTTTGGGAGCTGGCTTTTGGAAGGGGAGGGGCTCTCTTTTAGACCGCCTCCCTCCCAATCTTATCTTCTCCCCCCAGTTCTGCGTGGAACATACATCTTATTGAATACACTTAGGGTTTTTTTGGGGGGAGGGCGTACTGTGTCAGTGAAGAGGATCCCTCTGTCTACTGCTCAGTGCGGCACCCTCACCTCAATTTTAACCGCACTGTAGACACTGAGGGTTTGGGGAGATATGAGCCCCACTGCCTATAGCAGTGGCTAGCGGTGCTTCAACACACCATCCCCCCAATTTTAACTGCACTTTGGTAGTTCACTCACCTGCACTCAATCACACCACACAACTAACACTCACCCATCATGATTCATGCATGGGGGATGGGGGCTGCTGCCCTCCTTCTGCCGGGGGCCTGACTGGTGACTTGGGGCCCATCATGTTGTCAAAATCTCTGAGTGCTGCCGAATGAATAGGTGCAAGCAAGGGAGTGAGAGAGTGAGTGAACACATGCGTAAGAGAGAGTGAGGGAGTGATGAGTGGAGAAGGTGATGGTGGGTCGGATTGATGTGGTGCTTTGCGTGTCGGGTGGCATCTGGTCGGAATTTATATCCCGCCTGTTGCTTGTACAACGGAGGCACTGCAGCACCTCGCTGACCAGATAGCAGAGGTGGAGGAAAAACATCCAGACTCTCTGCTTATCATTCTGGGTGATTTCAATAGAGCTAATCTCACAAATGAGCTTCCTAAATACAGACAGCATATTAAATGTCCCACCAGGGACACAAATACACTCGACCACTGTTACACAGTTTTAAGAAATGCCTATCATGCCATCCCCCGTGCAGCTCTGGGTTTTTCTGACCACTGTCTGCTCCATCTTATTCCAACATACAGACAGAAACTAAAAACTTCCAAGTCTGTTGTAAGGACTGTGAAGAAATGGACTGTGGAATCAAAGCTGGAGTTACAAGCCTGCTTTGACTGCATAGACGGGCGTGTTTTTGAAGATGCAGCCATTAACCTAAATGAACTCACTGACACTGTGACATCATACATCAGTTTTTGTGAGGACATGTGTGTGCAGACCAAGACCTTCTGCTCATACAACAACAATAAACCCTGGTTCACTCCTAAACTGAAGCAGCTACGTCAGACCAAGGAGGAGGCCTACAGGACTGGTGACTGGACTCTGTACAAGCGGGCCAGAAACATGCTGACGAAGGAGATCAGGCTTGCTAAGAGGAGCTACAGTGAGAAGTTACAACAAAACTTCTCAGCCAACAACTCTGCTTCTGTTTGGAGAGTCCTGCAGAATATCACCAACTACAGGTTCAGGTTCAGGTTCAGGTTACTTTATTTGTACCCGTAGGTAGATTTGTTTTGCAGTCTGGTGACATCCATATTTACAAGCCACTAATTACATTCAACATAGACACAAACACAGGCACACATGAAGCTGACTATAAACATGATAAAAATACTCAAGGCTCCATCAATCAGGGTATAAAAAGACAAAGAGATGGGAGAAAAACCAGAGGTAAGAGAGAAGGGTCATATTAAAAGTTAAAAACTAGTCAAAGAGGTTAAAAAACTCAAAGGTCTAAAACCCAATAAAATATTTAGAACCCAAAACTACAAAAATAAATAAATGTCATGGCGGCCGCTGGGCCGTCATCATCATCCTCAGCTGCGCACACACCGGCAGGTGTTAATCAACGGGCTTTAAAAGCCAGAACCTCAGACTGCTCTGCACGGAGTCGTCTGTCGCCTTTGCCCAGCAATGCGTCGAGGATACGACCTCAAGCCAGAGCCCAAGCCAAGTCATCGCGTCAAGCCACGTCAAGTAAGCAACCTCTACACTCATCCTCTCCTAGCCTTTTCCCCTGTGCACAGGTGGACCTCCCTGGCGGCGGACTAACCTCCCCAGCTGACGGGACACCATCTCCTCCACCTCGGAGTTCCTCCTCACCTCCTCAACGTCGAGCACCACGAGCACCACGCCGCATGGGCACTCGGAGCCAGCAGGATTCTCTCTGTGGCGCCTGCAAGTAAGCATCACAAGCTTCAGTTTCCTATTCTGGTGGACAGTAGTAATCTCCTGTGCTTGTGTGTTCCAGGGTTGCCAGGCTGCCGCAGGAAACGCTCAGCTCCAGTGACCAGACAGCCACACACTCATTCACTCATTCACTCACACAACACTCACTATCTTATCAATAAATAATTGTCAACTATCTACTCATGTCAGCGTCTGTCTCCTGGGTCCCTAACCATGTCAGTACGACTCCGTCTCGATGACCCAGCTGACAGCACGCTGGCGCGCCGTCTAAACACTCTTAGCGCCCGAGTAGATATGATTTCACACCAACAGACAGTTATTTTGAATCAATTAACTCAGGTTAACAGCCGGCTGGACCGTCTGGAAGGACACCAGGCGTTCCCCCCGACTGCCGGGGCATCTCCAGCCCCCGTAGCCTCTCCTACTAGCCAGGTTAATCAACCATCTCTACCTCGTCTCACTCCCGTGCCAACCCCCGCCCGCTTCAGCAGAAAACTCGGGGAAGCGCGAGGTTTTTTGCTCCAGTGTGAATCGGTGTTTCACCGCGTCCCGGGAGATTTTGCCACTGACCAAAGCAAAATTGGATATATCGCCAACCTACTGGGGGGTAGGGCATTAGACTGGGCTTACACAGTTATGGCTAAATCAAATTATCCCTCTTTGACTTACCAGCAGTTCGTGGCAGAATTCATGGAAATATTTGATCATACAGACCGGGGCGCGGTGCTAACCGAACGGCTGCTAAGCCTTCAGCAGGGCAGTAGATCTGCCGCCGATTACGCCATAGACTTCCGGGTATTAGCCGCTGAGATTGGGTGGGGGGAGCCAGTGCTTTATGGTATCTTCCTCCGCAGTCTTAGCTCAGAGCTGAAAGATGAGCTAGCGGCACGGGATAAACCGGACAGGTTAGAGGAATTAATTTCCCTCACCATCAGCCTGGATAGTAGGTTAAGGGAGCGAGCGGCCGAACGTCAGACAGCTAGCTGTTCGAGTAAACCCCGCCCTCGCTCCGCTAGGTCACCTCTCCTCGCTCTGCCTTCGTCAGAGGAACTTCCGGAGCAGGAGGATAAGGTCATCGGACAATCGGGAGTTTCAGCGGCTGAGAGACAGCGCTGCAGGGATCTGGGCCTTTGTTTTTATTGTGGCAATGGGTCTCATGGGGTTACTGAATGTCCGAACCGGCTGAAAAGGGGAGGTCCGTGGATCACAGTAGGGGGATTCACGGACGAGAAACAGAAAAAGCCCCTCACTAGTTGCCATGTTCCTATTAGGCTACTTCACAAACATAAAGAACATACCACACATGCCTTAGTTGACTTTGGAGCTGAGCAAAACTTCATCTCCAGAGACCTGGCAACCCAGATGGGCCTCAGCTGTCAACCTCTGTGCCCTCCTGTCAATCTCGTCACGTTGTCCAAGACGTCACTGACCTCTGTTTCCCACCAGACAGTCCCTGTGTCGGTAATAGTCTCTGGGAACCACCGGGAGGAGATTCGGTTCTTGGTATTACCCATCTCCTCCTCCCCCGTCATCCTGGGGTACCCATGGCTTCGGCTTCACAACCCCACCTTTGATTGGCAAGCTGGGAGTATTACTGCTTGGAGTTCCTTCTGTTTGAGTGCCTGCCTCCAATCTGCGGCGTGTGCTCCCTCGGTCACGGTGCCTCCTCCCTCGACGCTACCCCCGGACCTGTCCATGGTACCAGAAGTCTACCACGATCTGGGGGCGGTGTTCAGGAAGTCATGGGCGCTGTCCCTTCCCCCCCACCGTCCTTATGACTGTGCGATCAATCTCAGGGCAGGGGCCCCTCTCCCGGCAAGCCGCCTATACAGCCTGTCCGCCCCGGAGCGCGAGGCTATGGACACATATATCAAGGAGTCCCTGAGTTCCGGAATTATTCGTCCTTCATCCTCAGCCATGGGTGCAGGTTTCTTCTTCGTGGGAAAGAAGGACGGTCTGCTGCCTCCCTGCATCGACTTCCGAGGGCTCAACAAGATCACAGTTAAGGACAAATATACGCTGCCATTGATGAACACAGCCTTTGACTCTCTCCAGGGGGCGTCCTGGTTTACGAAGCTGGACCTGTGGAACGCCTACCACCTGGTGCGCATCAGGGAGGGAAACGAATGGAAGACGGCTTTCCGGACCCCAAGCGGCCACTTCGAGTATCTGGTGATGCCGTTTGGGTTAACCAACGCTCCGGCTGTGTTTCAGCGCCTGATAAACGACGTCCTCCGGGATTTCCTCAACTCCTTCGTGTTAGTTTACCTCGACAACATCCTCATCTTCTCACGCACGTTGGAGGAGCACCAGGTGCATGTGCAACGGGTCCTGCAGCGCCTCCTGGAGAACCAGCTGTTCGTCAAGGCTGAAAAATGTGAGTTTCACACTGATAAAACCTCCTTTCTTGGGTTTATTATCGCCCGCAATCAGGTGTTCCCCGACCCGGCCAAGGTCAAGGCAGTGGTGGATTGGCCCACACCCACGTCCAGGAAACAGCTACAGGGGTTCCTGGGTTTCGCCAATTTCTACCGTCGGTTCGTGCCGAATTTTGGGAACATCGCCCGCCCCCTGACTGCTCTCAGGTCCCCTAAGGTGCCTTTTCGTTGGAGTGAGGAGGCTGCCATGGCGTTCGGGAGATTGAAGGAGGAGTTCGCTTCGGCCCGCGTACTGACCCAGGTGGACCCGGAGCTGCAGTGCCTTGTGGAGGTGGATGCCTCGGATTCGGGAGTTTGGGCCGTTCTCTCCCAGCGTTCTCCGGTGGATGGCAGGATCCGACCATGTGCATACTTCCCCCACCGCCTGACACCCGCAGAGAGAAACTACTGCATTGGAGACAGGGAGCTGCTGGCCGTGAAACTCGCCCTGGAAGAGTGGAGACACTGGCTGGAGGGGGCTGCCCAGCCATTCGTCGTCTGGACTGACCATCGTAACCTTGAGTACCTCAGGACGGCCAAGCGATTGAATGCACGCCAGGCCCGCTGGTCTCTTTTCTTCGGCCGGTTTAATTTCACCATCACCTACCGGCCGGGGAGCAAGAATGGCAAGCCTGACGCCCTCTCGAGGCAGTTTGACACACAGTCCACCGAAGAGCAGGAGGAGACCATCCTGCCGTCATCTTGTGTGGTGGGTGCGTTGTCTTGGGAAATCCGCAACAAGGTCAGAAGAGCGCAGGAGACAGAGCCTGACCCGGGTGGGGGTCCCCCAGGCCGTCTGTTCGTCCCCCTTTCTGTCAGGAGCCAGGTAATTGAATGGGGCCACGCGTCCAAACTGGCGTGCCAACCGGGAGTGGGCCGAACCACCGATCTTCTCCAGAGAGCCTTTTGGTGGCCAGGGTTGAGGAAGGATGTCAACAACTATGTCCGGGCCTGCGCTCAGTGCACCACTGGGAAATCATCATCATCCCCCCTGGCGGGTCTTCTTCACCCTTTGCCTGTCCCTTCTCGCCCCTGGTCCCACGTGGCCATGGACTTTGTAACCGGCCTGCCCCACTCTGGTCATTTCACGACAGTTCTGACAATAGTGGACCGTTTTTCCAAGGCAGCTCACTTTGTGCCTCTCCGGGGGCTGCCTTCGGCGCGGGAGACGGCGGTCCTTCTCGTTCAACATGTGGTCCGTCTTCACGGAATCCCCGCTGACATCGTATCGGATCGAGGACCACAGTTTGTATCCCAAGTCTGGAAGGCGTTCTGCATGGTGCTGGGGGCCACAGCTAGTCTCTCCTCAGGGTACCACCCGCAGAGCAACGGTCAGTGTGAGCGAGCCAATCAGGAGCTGGAGGCTGCGCTGCGCTGTGTCATCTCCTCCTGCTCCTCTTCTTGGAGCACGTTTCTACCTTGGATCGAGTACGCCCATAACACCACGGTGTCCTCTGCTACGGGGATGTCCCCTTTCAAGGCGTCTCTGGGGTTTGAGCCACCACTGTTCCCTAAGGAGGAGAAGGAGGTAGCGGTCCCTTCAGTGCAGGTCCACGCCAAGCGTTGTTGGCGGATCTGGTCCATCACCCGCAGAGCCCTCCTAAGGACTACGGAATGCAACATCCAGGTGGCCAACCGCCACAGGAGGCCCGCCCCAGATTATAAGGTGGGTCAGAAAGTTTGGTTGTCCACTAGGAACATCTAGTGTGCCGGCCGAGAAGCGCAAGCTGACCAAGCACTTCATCGGCCCTTATGTTATATCCCATGTCTGTGCGCCTTGCTCTCCCCTCTTCCATGGGCATCTGCCCTATCTTTCACATCTCCCAGGTCAAGCCGTACATCGCCGACCCTCTGTGCCCGCCCCCCGTGGCTTCTGCCCCCCCCCCCCAAGGATGATCGATGGCCATCCGGCTTGGGGGGTGACTGCCATCTTGGATGTCCACCGGCGGGGTCGGGGCCTCCAGTATTTGGTGGACTGGGAGGGGTTTGGTCCTGAGCATCGCTCCTGGATTCGCCCAGCGTTGATCCTCGACAAGCAGCTGATCCGCGATTTTCATCGGGCGCATCCAGGTAGGATTGGGCAGGTGCCTGGAGGCACCTCTAGAGGGGGGAGTACTGTCATGGCGGCCGCTGGGCCGTCATCATCATCCTCAGCTGCGCACACACCGGCAGGTGTTAATCAACGGGCTTTAAAAGCCAGAACCTCAGACTGCTCTGCACGGAGTCGTCTGTCGCCTTTGTCCAGCAATGTGTCGAGGATACGACCTCAAGCCAGAGCCCAAGCCAAGTCATCGCGTCAAGCCACGTCAAGTAAGCAACCTCTACACTCATCCTCTCCTAGCCTTTTCCCCTGTGCACAGGTGGACCTCCCTGGCGGCGGACTAACCTCCCCAGCTGACGGGACACCATCTCCTCCACCTCGGAGTTCCTCCTCACCTCCTCAACGTCGAGCACCACGAGCACCACGCCGCACGGGCACTCGGAGCCAGCAGGATTCTCTCTGTGGCACCTGCAAGTAAGCATCACAAGCTTCAGTTTCCTATTCTGGTGGACAGTAGTAATCTCCTGTGCTTGTGTGTTCCAGGGTTGCCAGGTCGCCGCAGGAAACGCTCAGCTCCAGTGACCAGACAGCCACACACTCATTCACTCATTCACTCACACAACACTCACTATCTTATCAATAAATAATTGTCAACTATCTACTCGTGTCAGCGTCTGTCTCCTGGGTCCCTAACCATGTCAGTAAATATAACATGAAGTTAATAAATAGGTACCTAAATTATGTACAATATATTTTTACAGCTTGTTCAACTCTTTGACAGCAGCAGGGACAAAGCTGTTTTTGTAGCGCTGGGTTCTACTTTTTAGGACAGCAAACCTCCGTCTTGAGGGAAGAAGCTGAAAGTGGCAGTGCAAAGGGTGGGAGTCATCATTTAAAATGGAGGTAGCCATCCTCTGTACTTGTCTGGTGTACAGGGATGTCAGGCTCAGCTGTGGCTCACCAAGCAAACGACTGGACCATCTAACTACCTGATCCAAGGATTTCCTCTGTTTCAGTTTTATCTGACCAAACCATGACACTAAAGAAAAGGATAAAACAGATTCAATAAAAGCCTGATAAAACATTGTCATTATGGTTCGGTCAACTTGGAAGCGTGCAAGTTTTCTCAAGCAATGCAAATGTTGCTGACCCTTTTTGCACACCCTTTCACAGTTCACTTCAAAGTTTAAATTACTATCAATAATCGTCCCAAGATATTTGTACGATTGTACACATTCGGTGGTCTGGCCTTTTAGTATGGTGACTTTGTGCCTGGGAGTTTTCCTCCTAAAGTCAATAATCATGTCTTTAGTTTTTGTCGTATTCAGCTGCAGGTAGGAATCCTCACACCAGTGAACAAAATCATCAACTACTGGGCCGTGGCCACTCTCACCATCCTGGAGGAGACTGACAATAACTGAGTCATCAGCATACTTTATAATGTGTCTGTTGTCATGTCTGCTCCGACACATGTTTGTGTACAGGATGAAGAGTAGTGGTGACAACACACACCCCTGAGGAGAGCCAGTAGAAGAGCACTTTAGGTCAGACAATGTACCATTGACCCTTACTCTCTGAGTCCTGTTGGTTAAGAAATCCAGAATCCAACCCACCAGATTATTGCTCAAGTCAAATTGTTGCAGGAGCCTTTCAACTAAGATATGAGGTTGGATTGTATTAAAGGCGGAAGAAAAGTCCACAAATAAAAGCCTGGCGTGTGTCCCATTAAAATCCAGATGTTTAAAAAGCATTTTAAACAGAGTGACAGTGGCATCCTCCACTCCTTTGTGTGGCCTATAGGCAAACTGCAGAGGATCCAATGCCTGCTCAGTCTGCCTTAGGACCTCACATCTGACCAGTTTTTCAAAAATTTTCATTAAAATTGAAGTCAAAGCAACTGGTCTAAAGTCGTTTACCGTTTTAGGACAGCTGGATTTTGGAACGGGAACAACCACGGCTTCTTTCCAGATCTTAGGCACATGTTGTGTCTGTAAGGATTTATTGAAAATGTAATGAAATATAGGACTCAGTTCATGTGCACAGGACCTTACCAAGCACCCACATATATTATCAGGGCCCTGACTTTTGTTCACTTTTACAGCGCAGAACTCCCTTTTAACATCCTGCACCTCAATATTAAAGTGCTGATTGTCTTTGAGTTTCTGTTTCAAATCTTGGATTTCTGTGCTAAAATCAAAGGAGTCAAAACGACCATAAAAACAATTAAGAGCATTAGCCAGCTCTGTGTCTGAATTAAAACCATCTAAAAACACACGATTACTGCGCTCTGTGCTCTGAAGGCCTGCAATAGTTTTCATACTGGCCCAGGCTGAACCAAGTTTCTTTGTTGCCATCTTGCTTTCCAACTCTGATTTATAATTCTGTTTTGCTCTTAAAATTTCGGCCTTCAGCTCCTTTGTGGCAACCTGTAGCTCAGAAACAGACCCCTGTTTAAAGGCAAGTGCTTTCCTCTTTAAGCAGGATTTAACTGATTTTGTAACCCATGGTTTGTTGTTGGGATATATTTTGACACGTTTACGTGGAACAATCTTATTTTTACAGAAAGCCATGTATGAGCATGTGACATCCACCAAAGAGTCCAAATCATCCCTGCAGGCCAGTGTGAACATCTCCCAGTCTGTACAGTCAAAGCATTCCTGGAGGCTGTGCACTGAATCTTCTGTCCACACATCAATGTCTCTCGTCTCCACCTTGCCTCTTCTGAGAGCAGTTTTATATGTGGGCAACAAATGTACACAGTTGTGATCTGAGGATCCTAAAGGAGGAAGGGGGAGTGATTTATAGGCCCTCTCTATGGATCCATAGCACAGGTCCAATGTCTTTTTTCGCCTGGTTGGGCAGGAGACATACTGATAAAAGTTTTTAAGTGTCTTCTTTAAAGAAACATGGTTAAAATCCCCAAGAATGAAGTTTGGCGCCTCTGGAGAAATTGATTGCAGCTGCTGGATCACATCAAAGACGGTGCTGGAGGCGGAGTCAGCGTCTGCCCTCGGATGAATGTACACAGTTGTGATGAAAAGTTGGGGGAACTCGCGAGGCAAATAAAAGGGGCGTAGTGACACAGACAGCAGCTCCACATCGGGTGTACAGATGCGCTCTCTGACTGTGACAGATGTGCAGTACTGCTTATTAATATATAAACATACGCTGCCCCCCTGACGTTTCCCCATTACCTCTTCCTGCCGATCCGAGCGCAGCAGGGCTCCAAAGCCGTCAATCCACAAGTCTGCATCTCGGTCATGCGCATTAAGCCGAGATTCGGTGAAGGCCATGACGCAGCAGTTCTTAAAGTCCTTCCGGTAGCATACATTCCCTTGAATTTCATCCACCTTGTTTCTCAAAGACTGTACATTCCCAAAAATTATTGAAGGAAGAGGAATGTTACCAAACTGCCGTCTCCTAAGGCGCAATTTCACACCTCCACGCCTTCCGCGCTTCCTTCTGCCGTCTCTCCCGCCTCTCTTTTCACCCCTACGTTCGTCTCTCAAAATAAAGTCCGGCAGTTGCGGCTTAGGCTCAATCACAGCCGCTGCATCAACCGTGTTTAAATGCAGCAACATGTCCCTGGAATAATGTAATCTGCCCACCATTCTGCCCGCCATGGAGCCGAACGCGTTTACTTCAGAGACAAAGAGCCAGAGGACAGATAGCAGCAGTGCAAGAAAGGGGAGGAAATCCATGTTGTAGATACCAGGGAGCTCTTCGCCATATAGTCCACAAACACTCCAGGGCAGAAACGACACAGAGGATTTTGTAAAAACATATAAAAGTACATAACAACACACACACAGACAACGCACTATTTCACCAGCTGCCGGTCGCTGCGTGCGCATGCGCCCACAGGAGCGCATGCACCTACAGGATGTATAGATGTAGCAGATGTAGCAGATGCCTACAGGAGACCATTCCCCCACCCTGTGGAAAACCTCCAGCTGGCTAACAACCTAAACAGCTTTTACTGTAGGTTTGAAAAGAACCTACAGTTCTCACCTCCCACCCACACAAAAGGATTATCTGCAGCCCCAGGAACTCCATCCCTCCTCCACTCTGATTTCCCACCAGCACTAACGATCTGTGAAGAGGAGGTGCGCCGGGTCTTTCAGAGACAAAAGATCAAGAAGGCTGCAGGACCTGATGGTGTGTCTCCGTCCTGCCTGAGAGTCTGCTCCAACGAGTTGGCCCCCATCTTCACCCGGATCTTTAATAGATCACTGGAGCTGTGTGAAGTGCCTTCCTGCTTCAAACGCTCCATCATCATTCCAGTTCCCAAGAAACCCTCTGTTACAGGATTAAACGACTACAGACCTGTTGCCTTGACCTCTGTGGTCATGAAATCCTTGGAGAGATTGGTGCTGAACTACCTGAAGGTCGTCACAGGCCCCCTGATGGACCCACTGCAGTTTGCCTACCGGTCAAACAGGTCAGTGGATGATGCAGTGAATATGGGACTACACTACATCCTGCAACACCTCGACTCCCCAGGGACGTACGCCAGGATCCTGTTTGTCGACTTCAGCTCGGCGTTCAACACCATCATCCCAGGCATTCTTCATCAGAAACTCCTCCAGCTCAAGGTGCCCCCCTCCACCTGCCAGTGGATCTCCAGCTTTCTGACTGACAGGTGGCAACAGGTGAAGCTAGGGAGATTTACATCCAGCTCCCGAAAAATTAGCACTGGCGCCCCCCAAGGATGTGTCCTTTCCCCACTGCTCTTCTCCCTCTACTCCAACGACTGCACCTCAGAGGTCCCTTCAGTGAAGCTCCTGAAGTTTGCAGACGACTCCACAGTCATCGGTTTGATCCGGGATGGTGATGAGTCTGCATACAGGCGGGAGGTGGAGCAGCTGATCCTCTGGTGCGGCCAGAACCATCTTGAACTTAACCCAGCCAAAACGGTGGAGATGACTGTGGATTTCAGGCGACACTCTCCTTCATTCCCCCCATTCACCATCCTCAACAGCACAGTGTCCACTGTGGACTCCTTCAAGTTTCTGGGTACCACAATCTCCCGGAACCTGAAGTGGTCCTCCCATATAGACACTGTCCGGAAAAAGGCCCAGCAGAGGTTGTTCTTTCTGCGTCAGCTCAAGAGGTTTGATTTGCCTCAGGAGCTGCTGGTTGTCTTCTACACCACCATCATCCAATCTGTCCTCTGCTTTACCATCACTGTCTGGTTTGGATCTGCCACTAAACAGGACAAGACCAGACTGCAGCGGATCATTAAGTCTGCAGAGAGGATCATTGGTGCCGACCTACCCTCCATTGAGAACTTATATCGGTCCATAACCAGGAAACGGGCGGGAAGCATCTGTGCTGACCCGTCACACCCCGGCCACAAACTGTTTGAACTTCTATCTTCTGGTCGTCGTTACAGATCACTGAAGGTCAAAACCACCCTTCACAGGAACAGTTTCTTTCCTCAAGCCATCACTCTGACGAACTCCTAACATTCACCTAGTCCTACCTGTTTGCTGTACTCATGACTTTTCATCCATTCTTACATTGCACATAACTCTCACACTGCTTTTTACTTCATTCACATTATATCACTGAATCTGAGTTCACATTGAAATACTGTGTGACTGTATATTTTTTCATATATTTCTGCAAAGTGTGGATAGTCTGAGTAAATAACTGCCTATATTCCTATATATATTTGCATCCTTTTATAGAAACGTGGAGAGACTGTAATTTACTGTACATACTCTGTTGTCATTGAATCCTTATTTAAATCTTATTTAAATCCTCCACCTGAACAACGAGAGTAAGTTTTTAGCCAAAGTCAAATTCCTTGTATGTGTTGCGCATACTTGGCCAATAAAGCTGATTCTGATTCTGATGATTCTGATCTCAGGGCGCTTGCGGTAGTCCATTGATCAGTCGCTCCGGATGGGCATTGGGGGTGGTGGTCTGCTTCTGTGTCCACGGTCGCCCTGGGCTGGGTTGGTGGGGGTGTGGCTGCTGGTCCGCACTGGCAGTCTCCCCAGCCCCTGCCGGGTGTTGATGCACATTCATGCCCACTGCATCTGCGCTGCAGCCGCCCCAAGTAATAAGGATGAATGAGTGCGGGTGAATGTGTGGGCAAGAGCACGAGTGGATGGGAGTGAGTCAGAGCGTGAGTGAGAGAGTGTGCATGGGTGAACGTGAGTAGGTGTGGGTGACTCTGAGGGCGAGTGGGAGTAGGAACGAGATTGAGTGGGTACAGGAGTGGCTGAGAGTGGGTGGGTCTGGGAGTGCGAGTGTGGAATTGTGTGGGGGAGAGGGCAAGTGAGAGTGAGTGAGTGCGTGTGAGTGTGTGTGGGTGCGAGTGAGTGTGTATGAGACCATGAGGGTGTGAGTGCTTGGGAATGGGTGTGTGTGCTGGTTGGGGGGTGCTGGATTGAGGGGGTGGCAACTCCTGGCTGCATGGGCTCCTTAGGACAGTGGGCTGGCCCCCTGTGGGGCTCCTGTGCCTTGCTGCTGCCTTCCTTCGGTGTGGGGGTTCCTGGGGTGTGTGCCGGCGGCGCTGTTATGGGGGCATGCCAACTGTGGTGGTGTCTGGGGGGGCTCGCACCAGGGGGTGGCACTGGCCTTCTGGCACCTGGGGCCCAGGGGCTGTTGTTGGCTCAACTAGGGGGGAGGGGGCTGGCTGGTCTGGGAGCAGGGGTGCGCTGCGCCAGCCGCTTGGCAGCCCGGCCTTCCTGAGCCATCCTTCCTGGGGCAGATGCCTGGCTGCTGTGGGGCTTGTTGGCCTCGAGACATTTGTCCTCTGTGGGGGTTGGTGGTGTTGTCTCACTTGCTTGGGGTTTCCGGGAGGGGGGGGAGGGTTGCTGTGACCTGCCACCCTCTTCGTATGTTTCCTAGCAAACCACTCACACGCACGCACTTATTTTGTGCTCTCATACACATGCACACACATGCACACACACGTCTCCCCTTTAACAGGTATAGATACCAGACTCGTGATGAGACCTTGTCAGCAGAAGAAACAATCTGTCTTCTGTTTGTTTCAGTTGTGTTAGTCTGTTTGTCTTCTTTGTTCCTCTCCCTTTTCTTTCCTCCTCCCCACCCCTCCTTTCCCCATTCCCCTCCTGTTGAGTCCCTCATAGGCAAAACAATTTAAATAAAGTATTAAATGTTATTATAAGAGGATTTTATAAATAATATACAGTACATATACAGTATATGTACTGTATAAAGCGCCTTTTCGCTAAGTAAATCTGTTTGGCACAATAAGGGAAGCAGATTTCTGTTCTGCTCACCTAGCTGCTTGACAGGACAAGGGGAAAAAATGTGAACAGCATGATCAAGAGGACTGTTTAAATATCAATTCTAATTGAAGCAGAAAATTTTTTGGTCAATTCATGGATCAAACACCTGTTGTGAATTTTGACATTAAGCATCTTGTTAGAGAGCAGCAAGTTATGCAAAAAATACTGAAACACTGAACAGTTGGATATGTGAATTCAAAAGGTTAGAGAAGGTCAAATGAAGTTCACCTGTAAAGGTTATAGTACATTTTAGGTGCATCCTGAAATTTCACCCGATGGCCGAATATCCCTTTTTGTGAGTCGTGTATGTGTTGGTGTTTATATAGCTCTTTTCAGAGTACCCGGCAATCCAGGAAAACCCAGTATGATCTCGGTTTCCTCTGTTGTCTGAATAGGTTACATATGGTACTTCAGGACTCAGCAACAGATGTTGGTCATTGCCCACCTCGCCTCAACGCATCTCAGCTTTGAGGACATTCAAATTGGACAATGTGGATAAATGTGCAATGAAGTAGGTGTCTGTTATGTACACAAACCTGGTATAAAGAAGGCGGAAAGAGGTTGCACTGGAACTACACTTTATTAACAGGCTGGTCACTATACAGTAAACGCACAGCATTCGGAGTTGTCCTGGGCAAAGAGGAAGCCCAACTGGTGGATGCCCTGTATACAGGGTGGTGTGATGATGTAACCGGAAGGCAGTGTCATCACACTGCCCTTCACAATAAATTGCGATCCTACATTCTTCCCCCTTTACAAAATAGAAAACACATCCAATTAAACTCACCCAAATTTGGAACACAAACCCCAAACAAACACATCAAATAAAGTAAACACAAAATCATAAAGAACACAAAACCAAGTGAAGCTAGGACCGGTGGGTGGATGGCCACACGGTCCGCATGGCAAAGTGGTTTAATCTGCCACCTTCAGTAGGACAGCTGTGCTCCTAACTAACAATGTTCAGTTCACTTTTTTTTGATCAGCCCCCCCCCCATGGCAATGTGGGTTGGGCGATGGTGCTCTGCGGCAGCCCCGCAGCAGAAGCGCCCCTGGAGGCAGCAGGCCCCCAGGGCAAGGACTGATCTTTGAGACACAGGAGCCTGGATCCCACACCACCCTCCCCGACTCCTGCGTAGCCCTGCCACCCGGAGTGTCCACTTGGACACGCCACAGCTGGTTCGCATGGCAGATCGAGCCGTCCATCAGCAGGAAACACACCACTCCCAACTTTGCAACAATCCTCAGTGGCACCCGATACTTCACTGGCTGTGGTACGGCCAACAACTGCTTTGGTCGTTCATCGGCCCAAACCCGAACCCAGTCCAAGACCTGGCGCGGCACCTTGCTTGGTCTGACATGCTGCTGTGTCTGTGGCAGCTCCATGTTTACCTTTTGTCTGACCCCGTCGTTACACTGTGGCGATGCAGCAGTCACCTCTGTAGCAGCGGACCCCTCACCCATTTCTGGCCGAAACCCAACATGGCCACTGAAAGTGTCCGGTGCCTCCCTGGTGTCGCTTATCGGGCCGGATGCCTCAGCCACCCATCCCCCCCCCTCCACTACCTCCGGCAGAGCGTGGGTACTGAACTCATCCAGTTCCTCCACTGAGCTAGGAGTGAGCTCCCCGGTGCCGGCACTGTCCGAAAGCACCTCATCCCAAACCACAATATCGTCGTCCACCGGGGCCAGCAAATTCCAGGGTCCACACCCAGACCATTCAGACCCAGCGCTGTCCCTGATGGCGAAACCCAATCTGTAGAACAGGTCATACTCCATAACGTTCTCGCCATGTGTCGCCACCTGGAACGCGAAGTCGTGCATCGCTTCAATTTTGTAGCGAACAGTCAACTCCACAGTCCCAACGTTGCACAGTCTATTCCCGCCGTAGCCGTACAA
Source organism: Pholidichthys leucotaenia (assembly GCA_020510985.1). Classification (NCBI taxonomy): domain Eukaryota; kingdom Metazoa; phylum Chordata; class Actinopteri; order Cichliformes; family Pholidichthyidae; genus Pholidichthys; species Pholidichthys leucotaenia. Next base: position 173,532,471 of record CM035840.1, on the reverse strand, counting down.
TGGCATTGGGTTACTCCTGATCCTATGATGTAGGAAGAACTCTTTCACCGTGGCCCAATTCAGCATCAACCACACCACTGCTGTGTCAAGCAACAACGGCAAAGCCACACCATCCAACTCTACCGTACAATAAGAATACCCTTTGGTGCTGGGACTCACCAACTGAATGGTCATTGTAGGCGGGTGGGCTGACTTGCTTGGTGGGCTCCACGGTGCTGGAAACTGGCACACTCTGGAGAAATGGTTTTAGTGCCCACACTTACTGCATCTCTTCCTTCTTGCCGGGCACACTCTCGCTTTAAACTGATGCATTGATAACCCACAACCCCCGTAAATGGGGCCTCTCGGAGCAGACCTTTGGCTCACGACATAAGCCTCATTGTCCTTGTCCATGCTTTCATCATCCTAAGGGTCCACCACATTCGCCAGTGTCATCGTCGTCTCTGGCGGCTTTTGTGACTGGCGCCAGCTTAGCTCCAAAGCTAGCTTATTTGCGTCTTCCAACTGGAGAGCTAGCTCAACTGCTCTAGCTATCGTTAAGTCATTAGGCACCATTAGCAACCTAGCACGTAGCCCAGCATTACACGTGTACTCGGCCAATTGGTCCCGCACCATCTCGTCCTCCAATGGCCCAAAATGGCATACACTATCTAACTGTCTGAGGTCAGCGATGAACTGCTGAAATAGCTCACCGACCCTTTGGCGTCTCTGGGGAAAACAAATTCATTGCACCGTCACGCTGTCTGGCATGGTAAAGTGGTTAGCTAGCAGCTCCACAACGTTCTTGTATGAGTCTGCCACGCCGTACGTCCGCAGAATCCTCTGGCCTTTGATACTCAGGTTGTGGACAAGAAGTGTTTGCGTCCTCACTTTGTCTAGCTTCCCGAGGTCCAGGGCCGTGATGTAGGTCTCAAAAGCCTCTAACCAGCGAGGCCACAGCACCGGCGGTTTGCCAGGAAGCTCCAGGAAAGGCCACAGTGGTGTAACGCACGCCTCCACGGTTTCATCCTCAGTCGCCAAATGTTATGTCCACAAACCTGGTATAAAGGAGGCGGACTAAGAGGTTAGACTGGAACGACACTTTATTAACAGGCTGGTCACTATACAGTAAATGCACATCATGTAGAGTTGTTCTGGGCAAAGAGGAAGCCCGAATGGCGGACACCCCATATATAGGGCAGTGTGATGACGCAACCGGAAGGCGGCGTCATCACACTGCATGCTTGTATGCAGTGCACGCTTGTCACTTAATATGATGAGTGACTGTCAAGAGTTACCTACTTCTGCATGAACTTTCCTGGATTCGTGAAAAATTCCTGATTGCACTGGAGTCTGCTGTATAAGGCTCTATAGTGCTCATCTGTGCTGATTTATTACTGTCACTTTATTCAAGTATTTGGCCAGCTCCTTCTATTCCTTGTTGTTGAATGCGTGTAACGGTGAGTGGATTTTTTTTCATGTCAGGTTGGTCAAGTGTTCCCACTCTCAGCTGTGAGAATGTGATTCTTGTTTCCTGTGCAGCTTAGGAATTACACATGACACTTCATCTTTAAATAGATGCAGATTTCTCCCAGTTTAGTAAATTAAAGTTGGTTTTAAATTATAAAATCTAAAAATACTAATGATGCTGGGAATACTGACATGAAATTCCTCATGTCAGTGTTTCAAGCTCCCAGACTAAAAATGACTGAAAGAAACATTCAGACCAAACCATTCTTTGTCTAAAATCACTGGAATGGTATGTTATGTTATTCCAAGTGCTTTTGGATAAAAAAGAAAAACTGCTCGTCAAATGTTGGATGGGGGCAAGGAAGTCTGTTCTGTGCCACGTCATTTTTCCCGCTGAAGGTCAGTAAGCAAGTTGTGACATTGTCAAACATCTGGGAAAAAGCAATTAGAAAAAACTGAAGGGATGATGTGGGCCTCATATGAACTGATCTGATTCCCCTAGACCAGAAGTCTTTTATGTACAGTATGCATGGATTCCAGATTTATTTCAGGTCAATGTTACACACGCCTTTGTTAGGTACAATAATTAATCTCTGGTAATACCTTTCAATGGTTCTGCTGGAAACACAAAGTTTCCAGTACGCACAGTTAGGTGATAATTATTTTCTCTGACTAACAGGCTCTGTTTCTATACTGAAAGTAATTTACCATTCATCATCTTTGGTCAATGCTACTAACAACCACAGTCCTATAATGACCTCTTTACTAGCAGTGTATCATATTTTTATTTTATGCACTGCTGTATGAAACACACACACAATAAATAAAATGACCTCATTATTGGTGAAAAATAATGATTTCTGATTTTTTCTAAGCATGTCACACATTTTGTCAGAACTCCATGGATTTATAGTATATATATACTGTATATATATATATATATATATATATAAATACACACAAACTTATCAGGGATTCCTCTGGTAACATTTCTCGGTGGTGGCCCACTGCGCCAGAAATTTTACCGCCACCTCAAGGCCATATGAATGTATTAAGAAAAATATATGAAGCACTGACTTTCCGCAAGTGTGCACACAAACAACGGGTGTAGCCGTCATCCATGCGAAGCCTAGAAGCGCCCCGCTCGCATAATTGTTTCACACATAAGGAGTTGTTCAGAACTCCTTATACAAAGATATAGAGTGATGATAATCAAGTCAGTGGCGGTAATGTACCTGTAAGCTGGTTGCCAACTGCCAATCAAATCTAAAGAAGAAGAAGAAGCACCCCACTCACATGAGTTTTCCAGTCAGTCAGCAAACAGTGTCTCGCTAAGCGTGACTGTCCCGACAGAAACATGAGTTTATTAAAGTACTTTAAATGTTGAAAAAAATCATTAGAGGTATGTAATCACTGGCGTTTATCATGGATTTAACCCACTGGAAACAGGAGCAATAATGGAAGAGTCGCTTAGCTAAGAGATGTGGTTAGAATTCATATGCAGCCGGCTTCATATGAAGGGAAAGGCGGGGGACTGATGAATTGCTGAGGATATATTTCACCAGCCACTACAATATTAAGTTATGTTCTGTAGGAATTGCAGGAATGAAGAGACTGGCAATTTCTCTCTTTTCTCGCATGAGCAGGCATGCCGTTTTTATTCTCCAGCGGCACTGACAAAAAGCAACAGTTGAAAATGCTAGCTCTAAACTGAGGTCCTTCAGCGGCTGCCCAGAGAGGTGCCTGATGAGAAAGCCTGAGCGCAAAACTATAACTGCCTAAACAGATCATTCTGTACATGAACACATATTGTGGTGAATTATGTCTTTAGAGTCCACTACAGTTCCCTATTATGTACCTGGCAGGTTAAGATGACCGAAATTCATGAAGTCAGTGACTTTAATCTGTCAGCAGCCTTCAGACAAACTAAACGTGTCAACATTTGATTTCAAAATAAGGGAGGTTTTTCCTGCTGTCTGGGTGGTGAGGAGATTTCTAAAAAAAAAACAAAAACAAAACTATAAATATACAGAAATATTATAACAGAAATAACAGCATCCTTGGTCATTTAAGTTAATTTATTTCATTAAATACCATCCATCCATCCATCCATCTTCTTCCGCTTTTCCGGAGGTCCGGGTCGCGGAGGCAGCAGTTCAAGCAGAGAAGCCCAGACTTCCCTCTCCCCAGCCACCTGCTCCAGCTCTTCTGAGAGGATGCCAAGGCGTTCCCAGACCAGCTGGGAGACATAGTCTCTCCACCGAGTCCTGGGTCTGCCCCGGGGTCTCCTCCCAGTGGGACGTGCCCGAAACACCTCAAGTGGGAGACGTCCAGGAGGTATCCTAATCAGATGCCCATACCACCTCAACTGACTCCTTTCAATGTGGAGGAGCAGCGGTTCTACTCTGAGCCTCTCCCGGATGACTGAGCTCCTCACCCTGTCTCTGAGGGTGAGTCAAGCAGTCCTACGGAGAAAGCTCATTTCAGCCGCTTGTATCCGCGATCTTGTTCTTTCGGTCATTACCCAAAGCTCGTGACCATAGGTGAGAGTAGGAATGTAGATTGACTGGTAAATTGACAGCTTTGCCTTAGAACTAAGCTCCCTCTTCACCACAACAGACCGGTACAACGTCCGCATCACTGCAGGTGCTGCTCCAATCCGTCTGTCAATCTCTCACTCCATTTTCCCCTCACTCGTGAACAAGACCCCAAGATACTTAAACTCCTCCACTTGGGGCAGGAGCCTGTCCCCAACCCAGAGAGTACAATCCACCTTTTTCCGGCTGAGGACCATGGACTCGGACTTGGAGGTGTTGATTTTCATCCCAGCCACTTCACACTCAGCTGCAAACCGTCCCAGCAAGAGCTGTAGGTCACTGCTGGATGAAGCCAACAGGACAACATCATCTGAAAACAACAGGGATGAGATCCTGTGGTCACCAAGCATGACACCCTCTATTCCCTGGCTGCACCTAGAAATCCTGTCCATAAAAATTATGAACAGGATCGGTGACAAAGGGCAGCCCTGGCAGAGTCCAACTCTCTCTGGGAATGACTCCGACCGAGTGTTGGCATTACGAACCAAACTCTCACAATGGTCATACAGAGACCGAATAGCTCGTAACAACAAGCCCGATACCCCATACTCCCGAAGCACCCCCCACAAAAAACCATGAGGGACGCGGCCGAATGCCTTCTCCAAGTCCACAAAACACATGTAAACTGGTTGGGCAAACTCCCACGAACCCTCGAGAATTCTTGAGAGGGTAAAGAGCTGGTCTGATGTGCCACGGCCAGGATGAAAACCACATTGCTTCTCCTGAATCCGAGGTTCGACCAACAGCCGGACTCTCCTCTCCAGTACATTGGCATAGACCTTCCCAGGGAGGCTGAGGAGTGTGATCCCTCTAAAGTTGGAGCACACCCTCCGGTCCCCTTTTTTGAAGAGAGGAACCACCACCCCGGTTTGCCATGCCAAAGGCACTGCCCCCGAGTTCCTCGCAATGTTGCAGAGGTGTGTCAACCATGACAGCCCAATAACATCCAGGGCATTGAGGTACTCAGGGCGAATCTCGTCCACCCCCGGGGCCCGGCCACCAAGGAGATTTTTAACCACCTTAGCGACCTCAGCCCCGTGATAGGAGAGTCGTCCCCCTCGTCCCCAAACCCTGCTTCCTCTGTGGAAGGCGTATCAGTGGGATTGAGGAGATCCTCGAAGTATTCCTTCCACCGCCCGAAGATATCCTCAGTCGAAGTCAACAGTGTCCCATCCGCACCATACACAGTGTGGACAGGGAGCTGCTTTCCCCTCCTGAGCCGCCGGACAGTTTGCCAGAATCTCTTCGAGGCCGACCGAAAGTCTTGTTCCATGGCCTCACCAAACTCCTCCCATACCCGGGTTTTTGCTTCAGCAACCACCCGAGCTGCACTCCGCTTGGCCTGCCGGTACACCTCAGCTGCTTCGGGAGTCCCACAAGCCAACCAAGCTTGATAGGAACCCTTCTTCAGCTTAATGGCCCCCCTCACCACTGATGTCCACCACTTGGTTCGGGGGTTGCCACCACGAGATGCACTGACCACCTTGCGGCCGCAGCTCTGGACAGCCGCTTCAACAACAGAGGTGGAGAACATGGCCCATTCAGACTCCATGTCTCCAGACTCCCTCGGAATGTGGTTGAAGTTCTTCCGGAGGTGGGAGTTGAAGACCTCCCGGACAGGGGCCTCAGCCAGATGTTCCCAGCACATCCTCACTATACTTTTGGGTCTACCAGGTCTGAATGGCTTCCTCCCCTGCCATCGGATCCAACTCACCACCAGGTGGTGATCAGTTGACAGCTCTGCACCTCTCTTTACCCAGGTGTCCAAGACATACAGTCGCAGGTCTGATGACACGATAACAAAATCGATCATCGACCTGCGACCTAGGGTGTCCTGGTGCCAGGTGCACATATGGACACCCTTATGCTTGAACATGGTGTTCGTTATGGACAAACTGTGGTTAGCACAGAAGTCCAATAACTGAACACCACTCGGGTTCAGATCGGGCAGGCCGTTCCTCCCAATCACCCCCCTCCAGGTTTCACTGTCGTTGCCCACGTGTGCATTGAAGTCTCCCAATAGGACAATGGAGTCTCCAAGAGGAGCACCCTCCAGCACCCCAGTCACAGACTCCAAAAAGGGTGGGTACTCTGAAACATCATTTGGTGCATAGGCACAAATGATGGTCAGGACCCATTTCCCAACCCAAAGGCGCAGGGAAGCAACCCTTTTGTCCACCGGGGAAAACTCCAATATAGAGGCTCGTCGCCTTTCGCCCAGGGCAACTCCAGAAAAGGCCAAGCTCCAGCCCCTCTCCAGGAGACTGGTTCCGGAACCGGAGCTGTGTGTTGAGGTGAGGCCGACTATATCTAGCCGGTATCTCTCAACCTCGTACACCAGCTCAGGCTCCTTCCCCACCAGAGGAATCATTAAATACATTTGTATTAATATTTTTTCTTTGGAACCAGAGTTAAATTATTGTTCTGTTCTGGCTGCAAAATTATGGTCAAAAATGTCAATTGTTATAAGGAAACAGTAAAAAAAATTACCACAGTCTGTTTCAAATTTATCTAAAAAAGAAAAAAAAAAATTATTTTACAAAACAGACAAAAATTAGACATAAAATAATCCACAAATTTATAATAAAGTTTCAAATGTACAATTAAAGTCAATTTTACTAGAGAAAATTACAAATTTGAGGAACATGGTTTCAACTTTAGATAGATTTACACAGAAAAGTAGAAAACTATAAGAAAATTGTTATAAATTTTGGAGAAAAACCTCAAACCTTCAAGACTGAAGTCATTGCTCAAGTTTTTAAGTGGGTGCTCTTTGTACCCTTAACTCTACGAGAAATGTTTGGTTGTCTACTTTTAATTATTAATTTCAAAGCACTGCTTTTACAACATGAGTAGAATTTCTGATTACTACACCCACCTGACCATATACAGTGGGGTAAAAAAAGTATTTAGTCAGCCACCAATTGTGCAAGTTCTCCCACTTCAAAGATGAGAGAGGTCTCCAATTTTCATCATAGGTGTACCTCAACTATGAGAGACAAAATGAGAAAAAAAAATCCAGCAAATCACATTGAAGGATTTTTAATGAATTAATTGGTAAATTTCTCGGTAAAATAAGTATTTGGTCAATAACAAAAGTTCATCTCAATACTTTGTTATATACCCTTTGTTGGCAATGACAGAGGTCAAACATTTTCTGTAAGTTTTCAAAAGGTTTTCACACACTGTTGCTGGTATTTTGGCCCATTCCTCCATGCACATCTCCTCTAGAGCAGTGATGTTTTGGGGCTGTCGCTGGGCAATACAGACTTTCAACTCCCTCCAAAGATTTTCTATGGGGTTGAGATCTGGAGACTGGCTAGGCCACTCCAGGACCTTGAAATGCTTCTTACGAAGCCACTCCTTCGTTGCCCAGGCGGTGTGTTTGGGATCATGGTCATGCTGAAAGACCCAGCCACGTTTCATCTTCAATGCCCTTGCTGGTGGAAGGAGGTTTTCACTCAAAATCTCACAATACATGGCCCCATTCATTCTTTCCTTTACACGGATCAATCGTCCTGGTCCCTTTGCAGAAAAACAGCCCCAAAGTATGATGTTTCCACCCCCATGCTTCACAGTAGGTATGGTGTTCTTTCTCCTTCAAACACGACAAGTTGAGTTTTTACCAAAAAGTTCTATTTTGGTTTCATCTGACCATATGACATTCTCCCAATCCTCTTCTGGATCATCTAAATGCTCTCTAGCAAACTTCAGATGGGCCTGGACATGTACTGGCTTAAGCAGGGGGACACGTCTGGCACTGCAGGATTTGAGTCCCTGGCGGCGTAGTGTGTTTCTGATGTAGCCTTTGTTACTTTGGTCCCAGCTCTCTGCAGGTCATTCACTAGGTCCCCCCATGTGGTTCTGGTATTTTTGCTCACCGTTCCCATGATCATTTTGACCCCACGGGGTGAGATCTTGTGTGGAGCCCCAGATCGAGGGAGATTATCAGTGGTCTTGTATGTCTTCCATTTTCTAATAATTGCTCCCACAGTTGATTTCTTCACACCAAGCTGCTTACCTATTGCAGATTCAGTCTTCCCAGCCTGGTGCAGGTCTACAATTTTGTTTCTGGTGTCCTTTGACAGCTCTTTGGTCTTGGCCATAGTGGAGTTTGGAGTCTGACTGTTTGAGTTTGTGGACAGGTGTCTTTTATACTGATAACGAGTTCAAACAGGTGCCATTAATACAGGTAACGAGTGGAGGACAGAGGAGCCTCTTAAAGAAGAAGTTACAGGTCTGTGAGAGCCAGAAATCTTGCTTGTTTGTAGGTGGCCAAATACTTATTTTACTGAGGAATTTACCAATTAATTAATTAAAAATCCTTCATTGTGATTTTCTGGATTTTTTTTTTCTCATTTTGTCTCTCATAGTTGAGGTATACCTATGATGAAAATTGGAGACCTCTCTCATCTTTTAAGTGGGAGAACTTGCACAATTGGTGGCTGACTAAATACTTTTTTGCCCCACTGTAATTTAAGTATGCATGAGTACATTACTATTATGAATGTTTCTTTCCCTTCCCTACTCTCTCAATGGAAAAAAGAAACACTAGAATAAAAATACAAAAAATACACATATTTTTGTCATTTATGTAAACCATGACAAAAAAAATCTTGCATGACAAAACATGACACTTGATATTTTCTAACCTGTTTGTATACCACCATAGACAGAGAGAGAACCTGAATTAGACAGAGCTCAGAAAGGGCAAGATGACACAGAAGAGAGGAGCCAAGGAGAGGGAAGTGTTCAGGCAGAGGAAGGAGAGAAGGATAACACCACTAAAAAGTCTAAACACAGGATGTCTGGGTGGGACCCCAACTGGCCCAATATTCAAGTCTCTTTGGGCAAGAGGCAGAGTATATCTTGGACAGATCACCAGTTTGTCACAACACCTGGTACTTCCATGCAAGTACTAAGCAAGGTAGACCATGCTTAGTTTTCAAAATCAGCTGAGACCAAGGGTGTCTTGGGACACCCAGAGGCCAAGGTGTGAGCGTCAACCTCTATTTGTGGGATAAATTAAGGGCTTGGACAGATGGACCTGATTTAGCGCAAAATGCATCTAAATTATGGCTTGTGCTGGGGGGGGGGGGGTATGTGTCATTTGACAGATAATGAAGAATGATGATGACTTCAACTGAATTCCAGTGAAACATATATATTATTTCCATGCATACAACCTGAGTGAGTTTGCATATTGACATAAAAGTGGAAACACCGTGGTTTACGATGCAAAAAGTAAGGTGTGCATATATGTGTTGACTTCTGAGGTTTACAGATTTGCAGCATAGAGACAGGTAATGACTTGCTCTTTAACTGACATTACCCTATTCACTGACAAACTGGGAATCTCAGAAAATTTGTTTAGATGTGAGCATTTGCCTACCTCCTGCACACTCGCAGGGCACTGTGTGCTACCCTGCTGGTCTGCAGTGTGTCCATAGTCAAGAGGAGGTGAAGCAGCAAGAAGTGTTGCAGAGGAGGTCCCCAATTCTTCTGTGTCTCTGTAAGTGGCAATTAATAACAAAAGAAAGATAAATCTTAATCAAAAAATTCATAAACAACTTTAAGAAAGACATATATTATCTGGCAAATAGGAAGTATGAGAACAGGAACATAAATAAGGTTTTTTTCTAGGTACCCCTCTGTTAATGAAAGAAAAACCCACAATGGTCACAGAAATAACTTGAATCTGACAAAAGTGGTAATAAATAAAAATTCTATGAAAATTAACCAATGAAAATCAGACAATTCTTTTGAATTGTGGTTCAACAGAATTATTTTAAAAAACAAACTCATGAAACAGGCCTGGACAAAAATGATGGTACCCTTAATATTTTGTTGCACAACCTTTTGAGGCAATCACTGCAATCAAACGATTTCTGTAACTGTCAGTGAGACTTCTGCACCTCCCAGCAGGTATTTTGGCCCACTCCTCATGAGTAAACTGCTCCAGTTGTCTCAGGTTTGAAGGGTGCCTTCTCCAGACGGCATGTTTCAGCTCCTTTCACAGATGTTCAATAGGATTTAGATCAGGGCTCATAGAAGACCACTTTAGAATAGTCCAATGTTTGGCTCTTAGCCATTCTTGGGTGTTTTTAGCTGTGTGTTTTGGGTCATTAACCTGTTGCAAGACCCATGACCTGCGACTGAGACCAAGCTGTCTGACACTGGGCAGCACATTTCTCTCTAGAATACCTTGATAGTCTTGAGATTTCATTGTACCCTGCGGAGCTTCAAGACACCCTGTGCCAGATGCAGCAAAGCAGCCCCAGAACATAACAAAACCTCCTCCATGTTTCACAGTAGGGACAGTGTTCTTTTCTTGGTATGCTTCATTTTTGCGTCTGTGAACATAGCGCTGATGTACCTTGCCAAAAAGTTCCAGTTTTGTCTCGTCTGTCCATAGGACATTGTCCTAGAAGCTTTGTGGCTTGTCAGCATGCAGTTTGGCAAATTCCACTCTGGCTTTTTTATGATTTGTTTTCAACAGTGGTGTCCTCCTTGGTCGTCTCCCATGAAGTCCACTTTGGCTCAAACAACAACGGATGGTGCGATCTGACACTGATCTACCTTGACCTTGGAGTTCACCATGAATGTGCCTAGAGGTTGTTCTGGGCTCTTTTGTTTCCATTCATATTATCCATCTTCTCCTGTGGCCACATCCAGGGAGGTTGGCTACAGTCCCGTGGATCTTAAATTTCTGAATAATATGTGCAACTGTAGTCACAGGAACATCAAGCTGCTTGGAGATGGTCTTATAGCCTTTACCTTTAACATGCTTGTCTATAATTTTCTTTCTAATCTCCTGAGACAACTGTCTCCTTTGCTTCCTCTAGTCCATGTTTAGTGTTGTACACACCATGTCACCAAACAGCACAGTGACTACTTGTCACCCTTTAAATAGGCCGACTGACCGATTACAAGTTTGTAGACACCTGTGATGTTAATTAGAGGACACATCTTGGTTGAACATGTCCCTATGGTCACATTATTTTCAATCTTTTCTAGGGGTACCATCATTTTTGTCCAGGCCTGTTTCATGAGTTTGTTTTTTAAAATAATTCTGTTGAACCGCAATTCAAAAGCAATGTCTGATTTTCTTTGGTTAATTTTCATAGAATTTTTATTTATTACCACTTTTGTCAGATTCAAGTTATTTCTGTGACCACTGTGGGTTTTTCTTTCATTAACAGGGGGTACCAACAATTTTGTCCACATGTGTAACAAGTAGCTCTTTATTAGAGTAGCCAACAGTAAATTATATAGGCATGTATTGTTGATCCAATATATGGTCAGGAGATAATTTAATAGCCATGTGAGGAACAGAGTTTTTAGCAACCACACCCCAAAGAACTCTGGCTTTCGTTTAGTCTTTCTGTTCTTCTCTCCCCTTTCCTGTGGGATCGCAGTGGATGCATCCATCAAGTTAATTAAACAGAGTGTTCTATAATTAAGAGGAATTTTAATAGGCAAGCAGCAGGAAGCAGGTCAGGATAGATTGCAGTGAAGTGCTGAATAAACATGGATGGGAATGAAAGAGATTTAGTGAGTGAAGGCAGCATCTCAAAGCTTGCCAGGATAAATTTCATGTAAAATCACTGAATAGCAACTACATCTTTTGATTGGTATGAATGTATTGTGCGCTTGTGTGAGAACTTTGTGATGTCTGTGCATGTAAGACAGTATTTGAGTCTGGAAACATAGCCACTGAAGTGCCTAGAGATGCCTGAGTACAGATGTATCAGCTGTCTTGTAAAGATGAAACCGGCAGGGGGCACTAGTGCATGATCAGTCTCTGATGAATGTTGTTTTCGGGGACAAGTCAGAGTCACCTCTGACCATGGGAATTGCAAATCAGTGATTGCAGCTATTTAGATGTAAGAGCGATCACACACTGTAGACTAGTGTCTGCAAAAACCCACAGCTATTTTGGTGGTACACAGAGATCATTCTGGACAATGGGAATAAATGGCTTTTGAAAATTTGGGTCCTGGAAGAAAGAGTTATGAACCCACTGGTGGGGACAGAGGAACAGATGGTGGGGCAGAGGAAATTACTCTGCAAGAGCTAAACTCAAAAAAGAAATAGTCCAGTCTGACAGTTTCATATCTGTTTTTTTCCTGCCATCTACACTTTTATTGTTGGACAATGAGGGTGTGACTGTTTTGCAGTGTTAACAAAAGTATTCATAACTAATTCCCACTTTAAAAGCTGCAAAAATAAAATTTAATGTCCGAATTTCAATTTGAAAACATAACACTAACGGAGGATTCTGTGTCAAGAACAGTTTTATCAGTGAATGGTTATGTTGTGTCCATAATTATAAGGAATAACGAGATAGCAAGGACTCGGTTAACAGGGCTTTAATACAGGATGCAACTATGTACAATAAGGCTTACTGCACTCACCCGCATGCCAGGTGGCTCCCACGACCAAAGAGGCAGAGCCTCTTCCACCCACCTCCTTTATACCATGAGTGGCGTCACGACCGGAAACCAGCAGTTAGCCACCCTGGTCCATCCCACGTCCAACCCGGCCGCCATCTTACTACTACCAGCCTTTTCCATATCTAACACCCCCCCCCTTAAAAAAAAATGTCAAGCACACAAATAACCCACCCTAATTTGTCTCCCGACTCACGCTCTAAAAGGGGAAGAAAATAAGTACAAAAATAAACAAACTCCTATCCATTCACACAACTGAGGCTGGAGGGCTGGGTAGACTGCCAGCGCCCCCTACACGGGAAAGCGGGTTATTCTGCCGCTAGAGAAAGAACAGTCCAATAAAATAAAACAAAGCCGTGTTTCTAACTCAAAACAATCCCATGAACAATACTACAAAGATATTACATACAAAATCACAGTATACACATACTATTGACGGCCCCCACCCCAACACCCACCCCGTGACAGGCACACACAGAGAAACAAACCGTGTTGGGCATTTCAAATCTACATAAACAACCAATTAAACATTAACACATTAAATCCTCGGTACTTAAACAGGCACACCACCATCCTGGTTATTAAAATTCATCATGTAAACACTCAAATCAGGTTCACAACAAAACATTTCAACATGCCTTCCGTACTCTCTTTTTTTTTTTTTTAACAAATTTACCAGGGTACCAAACACCAAAGACTACATACAGGACTAGGGCAAAACACAACAGACACACACAAAACCCTCAGTCCTTGGATGGATCCCTCTCCAGGCGTCTCCGTCTCTTAACCTCAGGGCTCCTGCTGCGCCGTCTCATCTCCACCACTGACAGCCACAGATGCCTCGGGTGTCTCCATGTATAGATGGACCTACGCCGGTGTGCCTCCATCCAGTCGGGCTCCACCTGGAACCGCCTCCGGTCGTCCCGCTGCTCGCGTGGACTATGATCCCGTCGTACTCGAGCATAACCTTGGTCATTGAGGGAGCCCTCTTGCTCTTATCCGGATCACCATTCCTGCGACAGGCCTCCATCACCAATCTCTCCAGCTCGCGGGCTCGTTTCGGTCTCCTCTTGGCAGGCCGTCACTGGGAGTGCTTTACTACCACCACGCTCCGTGGTCTCGCCACTTTTTCTCCCGGCGTGGGCACCTCATCCTTATGAGCCTCATCGGGGGTCCCAGCATGCCTTCCGACACCCTCGCCAGGGCAGCCTGCACGACAGCACCGGGTCCAGCCCGAAGCGGTTCCGCGCAGCGCCGAATGTGCTCTCCCTCTGAAACTTTGTCCAGCTAGTCTGAATCCCACACCTCAGCACCCTCTACCACTGGAACAGGCCAGCCCCAAAGTCCACATCCGGACCATTCTTCACCCGATACGTTAGATATGGAGAACCCAAGACTGTAAAACAGGTTACACTCCATAACGTTAACTCCAGATGCTGAAACGTTGATGCGAACTCTGGGTGCCACACTCTCCTTACACCGGGCCCGAAGACGAAGATGAAGACCTCAACGGCAGAGCAGGCAGAAGCTGGCAGTAACGATAAACACCACAATGGCTGTAATAGCGGACGAAGGCTAAGGGAGCACACCCTGACAAAAAGCAAGCTGGTGGTGGCACGCTTTGAGGCGGTTTCCCAAAAATCTGGATTCCGGCAGCCTCCTGCAGTTGTGAGAAGATGCCGGTCGTCTAGGGTCTCCCTTGCCACTGGAACCATCTTCTCTACAATCAAGGTAGTGGCATCGGGAAAAGCGCACCCCCCATGCCACTCTAAAAACCATCACTGTGCAGGTATCTTCTTTACCTGAGTTTCCGACCTCTAAAGTCTGGCGGCGATGGAGCATCCAGTAACGGGGGCAGGTTTGAATGAGCTGGAAGCTTCTAGCTGGAACTCTGCACGTCAGCGGCACAGGACAACGGTCGTTAGCAGTTGGGATTGAGTGGCAGCTGCTTCCGGCAGACTTCTGTGCGTCTGAGCAGCCCTATTTAGGGACCGCACTGCTCACCCCAACTGGGGAAAGGCCTAGAAAAGGTGGCCTAAACATTGCCCACTCAGCACAGCACCCGGATAGGAAACCGCACCTGTCAGGACATTCCACTATGCGGTCGAAAAATAAAAACAATACCATTTAGAATTGCAGCATGGAACATAAGGACACTCCTGGATGCCAGTCCGGACAGACCACAGCGCAGAACAGCACTCGTTGCCAGCGAGCTGAAGCGTTACAATGTGGATGTGGCAGCACTCAGTGAGACACGACTCCTCGAGGAAGGCTCACTCAATGAAGTAGGAGAGGGTTATACATTCTTTTGGAAAGGATACCCCACTGGCGGTCAACTCCTTCATGGAGTTGGTTTTGCAATCAAGAACAGCCTCCTGCACAAGCTCACAGAATCACCAGTGGGTGTCAGTGAAAGGCTCATGACTCTTCGCACCCCCCTTGCAAAATGCAGGTATGCCACTTTGGTCAGTGCCTGTGCACCAACTCTGTCATCGAACGCTGAAGAGAAGGACCGCTTCTACCAGGCACTTGATGACATCCTCAGTCACATCCCGAAGGGTGACAAAATCATGCTGCTTGGTGATTTCAATGCAAGAGTCGGAAAGAACTTGCAAAACTGGAATGGTGTGATCGGTGCCCATGGCATTGGAAAAGTCAACCCCAATGGCATGAGACTTCTTAGTCTCTGTGCGGAACATGATCTTACCATCACTAACACAATCTTCCAGCAAAAGAACAAATATAAGGCATCCTGGATGCATCCCAGGTCCAAACATTGGTACCTGATCGACTATGTGATCGTGAGGAGGGCTGACCTCAAGGACGTGCTCATCACAAGAGCTATGCAAGGGGCAGACTGCTGGACCGACCACCGCATGATTCTGTCAAAGGTCAGAATGCATGTTCGGCCCCTAGCTCGCCACGGTGGCCCAAAGAGGAAAACACTCCACTGTGCCAGACTCTCTAGCAGCGACATCTGTGACAACTTCCATCGCTCCCTAGCTGAGAGGCTGGCAGGTATTGAACAACTGATCATCTCAGAGTCTGGGATGGATGAGAAGTGGACCGCTCTATCTATCATTCTCTTTGACACTGCAGCCCAAGCCATCGGTTTCAAAACCAAGAAACATCAGGACTGGTTTGACCAGAATGCTGGAGAGATCTCCACCCTCCTGGACAGAATGCACAGGGCACACAGAGCCACCTTGAATAACCCACAATCCCAATTCCATAAGAAGCAATGGCAAGCCCTTTGTTCTGAGGTCCAAACAACTCTCAGGAAACTGCAAGATGAGTGGTGGATCTCAAAGGCCAACGAAATCCAGACTCATGCTGATAGAAACGATATGCACAGTTTCTATGATGCAGTCAAAACCATCTACGGCCCCAGAAACTGCTCCCTGGCACCTGTGAGATCTGTTGGTGGTTCTTCTTTAATCAAGGATCAGGCCATGATAGTGGAGCGGTGGGCTGAGCATTTTAACACCGTGCTTAACCAGCCCACCTCAGTGGACCCAGCTGTCCTTGCAGAGCTCCCTGAACACCCTACCTTGCCAGATCTCGACCTCCCCCCAACCTTCAAAGAAATCGTGCATGCAGTAAAAACCCTGAAAAACAATAAATCCCCTGGACCTGACGGCATCCCAGCTGAACTTCTCAAGGAAGGAGGCTACCTCTGTACTCGGACACTGTATCTCTATATCTCAGAGGTGTGGAGACGAGAGTGTGTCCCACAACAGTGGAAAGACGGCAACATTGTGACCATCTACAAGAACAAAGGAAACAAAACAATCTGTTCCAATGGTAGGGGTATCTCTCTGTTGGCTACTGCTGGAAAGGTCCTTGCCAAGGTCATGCTCCGCAGACTCATCTCTGCAATATCAGAGCGGGTCACCCCAGAGTCACAGTGTGGTTTTCGGAAGGACAGGGGGACAGTTGACATGATCTTTGTGACACGTCAGCTCCAAGAGAAATGTCAGGAGCAGCATAAGGACCTGTTCATTGCCTTTGTCGACCTGTCAAAGGCATTTGACACAGTGAACAGGGAACTACTGTGGCAAGTCCTAAAGAGATTTGGGTGTCCACCCAAGTTTCTCACCATCCTTGCGCAGTTCCATTCTGGGATGATGGCCCGAGTGGTGGTGGGAAGGCACAGCTCAGAACCTTTTGGAGTGCAAACCGGAGTGAGGCAAGGCTGTGTGCTGGCCCCAGTTCTCTTCAACATCTTCCTTGTCTGTGTAACAATTCTGCTACGTAGGAAGGTGGAGAAACAAGCTGGAGTTACCATTGACTTCAGGCTTGATGGTAACCTGTTCAACATCAGGAGGCTACAGGCAACTTCCAAGCTGACATCAGAGACCATCATTGAGCTACAGTACGCCGATGACTGTGCCCTGGTTGCTCATAGTTTTGTAGAACTCTTCAGTAGTTCTACAAAACATCCTCTTGGCAGCTGTAACTGCATACACCAGAATGGGACTGACAATCAACACCCAGAAGACAGAGGTACTCTGTCAGTCCAGTACCGACCCCCCACAAAACCCAATAACCCTCACAGCAGCAGGGCAACAGCTGCTCACAGTGCCCACATTCAAATACCTGGGGAGCATAATGTCTGACACCTGCTCAATGGATGACGAGATCCAGAACCGCCTCAAGCAAGCATCAGCATCTTTTGGTCGTCTAAGGAGAAGGGTTCTTCAGAACAGCAATCTCAAACTCCACACCAAAGTGCTGGTCTACAGAGCTGTATGTATCACCACCTTACTATATGGATGTGAGGCATGGACTATTTACAGCCGCCATCTGAGAAGCTTGGAGACCTTCCATGTAAGATGTCTCCAGAAGATCCTTGGCATCAATTGGATGGACAGAGTGCCGCACACAGAAGTGCTGGAGAGAGCTGGCAGCTGCAGCGTGGAGTCCATCATGGCCCAGCATCAACTCAGGTGGTTGGGGCATGTCATCTGGATGCCCAGCCACAGACTCCCACGCAGAATCCTGTATGGTCAGTTACACCGTGGCCAACGCAGCGCTGGTGGGCAGAAGAAGCGCTTCAAAGACCAAATGAAGTCCATCCTGAAGAGATGTCAGATCAACCCCTCTTCACTGGAGGAACTCGCTTCCTGCCGAGACATCTGGCGCTTCCACTCCTCACAGGGAGTGGATTATATGGAGGAACAGCGCACACAACACCGGACAGCAAAGTGTGCAAAGAGGCATGCTCGCCAAGCCCCCCCCTGCTCCCCCCAGCACCTCCTTCACATGCCCGGTCTGTAACTGAATCTGCAGATCCTGGATCGGACTATTCAAACACCAGCAGACTCACAAATAAAGAAGATGGTCATCATCGAATCGATGGACTACCAGAGAGACACCGGGCCTCCATCTCCACATAGCCCAAAATGGCCAACCTGTTCCGTCCATATCCAAAATACTCTCCGTATTCCCTCCTAATCTGCCGGTGGGGAAACAGTCTCTCCATGGTCGTCAGGTTCAGGACGGAAATAGCTGCTCCAGTATCCACTAAAAGCGGAACCTCGATGCCATCTAGCGTGACAGTGCAACCGATCCTCCCCGTCGCCGATCCTCCCCGTCGTCTCTGGGGAGACGGTATGCACAATTGTCGGAGTCTTCTGCGCAGCACCTGGTTCACCCCTACGGCTCCTGCGTACGAAGTTAGCACACATCCTGGCAAAATGGTTCAACACACCACACTTGCCACAACGCTTTCCTTTCGCCGGGCACACCCTGGACTTATAGCGGTGCTCAGTGGACCCACATCCATAACATTTTGGCGTACTTGGGGCAGACCTTATCTTGACCATGGAGGCAAAATCATCCTCTCCGCATTCGCCATCACAAGGGTTCAGGATCAGTGCCTCAGCGTGAGACTCACCCCCGTCCAGAGAAGCCCCTTCAGAAAGGCCTCTCGCGATGGTCTCTGCCGCCTCGAACTGTTGGGCAAGCTCAATAGCCGCAACTAACGTCAACTCCCCTGGGTGTGTTAACAACCTGGACCGGGCCACCGGGCAGTGGATGTGCTCTGCCAGCTGGTCCCTAATCATCTCATCCTCCAGGGGTCCAAACCTGCATTCCCTCGCCAGCTCACGGAGGTCTGCCAGGAATCTTCTAACTGGCTCTCCCGACCGCTGGTGGCACTGTCAAAACTGAATGCACTTAACCGTGACGTTTTCCAGCGCTCTAAAGTAACGCGCCATTAGCTTCACTACCTCATCGAAGCTATCAGCACCTCTAAGGTTCTCTAGGATCCTCTGTCCTTCCATTCCCAAATTATGGACCAACACAGCTCTCGCTCGGAGCTTCTCCATATCGCCCAGGTTTAAGACAACGAGATAGTTGGTAAAGGCAGCAAACCAACAGGGCCACAGCATGGGCGGCTCGCCCGGGGCCTCCAAAAATGGCTGAAAGCTGGCAATAGAAAGCTCCATTACCGCTTTTACGTCATCGCCAAATGTTGTGTCCCTAATTATAAGGAATAATGAGATAGCAAGGACTCGGTTAACAGGGCTTTAATACAGGATGCAACTATGTACAATAAGGCTTATGGTACTAGCCTGCATGCCAGGTGGCTCCCACCACCCACCTCCTCTATACCATGAGTGACATCACCACTGGAAACCGGCAGTTAGCCACCCCAGTCCATCCCACGTCCAACCTGGCCGCCATCTTACTACTACCAGCCTTTTCCATATCTAACAGGTTACACTTAGAACAGGCCTATTCAAGGAAAACACTGAGTCCAATATTTTCTTTCAGCCCAGTTTAGTTTTTAAATGACTTAAGAATGTCATTTGAACAAGACAATCAAAGTTTTCTGGTATCAAAAAAGGAAAGATGGCCATAACAGAAGGGGCTAAACTAAAACAAGATAACTTACCAGATGCTGAAGCAAACTACAAACATTGGCTCCCACAGGCAAATGGACACATGGAGGTCAGATATAAGCAAATACCTGCTTAGAGTAAGACAGGTTCTAAAGAGTCACCTAAAAGGAATGTGTAAAGTCTGATCCATCAACACATATGCTGGATGGCTATCAGATACTACGCTGGCATAATAACTTGGCCAAAGGTTGAGATGGATGTAATTGAGATCTAGACAAAGAAGATCTTCGCAATACAAGAAGGGTTTCATCATCAGAGCTACTAGCCAGGATGGAGCAAAGGAGATCGAGGAGCGTAGAAGTAAGATGGCCACAAAGAGTAAACTATTCAGTAATATCAAGAATATCCTGACAGTGGCTGAAAATCTCTAGTTAGCACAGGGGGTACTGATCATGGAAGCACAAGAACTGAGCACAAAATGGATAAACACAGGAGTCTGCCACATCATAAAGGATATCAGGTGCAGGATGTGCAAAGATGCCCTGAGACAGTCGCCTTCAAAACTTCTGCAGCTGTTTTCTACCTACTGTGGAAATTGCAAAAATGCATTGCAATGTTTAAGTTTACAACATAATCCGACAGGGCTCTCACCTGGAAAACTCACAGCCTCTTTCAAAAATTCACATGGATAACGGATGTTTACACTTCTACAGTGGATCTCAAAAGTCTACACACCCGTTTAAATGCCAGGTTTTTGTTATGTAAAAAAATGAAACCAAGATAAATCATTTTCAAAATTTTTCCACCATTAATGTGATGTAAAATGATGTTTTTCACCATTTTACTGCCCTCCTATCGAGTATCCAAGTGTTCGACTAGTAGGCAGCTAGCTAACACGTGTGGTGCAGGCCTCAATGATGACAAGATGTTTCCTTTTATCTCGTTTATTGAAGCTGCCCCACAAGGAACTCAACGTGATGTACACTCGTCTTTAGGGTTTTACATCCGTTTACATTTGTTCCTACATCCGTGTAAAACTGCAACAAAGTAAACATACACATGCCGTCAATGATATGGTCACCGTATTTAGCTTAGCACATATTAGCGTTAGCTCTAGCTTAGCTTGGTAACAATGATGGCAACAGACTAGTCAGATCGCTTAAAATACACCAATGCAACCATGCAGTTCTCATTGTAGTTGTTAACACTGTCAAACCATGCACATACTCACAGACTAATGATGTCCAAGGCGCCGATAATTTAACAACATCAACAGCGCTCGTACAATGAGTGGCGTTCTGCTCCGTCCTGCGGTTATATCATTACTGCGCATGTGCAATACTTTGTGTCTCAGTTCAAAACGATGCTTTCCCTACACCACTAGAGGGAGCCAAACTCCCTTACATGAAATGCTGTAATGGGAACTCTTAACTTGATACATGGGGGCAGCATACTCCCCGTCTGGTGCAATAACATTGTACCACTATTTAGCCTTACAACATTTCAAACAACAGTGCATAACAATGTTAATAAATATCATTATCTGTTATTCCCTTTCTGCTATCAGTAAAACCATTTCTGTAATTGGTCTCAGAAACACTTTAACAGTCCCATCTCTTATTCTCTTCACCTCCGCTTTTCGTACTTTATTGTCCCTTCCGTGAAATGTCTTCACAATCCGCCCCATGGGCCAGTCATTTCTGTGTGCTTGCCCATCCTTGAGCAAAACGACATCTCCAACATTGATGTTCGGTTTCTCATCAGTCCATTTTCTTCGGCTCTGAAGAGTCACAAGATACTCTTGTCTGTGGTTGGATTGTGCTAACATCTTTTGTGCGTTTGTCGGGATGTCAACAGCTTCTTCTGGTGTGGCTGTGGAGGCTAATCCATCATCTACATAGAAATGTCTCATTATGAACTGTGTTATGTCGTGTCCATGCTCTTTCTCACCTTCAGCTGCAGCACATCTCATGCAGTAAACAGCCACGGCTGGAGAAGGGCTATTTCCAAACACATGCACTTTCTTTCTGTAGTCTCTTACTTCTTTGTCTGTGATGTCAATAAAAACTTGATCTTCTACTGACAGCACTGGTTTATCGTCGTCCTTTGTTTTATCAAAGACTGTGTTTCCTAAGTGGTCTGTGTCTCTCTCACCCTGCGAGGCATATGGTAGTACGCTGTTGGGGCGTGAGGTGGAGCAACCTGAAACCTCTTTGACAAGAAATGTGTTTGGGCATGGGCTGAGGGATGATGCACGACCATTGTAGAGCACTTGTGTCTTCAGCACGTTAACAGTCGCAGGCTTGTGTGTTGTCCCTGAACACGTTTCTCCCACAATAACCCATCCCAAGTCCAAGCGCTGTGCATAGGGCGTACTGTGGGGCCCATTTATTTGTTCCCTCACCTTGTGTACCTGTAGGATGTCTCTTCCCAGCAGTAGGAGGATGGGAGCATGTTCATCTACAGGTGGAATCTTGTCTGCGACTTTTCTCAGGTGTGGATGCGCAAGTGCGTCCTTTGGAGATGGGATCTCCCTCCTGTCATCGGGGATCACGTCACACTCGATCAAGTTTGGAAGCTGGAGCTGTACTTTTCCATCCATTGATTCTATCATGAAGTTTGGAGCTCTCCGCCCCCAAACCGTAGTGGCCCCTGAGCACGTTTTCAGTGTGTAAGGGTCGGAAGGTGCTCTAATGTTGAACAGCTGGAAAAACTCTGATTTAGCGAGTGATCTGTTGCTTTGTTCATCGAGCACTGCATACATTTTCTGGGCTTCTTCTCTGTGTCCTGCAGGATAAACTAACACAGGGCTAATTTTTGAGCAGGATCGTGGGTTTTCTGCATTACCGTAAACTTCTGTGCATCTAGACGTGACTAGTGTGCCTTCATAATCATGGTACTCCCCGCCATGATCCGTCTCAGCTTCCTGAGGCTCCATGGGAGGAGGAGAGGGGTCAGGATGTAGTGCTGTTACATGTCTATCACTACCACAGTCAGAACACTGGATTAACTGTCTACAGTCTTTTGCCAGATGCTGAGTGGAGCCACAACACTTAAAGCAAATGTGATTCTCTCTCAAGAACAGTTTGCGTTCTTCTATTGGTTTGGCTCTAAACGTTTTACATTTCTTTAATGGGTGTGGCCTTCTGTGTATGGGACATTGTTTATCTGGGCTTTCTGTTCTTTCATGTGTGTGGTTACCTGTAGCTGCGGGTGAAGCTGGTGGGATGTCTGTTTTGTGGACACTGATGAGGTGCTCACTGGCGAACTTGGGGGCCTTTTCAACTCTGGTGTTCATGTGGGCCAGTGGAAAGAAACTGAAACTTGGGTCGTTTCTTATTTTGGCTTGTCGTCTGACGTAGCTGGAAAAAAAGCTGAAAGGAGGAAAGGCGACTTTGTGTGTTTATTGTATTTGGCGCCTGCTGCAATCCACTTCTCCTGTAGGCTGTAGGGCAGTTTCTCAACAACAGGATTCACTCCACGGGCTGTGTCCAGGTATGCGAGCCCAGGTAGGTATCCGCCATCCTTTGCACATTCGAGCTCCTGTAGAACGTCATCAAGTTCTCTCAACTTGAGTGCATCTTTGTTGCTGATTTTGGGAAAATCATCAAGCTTTTTTAGCAGTGCATTTTCTATTGCTTCAGGTGACCCATAACACTCTTCTAGCCTTTCCCAGACTAAGTTAAGGGCTGCTTTTGGGTTGAAGACATGTGCAGAGCGGATCCTCTTTGCTTGCTCTGCTGATTCTGTGCCAAGCCATTTTATCATCAGACCCAATTGCTCGTGGTGTGAGAGGCTGAGGTCTTGAATGGCGTTCTGGAAAGATGCTTTCCATGCCCAATAATTCTCTGGGAGGTCATCAAACTGTAGGAGTCCCGTGCTCAACATCTCTCGGCGTGTGAGATATTTGGTCAGATCCTGAATGCTTTGTGCTTCGGCATAATGTGTTGCGGGGGC
Source organism: Pholidichthys leucotaenia (assembly GCA_020510985.1). NCBI lineage: Eukaryota > Metazoa > Chordata > Actinopteri > Cichliformes > Pholidichthyidae > Pholidichthys > Pholidichthys leucotaenia. The sequence continues at coordinate 173,509,167 of CM035840.1, read as the reverse complement.
ATAATAGGGTCGTAACGTTGGGGGATTAATTGTCTCTGCAGCTCCATGCTCCTCCTTCATGTTGGCGCTGACCCTGCTCTTACCATCTACAGCATTAAATGAGATGAATGGTACATTTGTGGCCATTTCAAACTGTTCGCACTGGATCTTAGAGGGGGTGGCTGGATCAGTTTTAAATGGAGTTTCCTCAAAGCGCATATTAAGGTGCTTCTGTACATACTCAGATGTGTGTTGTGCTGAGCCAACTGGCAAGTCCATTAATGCTTGACTGAATTCACTTCTTGCACATTCCTCTGCTTCTTCATAGGCCGCGGCTTCAGCTTCTGCAGCTGCAACAGCCTTCTGATGGTTCAAAATGTGCATTTGTGCTTCAAGATTAGCTTTCTGTGTGATGAGGGCTGCTTCTTTCTCTGAATAAGCTAATTCAGCTCGTGCAGCATCTGCTTTGGCTCTAGCTCTTATGGCTGAGGAGGTAGCTGAAGAAGCCTTGCTTGACTTGAAGCTACGTGAGCATAATGAGCTAGCTCGTGCAGCTGTAGCCAAGGGAGCTGTGTGTCCCGTCTCCATAACTCCACTTCTGAGTTGAGGAGTTGGCTGGTGCTGCTCTCCTGCCCTGAGGCTCATTTGCTGCTTGTTGTTGTTTATCGGGCCCGCCGCGCTGTTAGTCTTTTTACTTTACTGCCCTCCTATCGAGTATCCCAGTGTTCGACTAGTAGGCAGCTAGCTAACACGTGTGGTGCAGGCCTCAATGATGACAAGATGTTTCCTTTTATCTCGTTTATTGAAGCTGCCCCACAAGGAACTCAACGTGATGTACACTCGTCTTTAGGGTTTTACATCCGTTTACATTTGTTCCTACATCCGTGTAAAACTGCAACAAAGTAAACATATACACGCCGTCAATGATATGGTCACCGTATTTAGCTTAGCACATATTAGCGTTAGCTCTAGCTTAGCTTGGTAACAATGATGGCAACAGACTAGTCAGATCGCTTAAAATACACCAATGCAACCATGCAGTTCTCATTGTAGCTGTTAACACTGTCAAACCATGCACATACTCACAGACTAATGATGTCCAAGGCGCCGATAATTTAACAACATCAACAGCGCTCGTACAATGAGTGGCGTTCTGCTCCGTCCTGCGGTCATATCATTACTGCGCATGTGCAATACTTTGTGTCTCAGTTCAAAACGATGCTTTCCCTACACCACTAGAGGGAGCAAAACTCCCTTACATGAAATGCTGTAATGGGAACTCTTAACTTGATACATGGGGGCAGCATAACCATTAATGTGATTAATGTAATGTATAACCTGTACAACCCAAATGAAAAACAAACTGAAATCTTTTAAGGGGGAAAAATAAATAAAAAAAACTTACAATAACCTGGTTGCATAAATATGCGCACCCTGTTATAACTGGGGATGTTGCTGTGTTCAAAATGAACCAATCACATTCATTCATTCATTCATTCATCTTCTACTGCTTAATCCTTTTCGGGTCGCGGGGGGGCTGGAGCCTATCCCAGCATCTTTGGGCGAGAGGCAGGGTACACCCTGGACAGATCGCCAGTCCATCGCAGGGCCAACACAGAGAGACAGACAACCATTCACTCTCACAGTCATACCTAAGGACAATTTAGAATCCCCAGTTTTCATGCCACTTAACCTAACTTGCATGTTTTTGGCATGTGGGAGGAAACCGGAGAAATCCCGGAGTAAACCCACACAGACACGGGGAGAACATGCAAACTCCACAGAGATCACTGTTGGTTGGGGGCTGGGATCGAACCCAGGATCCCCCGGCCAAGGGTGAGTTGTTGTGCTGCCGCAGTGCTAACCACTCCGCCACCGCACTGCCCCAATCACATTCAAACTTTTAGATAGATAGATACATACTTTATTTCGAACAAAAAAGTAAAACAAAAACAAAACTAGAAAAGCACTCGGAGAGCGCAGACCTCCGCCAAGCGCCACAGTTCCCCCCATACAGTGTTTGTGTGTACGTTTTCAGATTCCTTGACCATGAAAACATATGACTAGCAATTGGATTCACAATGATAGGATTAGTGGTTCAGTAGTTATTGACGAAAATGGCATTTTCCGTATTGGTGGTTTAGTGCCACAGTTCCCCCCATACAGTGTTTGTGTGTATGTTTTCAGATTCCTTGACCATGAAAACATATGACTAGCAATTGGATTCACAATGATAGGATTAGTGGTTCAGTAGTTATTGACGAAAATGGCATTTTCCGTAATGGTGGTTTAGCGCCACAGTTCCCCCCATACAGTGTTTGTGTGTACGTTTTCAGATTCCTTGACCATGAAAACATATGACTAGTAATTGGATTCACAATGATAGGATTAGTGGTTCAGTAGTTATTCACGAAAATGGCATTTTCCGTAATGGCGGTTTTCTTCTGGACAGTAATCCGGATCACCACCAAAATCTAATCATCTGTAGGATACCCCATTTCTGACAATCTGTGAAAATTTCATGAAAATCCGTCCATAACTTTTTGAGTTATCTTGCTAACAAACAAACAGACAGACAAACAGACAGACAAACCAACGCCGATGAAAACATAACCTCCTTGGCGGAGGTAATAACAAATGACAAGTGCAATAAAGTAACAGTATACAGTGTTTGAAAGGGAGAAGGAAGAAGTGAACACTTATTAATTCCAACTCCTCTTTTCCATAAATAAATACAACCCATGTGAAATATATATACAAACTAGAAAAGCACTCGGAGAGCGCAGACCTCCGCCAAGCGCCACAGTTCCCCCCATACAGTGTTTGTGTGTACGTTTTCAGATTCCTTGACCATGAAAACATATGACTAGCAATTGGATTCACAATGATAGGATTAGTGGTTCAGTAGTTATTGACGAAAATGGCATTTTCCGTAATGGCGGTTTTCTTCTGGACGGTGATCTGGATCACCACCAAAATCTAATCATCTGTAGGATGCCCCATTTCTGACAATCTGTGAAAATTTCATGAAAATCCGTCCATAACTTTTTGAGTTATCTTGCTAACAAACAAACAGACAGACAAACAGACAGACAAACAAACAGACAGACAAACCAACGCCGATGAAAACATAACCTCCTTGGCGGAGGTAATTACCACATTTAAGACCCCAAGTAAACAATTAACTATATTTTGTACATATCAACATTAACACCCATCCATCCCAACATACATACAGTCCATACATCAAAACCAGCCTCAAACAACACAAATATACACAGTGCTGTCCCACTCACCATTCCATAGTGTCCCAGAGTGAGCACAGTGAATCATACATATAAATACTACCCTTCTAACATATATTCTTTCAGCAAATAATGTTTATACCTCTTTTTGAATTGATTTATGTTTGTACATAGCTTCAGTTCCGGCTCCAGACTGTTCCACAAATCCACCCCACAGGCAGATATGCACATACTTTTCTTAGTTGTTCGTATCTTGGGTTTTGTAAAGTTTAAGTCTCCTCTCAAATTATAATCATTGTCTCTTTTTTTAAATATTTTTTGTATATTAGTTGGGAGTTGAGTATTAATTGCCCTGTACATGACTTGTGCTGTCTTAAATTTAACTAAATCACAACAAATTGGTATGGTCTCTAGATCCTATATTATTTATTATCCTTATAGCTCTTTTTTGTAATGTGCATATTGACTGTAGGTTGGTCTTGTAGGTGTTTCCCCAGACTTCTACACAGTAGTTAAGATAAGGTAGAAACAGTGAATTGTACAGTAAGAACAATGATTTATAGTCCAAGATGTGTCTTGTCTTCCCCAGTATCCCTATACACTTTGCTAATTTGGCCCGGATGTGACTGATGTGAGGTTTCCAGCAGATTTTATTGTCTAGCGTCACCCCCAGAAACTTATTTTCCTGTACTGTTTCTATTCTGGTATCATCTATTGTTACCATTATTTCATGATTTATTTTATGATTTTCAAACAACATAATCTTTGGTTGTTTTTTTCAGATTTAGAGATAATTTATTTTTGTTAAACCACTGCGTTAACCTTTTCATTTCAGTTGTGACCACCTCTAAAACCTGCTGCAAATTCTCACCAGTGCAAAGGATATTTGTGTCATCTGCAAACAAAATAAATTTCAGAATTTTTGATACTTGGCATATGTTATTTATATACAAGATAAAGAGTTTGGGTCCCAAAACTGACCCCTGGGGCACACCACAAGTGATGTCAATGAAGGGTGATTTGTGCTCACCAATTTGTACAAATTGTTGTCTGTTACTTAAATAACTTTTCACCCAACTCAGTCTGACCCCTCTTAAATCATACCTTTCCAGTTTCCTTAGTAGAATTCTGTGGTTAAATTATGTGGTTAAACTCATGTTAAATGGGAGTCAGCACACACCTGCCACCATTTAAAGTGCCTATGATTAATCCCAAATAAAGTTCAGCTGTTCTAATAGGCTTTTCCTGACATTTTTGTAGTCACATCTGTTTTTAAACTTACCTCAGCATTTTGACTGAACTGAGAGCCAAATGTAAACCGATCAATCAAAAATCGATTCTGAATCGAATCAGGACCACAAAAATCGGAATCGAATCAAGCTGTGTGACTTCTAAAGATTCACAGCCTTAATAAATATATGATGGAACACAGTGAAGATAGTCATTATCAAGTGGAGAAAATACGGCACAACAGTAACATTACCAAGAACTGGACCTCCTTCCAAAATTGATGAAAAGACAAGAAGAAAACTGGTCAGGGAGGCTGCCAAGAGGCTGACAGCAACATTGAAGGAGCTGCAGGAATTTCTGGCAAGTACTGGCTGTTTAGTACATGTGACAACAATCTCTCACCTAGGGTAGCAAGATGGAAGCCTTATCTTATGAAGAAAAACATCCAAGCCCAGCTACATTTTGCAAAAACACATTTGAAATCTCCCAAACACATGCGGGAAAATGTGTTGCGGTCCGATGAAACCAAGGTTGAACGTTTTGGCCATAATTCCAAAAGGTATATTTGGTGCAAACACAACACTGCTCATCACCAAAAGAACACCATACCTACAGTAAAGCATGGTGGTGGTACCATCATGCTTTGGGGCTGTTTTTCTTCAGCTGGAACCAGGGCCTTAGTCAAGGTAGAGGGAATTATGAACAGTTCCAAATACCAGTCAGTGTTGGCACAAAACCTTCAGGCTTCTGCTAGAAAGCTGAAGATGAAGAGGAACTTCATCTTTCAGAATGACAATGACCCAAAGCACACATCCAAATCAACAAAAGAATGGCTTCACCAGAGGAAGGTTAAGGTTTTGGAATTGCCCAGTCACAGTCCAGACCTGAATCCGATGGAACATCTGTGGGGTGATCTGAAGCGGGCTGTGCACAGGAGATGCCCTTGCAATCTGACAGATTTGGAGCATTTTTGCAAAGTGGGCAAATATTGCCACATCAAGATGTGCCACACTGATAGACTCCTACCCAAAAAGACTGAGTACTGTAATAAAAGCCAAAGGTGCTGCAACAAAGTATTAAAGTGTGTACATATTTATGCAAACGGGTCATTGTAAGTTTTTTATTTTTTGTTTTTCCCTTAAAAGATTTCAGTTTGTTTTTCATTTGGGTTGTACAGATTATAGGTCACATTAATGGTAGAAAAAAGTTTTGAAATGATTTATCTTGGTCTGATTTTTTTACATCACAAAAACCTGGCATTTGAACAGGGGTGTGTAGACTTTTTATATCCACTGTAGCTGGCTGCTAGCCCTCATTAGCACATCGGTAGAAGGAGTCCTTCTTCTTCCGACTGCTCCCTTCAGGGGTCGCCACAGCAGATCATCTGCCTCCATCTTACCCTGTCCCCCACATCTTCCTCTGTAACATCAACCCTCTCCATGTCCTCCTTCACTACATCCTCTTTTCCTCATGCCTGGCAGCTCCATCTTCAACATCCTTTGTCCAATATATCCACTATCCCTCCTCTGCACAAGTCCAAACACCTCAGCCTTGCCTCTCTTACTTTGTCTCCAAACCGCTCAACCTGAGCTGTCCCTCTGATAAACTCATTTCTAATCCTGTCCATCCTAGTGACTCTCAGTAAGAATCTTAGCATCTTCAACTCTGCCACCTCAGCTCTGCCTCCTGTCTTTTTGTCAGCATCACTGTCTCCAAACCATACACCATAGCAGATCCCACTCCCATCTTGTCACTCTTGCTGCTATCCTTCTGTCACAAATCACCCCTGACACTCATCTCCACCCACTCCACCCTGCCTGCACTCTCTTCTAAACCTGTTGTGCATTTTCCATTGCTTTGAACGGTTGACCCCAGATATTTAAACTCATCTACCTTCACTCCCTCCACTCCTTCCATCTTCATCATTGCACCTGACTCCCTCGCATTCATACTCATGTATTCTGTCTTGCTTCAACTGACTTTCATTCTTCTTCTCTCCAGAGCAGACCTTCACCTCTCCAGGTTCTCTTCCACCTGCTCCCTACTCTCATTACAGATCACAATGTCATCTGCAAACATCATGGTCCACGGAGACTCCTGCCTGACCTCATCTGTTAACCTGTCCATCACCATGGCAAACAAGAAGGGGCTCAGGGCCAATCCCTGATGTGATCCCACCTCCACCTTGAATCCATCTGTCACTCCTACAGTACACCTCACCACCGTCTCGCTGTCCTCATACATGTCATGCATCACCCTCACATACTTCTCTGCTACTCGTGACTTTCTTATACAGTACCACACTTCCTCTCTTGGCACCCTATCATATGCTTTCTCTAGATCCACAAAGACACAGTGCAATTCCTTCTGACCTTCTCTATACTTCTCCATCAACACTCTTTAAGCAAACATTGTATCTGTAGAACTCTTTCTTGGCATGAAACCGTACTGCTGCTCACTCATTGTTACCTCTCCTCTTAACGTGGCTTCAACAACTCTTTCCCACATCTTCATAGTGTGGCTGATCAACTTCATGCCTCTGTAGTTACTACAGCTCTGAGCATCACCTTTGTTCTTGAAAATTGGTACCAAAACACTTCTTCACCACTCCTCAAGCATCCTCTCACTCTCTGATTCTGTTAAACAATTTGGTTAAAAAAATCCACTGCCATTTCTCCTAAACATCTTCATACCTCCACAGGTATGTCATCTAGACCATCCACCTTTCCATTCTTCATCCTGTTCAAACCTGCCCTCACTTCCACCTTGCTAATCCTTGTTCACCATCTTTGCTTCATCCATCCTCCTCTCTCTCTTTATTTTCTTCATTCATCAGCTGCTCAAAGTACTCTTTCCACCTTCTCAACACACTCGTCACTTGTTAGTACATTACCATTTCTGTAACCAGCCTAACCTGCTGCACATCCTTTCCAGCTTGATGTCTCTGTCTAGCCAATCGACACAAGTCATTTTCTCCTTCCTTAGTGTTTAGCCTCTCATACAATTCACTATATGCCTTTGCCTTTGCTACCTCTCTCTTTGCCATGTGCCTAGATTCCAAATACTCCTGTCTACTTTCTTCATCTCCCTGACTATCCCACTTTTTCTTTGCCAACCTCTTCCTTGGAATACTTTCCTGTACCTCCTCATTCCACCACCAAGTCTCCTTGTCTTTTTTCCTCTGTCCACTGGATACACCACATACAGTACCTTTATTCCCATTTCCCTCAAGACTTTTGCTGTACTGTCCCAGTCATCTGGTAATTCTTCCTTACCACTCAGAGTCTGTATCAACTCTTTCCTGAACTCTGTGAGACCTTCTTCCTTCTGTAGCTTCCCCCACTTAATCTTTGGCTCTTCCTCTTGCTTTCCAAAGTCATCCTACAGACTACCATCCAATGCTGTCTAGCTACATTTTCCCCTGCCACCACCTTGCAGTCTCCTATCTCTTCAGATTTCTTCTTCTGCATAAGATGTATCCCACCTGTGTGCACCTTCCTCCACTCTTGTAAGTCACCCTATGCTCCTCTCTCTTCTTGAAATATGTGTTCACCACAGCCATTTCCAATCTTAGAAAAATCCACAACCATCTGTCCTTCCACATTTCTCTCCTTGAGAACATACCTACCCGGAACCTCATCACCTCTGTTCCCTTCGCCTACATGTCCATTAAAGTCTGCTCCAATCACCATTCTTCCACCCCTGCGAACACTCTCTACCACTTTATCCAACTTAATCCAGAATTCTGAATTCCAGAATTCTGTAGCAGGAGACTGTGGATGAACAACAGACACTCTATTTCAGCTCCAGAGCTCCTGGTCCATCTGTCTGCAGGTGAGTGGTGGTCTCATTTTCATACTAGTTCACGCTCCATTGTTGATACTTTTACTCCAACGATGGCAGAATCTCAAGGCTGATTACTAGCTACTGCTACCAAATCCCTCTGACACAAATGAGCCAATTTGGATGTTTTCCACATGTTTACATGAACTTTATGTGTATTCCTGTCACACAAAAAAAATCTGTTTTGCATTTGGTGTGAAAGCACCTTAAGATGCCAACAGGTGTGGCGTACATGGAACACTCAAAGATTGCATATAAACATGAGAATTCTCCAAAAATGAAGTTCACATATCTTGATTGCCCCCTGGGGGCTGGCTGTTGTAATACGCTAATCCCTTCCTAACGCCGTGTGTGACATTTTATGAAACTAAAAAGCTAAAAATGGTCCTCGAATAAAGTTTGATTAAGTCCTATCATGCTGATGGCCTTTTCAAGTGTTTTTTTTTTTAATATGTTTGGTTTTAATGAGGATGTTGATGCATTAACAGGGGGGTGTAGTCATGATTGTACATAGTAAGAATTGGTCATACTTGAGGGAGCTGCTCTTGGGCTACTCAACAGACTTGACGTCACAGGTCCATTTCATGGTCACTACTGCTTAGATTCGGCCTGCAGATTATTTCAAAACTGCAAGATGGCAGTGCCCCACAACCAAGGAAGTGGAGCTTCACTTTCCTCAAATCACAGTAAGTAGCGGAACTTCGCCCACCTTGATATTTTAAGTAGTGTGAAAAAGTGTTTGCCCCTTTCCTGATTTCTCATTTTTTTGTATGTTTGTCACACTTAAATGTTTCAGATCACCAAAGAAATTTAAATATTAGACAAAGATAACACAAGTAAACACAAAATACAGTTTTTAAACAAAGGTGTTCATTATTAAGGGTAAAAAAAATCCAAATCTACATGGCCCTGTGTGAAAAAGTGATTGCCCCCCCCCAGGGGGAGGGGGGGTTAAAACATATATGAACTGTGGTTTATCACATCTTTGGAAAGCTGAGTTCAATTTCTCTAGCCACACCCAGGCCTGATTACTGCCACACCTGTTCTCAATCAAGAAATCACTTAAATAGGACCTGCCTGACAAAGTGAAGTAGACCAAAAGATCCTCAAAAGCTAGACATCATACTACGGTCCAAAGAAATTCAGGAACAAATGAGAAACAAAGTAATTGAGATCTATCAGTCTGGAAAAGGTTATAAAGCCTTTTTCTAAAGCTTTGGGACTCCAGCAAACCACAGTAAGAGCCATTATCCACAAATGGCGAAAACATGGAACAGTGGTGAGCCTTCCCAGGAGTAGCCGGCTGACCAAAATTACCCCAAAAGCGCAGCAACGACTCATCCAAGAAGTTACCAAAGACCTCACAACAACATCCAAAGAACTGAAGGCCTCACTTGCCTCAGTTAAGGTCAGTGTTCATGACTCCACCATAAGAAAGAGACTGGGCAAAAATAGCCTGCATGGCAGAGTTCCAAAGCAAAAACCACTGCTGAGCAAAAAGAACATAAAGGCTTGTCTCAGTTTTGCCAGAAAACATCTTGATGCTCCCCAGGACTTTTGGGAAAATACTCTGTGGACTGATGAGACAAAAGTTAAACTTTTTGGAAGGTGTGTGTCCCATTACATCTGGCGTAAAAGTAACACAGCATGTCAGAAAAGGAATATCATACCAACAGTAAAATATGGTGGTGGTAGTGTGATGGTCTGTGGCTGTTTTACTGCTTCAGGACCTGGAAGACTTGCTATGGTAAATGGAACCATGAATTCTGCTGTCTATCAAAAAAACATGAAGGAAAATGTCTGTCCATCTGTTGGTGACCTCAAGCTAAAGCGCACTTGGGTTCTGAAGCAGGACAATTTTTCCAAGACACACCAGCAAGTCCACCTCTGAATGGCTTAAAAAAAACAAAATGAAGACTTTGCAGTGGCCTAGTCAAAGTCCTGCCCTGAATTGAATTGAGATGCTGTGGCATGACCTCTCATAAACGGCCATCTCCAAGGGCAAACAGGATGCCAAACACTGACTGTGAGTTTGCAAATTTATAAACTACAAGAAACACAAAATACAAAACACACATGAGCAAAAAACTCAGCTCAGAGGCTGGGGCTGAGAATGCCAAGAAAAACAAAAGACGTGAGCAAGACAGGTAAATAATAACTTGCCTGTAAAGTCGTCCAGGGGATTCCAGACTGGAGAGAATTTTCGCCACTGCGCCAGGGAAGTGGTGCCAGCGGCTTAAATAGGAAACCCCCCAGATCGGCAACACTTGCAGGGTCGTGGCGATCATTACTGGCAGCCGTGACAGCCCACAAACAGAATCTGACAGCCAGAAGTGACACGAGAGCTGTCACAGCGCCAGTAACGATCAAACCAAAAAAGGAAATACAGAAACTAATAATGAACTGATCAAAAACAGAAAGCAAATACAGCAAACAAGGAAAACAGAAAAATAAACAAACAGAAAAGGGCAAAACTAATATGCCCTCCCCCCCGCCCGTGCACCGGATCATGACAGAGCCCCCTCCTCAAGGGGTGGACCCCAGACACCCCAGGGTAACATCACAGAAAACACACACACACAGAAGACAGCCCCCCCAACAAGAAAAACAACCAACCCGGGGGGGGGGGGGTAGGCACAGAGGGACCGTGACAAAACAAACAACAACAAAAAAAACAAAACAAAACACTCATGATCTCTAACACAGTACAGCAGGTGGTGAAGACTCAAGGGCCTCAGGAGAGGAACCAAGGCAGCTCGGGCAGCCTGCCAGAGTCCCAGGACCACTGCAGTGTACAGTCAAAGCATCCGGTGGCCGCCCAGAGTTCTTGAGCCACCTACACAGATTGCCTGGCCCGTCAGGTGGCTGCCTACAGTCCCAGAACCACCCTAACAGAAGACCCCATCTGTCAAGTGGCCTCCCAGCATCCCTGAACCTGCGGACCGCTAGCACGCTTTCCCCTGGGGGTGGCAGCTGGACCCAGTGCCCCCACGGACCACGGGAGCTGGGAGGCGGCATCCCCCTGCGATGGGTGGCCAATCAGCAGGAACCTCAAGCGGCACCTGATGACCCTCGACAAGCTCCGGCGAAGGCGAGGGACCCACGGCAACCTCAGGGGTAAAAGCACCCACGGCGGCCCTGGACTGGGGCGTAGCATCACCCACGGAGGCCCCGGACTGGAGTGTAGCAGCACCCGCAGAGGCCCCGGATGGAGGCGCAGCACCCACTGTGGCCTCAGACAGAGGCATCACACCAACAGTGGCCTCAGACAGAGGCGTCACACCCTCAGAGACCTCGGATGGAGGGGCAGCAGCACCCATGAAGACCTCTGACGGAGGGGGAGCAGCATCAGCGAAGACCTCTGATGGAGGGGGAGCAGCACCCGCGGAGACCTCTGACGGAAGGGGAGCAGCACCAGCGGAGACCACTGACGGAGGGGGAGAAGCACACACGGAGATCTCAGGCTGAGGCGCAGCACCCACGGAGGTCTCGATGACCCTAGACGGTGGCTCGGGGGAAGGAACAGAGATAAGAACACACACCAAATCAGAGTCACCGGCAGCAGTGGACCCCGGCGGGGGGGGGGGGGGGGGGGCTCAATTGCGGCTGAGGGCTGCACCTGGTCCCCCCAACCAAGAACCAGGCAAGATTTCTCCAGGCTACATAAGGAAACTTGCCTGAGCTTGAGCTCCCCTGCCGTCCAGGATTCCAGGGGGTGGCAGCTGGACCCAGTGCCCCTCACGGACCACAGTAGCCAGGAGGCGGCGTCCCCCTGAGATGGGTGGCCGAACAGCATGAACCTCAAGCGGCAGCTGATGACTCTTGACAAGCTCTGGCGAAGGCGAGGGACCCACAGCAACCTCAGGGGAAGCACCACCCACGGCAGCCCCAGACTGGGGCATAGCAGCACCCACGGAGGCCCCGGACTGGGGTGTAGCAGCACCCACTTAGGCCCTGGACTGGGGCATAGCAGCAAGGATGCGCTTGGGCGCATGCGCACGCAGCGACCGGCAGTGGGTGAAAAAGTTTGACGTCTTAGTCTCTGTTTTTATGCACTTTAATGTATTTCAACGTAATTCTCTGTGCCGTTTTTGTCCTTGAATGTTTGTGGACTATACAGTATAACGAAGAGCTCTTTGGTGCCATTAGTATGGATTTTCTTCTTGTTTTTGCACTGTGGTTTCTTTCTTACTGGCTCTCTGTCTGGGACATCAGCACGGTCACGCTGGGAAGAATGCAGTATTCCAGATACATGTTACTGCATTTAAACATGGATAATCCAGCGTCTGTGTTTGAGTCTGTGTCGCAACTACTGGACTTTATTTTAAGAGACTTTCATGGACACAGTGATGAAAAGAGAGACAAGAGAAGGAAATGCGGAAAGCGTGGAGGCATAAGATTAAACCCGAGGAGGCGTCAGCTTAACCGCATTCCTCTTCCTTCCATTATTATGGGGAACATACAATCCCTGAGAAATAAAGTGGATGAAATCCAAGGAAATGTATGATATCAGAAGGATTTCAAGAACTGCTGTGTCATGGCTTACACGGAGACGTGGCTTACGGAGCATGCCTGGGACACGGACCTGTGCATTGATGGCTTTGGAGCCCCACTTCACTTGGATCGGCAGGAAGAGGTAACGGGGAAACGTCATGGGGGTGGCGTATGTTTGTATATTAATAAACAGTACTGTACATCTGTCATGGTCAGAGAGCACATCTGTACACCAGATGTGGAGCTTCTGTCCGTATCGCTACACCCTTTTTATCTGCCCCGCAAGTTCCCCCAACTTTTCATAACGACTGTGTACATTCACCCGAGGGCGAATGCTGCCTCTGCCTCCAGCACCGTCCTTGATGTGGTACAGCGGTTGCAGTCGATTTCCCCAGAGGCTCCAAATTTCATCCTTGGGGATTTTAATCATGTGTCTCTAAAGAAGACACAAAAACTTTTTTCAGTACGTCTCCTGCCCAACCAGGCAAGAAAAGACATTGGACCTGTGCTATGGATCTATCGAGGGAGCCTTTAAATCTCTTCCCCTTCCCCCTTTAGGATCCTCAGATCACAACTGTGTACATTTGCTGCCCACATATAAAACTGCTCTCAGAAGAGAGAAGACGAAGACCAGAGACATAAACGTGTGGACAGATGATTCAGTGCACTGCCTCCAGGAATGTTTTAACTGTACAAACTGGGAGGTGTTCACACTGTCCTGCGGAGATGATTTGGACTCTTTAGTTGACATGACATGCTCTTACATGGCGTTCTGCAGGGACACGATCGTTCCACGTAAACGTGTCAAAATATATCCCAACAACAAGCCATGGGCCACTAAATCAGTTAAATCCTGCTTACAGAGGAAAGCACTGGCCTTTAAACGGGGTTGTTTCTGAGCTGTAGGTTGCCACAAAAGAGCTGAAGTCTGAAATTTTATGAGCAAAACAGAATTATAAATCAGAATTGGAAAGCAAGATGGCAACAAAGAAGGTTGGTTCAGCCTGGGCTAGTACGAAAACTATTGCAGGCCTTCAGAACACAGAGCACAGTAATCGTGTGTTTTTAGATGATTTAAATTCAGACACAGAGCAGGCTAATGCTCTTAATTGTTTTTATAGTCGTTTTGATTCCTTTGATCTTAGCACAGAAACCCAAGATTTGAAACAGAAACTCAAAGACAATCAGCACTTTAATATTGAGGTGCAGGATGTTAAAAGGGCGTTCTGTGCTGTAAAAGTGAACAAAAGTCAGGGCCCTGATAATATATGTGGACACTTGGTAAAGTCCTGTGCACATGAACTGAGTCCTGTGTTTCACTACATTTTTAATAAGTCCTTACAGACACAACATGTGCCTAAGGTCTGAAAAGATGCTGTGGTTGTCCCTGTTCCAAAATCCAGCTGTCCTAAAAAGGTAAATGATTTTAGACCAGTTGCTTTGACTTCAACTTTAATGAAAATTTTTGAAAAACTGGTCAGATTTGAAGTCCTAAAGCAGACTGAGCATGCACTGGATCCTTTGCAGTTTGCCTATAGGCCTCACAGAGGAGTGGAGGATGCCACTGTCACTCTGTTTAACATGCTTTTTAAACATCTGGATTTTAATGGGACATGTGCCAGGCTTTTATTTGTGGACTTTTCTTCCGCTTTTAATACAATCCAACCTCATATCTTAGTTGAAAGGATCCTGCAACAATTTGACTTGAGTAATAATCTGGTGGGTTGGATTCTGGATTTTTTAACCAACAGGACACAGAGAGTAAGGGTCAATGGTACATTGTCTGACCAAAAGTGTTCTTCTACTGGCTCTCCTCAGGGGTGTGTGTTGTCACCACTACTCTTCATCCTGTACACAAACATGTGTCGGAGCAGACATGACAACAGACACATTATAAAGTATGCTGATGATTCAGTCGTTGTCACCTTCAGGATGGTGAGAGTGGCTACGGCCCAGTAGTTGAAGATTTTGTTCGCTGGTGTGAGGATTTCTACCGGCAGCTGAATACAACAAAAACTAAAGATATGATTATTGACTTTAGGAGGAAAACTCCCAGGCACAAAGTCACTGTACTAAAAGGCCAGACCATTGAATGTGTGCAATCTTACAGATATCTTGGGACGATTATTTATAGTAATTTAAACTTTGAAGAGAACTGTGAAAGGGTGTGCAAAAAGGGTCAGCAACATTTGCATTGTTAAAGGAAACTTGCACACTTCCAAATTGACCAAACCATAATGACAATGTTTTATCGGGCTTTTATTGAATCTGTTTTATCCTTTTCTTTAGTGTCATGGTTTGGTCAGATAAAACTGAAACAGAGGAAATCCTTGGACCAGGTAGTTAGATGGTCCAGTCGTTTGCTTGGTGAGTCACAGCTGAGCCTGACATCCCTGTACACCAGACAGGTACAGAGGATTTCTACCTCCATTCTAAATGATGACTCCCACCCTTTGCACTGCCACTTTCAACTTCTTCTCTCCAGACGGAGGTTTGTTGTCCCGAAATGTAAAACCCAGTGCTACAAAAACAGCTCTGTTCCTGCTGCTGTCAAAGAGTTGAACAAGATGTAGCAATATACTGTGCATAATTTAGTTATCTATGTATTAATTTTTATTTTATATTTATTTATTTTTGTAGGTTTTTTTATTTTTATTTTTTCATTTTTAGTTTTTTAATCTCTTTGAATTAGTTTTTAACTTTTTTAATATGACCCTTCTCTCTTCTCTCTTTGTTTTTTCTCTTGTTGCTTTGTCTTATGTCCTGATTGGTGGAGCCTTGAGTATCGTGTTTATAGTCAGCTTCGTGTGTGCCTGTGTTTGTGTTCATGTTGAATGTAATTGTGGTTTGTAAATATGTGTCTAAAAGGATGTCCAGAGGATTCCAGACTGGAGAGAATTTTCGCCACTGTGCCAGGGAAGTGGTGCCAGCGGCTTAAATAGGAAACCCCCTAGATTGGCAACAGCTGCGGGGTCATGAGTGGTAATCATTACTGGTAGCCATGACAGCCCGCGAACAGAATCTGACAGCTGGAACTGATGCACAAGCTGTCACAGCGCCAGCAACGATCAAACCAATAAAGGAAATACAGAAACTAATGATGAACTGATCAAAAACAGAAACCAAATACAGCAAACAAGGAAAACAGAAAAATAAACAAAACTAATCTGACAGCTAGGCACGGCCCTACCGCCGTGCACCGGATCATGACCTGACCTTAAAAAGGTGGTTCATGCTCGAAAACCCTCCAGTGAGTCTGAATTACAACAATTCTGCAAAGATGAGTGGACCAAAATTCCTCCATAGTGCTGTAAAAGACTCATTACCCGTTATCGCAAACGCCTGATTGCAGTTGTTGCTGTTAAGGGTGGCTCAACCAGTTATTAGTGTCATGGGCAGCGAGAGCGCGCCCCTCCCCTCCGGTCTCACCTTAACAAACTCATCACGGCACCTGAGGCAGAAGACACACCTGCGCCCGCTCATCAGCCAGCGCACATAAGGAAGCTTCCTCCACGCAGTCAACGCTGGCTCGTCTGGGTATACTGCCCGTTCTCAGGCAAGCAAATAAAAGCCGTAACGTTAACACGTCATTAACCTTACTTTCTTCTCCTTCTTTCAGGTTCCTGCCACCGTGTAGGTGTGTCTCCGGGACTGTGTGCGCTCCCCTGCCTCACCACACTGATCCTACAGCAATCAACTTCACCCGGTCAGGCACCATCAGCTCACCTTTCCCCCTCACCCTACTGGTTCGTCTATTCCCCGCTGGGTCCTGCCGGTCCTCTCTGGATTTCTCAAGTAAGTGGCAATTTGGCTCACCCATTTCCCCTTACTCTACTCCTCAGTTTACTGCTCTCGTCTTCTCTCCACAGGTCCTTTCCTCTGGTGAGTGACTGTTTCTGTAGCTGTGCGCTTTGGATTTTGATATTAATAAAATTGTCAAACGTTCCCCTCTTTGTGGTTCCTTCCTGTGTTTGGCATCGTGCACGTGAGCTGTCAAAACTTAATACGTCATGATAATTAGGTTTAGGGGACAATCACTTTTTCACACAGGGCCATGTAGGTTTGGATTTTTTTCCCCTTAATAATAAATACCTTCATTTAAAAACTGCATTTTGTGTTTACTTGTGTTATCTTTATCTAATATTTAAATTTGTTTGATGATCTGAAACATGCCAATTGACCTAACTTGCATGTTTTTTTTGTTTTTTTTTTACAAAACTGAAAAACAACATTCAGCAGGACTACAGACCCTACAAAGGATCCTTCTGCAAATGACAAATAACAAAAATGCAGCCAGTTAAGGTTCTGATGCAATGAAATAAGGCTGCTTCTGACCCTTACAGTGTTTGGAAAAGTGTAAGACTCTGCATCCATAATACTAACTAGAAGCTGTTTAAGAATAATCTTGCTACTGCATCAGTCCCTCTCCATACATTGGCTTTAACAAGATAGTTTGAGGTGCCCCTGTTTTAGGTTTGTCTGCTAAAGCAGCCACTTCACTTTCATAAAGCTCTAATACATTGCGCACATTAAGAAGTTACTAATGCTGACAAAAACAGTGGAATACACAATTTACTTAAGATGCTGAAATAAATTTTCACACATAGAAAAGCTACAGTACCTACATGTACCGTGCTACTTCTATCCATGAGTGGAATAGATTGATAGAAAGGAATCAGCTCTATTGAAATTCTACTCTCCAAGGGCCGTGGTGTAATTACTGATAGGGATGTAATTAGGCAAACATGGCAAGATAGTGCAAGTTCTGTGTGGGAGGAAAACTTGAAAGAAAGTCTGTGTGCACGCAGTGAGGTCTCCATTTAATTAGCAAGATGGCCTCTGAGACAGATTGCTAAGAGAGGTTTCAATCTAGGAGGGAAAGAGTAAGGAAACAGAAGGCCGATAAGGATTAGGTAAGGAGCAGGCTCACCAACAGAAGAGGAAGAGAAGCAAGAGGAGAGGAAGGGAGAGAATTTGTAAAAATATACTGTAAATAAGCAATTAAAACCCTGCGATAAGAAAGTGGATGACACAAAAAGGAGGAATACCAACAGCAGAAAGAGAGTGGGGGGTGGTGTAATGAATCTTTTAGAGATCCTGCAGTTACTTGGTTCAAGACCATGGTCACACAGACTACTATAGTATTCACAGTTCATTTTGGGAAGTGTGAGCTAAAGCCAGGGCTTGAGAGAGGCACACTGTAATGTTTACAAAGTACAAATACAGTGACTATGTCCTCCCCCTGGAATTCAAAATGGATCTGACTTTCAGTTCAAGAGGTTAAACATACAGTATAGCTACTGTACTGACTCACCCTAATATGTAGTTTCAGGATGCCTGACATCTACTGTGTTCTTTTTGCTGACTCTTATCTCTCCAGTATGCCAGTCCTTTACTCACTCCACACTTCAGTTGGTGGTACAAAGCAAAAATGCCCACCACCACTTCTGTACCAGAATAGTGACAACACTTTGCATTCAGTTATCTCCTAAATAAGAAAAAAAAAATCTATTCTAAAATATTTCTCAAGTATTTTTAACCACAAACTGTTTCAAATTTATTAGAAAAACAAGTTGTCTTTAAAACAGACATAAATTTAGAGATAAAATATTTAAAAATGAGAAAAAGACTAATAGATTTACAAGAAAATTGTTTGAAATTTGTATAAGGAAGAACTTTAATTTATGAGAATACAGTATAAAAATAGTCTTAAATGTACAAGGGAAAAAAACTGTTAATTCGTGATTTTTTTCAAAATTACAAGGACAAAGTATAATGCATAAATGTATAAAATTTTGAAGAAAAAACTTTCATATTGATAAGGGCAAAGCCATAACTCATTACTCAAGTAACTCTAGTAGATACTGTCTTACTCTTACTCAAGTATTTTTTTGATGACTAGTCCTATTTTTACTTGAGTAAAGAATTTCATAACACAACTTTTTGAGTACTACTCTATCCACCTGTGGACTACCAGGTATTCCCAAAATCTCCCATATGGATGCACCATGGTGAATCAGACACATTCAGAGTATACCAGGAGCAAAGTGTCTTTCTCAAACTGACAATAGCTTTAATTGTCACTGATTGTGGGGTAAAGGCTTACAAAGTAGACAGACTCAGAGAGTCCAAACATCTTACCTTTTAAATTCATTTGTTAGCTGCAAAATTCCCAGACCAGGATCTACCTTACTTCTATCCATGAGAGAGATAGATTGATGGCAACTCCATCCCTCCAAAAGAATCAGTTTATTCATTTTTGAGAGATTCTACCAGAAAACAGACAAATAACTGCAACAAAAATATATTCTAATGTGTAATGAGTGTTGCTTTGTAAATGTGTTCTTTGTAATGACCATGTAGCTTTTTTCTTTAATCAAAACATTTAGCTGTTATCCCAAGTTGAAAATGTTCTTTCTTAGGATCCACTCACTCTGTTATCCAGAATGTTTGACTAGTGTGATTGCTTCATAGAGTTCGTAAGAATGGAACACCTCCACAGCTCAGCACAATTGGAAGAGGTAGTTCTAGGAAGAGAACAAATGCAAATGCTTGCACCACTCACTGCATGCTCATGTAGCTTGAATATGTTGTATCATTGATCCAACTGTTCCACTTTACACTATTTAAAAGGGGTCATTGATTGTACTTTTTCCACATTTTAACAGCTTATAGATGTCTTCATAAAATGTTTGTGACATATTTTGGTCAAATGTCCTTTAATTATTGCAGCATCCTTCTAAATCTTATTTTGCAGTCTTTCTGAGAATACCTGATTTCATCACGTCTATTTAAATCTCTCAGACCACACTCAACCCCCACCCCACCCCCATCACTGACTAGCTCGGATCTAGCCTGAGCCAACTAGCTAATAATAATAACTTATAACCAACTAATAATGCATCACTGGTGGGCCAGGGTAAATGGTTTCAGTGGTCAATGGGATTTGACTGGCTCCTGGAGTACAATTAGGGTTGCCAACTGTCCCGTTTTAGCTGGGACATCCCGTTTATTGGGCTAAGTATGTTTGTCCCAAGCAGGACGTGTATTGCCTCATAAATTTAAGGCTGCCCTAATGAACAGGCTAGGCTGGGCTGAAGCCAAGGGGCCTGCGAAGATCAGGGCCTATCGTGGGCCACTGAAAAAGATCACATTGCTGTTAATTGGTCAAATTCTATGTCCATCCCTTAATATTCATGTGTGGCTGCTGAGTGGTCTAAATTACCAGTTCTTCATGTGGTACCACATAACAACAGCCTATCGGAGGAATTGTTTTGACATGTGACTATGCACACACCAGTGAGAGGGTAAGAAGTAATTAGCTCGGTCAAAATGTCCGGAAAAAAGTTTGAAAGTGGCGCTCATAAAATTTTTGAGAGGAAAAGCGCTTAGGGAAAACGAATTGCTCAAAAAATACTGAATTGTAAAGGATTTTTCTAAGCTGGAGCATCAAGTGGAGGAGGCTGCTAATTACTGCATGGAGAAGGCAGGTGGGCTGTTAAAGCCCTCACCTGGAGGAGAAGGGAGAAGAAAGGCCATGACTGCATACATCAGACAGCTGTGCATGGGACAATGGACTCCAAACTTCGTAAAAAGTAGACTGGATCGAGCATACATCCATAGAGTATGACGATATTCGTGAGCTGGACTTAAAGGATGTAATGAAAGATTCTTCTTTAAAGAAGGCCAGAAGAAAGCACTTCTAAAAAGGTAAGATATGCTTATTTGCGGCTTTCCAGCGACCTGTGCAGGGTTTTTTTTTTTATTGCTGCTGTTGTGCTTGTTTGAATCAGGAACACTTCACTGATGTAATTGTACGCCAAAGGCAGTATCTGTCACACTGTAAAAAGGGAAATCTCAGTAAGATAAAATATCCTAAATCAAGGCTTTATGCTGTGATGTAGCCACAGCTGCCCTGGGGCTACAGAGCTGGCTTACCAGTATCATTGTCTGTGGAGTGAATGAATAATGGACTCATTGTAAATTGTCTTTGGGTGTCAATGCAAGTGCTATAGACTGTAAATGCAATCCATTATTAAAAACTATTACACATTTTTAAATTTAAATTCTGCATTCTGAAAAATCTGAAATTTCTAGGTATACAGTGTGTTTTTTTTCCCCTTGTAGTATTAAACATGACATTGAAAATCAATATTTTTTTAGGTATTATCAAGGTTAAAAAAAATCCCAGTATTATGACAACACTAATGCTCACAACATTGTGGCACTGAGCAATAGTTAAAACCCTATGTCCCTTATTTGGCTGTGAGAAAGCTGGCAACCCTAAGACTAGTGGCTAAACTGCTAGCTTCCTAGTACTATTGTTAGTTCTTAAGCTAGCATCTTTGGTTTCCTGCCCATCTACATGACAGACAGCTGGGCTGAACAATGATGGAACAGCAGCCAGGTATCAAGGCCAGTGAAGTATACCTTTCAGTGACCTTTCCCATTTCTTGATGTACAGGAAAATACACAGAAGAGTCAAAATGGCTTCTTGGAGAAAAAAAACAAGATAAAGTCTGGGTGGTTTTTTTTAAGAGAAGTGAGTGTTTTATTTTTTTCCATAATCGCATGACCAATAGATGCATTTCAGAAGGTTAAAACCTACAAAAACATCATTTTTCAGTTAATGATCTCTTTAACTATGGTAGTAGGAATATACAGAGCCAATATGAGTTTTTTTGGGGGGTGGGGGGCTACTAATCCACTGAGTGGAGTCAAGTCATTCATTAATATAGCACACTCAACATAACCAAATTTAACAAAAGTGCTTTATAAGATCAAGCAAGGCTAAAAATGACAGAAACAAATACAACTCCAATTCCGGTAAAGTTGGGAGGTTATGCAAAACTTCTGCAAAAATTTCTGCACATAAGCAGCAAGGCCAAATCCAACATTGAAAACCAGACTCATTCTGTAAAGGACATTAACCCCGCTTACTCAAAAACACTTTGGAAAAACATTGTCAGTTACAGTTTGTCGTTACATCTATAAGTGCAAGTTACACTCTTACCATGCAAAGTGAAAACCATATATCAACGACACCCAGAAATGCCACCAGTTGTTCTGGGCCTGAAATCATCTGAGATGGACTGACGCAAAGTGGAAAAGTGTGGTTTGGTCTGATGAGTTCATATTTCAAATTGTTTTTGGAAATCATGGACATCGTGTCTGTTATGATCCGGGTGGCACACTGTTGTTGTGGTCTCCTGATTACTCTCATTCTCCTCAGCAGCTGCACTACTCACACCTGTGCTGCTAATTAGGCAGCCGTTAAAAAGGAGAGTGAGTTCATCATTTCTTCATGGAGATGTTAGACGACCTGCATCCAGACCATGTTATGTGAGCCCCTCCGGGGCGGAATTCAGGCCCAAACACTGAACTCAGGTTCGCAATATTTAATTAAACTCAAACTATAACTTGACAAGGAACCGGAACACAACTTACAAAACTTCAGGAGATTACAGGCAGGCAGAAGCATGTAGTCCACGCCAGCATGACAAAGTAGGGTGTCACCCTGAACTACGGGGCAGCGTTCCTTAAATAGGACAAAAATAATTAAATAAGTACCAAACAGCCGTGAATATTTAGGAACTTATTAAGACACGAAACAAGCTAGGTACTAATGGAAGCTAAGCTCAGACAGATCAGGAAGGAGAAGGAAGCAGCGCTGAAAAGTGGAAACAGGGACTGCTACAGGGAGGTTAAATACCGGTTTAACAGAGAGCTGAAGAGGGCTAAATCTGTGTACTCAGAGAGACTCCAGCAGCAGTTCACTGCTAATGATTCGGCTTCCGTGTGGAGAGGACTGAGGCAAATCACCAACTATCGACCTAAGGCTCCTAAAGGTCAGGATGACAAAGCCCTTTGTCAGAGACTGTCCCAACACTATGCCCGTTTTGACACCTCGTCGTCTGTGTCCAACTCCCCCCCTCCCTCCAGCTCCACAGCCTCCACATTCCCTACTTCATTTAAGGCACCCCCCCCCCTCCTCCCCCCCTCCCCTTATCATCAGTGAGCAGGATGTGCTCAAACAGTTCTCCAGACTGAACCCGCGCAAGGCCCCCGGCCCAGACGGCGTGTCTCCCTCCACCCTGAGACTCTGTGCGAAACAGCTGGGTCCTGTATTCACAGACATTTTTAACACCTCCCTTAAGTTATGCCACGTGCCGTCCTGCCTCAAATCCTCCACCATCATCCCTGTCCCCAAGAAGCCACGGATCACTGGACTTAATGACTACAGACCTGTAGCGCTCACCTCTGTAGTCATGAAGTCCTTTGAGCGCCTGGTCCTGTCCCACCTCAAGTCCATCACCACCCCTCTCCTGGACCCGCTGCAGTTTGCCTACCGAGCCAACAGGTCTGTAGACGATGCAGTCAACCTGGCCCTCCACTCCATCCTGCAGCACCTGGACTCCCCGGGAACCTACGCCAGGATCCTGTTTGTGGACTTCAGCTCCGCATTCAACACCATCCGCCCCGCTCTGCTCCGGGACAAGCTGTCCCTGCTCAACGTGCCTGACTCCCTCTGCAGGTGGATCATCGACTTCCTGACGGACCGGAGGCAGCATGTGCGGCTGGGAAAGACTGTCTCAGACTATACTAGCATCAGCACCGGATCACCCCAGGGCTGTGTACTTTCCCCCCTACTCTTCTCCCTTTACACCAACTCCTGCACCTCCAGCCACCAGTCTGTCAAGTTGATCAAGTTTGCGGACGACACCACCCTCATCGGGCTCATCTCCAACGGCGACGAGTCCGCCTACAGGAGAGAGGTGGCCCAGCTGGCGTCCTGGTGCAGCAATAACAACCTGCAGCTGAACGCTCTGAAGACAGTGGAGATGATTGTAGACTTCAGGAAAGTCACTACTCCTCTGCCCCCCCTCACCCTCTCAGGCTCTCCCATCACCACTGCTGATTCCTTCCGCTTCCTAGGCACTACCATCACCAGGGACCTCAAATGGGAGCTGACCATCAGCTCACTCATCAAAAAAGCCCAGCAGAGGATGTTCTTCCTGCGGCAGCTGAGGAAGCTCAAGCTACCCACCAAGATGTTAGTGCAGTTCTACACAGCCATCATCGAGTCCATCCTCACCCCCTCCATAACCGTGTGGTACGCAGGAGCCACTGCCAGGGACAGACTAAGGCTGCAGCGCGTCGTGCGCACTGCTGAGAAGGTGATCGGCTGCAAGCTCCCATCTCTCCAGGATCTGTACATCTCCAGGACCCGGAGGCGTGCTGGCCGGATCATAGCCGATCCCTCACACCCTGGTCACGTACTGTTTGCCCCCCTCCCCTCTGGTAGAAGACTTCGGTCCATCCAGACTAAAACCTCCCGTCACATGAACAGCTTCTTCCCCTCTGCCATTAGACTGCTGAACACTAAGTGACTCTCGTGCACCATGTACAGCAGCTCAACCAGACTCATGTCAATCATCACTGTTTTCTTCCTGCATTACCGACTGCACTATATAGTTCTCCACAGTATCTGTTTCTGGCTAATATATATTTTAACTGTTGACCAGTATCACTTAATCTTATCCTACACTTTATTACATGTATAGTTTATTTCTCTTATCTTATCATGTTTAATGTTGCAGCATTGTACCGAGACAAATTCCTAGTTTGTGTACTACATGAACAATGGCAATAAACCTGATTCTGATTCTGATTCTGATTCTGATTCTGAAGTAAACAAAAGGTGCTGTCAAAATAAAAGCCCAAACCAACAAGATGACAGGAATAAATTACAAGATGCAACCAAGATAAAAATAAAACAACAGATGATCACGACAGACTCAAGCAAATGGTAAATGGTGCTCACTTATATAGCGCTTTTTCTCATCTCTGGATGACAAAAGCGCTTTACAGATCCTGCTATCCACCCATTCACACACACATTCACACACTGATGGTGGCAGAGCTGCCATACACAGGTGCTGGACTGACCCACCAGGAGTCAGGCCAGCGAAGCAAAGGCAGGAATAATAATAAATAATAAATAATAATTCACATGTCTAGAACCATGATGCACATGGCAAAAACACAGGAATGGACTCAAAGAGTGAGCATGACCCTACGGTCGTCGCCCAGACCCTAACATAGACCCCCTTAAGGGGTGGCCCCAGACACCCCAAAGGCTACGCAAAAAAAAAAAAAAAAAAAACAAGAAAAAAAACCTCTCAGGGTGTGCGGTGGGGGTACCAGGCTAGGTGGGGCACCCCCCCCCCACAAAGTCCAAAACCAACAAACATAATTTGTGGGGCATAACCAAAGTCTACAGCCCCAAACCACAAACAAAAATGGGTCAAGTAGCCTATCACAGTCCCAGGGCCACCAGACCAAAAAGCAAAGTGGATTGGGTGATTTACCAGAGCCCCAGGACTACCGGACCGGAGAGTACGGTGGGTCAGGGGGCCTCCCTGAATCCATAAGCCCCCTCAGGACTGAACATAATGCATCGGGAGGCCTACCAAGATCCATGGGCCACCAACCGGGAGAAAACAACCAAACGTTTTGCTCTGAAAAGAACCCCGAAACTCCTTGTTCAAGAGAAAACAACATAGGGGCTTCTTGCACTAGAACAAGCAATACAAAACTTTCAAACTCAGAAGATGATAACATAGATCTTTTAAACTCAGAAAAAGAAAACATAGACCCTTTAAACTCAGAAAATGAAAACATATCCCCTTTAATCTCAGAAGATGATGACAGAGATCCTTTAAACTTAGGAGACGAAAACATAGGACCAGAAGATGATAACATAGACCCTTTAAACTTAGACGATGAGAATATAGACCCTTTAAATCGAGAAGATGAGAACATAGACATAACAACCTCAGGAGGTGACAACATAGACATATCAACCTGGGTAGGTGACAACATAGACATATCAACCTCGGGAGGTGACAACATGGACATATCAACCTCGGGAGGTGATAACATAGAAACCTCAAACTCAGGAGATGTCACAGAAGCCCTAACTTCAGAAGAAAACACAGGAGCCCTAAGCCTAGAAGGCACCACAGGAGCCCCTTGCTCTGAAGTAAACACAGGAGCACTATGCTCTGATGCTAACACAGGAGCACTATGCTCTGAAGCTAACACAGGAACATCATAATCAGGGGATAACTCAGGAATTTTAACCTCAAATGGAAACACTGCAACCTTGAACTTGGGAGATGATAACATAGACATTTTAACCTTAGGGGGTGTTAATATAGACACCTCAACCTCGGGAGGTGATAACATAGACACTTTAATCTCTGGGGAAGATAACATGGACAAATTAACCTCAGGAGATGATAACATAGACACTTTAACACTTTAACCTCTGGAGGTAATAACATAAATGTTTTAACTTCAGAGGGAAGCACAGGAGCTATAGACTGAGAAAACAAACAGGAGCTTCCTGGTCTAAGGCTAACTCATGAGCTCCAAACTCTGAAGTCAACACAGGCACTCTCAACTCGAAAACTAACACAGGAGCTCTCTGCTCTAAGGCCAACACAGAAGCACAATACTCACGGGAAAGTGACACGAAAACCCCACTCTCGAAAACTTCAACCTTAGAGGGCAACAACAGAGAACCATTAAACTCTGGGGATAACATGAGGACTTTATCCTCAGAAACTGGCAACAAGGACACTTTACAATCTAGGGATGACAACACAGAATCTATATCCTCAGGGGATAACTTGGGAGTTTTAACCTCAAATGGTGACATGGAAACCTTAAACTCAGGGGGTGATGACATAGACATGTTCACCTCAGGAGGTGGCAACAAAAAACCTTTAACCTCAGAAAGTGAAAATATAACACCCTTAACTGCAGGAGTTAACATTAGAGCCCTTTGCCCAAAAGAAAACAACATGGGGGTTTCAAACTCAGAAGGTAACAATGGGGCCTTTGCTTTGGAGACCACAAAGGAGCCTTTTGCTCCGGGGACAACCACAATGGAATTTTAAACCACCAAAGAGCTTCTGACTCAGGCAGCAACAGAGATGCCTTATGCACTGGAAGTAGTAAGGAAACTCTAAGCTCAGGGGCCAACACAGGAAACAATGCAGACACACACAACAGAGATGTTTCTAGCTCAAGGGCCTCATATACAGAGATTTCTGGCTCAGGGGACATAAAAGCAGAAATTTGTGGCACTGGAAACACAGATGCAGAAATTTCTGGCTTAGGGGACACAGATGCAAAAATTTCTGGTTTAGGAGATAATGACACAACCATTTCTAGTTCAGTAAATACAGAAATTTCTGGGTCAGAAGACTCAAATGCAGAAATCTCTGATTCAGAAAACATCAATGCAGAAATTTCTGGTGCAGGATACACAACTGCAGAAATTTCTGGTGCATGACAAACAGCCACAGAAATTTCTGATTCAGAACACACAACTGCAGAATTTTCTGGTTCTGGACACTCTAATGCAGAATTATCTGGTGCATGTGATACAAATGCAGAAATTTCTGGTCCAGAACACACCAATGCATAATTTTCTGGTGCAGGTGATACAAGTGCAGAAATTTCTGGTTCAGGACACACTAATGGAGAAATGTCTGGTTCAGGACACACAAATGCAGAAATTTCCAGTTCAGGCCACACTAATGTAGGAATTTCTGGTTCACAACACACTAAGGCAGAATTTTCTACTCCAGGACACACTACTGCAGAAATTTCTGACTCAGGAGAATCAAATACAGGAACTTCTGGTGCAGGAGACACAAATGCAGGAATTACTTACTCATGACACACAGATGCAGAAATTTCTGGACCAAGACACATGAGTGCAGAATTTTCTGATGCAGGAGACACTAATGCAGAAATTTCTGCTGGAGGAAACACCACTACAGAAATTTCTGGTGCTGAACGCACAGATGCAGAAATTTCTGGCTCATGACACAGAGATAAAGAAATTTCTGGTCCAGAAATGCGGAAACCTCTGGACCAGGACACACAAATGCAGAAATTTCTGGTCCAGTAGATACACATACAGAAACTTCTGGTCCAGTAAACATGCATGCAGAAATTTCTGGTACCATAGACACACATGTTGAGACTTCAAGTTTAGGAGACACTGAAACCAGACTCTTTAATTCACAAACAGATGGCAGGAGAGTTGTTAGTACCGTAGCAGGTGGCTGAGGCACACAGCCCTCAAAAACAGGTGGCGCTATATCTTTTGTCAGGAATTTTTATCTAGATATGTTCTGGGCAGGACTATTGTCCATCATGAAAACTTTGGTGGACATCGGACAACTTTTGCTTGAGTTACAGCTGCCTGATGTTGTAAGGGGCGGAGTCAAACTTTGCCATGATGCCCTGGCCACACGTTTTAGCTTTTTACTGTGACTTATGCAACCTTTAATGGCCCATGCCTATAGATGCTGCCATGTGAAAATCAGCTTAATCGCAGCAAGCCCCTAGGAGGAGTTCATTCAAATGCGAGGGGTGGTTTTTGGCTAAATTGGAGGTGGGGCAGCTTTGAGGCAAGATGGCGGACTTCCTGTTGGACGTGGGTAAGAGCTGCAATTATGTTTTTTGCATGTCTTGAGGTGATGTATGCCTCACCCAAATTTCGTGTCTATATGGCAAACTTTAGTGTCGCCAGTCTCCATTGCAATGTATGCTTGGCCCTGCCCGCAAAAATTGGAGGTGGGGGGGGGTGATGTGGGGTTTTATTGTGAAGAGTGGTGTAGTGGCAGCCGCTTCCTCTTTCGTCACTGCACCACCTCTATAAATACCAGCGGGCATCTTTGTTCGGCCTTTTTGCTGATGCCCCTGCCTGGCGGTTGTATTGTGGAGAAGTGCTGTTAATAAAGCTGAGTTCTATCGAGTACCTGTCCTCGTCATTTCAGAGGTAATCTCATACATAACATTTTGGCAACGAGGATGAAAGTATGGAGGCGTGTATTTTACCGATTCAGCCCTTCCTGGAGCTCGCGGGCTAGCCACCTGTTCCCTAGCTGAGATGGTTTGCGGCCTTCGAGACCTATGTTGTGGTGCTCAATCTAGGTGAGATGGACATACTGAGGGCACATGCACTTCTAGTACATAATTTGGGAATTGAGGGCCAGCAGATCCTAAGCATACTCAGGGACTCGGACACATACAAAGACGTAGTTGAGTTACTGGCGCGCCATTTTCGCGCCCCAGACAGCGTCATCGTCCGGACGATCAGGTTTCGGCAGCACCACCAACGGGCGAGTGAACCTATCCACCGGTTCATCGCCTACCTGAAACTGCTGGCTAATGAGTGCTGTTTTGGGCTGCTAGAGGAGGAGATGGTTCGCGACCAGCTGGTGGAGCACACCAACAATGCCGCGATACGGGCGAAACTGCTCACAGTACCAGGTGACTTGACGCTAGCTAGAGGTATCGAGTTAGCTCTCCAATTGGAGACGGCAGAGAAGCTAGCTTCTGAGCTAAATGGGCGCCAGTCACAGCGGCAGCTGGAGTTTCCCGCCACAGCGCAAGTAGCGGACCCAGACAGTGATGGCAACATGGAGGATGACACTGTTGAGACCAATGCTGCAAACCACAGGTCTGCCTCGGGAAAACCCATGTGTATTGGTTGTGGGTCCGTGAAACACAGCTTCAAGGCCAGGGACTGCCTGGCGAGAGGGAAGCACTGCGGCAAGTGTGGACGCTTGAACCACTATGCCAGGGTGTGCCGAATGTCTGAGCTGGGGAACCCACATGGAAAGTCAACCCCCCCCCCCCTCCGCTCCAACAATTGTCCATGTGGTGTCTCCGAGTACACGTTCTGCCTAGTCGAGCTTGATGGTAAGGAGGTACCACTGCTGATCGACACGGGGCGGAGGGTTCACTACTGAATTGAGCTACGGTGAGAAAATTCTTCCCCCACTACAGAATTGCAGGAGACCCAGTGCCGCTCTATGGTTATAGAGGTAGACGGCTGTGCACGGTTGGAATGCTGTTGTTGATGGTGTGGCACAAGTCGGCGGAACTGGCTGACTTCAAGTTCCACTTGACGGCCCAAGGTGACAACATCATGGGCTATGACCCGTTTTATGGTCTGGGGTTCGCCATCAAAAACGATGCTGGGGAAGAGTGGTCTGGTTGTGGAAGGTGGAACCGTCCAGTTCCGATAGTGGAGGATGACGCAGTGTGGGACAAAGATTTACCGGGCACCATGGTGGTCGAGCAGGACCAGCCTCACTCAGGTTCGACACAGGAGGGTCTCAGTGCCAGCGCTCGAGATACCTTGGATGAGGGTACTGAGCATGATGGCGAGGTGCCTGCGTCGACAAGTATCGCCGACAATCTAGCTCCAGTTTTCCCCAGAGCTCTGCCGCAGTGGGCTGGAGGATCTGGGACTACGATGACAACCGTTGCAGCAGCTTTAAAATAGGTTGGGGCCAGACCGACAGGCACGGAGGAACCGCGTACCGATCAGCAACACTGCAGGCTGAGCAAGACCCCTCTGAGAGTCACAGACCTGGTTCGAGCTCGTGGAGAGGGCCAAATGAGCTGTGGCATGCCCGGGAGGAGGCTTCGGATGGTGGGTCTGGACGAGAGGAGCGGTCGACGGCAAGGAAGAGACGCACCATCATCTACACCATCATCAGTCACAATCATCTGTGGACATACCGCCCCCAGGGGTGGACTTACTGAGGGGTTCTACCCCTACTTCGCCATATGGAGAGTAGTGTGGGTTTGTTTATATTAAAAAAAAAGAGAGAGCTCCAATGTTGAGATGTTTGAGAGTTTGTATATGTTTCCAAAAAAAAAAAGCATAATGGCTGTATTTAGGAGCATTCACAGATTCCTGCTGCATAGGATTAGAAGACAAACCCTGGGTGTGTGTAGTGTGTATATGGGGCAGCACGGTGGTGCAGTGGTTAGCACTGTTGCCTTACAGCTAGAAGGTTCCTGGTTCAAATCCCCAGGTTGGCAGGGGTTGGAACCTTTCTGTGTGGAGATTGCATGTTCTCCCTGTGCTGCGTGGGTTTACTCCCACAATCCAAAGACATGCATGTTAGGTTAATTGGTTGTTCTAAATTGTCCCTAGATATCTGTTTCTTATAGGCCCTTAGAATAGAGGGTTAGTATTAGTGAAAGCGCTTTGAGTGGTCTTTGTGACTAGAAAAGCGCTATATAAGTGCAGGTTAGTTAGTATATATATGTATCCATCCATCTTCTTCCGCTTAATCCTTTTTGGGTCACGGGGGGGCTAGAGCCTATCCCAGTATCTTTGAGCGAGAGGCAGGGTACATCCTGGACAGATCGCCAGTCCATTGCAGGGCCAACACAGAGAGACAGACAACCATTCACTCTCACAGTCATAACTAAGGACAATTTAGAATCCCCAGTTTGATGCCAATTAACTTAACATGCATGTTTTTGGCACGTGGGAGGAAACCAGAGAAATCCCGGAGTAAACCCACGCAGACATGGGGAGAACATGCAAACTCCACACAGATCACTGTGGTCAGGGGCTGGGATCGAACCCAGGATCCCCCGGCCAAGGGTGAATTGTTGTGCTGCTGCAGTGCTAACCACTCCGCCACCGCGCTGCGCACACACACACACACACATATATATATGTGTGTGTATATATATATATATATATATATATATATATATATATATATATATATATATATATATATATATATATATGGGCAGCGCATACACATAAACATATAGTTTATGTGTATCGTTTTTTTGTGGTTTTAATTGTTGGTACTACCTTATGTTGCATACTGTTATTGTTCTGTGCTTTTAGTTTAGGAAACATGGCAATTTTCTAGTTTAATGGACTTTTAGTGGATTACAGGTGGAAGAATAACACACCTTGCCATGTGGGGTGGGACGGTAGTCCACCCGTCCCCACTAGCTTAGGTTTGTTGTGTGCATGTGATAGGCCCTTTAGTAATTTCAGTCTTAGTTTTTTTTAGCCTGTGATTCGGGTCATAAATTGGGGAGGGTCTCAATTGTATGTATGGTTTTGGACTTTCTGCGGGGGGGGGGGGGGGTGATGTTTTATTGTGAAGAGAGGTGTAGTGGCGGCCACTTCCTCTTCTGCCACTGCACTGCCAATATAAATACCAGTGGCCATCTTTGTTCGGCCTCTTTGCCGATGCCCCTGCCTGGCGATTGTATTGTGGAGAAGTGTCATTAATAAAGCTGAGTTCTACCGAGTACCTGGCCTCGTCATTTGAGAGGTAATTTCATACATAACGGGGGGCACATAATTTTTCCAGTTTATCAAATTTTTCACCGGGTCTTAGGTGTGTGTGAAAAAAAATGCATTTTGGTTAACGTTTAGAGGGTCAAAAATGCAGTCCTTTCAGGGGAAGAGTAATAAATGGAGCGACTATAATAGGGCTCTCATCCACTGACATTGTCAGTGGCTCGAGCTATGGCGCCCTGCCCAAACCTTTGAGCTTTTTACTGTGACTTATGCAACTTTTAATGGCCCATGCCTTGTTGTCAGTAGCACGAGCTATGGCGCCCTGCCCACACCTTTGAGCTTTTTACTGTGACTTATGCAACCTTTAATGGCCCATGCCTATAGATGCCGCCATGTGAAAATGAGTTCAATCGGAGCAGGAGGAGTTTGTTCAAATGCGAAGGGTGATTTTTGGCCAAATTGGAGGTGGGGCGGTTTTGAGGCAAGATGGCGGACTTCCTATTGGCCATGGGCAAGGGCCACAATTATGTTTTTTGCATGTCTTGAGGTGATGCACACCTCACCCAAATTTCATGTCTGTACGGAAAACTTTAGTGTCGCCGGTCTCCATTGACCACGTATGTTTGGCCCCGCCCACAAAAATTGGGGGTGGGGGCACATAATTTTTCCATTTTATCAAATTTTTCATCGAGTCTGAGGTGTGTGTGAAAAAAAATTGCATTTTGGTTAACGTTTAGAGAGTCAAAAATGCAATTGTTTATGCGGAATAATAATAATAAACAGAGCAGATACAATAGGGCTCTTGCACACTGACAATGTCAGTGGCTCGAGCCCTAATCACAGGACTAGAACCAAAATGCACATGGCAAAAACACAAAGAAACACAGGAATGAACTCAAAGAGTGAGCATGACCCTACGGTCATCCCCCAGACCCTGACAGACCAGAGCATTTCTCTCTTCTGTGTGCAGCCCGGCTCTTCATTCCATTCTCAAAAACCTTCTCCTCCAACGTGGGCTCATTTAAGCCTCAAAACTTTTCCTCAGAACTTTCTGTGTTCTCTCCCAGGGCTGAAACCTGTGCACAGGTGGACTTATTTCTCTGGTGGATTGTGGACACTCTCTTCTCCTCCACCAGTAAGTCTCCACCTATTCCCTTCTAAGCAGTCACCTCTACTCGCCCCAGCCGGGACATCTCCCTTCACCACACCATTCAGGACGCAGCACACTTACCTGTTCAGGACAGCACCGTCAATAGGACTCTGAGGCTATCAGCTGTGCAGATGGCATCACCCTTCATCAACTATAAGATAAAGACACCAGCAGTAATTGCCAAGTTTGCCAGTTTGATACTCACCATTCATTCTCTCCTCTGCCCGCAGGGTTGCCAGATTCTCGACGCATATTTCCCTGTTCCTGAGCACAATAAGCATTATTGTAAACTATAATTCTCGAGTGTGCGTGGTGTCTGCAACTAGGTCTAGTAACTAATCTTGTCAGAACATCTCTGTCAGGGAGACCCAGCAGACACAGTAGTGACGGAGTAGTAGTCACAGTGGAGGGACGGCTAGATCCAGATCAGATCAGACCTAGGAAGGGTGGCTGGTGTGCGACACTTCGCGGTGATCAGTTGACGCTTCTGGGGAGGACTGCAGACACCGGTCGAGGCATGTCAAGGTGGAGTTGGGACATCCCCTTTTCATCCTTGTCTGAAATAAGAAAAAAAAAATGTAGTCCACAGCCTTCTTGTTTCCAGTGTTACTTCTTTTTCCACATGTATTTCTTGTCACATCTTGCAGCCATGAGTAGATGTTTGTCTTTCAAAATGCTGCAGTCGAACTCTGAACAAGACTCCATACGTTGAGAGTACTTTGCAGTTCGCCTTGTACTCATTGTCTTTGACGCTGTCAAGCCAGTCACTGAGTTCTTCCCACTCACGTCGGTACTTTTGCAAATGTTTTACATTTGACAGATGTATGGGGTGGCCTATCGGGACATGGTGCACCCATAGTCTTGTGTTGGTCTGTGAGAAGCCGGCAAGCTGCTACGGCTGCTGAGGCTGGCTATCTCTCATCTAATCACTGTTGAGCAATGACTTCATGCTCGTAAAAGTAAACAAATCAACCAACAGCTACTGAGTAGGAGGACAACATGCATAATGCAGACGAGATGATGCTGTGTTAAAGGCACCTAGTAAATACAGGGCAAACTATGTCCTTTATTGATTCAATACAGGATGCATTATGTTAGTGTAAAAAACAGGACAAAACTGTATTTTACAGGATGGAGGCAACCCTAGTTGTTAGCTTAGCTAGCCGTTACTTAGCACCAGCTTTGTGGGAGCTTGTTGCTGTTTTCAGGTGCTTCTGTAGATTGCAGTAGGTCTTAACCAGCACTTAGTTTGCAACACATCAATATGCTTTTGTCTATAACCACGACAAAAGTAAAACAATTTACTTCCACAAAAACAAAGTAACTTCATCTTTTCCTCCACTAAGAAGTGAAGACTTAGGCTCTTTGCAACAGGTCACGTCGACTGACGGCTATGGTAGGGTCAGTTTGTATATTAGGGTATATATATTTGTATATTTATTTGTGCTAAAAACATATATCTATATTAATAAAATGAGTAATGAGTAACACATCTGATCAAATTTCAATAACTGCAAAGCATTACTAAATTTTTGAAGAGTAATTTTGTTACACAGCACATTACTGCAAAAGTAGTGGTGTTACAGTAACGCATTACTTTTTAAGATGTACTTTCTAAGATGCACTTTGTAATGCGTTACTCCTAACACTGCCTGCTACCTATCCTAGACAATCTCATACCACTTGTTATCATACTCGACAATCACCTGAGGAAACATCTGAGCGAGCACCGGGAGACTAGCAGCTCCTCCTCTCAGTTCTGCTCACCTTCACCATCCTACCTCCTGGCTTTGCCTCCCACCAATTCCCCTGATTCATCTGACCCCATGCAGGTTACGCCCTCCGCAGAGCGACGGCAGTGTAGAAATCTCAGTTTGTGTATGTAATGCGGTAGTGGGGACCATGAAGTTGCTAGTTGCTCGGTTAAGCTAAAAGGACCGGCCCACCAGTAGTAGCAGGGACCGCTACTACTGCTACTGTTCTCATTCCCATCCCCTCACACGATTGCTCATTCCCATCAGGTTTCATTTTGGGGCCACTGATTTCTCCACATCTGTGCTAACTGATTCGGGTTCTGAGTAAAACTTTATTTCTGAGAATCTGGCAACCTGTCTTAAACTTCCAAACCATGAACTTGACTCTCCTCTCAACTTGATGGCTCTTTCGGGGAAGCCCCTAGTTCAAGTGGCCAAAAAGACTTACCCCATTTCGGTTATAACCTCCAGCAACCACAGGGAACAAATCCAGTTCTACACGCTACCTACAGTACATCATCTTCACCAGTTGTTTCTGGTTACCCACGGCTCTGTCTCCACATTCCGGATTGGTGAGTGGGACGGGTATCATCATATAGCACCTTTTGTTTGCCCACTTGTCTCCAGTCTGCTGCATCTTCCCCTTCTGTTTCTCCACGTGACCTCTCCTCCATGCCATCAGAGTATCACGATCTGGCTCTAGTCTTCAGCAAGGCACTCTCTCTACCTCCTCACCACCCCTATGACTGTAAGATCAGACCAACCTCCTCTGGGGACATGCCTACAGCAGGCTGTATAGCCTGTCAGGGGAGGCTATGGAAAAATACATCAAAGAATCTTTCAGCACAGGTATCATTTGTCCATCTTCTTCACCAATGGGGGCAGGGTTTTTTTTTGTGGGGAAAAACACCAGCTCCCTCAGGCCATGCATTGATTTTTGGGGACTTAATGGCATCACAGTTAAAGATAAATAGGCACTTCCACTCATCAACTCTGCTTTTGATCTGTTGCAAGAGGCCACCGTCTTCTTTAAATTAGATCTTAAGAATGCTTACCACCTCCTTCGGATTAAGGAGGGGAACAACTGGAAGACAAGGTTCTGTACCCCTATTGGACATTATGAGTATCTTGTGATGCCATTACGTTGACTAATGCTCCAGCAGTGTTCCAGTGGCTGATTAATGATGTGTTTAGGGATTTTGTGAACTCATTTGTGTTTGTGTATCTGGATGACATCCTTGTATTTTCTCAATCTTTAGAAGAACACCAAGTTCAGGTCAGGTCAGGTCAGGTCTGGTGTTGCAGTGACTGATGAGAACCAGCTGTATGTGAAGGCTGAAAAGTGCAAGTTACACACTTCCATTACCTCATTTCTGGGCTTCATCATTGCTCATCCCCAGGTAAAACCGGATCCCTGTAAGATCAAAGCCATCACTGAATGGCCCACGCCATCTGCTCCAAAGTAGTTGCAGCAGTATCTGGGCATTGCCAACTTCTACAAGAGATTTATTCGTGATCACAGCAGGGTCTCCCAGCCTCTCACCCAACTCACCTCCACAAAGATCCCCTTCCAGTGGTCTACTGAGGCTGATAGCGCCTTTTGTTACCTCAAGAATCTCTTCACCTCTGCCCCTAACTTGGCCCAGGTGGACATGGACCAACAGTTCATCATAGAGGTGAACGTCTCTGACTCCTGGGTTGATGCTGTCCTGTCACAGCGCTTGATCATTGACCATAAGGTCCACCCATCCGCATATTTCTGTCAGTGATTTTCCTCTGCCGAGGGGAATTACGACATCGGTGATCTAGAGCTGTTGGCAATGAAACTCACCTTGGAGTAGTGGTATCATTGGCAGGAAGGGTACTCCTAGCCATTTGTCATTTAATTAAATTAAATCACCCTTATTGTCATTCAACCGTAAAACCAATCATGTACAGCAGAACGAGATTGTGCTTTACCTATCTACAGTGTAAATCACACACACCCCAAGTGCAGAATCAGAGGGCCGCTGCCATGCAAGGCGCCGCCACAGAGTTCCCTCCTCCATTCCATTTATTGCTGAGCACCAAGCTGGACGGCAGGAAGTTCCACTTTTATATGGTCTTTGGCATGACCCGGCTGGGATTTGAACCCCTGCCTCCCGGGTGTGGGGCGGATGCTCTACCAACTGAGCCACCACTCCGGTATTTGGAGTTTGGACTGATCACAAAAACCTGGAATATCTCAGATCAGCCAAGCCACTTACGTAATTCCAGACAGGTACGCTGATCACTGTTCTTCATCAGGTTCAACTTTACACCCATCTACTGGCCAGGTTTCCGCAACATCAAGCTTCCAGCAGAAAGCAAGCCATCATTCCACCGGCATGTATGGTTGGAGCGCTGTCTTGGAGGATTGAGGAGAGGGTTAGGGAGATGCAGGGGTGGGAATCGTGAGGGACATCGTGATTCGATTCAGATCGTGATACTTGGATCACGATACGATCCTATCACGATTCATCGATAATCACAATATCGCGATACCATAGCTGTCAAATTTTTTTCATCAACTGTTGACATCTCTTTCCTACTGTATAATATTCTTGGGACTTCATTTTCAACAGAGATGTGTCTCTGCACACACGTAGGGCGGGGGACGGTGCTGTTTGTAAGACTCCCACTCCAGATACGTTTAGCTGGACTCTTTTAAAAAGCAGCTGAAAAATTTGTGTGTAAGGAGGCTTTCCGTTCAGTTTTAATTCAACTGCTTTTTAATGGTAAGTCTGATATTTTTAAATAATTTTAATCTGGTGTTTTAACTTGTTTTTGCATTTTTAAAATTATTTTTATCAATCAAATTCCCTTTATTCTATTTTATTGTACAACGCTTTGTGACTAGAATATGTTTCTGAAAAGTGCTTCATAAATTTTTTTGTCCGAGCACTACTTGCAAGCTCCATGCCAGTGTGTTTTTAGGTTAAACATTGCTAATGCTGCTCCGAGACATATGCTGGCCTGCTGGCCCGTGTGTTTTTTTGTGCAGAGCTTCTTGCGGGTTGTGCGTCAGGTCTTTCCTTCCATCTTTGTTATAAGATCCAAAAATGGCCTGACATTTGAGCTAACTTTGAGCTTGTGGTGGACCACCAGGAGGTCCCACTCTCACCCAGTGACTTGGGGAGTAGGGGAAATGGGCAGGAGATGTAAATGTATGCGCCTGGGGCAGGAAGTGTAAATGTATGCGCCTTGGCACCTGGTGCTGGAGATGTAAATGTATTCGCCTTGGCGCCAAGGGGAGGAGATGTAAATGTATCCATATTCAAGATCATTTTTATTTAATTGTATCCTGAGTCTGTTTACTTGTGTATTTTTTGTATCCATTTAATGCATGTATGGCTGTGTACCTCAATAAAAACAAAATTGAGAAAACTATTTGTTATGTGATAGATGCAAGTACAATATATTATAATTTTGTCTGCATTTTCATCACAAAGTACCTGATGTTACTGTAGGTTGTGTCAGTAACAAAACTCCAGCTGTAGGATACAGGCAATGGGGAGCAGTTGGTGATGGTGACTGATTTCCATGTTTCTGTACCATGGAACACATAGCCAAAATCCACTAAGGTGGAGGAGAAGTGGAGGTTGGGGTAGTGGACCTCAGCATGCAGCTCCACTCTGTCATGGTGTGGGTGCTCCAGGTAATCAATTTCTAGGAACTAGAGAAAAAGGCCAGTAATTGAAGAGAATATTTGCATTTTAATCCAGTTCCCATTCTTAAATAAAAAAATCTTGAGTTTTGATTTGAAGTCAATGGAGTAAAAAAGAATTTTCCTTCCCAGATTGTTACATTTAGAGAATTTAATATTTAAATGAATGGGGAAAAGAATACAACAGAAGTGCATTTACAACCCGTTCAAATATCTTGCCAGCCTAGTGGTGACCAGAAATCACAGGATGTGAAATGTTATTCAAATTGCAAAAAGACAAAAAAAGAACAAATAAATAATAAGTAAATAAATAAATCCCAATCATGCTTACCTCATCCTCTATTCTTGACACACGATCTTGATAGAAAGTTGGATTAAAGCACACCCACATCTCAGTCTGGCTATTGTCACCTAAAACAATATTCTGGACAAATACAGAGAGTATAATAAGTCTGAATAAATCACAGAAAGGTATGAAAGGAATCATTTTACAACATGTGTATACTGTACAGAAATACTAAATGGGTTGCATTGTTTCTTAAGTCTGATCATTCAAACCTATAGGTTTATTCCCCATTTAGAACAACTTCATACTTATGTGTGCCTATTTTTCATTGTGTTGATTTTAATCCAGGATTATCAGACAGCTGTAGTTCTTCAGTTTCTTAAAATAGGACACTCTATAACATGGATCAATAATTTAGACGTGTGAAAACTGTGATTGCATGTTTTGGGGTGTACCACAGTGCAACACTACAAACACACATCTTTCACAAATAGGTTAAACTGTTTTTAAAGATGAAGTCTAAGATAATTTGCAGTATAATTTAAAAATAAATCATAAATCTTCTAGTGGTGAAGGACGATAAGAGTTTTTATTTGCAATTAATCTTCAGAAATTGCTAGTTAATCACGATTAATCACGCGTCAATCGCATTCTTTGTTTCCAAGTTTCTTGGATCATGGGAGTGGACAAATATGCTTGCTTTCTTCACTTTCAGGTGTATTAAAACTGTCACCATGTCAAAAATGGCAAAAACTATCCAGAATATTCCCCAGAAAAAACTCAAAAGTACTCCAGAAATATTGCATGTACAAACAACTTTTTTTGTTCATAGCACTGGTGCTGCAAAGGTTTATAGTCATGTAGCACAAGACAAAAAATTGTAGCACGACAAAAATATGTTATTTCTCTAAAACTGACTGCAAGTAAAGATAAGGGATAAGGACCTGTACTTATATAGCACTTTTCTAGTCTCAAAGAGCTTCACTAGTACTAACCCTCTATTCTAAGGGCCTATCAGAGACAGATACCAAGGGACAATTTAGAATCACCCATTAACCTAACACGCATGTCTTTGGATTGTGGGAGGAAAACAGAGCACCCAGAGTAAACACACAGCACAGGGAGAACATATAAACTCCACACAGAAAGGTTCCTACCCCTGCCAGCTATGGGATTCAAACCTGGAACCTTCTAGCTGTTAGGCAACAGTGCTAACCACTGTACCACGGGGCAAGTAGATTTAAGATTCAAGATTCAAAGGCTTTATTATCATGTGCACAGTTAAGAAATGCAACATTTCCTGAGCAATGAAATTCTCACTCTGCTCTCCAAACAAATGCCAAGGTAATAGGTACACAATAATACTAATGAGGTAATAACACAGAACCAAATCACAGAATAACTACAGGAAACAAGAAGAAAGAAATTTGAAATTCCCTGGGTGACTATAGTGGACAGTGGTATATTGATATCAGAGATGATATGAACCTGAGATGGCATAAGCCTATGTACAATGTGCAAATGAGCAGTGTGCAAATGAGCAGTATACAAATTACAAATTAGCACCCAGTGTGCGAATTTCTCTGTAATGGTAATACCAGTAAATTGTACATGATAATTAGCAGCAGAGTTGATATGGACATCAGACGGGGTGAGCCTGTGTACACTGTACAAATGAGCAGTGTGCAAATTTAGCAACCGTGTGTCAGTTCCTATTTGCAAAGCTGTGTTGCGGAGTTTTGGGAGTTTGTTATTTGTTCAGGAGTCTGATGGCAGTGGGAAAGAAGGAGTTTTTCATTCTTGTTGTCCTGCATTTCACACTTCTGTACCTCCGGCCTGATGGTAGAAGTGTGAACATTCTGCGCTGCGGGTGGGTGGGGTCCCGGACAATGGTGTCAGCTCTCCTTTGGACTCTGCAGTGGTAGGTGCTCTGCAGAGAGGGGAGTGAAGTCCTGATGATCTTCTCCGCTGTCTTCACCACACTCTGCAGGCGTTTGTGGCCCAGAGCAGTAGTGCTGCCGTACCACGCAGTGATGCAGTTGGTCAGGACGCTCTCAATGATGCAGCTGTAGAAGTTGTTGAGGATCCTGGGGGACATGCCAAACTTCTTCAGCCTCCTCAGAAAGTACAGCCGCTGTTGAGCTCTCTTAACCAGCTCTGTGCTGTTGTGTGTCCACATAAAGTCCTCGCTGATGTGGATGGCCAGGTATTTAATGCTGCTCACCCTCTCCACCTCAAGCTGAACAGCGGCCAATAGGGTCTCCTCCTCCTCTACCTCATATCCACTATCATCTCCTTTGTCTTGTCTGTGTTGAGGGTGAAGTTGTTGTCCTCACACCATGACACCAGGCTGGCCACCTCCCTCCTGTAGGATGTTTCGGCGTCACCAGTGATGCGTCCTATCACTGCTGTGTCATCCGCAAACTTTAAGATGATACTGTCCTTATGGGAGGCAACACAGTCATGGGTGGAGAGGCTGTAGAGGATGGGGCTGAGAACACAACCCTGTGGGACACCTGTGTTCGTGATGATGCTGGCTGAGGTCCTGCCAGTTAGAAAGTCCAGTAGCCAGTTGCAGAGGGTGGGGTGCAGGCCAAGTGAAGTACAGTTTGTTGGTGAGTTTGTGGGGGATGACCATGTTGAAGGCTGAGCTGTAGTCGACAAAGAGCATCCTAATGTAGGAGTCTTTATCTTCCAGGTGGGAGAGAGAGTAATGGAGTGCTGCAGCAATGGCATCTGACGTGGACCTGTTGGGCTGGTAGGTGTACTGCAGGGGGTCCAGGGTATCTCGTATGCTGTCCTAAATGAGAGGCAGGACCACTCTCTCGAAGCACTTCATGATGATTGGAGTGAGTACTACCGGTCTGTAATCATTCAGACAGGTTGGCGGGCTCCTTTTGGGGAGAGGGATGATGGTTGTGGTTTTGAAGCAGCAGGGGACTATGTTCTGGTTGAGGGAGAGGTTGAAGATGGATGTGAGAACGTCAGTCAGCTTGGCAGCGCATGCTCTGAGGGCCCGCCCAGGGATGCTGTCTGGTCCTGCCGCCTTGCGGGGGTTGATCTTCCTCGGTGCTTTGTTTACCTGGCCTGGTGAGACTCTTAATGGAGGGGGAAGGGGTGTGGGTGTGTGCCTCCTCTCTGCACTGCAGCTGGTGGTCTCAAAGCGGGTGTAAAAGATGTTGAGATCGTCTGGCAGGCTGTCTGTGGAGCTTGTGGTGCTGCTGTTGGTCCTCTTGTAGTCTGTGATGTGTTGCAGGCCTTGCCACATGCTCCCCGGGTCGGGAGCGGAGTAGAGGCTGTCCAGCTTTTCCCTGTACTGCCTCTTGGCTATTGTTATAGCCTTCCTCAGTCCATACTTTGCAGCTTTGTACTCAACCTCATTGCCTAATTTAAATGCAAAAGAGCGAGCATGCAGCATCTGACATACCTGACTGTTGATCCAGGGCTTCTGGTTGGGGAACTTCCTGACTTGTATGGTGGGTACGATGGTATCAGCACATGCGGTATTGTACTCAGTCACATACTCAGCATAGTCCATGTGATCTGACTGCCCGAAGTGGGGGCGGGGTGCTGCTCTGTAAGCACTGCATATGTTGGAGTAAACATGATCCAGTATGCTTTTATTGTGGGTGGGAATGTCCACATGCTGGTAATAAGTAGTGTAGTTTAATGATCAAAAATATAGTATTTCACTTTATGAGAAAAACAACTTGTCAAGATCAACAAATTATTTTAAATTTACATACATTTCCACATCAGTCATCACTCCTAATCACCTGAACAGACTCACCACACCATTCAAACTAATGGACCAATTTTCGCCTGTGGGCTGTATGTTTGACACCCC
Source organism: Pholidichthys leucotaenia (assembly GCA_020510985.1). Lineage (NCBI taxonomy): Eukaryota > Metazoa > Chordata > Actinopteri > Cichliformes > Pholidichthyidae > Pholidichthys > Pholidichthys leucotaenia. Next base: position 173,466,489 of record CM035840.1, on the reverse strand, counting down.
TGGACTAGACCGTAAAAATAGCCTACATCACCCCATGGAGCTTCCTTTTTCTTCATCACACTCCTCCTCCAGAGACTGGTGCAAAATGAACCCGGAAGATGCCGGAAGAAATGCAAAAAAGACTTCTTTTATTAGAGCATTTTTTTCAGTTATTCCCTCAGAGCCTGCAGCAGCTCTGACTGTTCCCCAGCTACTGTGGAGAAGAGACCAGCCTGTCCTGGTGGTGGGAGCAAACTATGCATCCCTGTTCACCTTACATACCCTCTGCTTCTCGTTTCCATGACAGCCTGCTCCGAAATAAAACAAATCACGTTTTGTGTGGTGCTCCTCTTGTACAGGGGTGTCCAACCATGTGCCATGGAGAGCCAAGACCCTGCAGGTTTTACCTCCAACCAGTGTCTTCAACAGCAGATTTCTGTGAACTTCTTCCCACTGATTGCTGATAAGTGAAAACACCTGCTGAAGAGACTGGGTAGAAGAGAAAACCTGCAGGGTCTTGGCTCTCCATGGCACATGGTTGGACACCCCTGCTCTTGTAAATATGAAAGCTGGTCAAACCTCATTTGTGCTTGTGATTAACCGCAACTAAATGCGATCCAAAAAAATTAATGGGGCAATTAATGCCTTAACTCCTTCGCCACTAAAATTTTCATAAAATTCCAGTAACAGTGAAAATATTCAGTGTTGTATGGATTAGCAGAGTATCTAAATTAAGTTTCAGTTCAACTACAACTACAATACATTTCTGTGAGTCACAAGGTCAGAAGGTATACCCCTTGAAGTAAAAAAAAACAAAACAAAACAGACCATCAATGACAGCATAGCTCATTCCGGCCTGACAAAATCATCCCGGGAGTGCTCAGATCTCCTGACCACTGACCTTGACCTTAAGCACAGTCTAGATACAGACCCACTGAGGATGTGCTTAAAGTCAAGGTCAGTGGCCTAGGAGGAGTAATGGTTTCATGAAATCAAAAATGACCTTGACCTCAACAGGGATGCAGACCTACCTGAGGGTGATTGTAAGTGAGTTTCATGAGAATCAAGGCAATTTCCTAAGAGTATTTTTTTTTAATCATGTAAGTGCCCAGATCTCCTGACCTTTGACCTTGACCTTGAGCACAGCTTGGATGCAGACCCTCCTGAGGATCATTGTGAGTGAGTTTGGTGAGCAAATGCCTAGGAGGAGTAGCAATTCTCATTAAATGTAGAAGGATGAATGGATGCTACGCCATCACATTAGCTCCTTTTGGCCTTGCCGTAATGAGCTAAAATCAATAATCACAGAAGAAAAGATGTGCACCTTAACTGTCACTGAGCTATAGTCTCCCGAGGCCTCACACAGAGAGAAAGGCTCTACAAGTGAGAGCTTTACGGAAAGAGACAAAGAGGACACATTCTTCAAAACCAGCTTCTCATACAGGGGTGTCACACTCTTGTCTTTGACCTGTGAAAGACAAATGCATTTCTATTATTAACTGAAGTATACAAATATGTATATCTCTAAAGAAGTACTTTTTTCATTTGAAGAACACCCAATTTCACAGTTCTATGTTTGTACATATAGTATATTAAAAAAATGCAAATCATCAGAACAATTTCCTGCTCAAGATACTGTACAGATGCATCTCAATAAATTAGAATGTCTTTGAAAAGTTGATTTATTTCAGTAATTCAGTTAAAAAAATGAATCTCCTATATAGATTCATTACACACAGAATGATATATTTCAAGTGTTTATTTATTCTAATTTGAAGGTTATGGCTTATAGCTCATGAAAACCCCAAATTCAGTTTCCCAGAAAATTAGAATATTTCATAAAATTAATTTAAAAAATAGATTTTTAATACAAATGTTTGCCAACTGAAAAGTATGTCCATGTACACACTTAATACTTGGTTAGGGTTCCTTTTTATTACATGGATTACTGTATCAATGTGGCGTGGCACGGAGGCAATCAGCCTGGGGTACTGTTGAGGTGTTATGGAAGCCCAGGTTGCTTTGATAGCAGCCTTCCCCTTGTCTGCATTGTTGGGTCTGGTGTCTCTCATCTTCTTCTTGACAATACTCAATAGATTCTCTGTGGGGTTTAGGTCAGGAGGGTTTGCTGGCTAATCAAGCACAGTGTGATACCATGGTCATGAAACAAGGTACTGGTACTTTTGGCCGTGTGGGCAGGTGTCAAGCTCTGCTTAAAATTAAATCAGCATCTCCGTAAAGATTGTCAGCAGAGGAAAGCATGAAGCACTCTAAAATTTCCTGGTAGACGGCTGTGCTGACTTTGGACTTAATAAAACGCAGCAGACAAACACCAGCAGATGACATGGCTTCTCGAATCAGGTGCCTATCATGGGTGGCCCTCGCGGGCCATTATTGAGACACTGTAGGCAGCTGATGAGTTTGCAAGTTCATTTACAAAAGTAAGAATGACAAAATAATAAGCCACGTGGGGCAAAAACACATACAGTACATGGACTAGACACAAAACTGGTGACTAAGATATGAGACAAAACCCTTGAGGAAGAATTACACTCACTGAATACGCGAAGGAAGGAAGACTGGAATCGGAATTAGGGATTCCAGCCCAACGTTGTGGAAGTACGACATAGAGTGAGGTCGGAGCGAGGAGTATGCCTCAGCTGCTTCCTTAAATACAAATACAATCCAATCAATAAAGGGGAATATAATCAGTGTGATGTGATCCAGCTGTCACGGCGCAGCTCGGCTCTGACAGCTGGAAGTCCCACCGTGACGCTGTCACAATAAAAGCCCAAGAAGGCCTTAAGGAAAACACAGCAGAACGGGGAGAATACTGGATGATCCGAGCACGGACAATATCAGCGCTCACACCATGACAGTACTCCCCCCTCAAAAGGCGCATTCCAGGTGCAACATAAGACCCAAGCCCCCACCCAGAAGGCCACCAGGGCCACCCCAGGGAGGGTGGAGGGGGAAACAGGCCAGGAGGGCAAGAACCAACAAAACACCGTATCAAGGAGATGAGAAGAAAAAAAAAAAAAAAACAAAGGAGGGCAACAACGTTAATCAAAATGATGAGGCTTATTGACATGCTACAACAAACCAAGAGCACAGATGAAATACAAAAAGAACAAGGAAACTCAAATACAGGTACCAGACAAAAATACACAGTACCCTAACACCAGGGAAAAAAACTCAAAAGCTACAACGTAGAGCAGCAACATTACAAATATAGTCCATATAATATAACAGGCGAAGACAAGGGGAAAAAAAAACAAACAAAAAAACCCAAGAGTATCTCAACCCACAGAGGAAACAAGAAAACTGAACTGCAGGCACATAACAAAATACAGAGTACCCTATAACACCAGGAAAATAACTCAACATGCTACAGAGCAGCGATACTACAAATATAGACCATTATAAACAGGCAAAGACAACAAAAGAGCATCTCTCAAACTACAGAGGAGGGAGAGAAAAAACAAATCACAACAGGGATGCCGGCAGCTAGCACACAAAGCGAACAAAGAAAAAACTGTTCTGGAGGTCTACTCGCATCCATAGTCCAACTCGCAGGCAGGGAAAAAAGAAACAGTTCGGGCGGCCTACCCCAGTCCCAGGTCCGAAGAAACAGTACCTCTGGCGGCCGGACCAGGTCGCCGAACAGAGAAGGGAGTCCATTGGGTGGCCGACCTAGAACGCCGAATCGGCGAAGCAGTTTCCCGGGAGGCCGATCCGCGTCATTAGGCCACCAGGACCGAAGGGGAGAACTCGGAGGTGGCCTCCCTACCGAGAGGGATAGCGAGGGGAAGCCGAGCCGAATCTGGGGAACCCCAGCGGCACCCGGTGGAGAAGGATAGGGGGAAAGATGAGGGGCCAGTCCGACGTCGAATGGTAGAGGATCTGCACCTCCTTCTCCGTACTTCAACCGAACCGGCGCTGCGCTCTTGCCGGACCCCGATCGGGACAGCGCAGCACCCATGACGGACCCCGACTGGGCCGGAACACCAACCACAACGGACCTCGATTGGGTTAAAGCTGCACCCACAACGGACCCCGACTGGGCCGGCGCGGCACCAGAGATGACCTCCAAGCATGGGCCTGGAACCTCCAAGGTGATGACTGGAACAGGCTCGTCACCGGTGACCCTGGGAAAAGGCTTAGAGAAAGAGAGGAAACCGGGATTAGAATCACCGGCAGCAGCAGAACCCGGAGAGACAAGCTCGGATGCAGCGATCGGCTGCACCCGGCTCGTTCCCCCGAGAGATAGGCAATAATGCTCCACAATAGAAAAGAGGAAGACAAAATAGAGCACTTGCCTGATCTCGGACTCTACCGCTGTCCAGGACTTCGACAATCCAGGTTCAATGAGCTGGAGGTCCACTCCTGGTTCCCACTCGACTGCGGCGGGCTCCGCAGCCGGCATGATGGTCATCATAGTCTGGGGATTCCCTGGCGCTGAAGTCCACGCTGAACTGCCCCTCCACGGAGACCCGGGGACGCTTAATCATCGGTGCAGGCTCCAAGCGGCAGTCCGCTCTCCTCCTCTGCCCATGACGTGGCTGCAGAGCTGGTACCAGGCTCTCCAGGGCCGCAGGCTCCTTCCTCATCCGGCGGTGTAATCCTGGCACCGGGGAACGCTCAGGGGAAGGAGACACAGAGGATGCAGGTTCACAATTAGTAACTGCAGCAGGTGGAAGGAGCATGGGGGACCATGAGCCCCGAACTCCACCCCCAGGAGTCAGACAAGGCAATTCACACAGTGAAGGAAAAGAATGAAAAGACACTTGCCTGCTCCACTGAGGGCCGATGGAAACTGCTGCAGCGGGCTTGGTTCTCTCCTTCTCCCTCTGGATGGTGACGGAGGGCCCCCCGGGAAGACGAGGAGGAGCCGCTCGCACAGGATCAGGAACGGGGACAGCCGGAGTTAGACTCATGGAGCTCACCACTGAATGGGAGGCAGCGTTCCTACGGCTCCCCGGAACTGGATCTGGACGGGGATCTCGCTAAGGCTTCTTACGAGCATGGTGACGACGTTTACCGGCAGAGGGCAAGGCAAAGTTGAGGTCAGGGAAACGCCGCTCCTGCGCGGAGACAGAGGCGAGCAGGTCAGCGTACTCGGGGTAATCATGGAGTTCTGGACTGACCTCCACCAGTCTGACTGCCGCCGCCACATGCTTTATAATTTCAGTTGGATGGGAGGCAGAACGAACCGCAGACACACGGTCCTGGATGATCACCGCTGTCCACTGAGTCTCCTCCTGGGGAATCCCGGCTGACGTCCTTCTCCGCTGTGGGCGGGAACGGCACTTGGGCGACGAAGACTTCTGGGCTGTACGGGTGACAGGAACTGGATCCCGAGGTGAGGAGCGGGGATGCCTCACCGTCGGCTTCCTGCCGGAGTTTCCCTCCAGTCCGCGGATCTTCTCCCTCGTCGGGACGACCGTGTCCCGGAGAGGAGGTGGAGGCTCCTTGGCCGCCCTCTCTATTTGTCCCTGTAGTGCCACAATCAAAGTCACTCTCTCCTTTCCTTCCGGAAAGGAGGTCAGATGATATCTTAATAACGTCCTCTGTGCGAGATCCAGGTGCTCATATGCAGTGTAGGTGGGCATAAGGAGCGGGCGTTGGCCAAGTAACCATCCACCTCCCACAACCAGTCGAGGCAAAACCCACGCTCGAATGCTGAAATTGTTTATCAAAAACTGGCACCCAGAGAAGGGGAAAAACCCAAGACCAAAAGCACAAACTCACGGCGACCGGAGTCTCGTTTGGCTGCGACCTACTGTCATGGGTGGCCCTTGCGGGCCATTATTGAGACGCTGTAGGCAGCCAATGAGTTTGCAAGTTTATTTACAAAAGTACGAATGACAAAATAATAAGCCACGTGGGGCAAAAACACATACATGGACTAGACACAAAACTGGCGACTAAGATACGAGACAAAACCCTTGAGGAAGAATTACACTCACTGAATACGCAGAGGAAGGACGACTGGAATCGGGGTTAGGGATTCCAGCCCAACGTTGTGGAAGTCCAACATGGAGTGAGGTCGCAGCAAGGAGTACGCCTCAGCTGCTTCCTTAAATACAGATACAATTCAATCAATAAAGGGGAATGTAATCAGTGCGATGTAATCCAGCTGTCATGGCGCAGCTCGGCTCTGACAGCCGGAAGTCCCGCCGTGACGCTGTTACAATAAAAGCCCAAGAAGGCCTTAAGGAAAACACAGAAGAAGGGGGAGAATACTGGATGATCCGAGCGCGGACAATATCAGCGTTCAGACTATGACAATGCCAAGTCATTTCATCTGGAAATCAAGGTCCCAGAGTCTGGAGGAAGAGTGGAGAGACACAGAATCCAAGTTGCTTGAGGTCCAGTGTGAAGTTTCTTCAGTCACTGATGATTTGAGGAGCTATGTCATCTGCTGGTGTTGGTCCGCTGTGTTTTATCAAGCCCACGCTGCCAAAAGTACCAAAACCTGGTTTCATGACCATGGTATCAGTGTGCTTGGTTGCCAGCAAATATTCCTGACCTAAAACCCCCCAAAAATCTATGGGGTATTGTCAGAAGGAAGATGAGAGGCACCAGACTCAACAATGCAAATGAGGTGAAGGCCGCTATTGAAGCAACCTGAGCCTCCATAGCACCTCAGCAGCACCACAGGCTGACTGCTTCCATGCCACGCCACACTGAAGCAGTAAATCATGCAAAAGCAATCCCGACTAAGTATTAAGTGTGTACATGGACACACTTTTCAGTCAGCTAACATTTTTAATAAAGATCTATTTTTTTAATTAATTTTATGTAATATTAATTTTTTTTTGAGAAACTGAATTTGGGGTTTTCAGAAGCTGTAAGCCATAGCCTTAAAAATCAAAGTATGTTACAGATACATACAGTCACGTGAAAAAATTAGGACACGCTGTATAAGCCTGTGTGTGTGTTTAAACACGTGGATATTTAATATCAAATGTTGAAATATGATATGATTCAAATGTTGAATATGTTGAAAATACTGGGAGATTCATGTAATACAACTAAACAATTAAAAATGAATTAAAGACTTTTTTCAAATTTTTTGGAAAACATAATTCTAAACAAATAGTGAGGAATAAATTAGGACCCCCCCATCTTTTTTAGGACACCCCTACATTCATCCCCATTTACAATGGCTAAAATGAATGTTAAAAAATACAAATAAAAACAAAAACAAGGTTAGACATATGTGAACATTTATAAATAAAGAACTGAAAAGTTAATGGGGTGTCCTAAATTTTTCACATGACTGTATATCCACATTATATATATACATATATAGCATATTATTTATATATATATATATATATATGTGTGTGTGTGTGTGTATATGTATATGTATATACACACATATATGACACACACACACACACACACACACACAGAGTGGTGTGAAAAAGTGTTTGCCCCCTTCCTGATTTCTCATTTTTTTGTATGTTTGCCACACTTAAATGTTTCATCAAACTAATTTAAATATGTTTCATCAAACTAATTTAAATCAAACTAATTTAAATATTAGGACAAAGATAACACACGAAAATGAAAAAATGCAGTTTTAAATTAAAGTTTTTCTTATATAGGGAAAAAAAATCCAAACCTACATGGCCCTGTGTGAAAAAGTGATTGCCCCCTAAACCTAATAACTGGTTGGGCCACCCTTAGCAGCAACAACTGCAATCAAGTGTTTGCGATCAGAATCAGAATCAGAATCAGAATTATTGCCATTGTTCATGTAGTACACAAACTAGGAATTTGTCTCGGTGCAATGCTGCAACATTAAACATGATAAAATAAAAGAAATAAACTATACATGCAATAAAGTGTAGAATAAGAATGAGTAATACCAGTCAGCAGTTTAAATATATTAGCGAGCAGCAGATAATGTGGAGAACCATATAGTGCAGTCGGTAATGCAAGAAGAAAACAGTGATGATTGACATGAGTCTGGTTGAGCTGCTGTACATAGTGCACAAGAGTCAATAAGTCACTTAGTGTTCAGCAGTCTGATGGCAGAGGGGAAGAAGCTGTTCATGTGACGGGAGGTTTTAGTCTGAATGGACCGAAGTCTTCTACCTGAGGGGAGAGGGGCAAACAGTACGTGACCAGGGTGTGAAGGATCGGCTATGATCTGGCCAGCACGCCTCCGGGTCCTGGAGATGTACAGATCCTGGAGAGATGGGAGCTTGCAGCCGATCACCTTCTCAGCAGTGCGCACGACATGCTGCAGCCTTAGTCTGTCCCTGGCAGTGGCTCCTGCGTACCACACGGTTATGGAGGTGGTGAGGATGGACTCGATGATGGCTGTGTAGAACTGCACTAACATCTTGGTGGGTAGCTTGAGCTTCCTCAGCTGCAGCAGGAAGAACATCCTCTGCTGGGCCTTTTTGATGAGGGAGCTGATGGTCGGCTCCCACTTGAGGTCCCTGGTGATGGTGGTGCCTAGGAAGTGGAAGGAATCAGCAGTGGTGATGGGAGAGCCTGTGAGGGTGAGGGGGGGGCAGAGGGGTTGTGACTTTCCTGAAGTCCACAATCATCTCCACTGTCTTCAGAGCGTTCAGCTGCAGGTTGTTGTTGTTGCACCAGGACGCCAGCTGGGCCACCTCTCTCCTGTAGGCGGACTCGTCGCCGTTGGAGATGAGCCCGATGAGGGTGGTGTCGTCCGCAAACTTGATCAGCTTGACAGACTGGTGGCTGGAGGTGCAGGAGTTGGTATAAAGGGAGAAGAGTAGGGGGGGGAAAGTACACAGCCCTGGGGTGATCCGGTGCTGATGCTAACAGAGTCTGAGACAGTCTTTCCCAGCCGCACATGCTGCCTCCGGTCCGTCAGGAAGTCGGTGATCCACCTGCAGAGGGAGTCAGGCACGTTGAGCAGGGACAGCTTGTCCCGGAGCAGAGCGGGGCGGATGGTGTTGAATGCGGAGCTGAAGTCCACAAACAGGATCCTGGCGTAGGTTCCCGGGGAGTCCAGGTGCTGCAGGATGGAGTGGAGGGCCAGGTTGACTGCGTCGTCTACAGACCTGTTGGCTCAGTAGGCAAACTGCAGCGGGTCCAGGAGGGGAGTGGTGATGGACTTGAGGTGGGGCAGGACCAGGCGCTCAAAGGACTTCATGACTACAGAGGTGAGCGCTACAGGTCTGTCGTCATTAAGTTCAGTGATCCATGGCTTCTTGGGGACAGGGATGATGGTGGAGGATTTGAGGCAGGTCGGCACGTGGCATAGCTTAAGGGAGGTGTTAAAAATGTCTGTGAAGACAGGAGCCAGCTCTTTCGCACAGTGTCTCAGGGTGGAGGGAGACAGGCCGTCCGGACTGGGGGCCTTGCGCGGGTTCAGTCTGGAGAACTGTTTGAGCACGTCCTGCTCACTGATGACAAGGGCAGGGGGGGGAGGAGGGGGGGCCGCCTTTGATGAAGTAGGGACCATGGAGGCTGTGGAGCTGGAGGGAGGGGGGGAGTTGGACACAGCTGACGAGGTGTCAAAACGGGCATAGTGTTGGGACAGTCTTTGACAAAGGGCTTTGTCATCCTGACCTTTAGGAGCCTGAGGCCGATAATTGGTGATTTGCCTCAGTCCTCTCCACACAGAAGCTGAGTCGTTAGCAGTGAACTGCTGCTGGAGTCTCTCAGAATACACAGATTTAGCTCTCCTCAGCTCTCTGTTAAACCGATATTTCACCTCCGTGTAGCAGTCCCTGTCTCCACTTTTCAGCGCTGCTTCCCTCTCCTTCCTGATCTGTCTGAGTTTAGCAGTGAACTGACATAACGTTCGGCTCAGGAGACGCACACACACAGGCTCAGAGTAGTTCAAACTGTTTATTAACAACAGGGATGTTTGGGTGCGTGTCTGCGGAATGTTAATGTGTTGGTGGTGGCGTCTGCTTCGGACCCAGAGGCAGGAGACCGTTCAGCCGGCAACCCTATGGGAGAAATCAGACACAGGGTGATGAGCACACACCAACACGGGAGGAGAATAGGCGAGGGAGAGAAGCTTACTTGTTTGGGCAGATGACTGGCGCTTCAAGGATGGAAGCCCGGGAGACAGCCACCTGCAGGGCTCGGTGCAGCAGCGAGGAGAGACGAGGGACGGGATTGTCCGCCGCCGAGGAATCCACCTGTGCACAGGGGAGCAGACTGGAGAGATGAGGTAAGTGAACTTCTTACCGGAGATGAGGATGCTGAAGAGAATGTGGTAGAAGTCCATACAAGGAAATGAAGTCTACGGCTTCAGGCCGACGCTCAGGGCGAGGCGGCTTTTATCCTTCGCCGCTGACGAGTAGCAGGTGCGTGAGCAGGTGGCGCCGCTGATGAATGGCGCGGCGTGACAGTACTCCCCCCTCTAGCAGCGCCTCCTGGCGATGGCTTATCCGGGTGCGCTCGGTGGAAGTCCGCGATGAGCGATGGGTCCAACACAAACGACGGGGGCACCCACTGTCGATGCTCGGGCCCATAGCCCTCCCAGTCCACCAAGTATTGCAACCCACGACCCCGGCGCCGGGAGTCCAGGATGGAGGAGGCGGGCCAGGCCGGATGGCCACCAATCATCCGGGGCGCGGGTTGCGCTGCAGGAGGAGGGCAAAGGGGGTCAGTAACCGCCAGTTTCACCTTCGACACGTGGAAAGTAGGATGAATGCGGAGGGAGGGGGGAATAGCCACGCGCACAGCCACCGGGTTGATGATCCGGGTGATGGGGTAGGGACCCATGAAGCGCTGTGCCAGCTTTCTCCTCTCGCCTTTTAGAGTGACGTCCTGGGTGGAAATGTAAACAAGCTGCCCAACTCTGTACGCCGGGGCAGGTCTCCTACGCCGGTCCGCCACAGTCCTGTTGCGCTCCGCTGTGCGCAATAGCGCATGGCGCGCGGCAGCCCAGGTGGAGCGGAACTGCCTGAGATGGGCCCTAACTGACGGGACAGTTACCTCACTCTCCTGCTCCGGAAACAGCGGGGGGTCGTAACCCAGGGACGCTTTGAAGGGGGACATCCCTGTAGCAGAAGAGCGAGCGGTGTTGTGGGCATATTCGACCCAGGCAAGATGGTTGCTCCAGGACGCGGGTTTGGATCGGGACACACAGCGGAGCGCAGCCTCCAGCTCCTGGTTGGTCCTCTCACACTGCCCGTTGGATTGGGGGTGATGGCCGGAGGAGAGGCTCACCTTGGCTCCGATGGCGTTGCAGAAAGACCTCCAAACCTCAGATGAAAACTGGGGGCCCCGGTCCGAGACCACGTCCACCGGAATCCCATGCAGCCTGACCACGTGTTGGACGAGGAGGTCCGCCGTCTCCAGGGCAGTAGGGAGGCCTCGCAGGGGGACGAAGTGCACGGCCTTGGAGAAGCGGTCCACGATGGTCAGGATGGTGTCATAGGAGTTGGAGATGGGGAGTCCGGTGACGAAATCCAGAGCGATGTGCGACCAGGGCCTGCCAGGGACGGGCAGGGGCTGGAGCAGACCCGCTGGAGGGGCATTTCCCGACTTGCAGGTGGCACAGATTGGGCAAGCCCGGGCGTAGCGGGCTGCATCCCTCCGCAGGCCTGGCCACCAAAAGGACCGTTGGAGGAGATCTATCATCCGGGAGGTGCCAGGGTGACAGGTGAGCTTGGAGGTGTGGAGCCAGTGGATGACCTCTCCTCGGACCGCGGATGGCACGAACAGCCTCCCCTCCGGTCCGCCGCCAGGGTCAGGTTCCACCTCCTGTGCCTTCCGGATCTTGCTCTCAATGTCCCACGAGATGGCTCCCACGACGCACGACCTGGGCAGGATGGAGTGGGGCGCCTCCTCCGACTCCACGGGGGCGAACTGCCTGGAGAGGGCGTCAGGCAGGACGTTCTTAGAGCCAGGCCTGAAGGTGATGGAAAATTGGAACCTGGCGAAGAACAGAGACCAGCGCGCCTGGCGGGCGTTCAGGCGCTTGGCAGACCGTAAGTATTCCAGGTTCCTGTGGTCCGTGAGGACCACAAACGGCAGGCTTGCCCCCTCCAACCAGTGGCGCCACTCCTGCAGGGCGAGCTTGATGGCCAAGAGCTCTCTGTCCCCCACATCGTAGTTTCTCTCCGCCGGGGACAAGCGCCGGGAGAAGAAAGCGCACGGTCGCTTGGCGCCATCGTCCGGTGACCGCTGGGACAGCACTGCTCCCACTCCCGTGTCCGAGGCGTCTACCTCTACAATGCACTGCAGCGCGGGGTCGACCTGGCGAAGGACCCGGGAGGAGGAGAATTCCGCCTTCAGCGCCTCAAAGGCGGCAGCGACCTCTTCGGTCCACCGGAACGGGACCTTCGGGGACGTGAGGCGGGTCAGTGGTCCCACGATGGCACTGAAGTTGGGGACAAAGCGGCGGTAGAAATTGGCGAAGCCAACAAATTGCTGCACCTGTTTCCGAGATGCAGGTGTGGGCCATTCCACCACCGCCTTTACCTTCTCTGGGTCGGGGAGCACCTTATCGTGGGCGATGATGAACCCCAGGAAGGATGTGCTCCTGGCGTAAAATTCACACTTTTCCGCCTTAACGTACAGACGATTCTCCAGCAGCCTTTGGAGGACCCGCCTCACGTGGACCTGGTGCTCATCCCTGGACTTGGAGAAGATGAGAATATCGTCCAGGTAGACGAACACAAAAAGGCCAATGAAGTCCCGGAGGACGTCATTAATGAGGCGCTGGAAGACTGCAGGAGCGTTGGTCAACCCGAACGGCATCACCAGATATTCAAAGTGGCCGTTCGGGGTACGGAAGGCCGTTTTCCACTCATCTCCCTCCCGGATCCGGACGAGGTGGTAAGCGCTGCGTAGGTCCAGCTTGGTGAACCAGGTCGCCCCCTGGAGGGAGTGGAAGGCAGTGTCCATGAGAGGCAGGGTGTAACGGTCCCTCTCCGTGATATTGTTGAGGGCCCGGTAGTCGATACAAGGGCGGAGGGACCCATCCTTTTTCCCCACGAAGAAGAACCCTGCCCCCACGGGTGACGATGATGGGCGGATAATCCCAGCACTCAATGATTCCTTCAGGTAGGCGTTCATCGTCTCCTTCTCCGGCGCAGACAGGCTGTAAAGGCGACCAGAGGGTAAGGGAGCCCCCTGGCGGAGGTTGATGGCGCAGTCATAGGGCCGATGAGGGGGAAGAGACATAGCTTTCGCTTTGCTGAACACTATACCTAGGTCGTGAAATTCTGGGGGCACCAGAGACAGGTCCGGGGGTGCAGCGTCCGTAGCAGGGGGAGGAGCGGACGGAGAGCAGGCAGCGGACTGAAGGCAGGTGCCCATACAGAACGTACTCCATGCCGAGATCCCAGCTGATTTCCAATCCAGGGCCGGATTGTGAAGGCGGAGCCAGGGATACCCCAGGATGACGGGCGACACAGAGTTGGGAAGGACGTAAAAGGTCATTTCCTCCCGGTGGTTTCCCGAGATGATGACCGGTAGGGGAACAGTTTGATGTGTCACTCTCCCGAGGGTGGCACGGGAGAGGTGGATTAGGGAGATGGGAGTGTTGAGTGCCTGGCAGCGGATGCCCAATCGGGTTGCCAGGCTTTGTGAAATGAAGCTGCCTTCTGCGCCCGAATCCACCAGTGCGTGGGTGAGGTGCCCAGTAGGGTTATGGCAGAAACGGATGGGCAGCTTCAATTGAGAAGGTGATCCTAACCGATTGACATCCGCGAGGCTTCCAACAGTGACTCGCGGACCCCACCGACTGGCTTTCCGTGGACAACGCTCCACGGTGTGTTGGTCGCCTCCGCAATACATGCAGAGGCCCAACTCACGGCGGCGTTGTTTCTCCACAGGGGAAAGTTTAGTCCAGCCCGTCACCATCGGCTCCGACTCCTCGGGGCGCGATGCTGGCGGCGCCGCCAGGGGGCGAGCTTGGAACAGGTGCGGCGAGGCTCCACGAGGGCGAGAAGAAGAAGACCTCCGCCCCGAGGAGCGCTCGCGCAGCCTGTTATCCAAACTTATCGCTAAGGATGTCAGCTCCGCTAGCGTCCCAGGGATATCCCGACCAGCCAGTTCATCCCTCAGATCACTATTGAGGCTGCGGAGGAACAGGCCACAGAGGGAGCGTTCCTCCCAGCCCAATTCCTCCGCCGCTACCCGGAAGTCGACCGAGTGGTCCGCTGCCGACCGGCTTCCCTGCTGGAGAGCGAGAAGCCGATCGACCTGGACCGTTTCGGTTTGTGAGTGGTCAAAGACCTCCAGAAAGCGCCTCACGAATTGGTCATAGGTGAGGGTGGCATAACTGGGCCTCGCCATTACGGCGTAGGTCCAGGTTAACGCACGCCCCTCCAGAAGATTCCCTATGTAACCAATTCGGCTGTGATCCGAGGGAAAATCTCCGGGCACACGGTGGAACACGGACTCACACTGCATAATAAACCCCCGCGCTCCGCCGAGCTTACCGCTAAAGCGGGCGGGGGTCGGAATCGGCGTGAGCCGAACCGGTGCCACTGGAGCCGGCTGGACGGCCGCTGGAACAGCAGGAGCCGCGCCACCCCGGTGAGTCGGGAGGAACGGCTGTTGGGGGTCCAAGCGGTTCAATCGGTTAGTCAGCTCTAATAATTGATGAAGAACCACCTGTTGCTGATAAACAATCTGATCCACCCGAGCCTCGAGGATGGTAAACCGGTGTGCGAGCCCGCCGTCCGCCGAGCCGCTCTGCTGAAGCCGTACTGACATAACGTTCGGCTCAGGAGACGCACACACACAGGCTCAGAGTAGTTCAAACTGTTTATTAACAACAGGGATGTTTGGGTGCGTGTCTGCGGAATGTTAATGTGTTGGTGGTGGCGTCTGCTTCGGACCCAGAGGCAGGAGACCGTTCAGCCGGCAACCCTATGGGAGAAATCAGACACAGGGTGATGAGCACACACCAACACGGGAGGAGAATAGGCGAGGGAGAGAAGCTTACTTGTTTGGGCAGATGACTGGCGCTTCAAGGATGGAAGCCCGGGAGACAGCCACCTGCAGGGCTCGGTGCAGCAGCGAGGAGAGACGAGGGACGGGATTGTCCGCCGCCGAGGAATCCACCTGTGCACAGGGGAGCAGACTGGAGAGATGAGGTAAGTGAACTTCTTACCGGAGATGAGGATGCTGAAGAGAATGTGGTAGAAGTCCATACAAGGAAATGAAGTCTACGGCTTCAGGCCGACGCTCAGGGCGAGGCGGCTTTTATCCTTCGCCGCTGACGAGTAGCAGGTGCGTGAGCAGGTGGCGCCGCTGATGAATGGCGCGGCGTGACATGAACCAGGGCTTGTCATTTGAGTACCTCACCCTGGTGCGCGATGGAAGAATGCTCTCCTCACAAAAGTGGATATATGAGTTCACAGTGTCCGTGTACTCATCCAGATCATGCGTGGCTCCTTTAAACATGCCCCAATCAGTTATTTCCATGCACGTTTCCAGCTTCTCCTCAGCTTCACTGGTCCATTTCTTCGTAGTGCTCACAACAGGTTTAGTGAGCTTCAGTCTCTGTCTGTAAGTGGGAATGAGGTGGACCATCACGTGATCAGATAGTCCGAGCGCAGCGCAGGGAACAGCGCGATACGCGTCCTTCACTGTGGTGTAACAGTGATCCAGCGTATTTTTTCCTCTGGTGGGGCATTTAATAAACTGTTTGTAGCGGGGGAGATCGTGGCTCGGATTGCTCTGGTTAAAGTCGCCAACCACAATAACCAGAGAGTCCGGGAAAGTCCGCTCCGTATGTTGGATGTGATCCGCGAGCGCGCGCTGAGCTTCGCGCGCGTCCGCGTCGGGAGGGACATACACAGCGACGAGGATGAATGAAGCGAACTCCCGCGGGGAATAAAATGGCTTGCAGTTAATAAAAAGAAATTCCAGGGCGGGAGAACAGTGTTTGGAAATTACCGTTACATCAGAGCTCCAGCTGCTGTTGATGTAAACTGGCAATGAGTCTTTTACAGCTCTGTGGAGGAATTTTGGGCCACTCATCTATGCAGAATTGCTGTAATTCAGCCACATTGGAGGGTTTTCGAGCATGACCCACCTTTTTAAGGTCAGCATCCCAGACAGATTCAGGTCAGGACTTTGACTAGGCCACTCCAAAGTCTTCATTTTGTTTTTCTTAAGCCATTCAGAGGTGGACTTGCTGGTGTGTTTTGGATCATTGTCCTGCTGCAGAACCCAAGTGCGCTTCAGCTTGAGGTCACGAACAGATGGCCGGACATTCTCCTTCGGGATTTTTTGGTAGACAGCAGAATTCATAGTTCCATTTACCACAGCAAGTCTTCCAGGTCCTGAAGCAGCAAAACAGCCCCAGACCATCACACTACCACCACCATATTTTACTGTTGGTATGATGTTCCTTTTCTGAAATGCTATGTCACTTTTACGCTGGATGTAATGGGACACACACCTTCCAAAGAGTTCAACTTTTGTCTCGTCAGTCCACAGAGTATTTTCCCAAAAGTGTTGGGGATCATCAAGATGTTTTCTGGCAAAACTGAGACAAGCCTTTATGTTCTTTTTGCTCAGCAGTGGTTTTCGTCTTGGAAATCTATCATGCAGGCCATTTTTGCCCAGTCGTTTTCTTATGGTGGAGTCATGAACACTGACCTTAACTGAGGCAAGTGAGGCCTTCAGTTCTTTGGATGTTGTTGTGGGGTCTTTTGTGACCTCTTGGATGAGTTGTTGCCACACTCTTGTGGTAATTTTGGTCGGCCAGCCACTCCTGGGACGGTTCACCTCTGTTCCATGTTTTCGCCATTTGTGGATAATGGCTCTCACTGTGGTTTGCTGGAGTCCCAAAGCTTTAGAAAAGGCTTTATAACCTACTTTGTTTCTCATTTGTTCCTGAATTTGTTTAGAACACAGCATGATGTCTAGCTTTTGAGGATCTTTTGGTCTACTTCACTTTGTCAGGCAGGTCCTATTTAAGTGATTTCTTGATTGAGAACAGGTGTGGCAGTAATCAGGCCAGACTGTGGCGAAAGAAATTGAACTCAGCTTTTCAAAGATGCTCTAAACCACAGTTAATTTATGTTTTAATGGCGGGGATCACTTTTTCTACACAGGGCCATGTAGGTTTGAATTTTTTTAACCCTTAATAATGAACACCTTCATTTAAAAATTGCATTTTGTGTTTACTTGGGTTATCTTTGTCTAATATTTAAAGTTTTTGATGATCTGAACCATTTAAGTGTGACAAACATACAAAAAAATGAGAAATCAGGAAGGGGACAAACATTTTTTCCACACCACTGTGTGTGTGTGTGTGTGTGTGTGTGTGTGTGTGTGTGTGTGTGTGTGTGTGTGTGTGTGTGTGTGTGTAATATATTTTTTCTTTTTTAACAGCACAATGGAGTATATTAGTCAGTCCCTCCAGGATTTCGCAATGTTGCAATCGCACCAATTCACACGAAATCAGCCAATCAGCGCAACTATTGTGCGACCTTGCAACTTTGTCCAATCACCTCAATTTTGGCCAATCCTCATCAACTTCCTCCAGTTTCACTAATCAAATTTGTCTCTAACTGGCGCTGAAACAGGCATTGCTGCACCGTGTTCACTTCTGTGTTCACAGTGAGTAGTGAGTTTAGAGTTTACAATGAGTAACGGAACACATCAGCAAACAGAGTGTGTGATTTAAAAAAAACACTCACCCACGAGGTTTTCAACACCGTCCCTTCCTCTGTCTCCCCCAGCCTGCCCGTGGATGCCTCACCACATCTCCGTCCTGACCGCATATACAAAGTGGTGGGTTTGTGTTGAAAAACATGCGCCTGTCCAAAAGCACCCCGTCTCTATGTATCTTATTACAATAAACTGATAGATCATGCAAAGGGTAACAACAGTTCCCTATGGAGGCATTTAAATAACTTAACTAATAAAAAAAAACGTTCAGAAGGGGGTAAAGGAACTTAGAATCAATGGCAAGACCATCAGTGACAAGGCTACATTGGCAAATGAATTTAATTCATATTTTGTGGACTCTGTGGAAGACTTAACAAAAAACTTTGTGCTGCCAAATGTGCTCAACAACACAAAATCAATACTTCCAACAGATTCTTTTCACATTGATGAGGTAAATGAGGAGTTAATTGCTGGTATTGTTAAAACACTGTCAAACTCAAAAACTAATGATATCTACAATATGAGCACTTCCTTTCTCAAAATGCACAGCAAAATATTAATCAAACCACTGACTCATCTCATTAATCTCTCCATTAGGTCTAGTACATTTCCATCTGGTTGGAAAAAAGCTGTCGTCATACCAGTTCATAAATCAGGCAGTAAAGACGATATATGCAATTACCACCCAATCTCTAT
This sequence comes from Pholidichthys leucotaenia, assembly GCA_020510985.1. Classification (NCBI taxonomy): domain Eukaryota; kingdom Metazoa; phylum Chordata; class Actinopteri; order Cichliformes; family Pholidichthyidae; genus Pholidichthys; species Pholidichthys leucotaenia. The sequence goes on along the minus strand of CM035840.1, from coordinate 173,448,219 downwards.
TTTACCAGTCCTGTCTAAGGTTCTTGAAAAAGTTGTAGCTACACAGCTGATAGACTATTTACAAGACAGTCAACTTCTTCATCCACATCAATTTGGTTTTAGACCAGGATACTCAACAGAAACAGCAAATTGTTGCCTTATTGAAAATGTCAAACAGTCCTTGGACAGGGGTAATGTGGTAGGAGCTGTTTTTCTATATCTCAAAAAGGCTTTCGATACTGTAAACCACAGTTTGCTTTTATCCAAAATGGTATCTTTTAACTTCTCTCCAGATACATTAGAATGGTTTGCATCTTATCTCCAGAATAGAGAACAGTGTGTAAAAGTTCACCAGGATAAATCCTCATTTTTAAACAACCGCATGGGTATCCCACAAGGGTCCATTCTTGGTCCTTTACTTTTCAGCATTTTTATTAATGACTTGCCGCTACACTGCTCAGCTGCAACATGCCAACTTTATGCAGATGATGCAGTTATTTACACAGCTGCCAAGACTCCAGCACAGGCTGCAGATGTACTGTCTACAAGTATGGTTGATGTCCAAGAGTGGCTCCTCCAGAACCATCTATTGCTGAACCTTCAGAAAACAGTTTCAATGTGCCTTTCAATCAAAAAATGTAACCTGCAACGTTTTAAAGTTAATATACATGATCAAGATATCAGTTTAGTTACAGAATTCAAATACCTTGGCATTGTACTAGATCCTCAACTCAAATTTAATCTTCATATAAAGAAAATTTCAAAAACAGTAAAAAAAAATCTGAACTGCTTTAAATTAATTAGATATTACATACCATACGAAGCAGCTGTACTGTATATGCATTCTATGGTTTTTTGTCATATATCATACTGTTTGACAGTCTGGGCTCAAGCAGCCCCTTCCACAATAAGACATATAGGTTCATTATATAATCAAACTCTAAAAATCTTGGACAAAAAGCCCATTAGGTGGCATCACTGTAATATTTAAAAAAAAATACAACCTATTGAGTTTTGAGAGTTTCATTGACCTCTGTTTTCTGAAATTAACTTTCAAATGTTTCCATAAATCAGCACCCGAGCCATTTGCTGTTTTCATCCAAAGACAGGACAGCAGCAGAGCCACCAGGAGTTCTGTTAACAATAACTGTAAAATATTCCACCGCAGAACCACATTTGGACAAACAGCTTTCTCTATAAAGGGCAGTCACATCTGGAACACAATGCCAAATGAAATTAAAATAATAACAGACTTTAAAACATTCACTAAAAAGGTTAAAAACTGGCTGAAAAATAAACAAGAATGTACCCATGTATGAAATGATTGTCTGCAGGGTGAGAGTGAATGAAGGGAAGGAATGAATGTGTTTGTTTATAGTGAGTGACGAAGAGAGGGAGGCCTGAAATAGGCAAATGTGAGTCAGGTTGTTATATTGTGTATTTATAATATTTATAATCTTTATAATATTTATAATTGTGTATTTATAATGTATTTACAATCTTTTTTGCATTGATGTATGTGGTTATTGTTTATTCTGTTTTCATTTTTTATCTTTTCCTTTCCTTTTTTTCTTTTTACTTGTTTCTCCTTTCTAAAGCCCATCCAGGGACAAGAGTTGCAAATTAGCTAATAGCTATACACTCTTTGTGCAACACATCAGATTGATTGTCATTGATTAATTGTCTATGTTTACTGCACTGTCCCTGTCAAATAAACAAATAATCTAATCTAATCTCGGGAGCGTGCGTGAGAACAGTACATGACACTATAGCCAGTGTTTGAACATTTATACATCTTTAGAGTTAAAATCATTACTACATTTGGTCAATGACCTTTAAAACTCAATCTCCGGTGCGGACAGACAACCCCCCCACCCCCGCCATCCCGCTGTAAATGAAAGATGTGTGTGTGCGAAGACCGACATGCAGCAGACAGACAGGTAGGCATGGAAACAGAGAATATTCTCTGTATTTTTTTTTTCAGAAAAACACAGACTTCAATAGCCAATACAGTGCAACAGAATGAATTATTTATTTTTTCCTCTCTGTTCGGTACTGAGCGGTTGGGAACCGTAGGGAGTCTTCAAATGAAGGTGCTGCCAATAATTTCCAAATCTATACTCTTTAACATGCATTCAATGCAATTTAGCTGTTGTAATGGATATTGTGTTAATGTTTGTATTTGCTGTTGCACAGAAGAGTTTTTCTGTATAGCAGAGGTTTCTGCTTAGTTTACAAATCACTATAATTGGAAATTTTTGACAATCCTATGCTTTTCTTGTATTGCGCTACAGAATATCACTGCAGTAAACTGGAAAAAAGCATCTGCTTTAAAATTTGAAATTCTTCCCACAACTTTTAGTGCAAAAAACACTCTAAAAACATCACATATTTTATCACAACTTTTTAAAAAAGCTCCCGCGAATTCAGGCTTTTTGGCCCGCAACAATCATAAAAACATCTCACAAAATCCTGGAGGGACTGATTAGTGCTGAAAGGACATTTGTTTGGGCCAAAGTGCTATTTGTGAATTCTGCTTGTGACCAACCTTTTTTATGTAGAAGTTAAGTCTCTTTGAGGAAACACTGAGCACTGGAGCCACGAAGCGACAAGAAACATTTACAGACATGATGGTCTCACGTATCCGCTCATTACCTATCAAGGCATTGCACACCAGACGCTCACAGACATCCTACAGAACAAAAGACACAGTTTTATCTACACTCCTCAATGCAAAGTACCTCAGTGTTTAAAATTATTCACAGTTTCACCTTGGGGAAGTCCGAATACCCTGTCAGCACCATGTCAACAGAACAGCCAGGAAAAAGCTCCACACGAGATGGACTTAGACTAAATATCGGGTTCTGTACACTGGAAGAGTGTGGCAGTCCACAGTTCCAAATGTCCCACTGCTTGAAGATAGGGGGAAGGTTGGGTCGCTTTGATGTGTTGCTTCCTTTGTGCGTTTTTGAAGGGGTCCCGAAGGTATCGTTTTTCCAGTGCATCAGGTGTACACGTTGGCCACAGTTGGTCAGAGTGAAGCGGTATTCACATGGTCCATGACTTGCAAGACATAAAGGCAAGAAAATGTTAAGGGCATCATCAGTGGCACATTATATGTTTTAAAAAATATGGTTTATTAAGTCTGATTCATCTCCATCAGCCCTTGAATTCTACCTCAAGTATGTGCCTAGGTCAAGTCTAGGACCAAAGGGTTTGTCACTGATGACTGAAGTGCCAGTCCCTGTGGCAGTCAGTAAGATATTGTGTCTTTGACCATCCTGAATGGATACCATCAACCTGTCCTCAAAGTGAAGCGTATCCTTCAGATGGGCCACCACCTGGAGCTCTACTCGGCTCTCTGGTGGTATTTCCCCCTCCCTGGGCTCAGTATGCCAAAACGACCATCGACTGCTCTAAGGAAACAAAAGAAAAACTTGAAATGCTGGTGATATCCACTATAAACTATAGGCTAAGTTTATATACTAAGTAAAGGTGCATCTCAATATATTAGAATATCATCTAAAAGTTAATTTATTTATTTAATTCAATTCAAAAAGTGAAACTTGTATATTACCTACATTCATTATACACAGAGTGACATATTTCAATTGTTTATTAATTTTAATTTTGATGATTATGGATTACAGCTAATGAAAACCCAAAATTCAACTTCTCAAAAAATTAGACACCCCAAATCATCACTGACTGTGAAAAACTTCACACTGGACCTCAAGCAACTTGGATTTTATATCTCTCCACTCTTCCTTCAGACACTGGGACCTTGATTTCCAAATGACAGGACTTGGCACCTAATTTAGGAAACCATGTCATTTGCTAGTGTTGGTCCATTGCGTTTTATCGGGTCCAAAGTCAGTGCAGCTATCTACCAGGAAATATTTGAGCACTTTATGCATCCCTCTGCTGACAAGCGTTGTGGAGATGCTGATTTCATTTCCCAGCAGGAGTTGGCACCTGCCCACACTACCAAAAATACCAATACCTAGTTAAATGGCCATGTTATCACTGTGCTTGATTGGACAGCAAACTCTCCTGACCTCAACCCCATGGAAAATCTATGGAATGTTGTCAAGAGGAAGATGAGGGACACCAGATTCAACAATTCAGTTGAGATGAAGGCTGCTATCAAAGCAGCCTGGGCTCCCATAACACATCAGCAGTACCACAGGTTGATCGCCTCCATGCCAAGCTGCAGTGATACAGTAATTCATGCAAAAGGAGCCCTGACCAAGTATTGAGTGTGTACACAGACATACTATCCAGTCGGCCATTATTTCTATTAAAAAAATCCACTTTTTTTTTTAAATTGATCTTAAGCATTATTCTAATTTTTTGAGAAACTGAAGTGGGGATTTTCATTAGCTGTAAGCCATAATCATCAAAATTAAAAGAATCAAACACTTGAATATATACAGTACTTTCATTCTGTGTGTAATGAATCTATACAAAATATGAGTTTCACTTTTTGAATTGAATTACTGAAATAAATTAATTTTTTGATGATATTCTAATTTGAGATGCACCTGTACTTTATACAGTAAATATATTTTACAGCCTTATACACTGTAAATAACAACTTTGGTGAAAATACCAAACTTTTCCCTTGAAGATAAAGTCACAAGAACAGAGTAATGACTTAATTCTACTGTAAGAATGGTATATGGTTGCATTATCAAACAGGTATATTTCAGTCCAAATCAGAGTGCTGAACCTGTCAAAAAGATTTGCGGTGATTGTACCCTCTGAAAAAGTTTTAGTTGAAGCTGTCATTATGTCTTGTCATAATCTGACAATATGGTGAAATAAAAAGCCTCTCCAAGTGGATGTGATCTAATTTTGTTACCACAAATCAAAGCTACACTTTGTAAGCTTTTCACTTTCAATTTCACTTTAAAGTTTCCAAAATCACTTTAATAGCACAGCTAACCTATCACTGGGCAAATGTCATCATAGCCATCATATCCTGAGTGGGCTTGCACTGTCTGTAACAGCACTAAGTATTTTTGCACTTTGAGTAGGAACACTGAAAAGACTACACCTGTTATAATAAATAAATAGTGAAGATTAGTTAATTAGATATTCAGGGATGAGAATGGGGTTTGGGAAAAAAAGAGGAAACTAAGCCAGGGGTCTTGGGGGATGCAGGCCCCCAAGCCGGATCCAAGGCGGAGCCTTGGTGGGAGGTCTAGTGGGGCAACGCCCCCCAGAAGCTAACGAAATCTGGTGTTTTAGAATGCTCAAATGTGGTCTTATATTTAAAGTTAGAAGTAAGTACAAATGCATTTATAGTTTACCTTTTTATTCTGCTGCTGCATCACATGTGTAATCATGTTCAATACTGTTTTGATTCAGTGTCACACTTGATTGAGAAATAGAAAATGTCACTTCCATATTTACATGCCTGTGCTACTACTCTATGAACTTATGTACAAGTCAATGTATTCTTCACATCTAATTGTGCAATTTTTTTCTTCTTGGCTACCAAAGCCTGGAGCCATTCTGTAGCCTTCCTCTTCTCTGATTTTCTGTGGGCAAGCAGTGCCTGCTTAGCTGCAGCTTCTCTGTTCTTTTTCATGGCTGCCTTGCTTGTCACAGAATCATGTTGAAGATTGAGTTCTTTCTGTTTCATTTCCTTCTCTTTCCTTTTTTCTTCCTTTTCATGCCTGTAGGCACTTGCTGCATTTTTGAAGTTGACACACAGCCTTTCATCAATTTTGGAGTGCTTGACATGCTTCTTGAAGAAAGCAAGTGATGATGTGTCTCTAGCCTTGAGACTGTACTTCACAGTTTGAATTGAACTGAATGTGTTAATGTTCATTCTAGTTGACCTTATGTCAATGATATCTCCCATGGTGTTTGAATGCAGCACCGAGCGAGTAGTTTGATCTCCTTGTAGCCACAATGTTGAGATGTTTCTGTTTTGAACAGTGTTCAACTAAGGCAACACAACCACGAGATCCATAACTCAAGAAATCGTTGCAATAAACACACTGGGCTTTCCCTGGTACTTCGCATTTCGCTATGAAATCAGCGATTTTTTCAACCACAACTTCGGTATTTTTACTGATCTTTACAGTCATTGACACAGTTTTTTCGAGCCATTCCCAACAAAACTTGTTCCTTATCCCTTTGTCGATTTCTAAAATTCTTGCTTTGTTGTCTTTCGTTGAGTTTTGGGTTCATCTTTTTCACGAAATTGGGAAAACTCGGTTGATTATTTTGAACTTGAGACTGTACTTCACCGGAGGAACTAGCTGAGGCAGAAGTTGGACGGGAGCCGGATCGGAGTTCAAGTGCAGCGGTGGTGGGAGGCGGGGACCAGTGGAGGACCACCGGGGCCCCAGCCGGATAAGAGCCGGAGTCGGAGCCCAGTTGCAGTGGCGGGGCTCGACGGAGGAGCTACCGGGACCCCAGCTGGACAGGAGCAGGATCGGAGCTCGGCTACAGTGGCGGTGAGCGGCGGGACTCGGTGGAGGAGCTGCCGGTACCCCGGCTGGACAGGAGCTCGGTTACGGCGGCGGTAAGCAGTGGGACTAGCAGCAGAGGGGGCTAGCTGAGGCCCAGCTGGATTTGAGGTCGGTCAGATCGGATACCGGCGACACCAGCAGAGATTATTTTACTATCCACAGGTCAGTAAAAATGCCACCAAAGGAGGAAATGGAAGAGATCAAAAAATCTCTGAACTTCTTGTCAGAAGAACTGACCAAAGTGGTTAGTCAGCAGGTTAAAATATTAGGGCTAATGGAAGAAGTCCGAGAATTAAAATGAACAATTAAGGAAAAAGACAAAAAAAACTGCAGACTTGGAGCGACACGTCGAGGATCTTGAACAATATTCTCGTATGGATGATCTAATTATAAGTGGACTAGACATTAAATATCAATCATATGCTCATGCTACAGCAGGAATGAGAGGTGAGGAGGCGCCCCTGGGTGAATCAGTCTCCCTGGAAAACCAGGTGCTTCAGTTCCTTGATAGTAGAAATATAAAGGTCGAAGCAAATGCAATTTCAGCCTGTCATGCTTTACCCAGAAAGGATAATAAAACAAAGAAATCAATTGTGATGCGTCTTGTGAACAGAAGGGTAAACAATGACATACTGAGGCAGGCCAGAAAGCTACGGGGAACAGAAGTTTGCCTAAATGAACATCTAACAAAAACTAATGCTGAAATAGCACGGCAAGCACGGATGCTGAATAGACAAAATAAGATACAGGCAACATGGACAAGAAATTGTAGAGTTTGGATCAAACTAAATGGAACACCTGAGCAAGCAAAGAGTATAATAATCAGAGATTACTGACTTAAATAAATATAGATGAACATTGATTAAGAAAATTAAGAGACTATGATAATCCATATCCACACACACGGCAAGAATAGTTCTTTTGACATACCATGTCAATGCACTTTAAAAAAAAAATATAAACAAAACAAACAAAAAAACTTATGACTAACTTGAGTAGACATCAATTATACCCAGTTGGAGGAAGTCATTTGACAAAGAGTGAGGAAATTCAGACTGAAAATATGCCATTATGCTGAACATAAACTACAAGAGATGGAGAATGATACTGATCCCGATAACCACTTTTTCAATAATATTCATAATCATTGTGAATATTACATTGAAAAGCAATTCAAAAGTCAAGTGCAACTAGATGGTAAACTATCAATAATGCACTTCAACAGCAGAAGTCTTAACAAAAACTTTCCACGGATTCAGGACTATTTAAAACAGCTAGACCGAAAATTTACAGCTATCGCAGTCTCTGAAACTTGGTTTAAAGAAGAGCAAGCTCCCCTGATGGCAATAGAGGGATATCAGATGTTTCATATTAACAGATCTCAAAAAAAAGGGTGGTGGTGTTGCACTGTATATTGATGACCTGTATAGGTGTAAACTTGTAAATGGAATGTCTGTTGAGATTGACCAAGATAAAACAAAAAATCTAACACCGGGAACTTGCATTGAGACATTCAGAGACAAATTAGTCGAGCTGTACAATAATATTACTAGTAAGAAAATGGTAGTAATTTGTGGAGATTTCTATATTGATTTACTAAATCCATATCAACAAAATGTAATTACAGAGTTCATGAATTCTATGTACAGTATGAGTCTATATCCCACAATAACACAGCCCAGTAGAATCACAGTTCACACTGCTACACTTATTGACAACCTGTTTGTTAATATTACTGATAAGAAAATAGAAAGTGGATTATTGATAAATGATATACAGTAAGTGACCATTTGCCAACCTTTGCACTTATCCATGGCCACACGGAGGCCAATACAGAAAAAGTTTTAAAATCATTCAGATACAAATCACAAAATGCAATCAGTTCTTTTAAAGAAGACTTGTTGAAGCAGGACTGGACAAAAGTCTATGTATCAGATGTAAATGAAGCCTATGACACATTTATGAACATTGTAACCACTCTTTCAGAAAAAAATTGTCCATTAGTAAAGAAAAAGCTTAAACATAAATTTGTCGATAAGCCATGGTTAACCAAAGGATTACAAAAGGTGTGTAAAAAGAAAAAAATATTATATAAAGCTTTTCTAAAGAAAAGGACAAAAGAGGCAGAGCAGTGGTATAAAACATACAAAAATAAGTTAACATATATAATGAGATGTAGTAAAAGAGACTGTTACAGTAAAGAACTGGAGAAAAACAGAGACAATATTAAAAATACATGGACAATACTTAACAATATTCTTGGAAATAAAAACAGAAATACAAGCTACCCAACCAATTTTTCAAAAAATAATACAGCGACTCAGAGTGTGAATGTAGTTTCACCAGCAGATGAATTCAATAACTTTTTTGTTAACATTGGTCCTAATTTGGCTCAAGAAATACCCATTACGGCACCTATGGGTGATACAATAAGCAAAAACACTGCTATAAAAGACTCCATTTTCATAAAGAACACAGACGAGAGAGAGGTCATTGAAATTGTTAAATCTTTAAAAGTAAAAAATCTACGGACTGTCATGGTATGACATGCTCTTAGTCAAAACTATTATTGAATGCTTAGTGAAACCACTGACGTATATTTGTAACCTGTCTCTCCAAACATGTATATTTCCCAATGCAATGAAAACAGCTAAAGTAATTCCGATATACAAGACGGGTGACAGAGGGGTACTTTCAAACTATAGACCAATTTCACTATTGCCGCAATTTTCCAAGATACTTGAAAAAATATTCTGTGAGAGAATTGACAACTTCATAATGAAGAATAATTTATTGTGTGAGCAGCAATATGGGTTCAGACACAAGAGGACAACTGTATTTGCTCTAATGGAATTTATAGAAAAAAATATCAGCTGCCATTGAAAATAAAGAGTATTCAGTTGGGGTATTCCTGGATCTTAAAAAAGCATTTGATACAGTGGATCATAATTTATTATTAAAGAAACTACAAAATTGTGGTATTGGGGGGTAGCACTGTCCTGGTTAAGTAGTTACTAAAAGAATAGATATCAGTATGAATGTGTTGGTAACAAAAACTCAAGTTACTGAAGGTCACTTGTGGAGTCCCACAGGGTTCAGTTTTGGGGCCATTGCTATTCAATATGTATATAAATGATATATGTAAAGTCTCGGAAAAAATGGATTTAATATTGTTTGCCGATGACACTAATCTATTATGCAGTGGAAGCAATTTGGAACAACTTTTGGATACACTCGGAATGGAATTAGGAAAAGCTTAAACTGTGGTTTGATTCAAACAAATTAACGCTCAATTTAAGAAAGACAAAATTTATAGTTTTTAACAACCATCACAACAACTTAGTATCTAAACTCAGTGTAAATGGTGTAGAGATTGAAAGGGTATCTGAAATTAAATTTCTTGGAGTAATAATTGATAATAAACTGTGTTGGAAGTCACATATTAATTACATTAAAGGTAAAATATCTAAATCAATCGCAATACTACACAGAGCGAAATATTTGCTGAATCAACCCACATTATATACTTTGTATCATACATTAATACGCCCATACATGACATATTGTACTGAAGTATGGGGAAATACATATAAAACAAACATATATCCAGTCTTTATGCTTCAGAAGAGAGCTATTAGAATAATAAACAAAGCTGCTTACAGGGAACCAACAAACCCACTTTTTGTTAAATTAAAAGCTCTCAAGTTGAAAGATCTGGTTGACTTTAAAACTGCAGTAATAATGTTTAAAGTGAAGAATCTATCACTGCCCGCAAATATCCAAAAGTTGTTCCAAATAAGGGAGAAACAATATCATTTCAGAGGAACATGTATATTTCAAAAACCTTCAGTGAGAACTACCACCAAGCAACACTGTGTTTCAGTGCAAGGAGTAAGATTATGGAACGATTTTGGGCCTGAATTAAAATCGTGTACAACGCTTGGACAATTTAAACAAAAACTAAAGAAAGAAATACTCCAAACATATATACAAGATGACATGTAAAATCACATAAGGACTGTCATATCCAGTCTGTGTTGTGTTGTTGCTTAGTTTTTTTTTGTCACATTTTGTCTTAGCTTTGTTCCGAATTGTAATCGCTCTTGTTTTGCTTTTCTTTTGAATTCTTGGATGGAATATGGGTGGGCAATATAAGCTACGGCTTCAGCCATCACCCATTTCGGATAACTTATGTTGAACTGTATAATCAGAGGAGTTATTGTTTAATTTGACCTTGTTGGATTTTTTCCCCTTTGTTATATTATTCTGTTTCTTTTTAATCTTTACTTTTAATCTATCCGAAATAAAGATTCATTCATTCATTCAACTGTCCGCCATTTACATTTCGCTCCACGTGTTGGACATGACAAAGGAAATCTAACAAAATCGCCGATTGGTTGCTTCAATAAGTATCAGCCAATCAGTGTCTTTGTTACATTACATTACTGACCTCGCTGGGTAGCGCGTTCTGCGAGGTGGATTTTAGCAGCCGATCGAAAATACGACTCGCCGGTCATAGCATACCTCACCCCCCCCCCCCCTAAAATTTTCTCCTCGAATTTAGACGATTCACAAGAATGACCGTAGACGTGATCAAATCCGCGGAATTCCGTGGATTCGTGGAGAATTCTCATCCCTAGATATTACACAAAGTGATTGCATACACATATCTCTTAGACGCACACACACACACACACACACACACACACACACACACACACACACAAAGTGCTTTAGCTTCACACATTCACCCACACAAACACACATAAGCTTCACAGGAAAGTTTCTGTTCTTGTTTCCATATATGGGCATGCGTAAGGCTGAAAATTACATGGACGCTGAGAGGAAAGCAGACATCTGGACAGGAAGTCATAAAAGAGCTCTGAAGCCATTTCGACACTGAAAGGACCTACTTTGAAACATTCATCCATCCATCCATCTTCTACCGCTTTTCCGGAGGTCTGGGTCGCGGAGGCAGCAGTTCAAGCAGAGAAGCCCAGACTTCCCTCTCCCCAGCCACCTGATCCAGCAGTTCAGAGAGGATACCAAGGTGTTCCCCGACCAGCTGGGAGACATAGTCTCTCCAGCGAGTCCTGGGTATGCCCCAGGGTCTCCTCCCAGTGGTACATGCCCGAAACACCTCAAGTGGGAGGCGTCCAGGAGGCATCCTGATCAGATGCCCATACCACCTCAACTGGCTCCTTTCAATGTGGAGGAGCAGCGGTTCTACTCTGAGCCTCTCCCGGATGACTGAGCTCCTCACCCTATCTCCGAGGGTGAGTCCAGCAATCCTACGGATAAAGCTCATTTCAGCCGCTTGTATCCACGGTATCATTCTTTCGGTCATTACCCAAAGCTCGTGACCATAGGTGAGAGTAGGAACATAGATTGACTGGTAAATCGACAGCTTTGCCTTAGAACTCAGCACCCTCTTCACCACAACAGACCAGTACAACGTCCGCATCACTCCAGATGCTGCTCCAATCCGTCTGTCAATCTCTCGCTTCATTCTCCCCTCACTCGTGAATAAGACCCCAAGATACTTAAACTCCTCCACTTGGGCCAGGAGCCTGTCCCCAACCCGGAGAGGACATTTGGAGGCCCTGATTCTCATCCCAGCCGCTTCACACTCAGCAGCAAACTCTCCAGCAAGAACTGTAGGTCACTGCTGGATGAAGCCATCAGGACAACATCATCTGCAAACAACAGACATGAGATCCTGTGGTCACCAAGCATGACACCCTCCGTTCCCTGGCTGCGCCTAGAAATCCTGTCCATAAAAATTATGAACAGGATCGGTGACAAAGGGCAGCCCTGGCGGAGTTCAATTCTGATTGGGAATGAATCTGATCGAGTGTTGGCAACTTTGAAACAATGGACATGTATTGGTGGAAAGCAACACCCACTAATGGCAAGCCTTTATATAGCTGTGAATTCCTTTGTGCGGGGTCTTTCCCAGGAGACAGAGCTGGGAGGATCTGTGGCCATGTTGACTCCCCGCGTGGGTCAATAGTTAAGCTGAGAAAGAGTATTTCTTCTATGATTATTGGTTGGTTAACTGAAAAGATTCTGCTAACTATCCAGAAAATTATTTTTTTCACACCTAATGCATTTTTTCAGCTTGTGTTCCAACAGAAAATCAATCAAAGGCTGTGGTATTAATTAGCAACTAGCTATAAGTAATATTTAAAGGCAATAGATCCAAATGCAGACACAATGTGGAGATCAAGATTGCAAGTTTTCACAATGTTTTATTGAATGTGTGAATCTGGAGCATTGAGAATCTGGCAACCCTGCAGAGGATGAGAGAAGAAGGAAATTGTGAGTATATTATTGAGAGAGCAATGGTGGAAATAACCTTGTTTGCTTACAAATTGTGATGCATCTTACTAGAGTGAAGCTGAAGCAGGGCGACTGCAGGTTCTCAGGGACATGGTGATGATCAAGTCCAAGTTCGGTAAGTATAGTTAAGCAACAGTAATAGTTCCATTTGTTACCTTCCTAAATTCTGACGAGGTGATAGGCACTGCAAAGATCGAGCTTGGAGAACACCGTTGCCCCCTGCAGGAGGTCGAAAGCCGAATTGATTAGAGGAAGCATGCACTTGTTCTTGACTGTGATGTTATTAAGTTCTGTAGTCAATACAAAGCCGAAGAAAGCCATCTTTCTTCCACACGAAGAAAAAGCCCATCCCCACAGCTGAAGTTGATGTCTGAATTATCCCAGCACTTAATCATTCTTTTATGTACTTTTCCATGGCTTCCCATTCAGAGCTGACAGGCTGTACAATCAACTAGCTGGGAGACGCACCCCTGTAGGAGCTCAATGGCACAATTGTATGGCTGACGTGGTGCTAATGACAGAGCCTTAGTTTTGTTAAATTCCATCGCCAAATCATGACATTCTACGATGACCTTGGTGAGGATGGGAGGCCCAGTAGGTGGTGGATGAATACTGACTGAAGGCAAGCAAGCCACAGACTGAAGACAGGTTGACAAACAAAAAGTACTCCATTATGTTATTTTTCACTTTTGCCAGTCAATGATGGGGTTGTGGAAGTAGTGGGGATGTAGATGTTAGGAGAACTAAACACTGACTATACTCCCTGTGACTACCCAAAACCAGCATAGTGATAGAGGCAGTCTGTTTAACTACTTGAGAGAGAGACACACCAAAGAGAGCAATCAAGTCCAGGTTGACTGGAGTTCAAAGCAGGGTATGTTGAGCTGGGTTGCCAGCTTCTCAGATATAAAGTTTTGCTCCACTCCTGAATCAACTCAGGCTGTGCATCGATGTTCTGCAGTGGCTAAGTGAGTGAGAACGGGGAGAATAATTTTGCTGTGATGATTTGTGGAAGAGCTGTCTGCCAGTACCCCTACTGCAACTGATGAGCCGTGTCTTTTGGCTTAGAGGGACAGTGGGAAACATCGTGATCTGCATCAGCACAATACATACACAGACCCCATCTAATCTCCATCTGCACTCAGCAAGTGTTAGTCACAATCTTCCCACTAACATAGGTTCCGGTGACTCTACCAAGTTGGCAGCAGGAAGCATTGGGAAGCCAGACCGAGATGGAGATTGATGATGAGGGGACTGTAAGTTTGTGCATTGACACCAATAGGAGCGTTTCCAGAGGCGATTATCTTAAGGTCAAGTAAATAAGCTCGTCTAAGGACTGGCAGGCTAATTCTTCACGTCGCAACTGGAATTCAAACTGCAGATGAATACACTATGCAGTGTGACATCATCCCATCCCACTTTGGCAGGCAGAACCCTGAAATCAACTGAAAACTCTGCCACCATTTTTTGTCCCATCATAGGTTGAGTAGACAAGTTGAAACATTACCCTCCTGATCCAAGTGGTCAAAGACCTTTACAAACTCATGAGAAAAGTGATCACATGTGTAATTGGGGTAATTGGGGCCAACCACTATGGTGTACACCCAAGAAAGTGCCCAAACATCTAGTAAGTTTTTAACATAACTTATCATGCTGTGATCAGTTGGGAAATCTTCAGGAACTTGCTGGAAAACCAATCTACACTGAAGTAGGAATCCCCAACCCTCCTCAAGTTTACTACTGCAGCATGCAAGAGTAGAGATGGTAAGTAAGTGGGTAGGTTGAGCCTGTACTGGGGGAGCATTAACCTGAACAGTAGGAGGTGAGTTGGTAAGCAGGTTCACAGTTAGCGTTAGCTGATCGAGTTGATAGCACAACTTGCCAAAGTCAACAAAGGCTGAATTTAGCGGATGGCAAACTTGGTCTAGACAAGGTTCTGTGGTGTCTAAATAGGTGACTATGGCCCCTCACACCACATCTGCTGGGTCTTGGGGATGAAAATGTACTAATATAGTTAAAGGAAATGGACCCAAATGCAGATACAATATAGAGACCAAGATTACAAGTTTTAACAATGTTTTATTAAATGTGCAAATCTGGAGTGGCAAAAATCTGGCAACCCTATAGAGGAGGAGATGAGAAGGAAATGGTGAGTATATTACTCAGAGAGCAAAGGTGGAAATAACTTTGGTTACGGGTTGTGATACATCATACTGCAGTGAAGCTAAAGCAGGGGCGACTTAAGATTCTCAGGGAGATGGTGATGATCAAGTTCAAGTCTGGTAAGTATAGTTCTTGATTCAAGTAACAGTCTATGGTTGAAGGAGAGGATGTCTCGAGCCTGAGGATAAGGTTGTTAGGATTTGCAATGTTATTGATGACTTACTTGGAGAGATGAGCTGGGGAACGTTGCGGGTGCACAGCCCCGCCAGGAGAAGAAGGTCTAAGTCCGCCAAGGGACCAGTCAAAATCCTAGAAGATATTTGGGGTTAGGATTTGGTAATGATTGTTTATCCTTATTCTTTCCAGGGTTGAGAGGAAGTTGTAGGAGGAAGGCACAGCGGTATCCAGGCTGCACATAGGAACAGAGAGCACACCAAACTGCAGGTTTGAGCGTCTAATATTCTTGTACTCAGTCAGGGGGCCCACCTTCTAATCAAGGCTGCAGGTAATGAGGCCCAGGTGGTGAATAGCAGCTGCAGAGAATCAAGTAGTCAGTAGAGGAAAAAGTGTGCACAGGCCCAGAATACTACAATAAGATGAAGTGATCTAAGCTTGTTACTTTCAGAATGAAGGCCATGGGAGAGTTAGATAAGAAACCACAAAGAAAAAACTGTTGGAGAAAAAGAAAAACAAAGAGAAGAGATAGAGTGTCTGGGCAGGAGCGTGGACAAAAGTCAATACTGGACCAGCCTATACACATTGGCAAGAGCAAAAAAAACGATAATGGGATACAAGTCTGATTGCTACCTGATCTTGTTTCTATTGGACTAATACATCATCCTTTTTTACTTATCTTCTATATTTTGTGTGTTTCCAAATGAGACAGAGGCTTCTGAATTTTCCAGTTCGTACACAATTTGTAAACAAATGCATTTGGCTCACTATGCTACAAGTGACAACAGCAGTAAAAGACAATTACACTTCACAACTGTAGGGAGACCTCAAGAGCAATTCTTCCATAGTGTTTTATTCCCCTTTGCTTGAGTAGCACTCCAACTCTCATCCAGATATGCTCACTTCTGACTGAAATGACTAAATAGAGGCTTTACTAACAAATGGGTCAGTTCATTGCATAGCTATATTACATGGCCACGTTCATCTTTTATATATTGTCTGTGGTCTGAACTTAATGAGCTGAACTCTTAGAAGCCTGCCTTTGAATAGGGGGAATAAAAGCAGTTCCAATACCCATTTCTAAGACTAAAATGTGATGCATAAAAAAATCTCCCTTGTGAGAGCATTTTTCTGCTAACTGTGCCTTACAAGCCACTGAGATCTTTTCAATGGATGGGCCTTGAGAGATAAATGTGTATATCACATAACTCTATAATTGCATCAGCATTTCGGTGCAGCATGAGCCAGAGGTAGACTGAGCATCACCGTCTTATTTAAAGACTAAAAACAGTTTACAGTCTTAATGATCTGCTATTCAGAATGTTTGCATAAAAAAGAATTACTCAGAGAAAGTATACTTTCATTTTATTCCCCAGCTGTGTATTAGGCAGATGCTTTTTCCTGCACTAAAGACAGATCTAATAAAAACTGGGCATAAAACTGTCATACATCTTACAGTGCCCATTGACTGTACTCTAGATAAATCTGTTCTGCAGTGGGTGAGATCATATCCAATGTTCTATACAGCATCAGTGTTGATGGCACATTTTAAATGAGATTGTTGAAAATTATACAAGTTAGTTCTGACTGAGCAATATGACTGTCCAATAGGAATTCCAGAAAGATGTATAATTCATGCTGACCATACTTGGATGTTTAAACTATGTATCAATCTACTTCACAAGTTTTCTAATAATTGTTAAATACAGTGTAGCATCATCTTGCTTTGGCTCATCAATGATATTATTCTTCATCTTAAAGACATTGTTTCACCCAGGAAAAGGCCAGTCGAGAACTGCTTTTTCATCCCAGGACCACAGCGGAACCAACATTCCTTTGTTAAGCAAAGCTAAGGAATGCTCTCAATGTATTAACTCACATCATAAATAAACTGGAAACGCTCTTTCGCCTGACCGTTTTATGGGTAATAAAATGTGGAGAAAGAACAGGCATCAAACTTTAAAGGCATTCCCTAAGGCCTTGGATTGGCCACAGCTCGACACTACCCCTGGTGGACGTCTCTGGAGTACACACTCACTTTTGACTTACACTGATAAACTGAAATTAACTCTTTCTTCAAGTTTCATTTCTCAGGACAATTCTAAGGACAACATTTGTTGAAGATCACTGCCTCGGTGGGACTTTGATATTCTGTGGACAATCAGTGGGTTTGAAAGAATATATTAATTCTTGATTTTAAATATGTGCATGTTAAAATGTTTAAATGAATGTTTATTCTTGCATGTTAATTTAAAAGCAGTAGTTATAAAGTTGCATGGATCACTGAAGTAGGTTAGATTTTATACATAAGTGTATAGATGAATTTTCAGTATTAAGATGTGTGTATCAGGTTGCCAAAACATCCCTCAAGTCATGTGACTGGTTGCCGCCAGTCTCTGCTTAGCAACATCTCTCTCAATATTATTGGTTTTACAGACAAAAGACTGTTTGTTCATTGGACTAAAGTTCATAAAACCCACCCACAAAGGAAGACTATTGGCTTGGGCTCCTGTACAATCCCCGGAAGCCCGCGAAAATTTTCCGCAGATAAAAAGAGGGGAGACGCCCTCCTTCAGAGCTTTTTTCACTTCTTCAGAAAAGTTTCAGAAAACTGCAGACCAGAGCACTTCAGAGCAGAGAACATGGAATACTGTTTTTGTATAAGCTTCTGTGTATTGTAATGTTTTTCTTTAAACATCTAGGAATTAATTCTTTCTTTCCTGAGCTCAAATGTTGATTTAGAGTTAAAACTCCCGTTCCTAGGCGTATGTTTTTCTAACTTTTTATATTGTTAAACTTTCTTTAAATCCACAGTGTATTTTTCAAGGACTGACCATCTCCATAATAGAAGCTAATTTCAGCTCCACAAAGTCAGAAAAATCTTTTTAATTTTGCTATTGGGATCAGATTTTGTAATTATTCTCAAATTCCCTTGGGAGAAGCCGCTGATCCATGAAAGCCTCAACGCAGCTCGCCATTACGCACCACTGAAGAAACCCACATCGCCATTACGCTTGACCTAAGCTCCAACTACTATAGCAGTCAAAATTTCATCTTGTGACTGTAGACCTTGGAAGCTGCTGTACCTTGTCCGAATATCTGCTGGCAAGATATTCTGGTTTTGGGTGCCATCTCCAACTAAAGCTTCAGGAGAAGCCGCCGAAAAAACTCCAACGCAAGGAGTCACGTGGACCAATTCTCTTTTCATCTGCTGAATGACCAAAGTTTGGAAATAATTCAAAATCTGATCAGATACAAAATTTAAAGAGAAATAATATAAGTTTTCTTATTAAAATTCCATTTTCATTTTCTTAAGAGTAATCCAGAATTTTCCATATAATTAGTTCAATTTTCCCCATACATTTGCATTCAGTTTTTCATAATCCGTCAACTTCAAAGTGATCAAAATTCAGCTTACATTTTCATCCTGGTTCTCCAAATGTTATCGCATTGCTACTCTACATTAATACAAATTAAATAATCTTTATACCTGATCATAATTATAAATCACATATCGCCACAACAGCATCCGTCATTCACTTCTTAAATTGTTAGAAATGTAATGTTTTGTTGTGAATCTTATTTTCCAAAGTAAGGAGTTGTTTGTAAAGAGACAGCCCTTACAACCTGAATAGTGTTGTTGTACTCTGGGTTCATGTTAATAGTTTGCCTGGTTTGCTCTGTTAAATCTAGTTGGTTACCTCAAAGTTCAGATTGAATTCACACCACATAGTTTCAATTAAAGCCTAATTTCTATTAAAGCATTATGCGTGCTCTCGACTCGTCATCTAAAGATGCCAATAAGACAGCAGCAAAGAAAACATGAGCAAAAGTGGAGCTATCACAGGTCTAGTATAAGCTGATTAGCCCATAGTTTAGCTAGCCTCTGCACAGGGAGCTCATTACTGTCCAGTAATTTTGTTGCAAGTATAAGGACCCTTAAACACAAGAGGGATGAGCTGAAGTTTTGTATCAGATCAGTCCCTTGAACAACCTAAATGATGATAATGGAATAGTGGCTTCATCAAGGAATGTTCAATACAGCTTTTGAGTCAGCTAGAAGGCTGCTCAACAAAATAATTCAAACCAAATGAGTGACATAATGTCGGGCCCAGGGAACACGCACACAGGCTCGAGTGTGATTCAAAAGCTTTATTAAACAACAACAGGTGTTTGGATGCGTGAGTGTGAGGTGTGGATGGATTGCTGGAGGACAGGGAGCGCCGAGGGCGGAACTGTGTGCCGTGCAGCCAGGCAACCCTAAGGGCAGAGCAAAGACAAGGGTGAGTAATGGCTTACACCCCGCAGGGTTAACACACAGTGTGCTGCTTACTTGCAGGTGTCAAGGTGGCTGGCGTTGGCTAGTCGCAGGACTCCTGCCTGGAGGACAGCACCCAGATGCACGCTCGGCGAAGCGAGGAAGGGATGGACGAGGATGAGGCGAAGGAGAGGGAAATCCGCCGCCTGGAGGATCCACCTGTGCACAGGGGAGAATACTAGAGAGCAGGTAAGGGAATAACAGCTTACGTGCGTGAGGAACGAAGGCGCAGGCCGGGAAGGAACGGTCGTGCGCTGCAGTTGGGAGCGTAGACGAGCAGACAGCTCCAGGCCGAGGCTCCAGGCAGAGCGGGTTAAATAGTCCGAGGCTGATGAGGCGCAGGTGTGCGCGCGCCGCTGAATCAGATGACAGGCGAGAGCGAGTTGGGGGGGGGGGAATACTGTCACCCTTCCTTTGTGCTGGATAAGAAGAAAGGGTGCACCCAGGATCTCCACTCAGGGCCATACCCCTCCCAGTCCACCAGATATTGTAGCCCACGACCCTGGCGGCGGGAGTCCAGGATGGAGGTGACCCTCCAAGCCGGGTCGCCGTCAATCATCACGGGAGGGGGAGGCACCCTAGGAGGAGGACAGAGTGGGTCAGAGATCACAGGCTTGATTTGGGAGATGTGGAATGTTGGACAGACACGGAGTGGGGGGGAGCCAAACATACAGCCACCGGATTAATTACCTTCGTCACAGGGAAGGGACCAATAAAGCGTTGAGCCAGCTTCTTCCTCTCCGCCTTCAGGTTGATGTCTCGGGTCGATAACCAAACCTGCTGGCCCACCTGGTAACGAGAAGCGGCTCTCCTGTGGCGATTTGCTGCGTTGGAGTTGTGCGCCGCTGTGCGTAATAGCGCTTGGCGCATCTTGGTCCACAGGTGCCGGCAGCATCTGAGATGTGCCTGGATGGAGGGAACTGCCACCTCACCCTCCTCTTCGGGGAACAACGGAGGGTCGTACCCCAGGGACGCCCAGAAAGGAGACATCCCGATGACCGACGATAAGGTGGAGTTATGGGCGTACTCCACCCAGGGCAGATGGGTGCTCCAGGAAGAGGGACTTGAGGAGGTGACGCAGCGCAAAGCAGCCTCCAGCTCCTGATTGGTGCGCTCGCACTGCCCATTGGACTGTGGGTGGTGACCGGAGGACAGACTCACCGTGGCCCCCAGGGCATTGCAAAAACACCTCCAGACCTTGGACACTAACTGAGGCCCCCGGTCAGAGACAACATCAGTCGGGATCCCATGTAGCCTGACCACATGCTGGACCAATAGATTGGCTGTCTCCCGCGCCGTAGGGAGGCCATGGAGCGGCACGAAGTGGGCAGCCTTAGAAAACCGGTCCATGATGGTCAGGATGGTGTTGTAAGAGTTGGATGTGGGAAGACCGGTGATGAAATCTAGGGCTAGATGAGACCAGGGTCTGCCGGGGACCGGAAGAGGATGGAGGAGCCCCGCTGAGGGGGAGGTTGATGTCTTGTTCGTTGCGCACTGGGGGCAGGCACGGACGTAATTGGCGACATCATTCCGAAGTCCAGGCCACCAGAAGGATCGTTGAAAGACCTCCACCAGCTGGGAAATTCCAGGGTGACAGGCAAGCTGAGAAGTGTGCGCCCAGTGGATAATGTCACCCCGGACAGATGATGGCACGAACAGCTTCCCAGCTGGGCCGCCGCCAGGATCAGGTTCAGCTTCCTGTGCTCTCCGGACCTTGTCCCTGTTGGACCATGAAACGGCCCCCACGACGCACGAGGCCGGCAGGATGGTGTGGTCTTGCTCTTCCAGGACCTCTGGAGCAAACTGTCTGGACAGCGCATCCGGTTTGCCGTTCTTGGAGCCAGGGCGATAGGTGATCGTGAATCTGAAGCGGCCGAAGAACAGAGACCAACGCGCCTGGTGGGCATTCAGACGCTTGGCCGTCCTTAGGTATTCCAAATTTTGTGGTCCATCCAGACCACAAAAGGCTGCGCTGCCCCCTCCAGCCAATGACGCCACTCCTGCAGCGCGAGTTTCACTGCCAGGAGTTTCCTGTCACCGACATCATAATTCTGCTCCGCTGCAGACAGGCGCCGGGAGAAGAAGGCGCAGGGGCGCACCACCCCGTCCACCGGAGAGCGCTGAGACAAAACTGCCCCCACCCCCGTGTCGGATGCGTCCACCTCGACCAGGCACTGTAGTGTTGGGTCAACCTGGGTCAGGACCCGGGAGGAGGAGAACTCCATCTTCAGCGTCTCGAAGGCCGACGCCGCTTCCTCTGTCCACCGGAACGGCACCTTGGGGGAGGTGAGGCGGGTCAGGGGAGAGGCGATGGAGCTATACTTCGGTACAAAACAGCGGCAGAAGTTGGCGAATCCTAGGAATTGTTGCACCTGTTTCCTGGACGAGGGAGTGGGCCACTCGACCACCGCTTTGACCTTGGCAGGGTCGGGGAGAAGCTGGTTGTGGGACACGACGAAGCCCAGGAAGGAGGTCTTGTTGGTGTAGAATTCGCACTTCTCCGCCTTCACGTACAACCTGTTCTCGAGGAGCCGCTGGAGGACCCGCCTCACGTGAGCCTGTTGCTCCTCCCGAGATCGGGAGAAGATCAGGATGTCGTCCAGGTAGACGAATACAAAGACCCCCAGGAAGTCACGAAGGACGTCGTTTATGAGTCGTTGGAAGACGGCTGGAGCGTTGGTGAGTCCAAACGGCATGACCAAATACTCAAATACTTGAAATGGCCGCTGGGCGTCTGGAACCCCATCTTCCACTCGTTGCCCTCTCGGATCCGAACAAGGTGGTACACACTGCAGAGGTCCAGCTTGGTAAACCAGGAGGCCCCCTGGAGGGAGTTGAAAGCGGAATCCATGAGGGGCAGCGTGTATTTATCTTTCACCGTGATGTTGTTTAAGGCCCGAAAGTCAATACACGGCCACAGGCACCCATCCTTCTTGGAAACGAAGAAGAATCCGGCTCTGAGTGGGGATGAGGAGGGGCGGATGATGGCTGCGCTGAGTGACTCCCTAATATATGCGTCCATGGCTTCCTGCTCCGGGGCAGACAGGCTGTAAAGTCGACCAGATGGCAAGGGCGCCCCCAGGCGGAGATTTATGGTGCAATCATACGGGCGGTGGGGGGGAAGAGACAGCGCTTTGGACTTACTGAAGACGAGCCCCAGGTCGTGGAACTCCGGAGGCACCAAGGAGAGATCCGGCGGGGGTGAGTCAGAGACGGGGAGAGGCACAGACGGGGCGCAGGCAGCGGACTGGAGGCAGGTTCCCATGCAGAAGGTACTCCAGGAGAGGACACTGCCGGACTGCCAATCAAAAACTGGGTTGTGGAGACGCAGCCATGGGTAGCCCAGGATGACGGGAGCAGCCAAGGTGGGCAGGACGAACAGGCTTAAGTCCTCCCTGTGATTGCCAGAGATGATGACGGAGATGGGTTTGGTTCGATGAGTGACCCTCTCCAGAGGTGTGCTGGAGAGAATGACAAGGTTAAGAGGGGCTGGCAACGCTTGGCACGGAATGCCCAGGCAGGTTGCCAGGCTCTTGGAAATGAAGTTCTGTTCCACCCCCGAGTCCACCAGTGCATGAGTGACATGCCCGATGGGGTTATGACAGAACCTAATTGGAAGGAGGCATTTGGAGAGGGGATTAGACTGGGTTGCGTCCGCGAGGCCCCCTACAGCGACTCGCGGACTCCCCCTTTTGGCTTAATCAGGCAGGCCTCCACGGAGTGCTGGTCGTCTCCGCAATACATGCAGAGACCCAGCTCCCTGCGGCGCTGTTTCTCCGCCAGTGAAAGCTTGGCCCGCCCGATTAGCATAGCCTCAGATTCGTCGGCGGACTACGAAGCGGGTAACACCAGGGGGAGAGACTGAAGGGTGTGGGCGGAAGCTCAGCTCGAGCGGCTGTAAGACTTCCACTCCGCGGCCCGCTCCCTCAGCCTGTTGTCAAGACTAATGGCTAATGAAATTAATTCGGACAGCCGTTCCGGCTGATCCCGGCAGGCCAGGTCGTCCCGCAGACTGGAATTCAGACTGCGGAGGAAGATGCTGCAGAGGGCAGCATCGCCCCAGCCAACTTCCTCCGCTGCCACCCGGAAGTCGACGGCGTAATCGGCTGCCAATCGACTACCCTGGCGAAGATTAAGTAGCCGATTGGTTAGCACACTGTCACGATCCGAGTGATTGAAGACTTCGCTGAAGTCGCGCACGAACTGGGCATAGGTCAGGTTCGCGTAACTGGGCCTCGCCATTATGGCGTAAGCCTGAGCTAACGCTCGCCCTTCCAGGAGGTTGGCTACATACCCAATCCGGCTATGATCAGTCGGGAAGTCCCCGGGGATGCGCTGGAACACCGACTCACACTGGAGGAGGAACCTCTGCGCCTCGCCGAGTTTCCCGCTGAAGTGCGAGGGTGTTGGAATAGAGGTGAGCCGGGTTGGCGGCCCCGGGCTTGCCTGGCTAGCTACGGGAGCGACGGGAGCTGGCCCGCTAGGCTGAGCCAGAGGCAACGCCTGCTGGGGATCCAGGCGGTCCAACCGGTGAGTAATGTTGGTGAGTTGGTTGAGAATTACCTGTTGCTGATGAGCTATTAAATCCACTCGAGCCTCGAGGGTGGATAATCGGCGTGCGAGCCCGCTGTCCGCTGGGCCGCTTTGCTGGAGCCGTACTGACATAATGTCGGGCCCAGGGAACACGCACACAGGCTCGAGTGTGATTCAAAAGCTTTATTAAACAACAACAGGTGTTTGGATGCGTGAGTGTGAGGTGTGGATGGATTGCTGGAGGACAGGGAGCGCCGAGGGTGGAACTGTGTGCCGTGCAGCCAGGCAACCCTAAGGGCAGAGCAAAGACAAGGGTGAGTAATGGCTTACACCCCGCAGGGTTAACACACAGTGTGCAGCTTACTTGCAGGTGTCGAGGTGGCTGGCATTGGCTAGTCACGGGACTCCTGCCTGGAGGACAGCGCCCAGATGCACGCTCGGCGAAGCGAGGAAGGGATGGACGAGGATGAGGCGAAGGAGAGGGAAATCCGCCGCCTGGAGGATCCACCTGTGCACAGGGGAGAATATTGGAGAGCAGGTAAGGGAATAACAGCTTACGTGTGTGAGGAACGAAGGCGCAGGCCGGGAAGGAACGCTCGTGCGCTGGAGTTGGGAGCGTAGACGAGCAGACGGCTCCAGGCCGAGGCTCCAGGCAGAGGCTCCAGGCAGAGCGGGTTAAATAGTCCAAGGCTGATGAGGCGCAGGTGTGCGCGCCGCTGAATCAGATGACAGGCGAGAGCGAGTTGTGACAATGAGATTACTGTAAATTTGTATATGACTGGCAGACAATATTAAAAAAATGTTGTACATGGCCATAAAGCTATTATTTTATATGTTATCCTCATTGTTTGTATTACTGCCAGCATCCACTAATAGTAGTCATGGGGTAATATAACTGATTAAGCAAAGAAAAATCCTAATCTGTAATAATCTCATTACTGTTAAATGAAAAATTGTGTGTGTGGAACTGCTGTAACTGACACGATTCTAACTTGGACACAGATGCAGAAACCACGTACACACGGAAATAAAGATTGACAATAAAGTTTGTTGTGTTTAGGATCAGGGAAATATGTGAGAATCTGGCAACCCTGTAGGCAGAAGGGAGAAACAATGGTGAGTATGGGATGACAATTATTGTTTGTGTTAATCTTACAATTGCTGAGGAGTGATGCCGGGTGCACAGCTAGTACTTCCCGATGATCACCATGTGCTGTCCTGAACCGGTGTGGTAAAGGGAGATGCCCTGGCCGGGGCTAAAGATGGTAGTTGGTAGGGAATCAGTTGGAGACTTACTGGTAGTAGTGCTGAGGAGAATGTCCACAGTCCGCCAGGGAATTAAGTCCACCTGTGCACAGATTTAGTCCTGGAAGAGAGAGCATAGACAGTGATGAGGAAATATTTGAGCTTACATGACACCACGTAGGAGGAGAGGGTTTTAGTGAACGGAATGAAGATCTGGAGGGTTATATCCAATGGATGCTTTAAAATGAGAGAAGCCCATGATGACAGAGGTGGGGGAGTTGTGGGCGTACTCGACCCAGGGCAGGTAGGGTCGATGCAGGGCATGATAGTGGTGACACACCTCAGCGCAGCCTAGAATTCCTGTTGGGTGCATTCACAAAGGCCATTACTCTGCAGGTAATATCCAGAAGTTAGACTGACCTCAGCCCCCATGGCCTTGCAAAATGCCAGCCAGACCTGGGAGACAAACTGGTGGCCTCGATCGGACACAACATCCATAGGGATCCCATGTAGCTGTACAACGTGCAGGGTGAATAGTTCCCCTGTCTCTTTAGCCGTGGGTATTTTCTTTAGGAGGACAAAGTGTGTGGTTTTAGAAAAGCAATCAACTATAGTGAGAATAACAGTGTGACCATTAGATGGAGGGAGACCGGTGACAAAATCTAAGGCCACATGTGACCATGGTCTTCTAGGAACAGGCAGGGGATCAAGCAGGCCAGATGAGGATGCCTTACCCGAGGGGAACTGAGGGCAGGCTTTAATGTAATTAGCCACATCCTTCTTGTGTACCAGAAGGTATGGTGAAGATGGTGAATGGTCCGCGCCACCCAGGGATGACAAGCGAACTTAGTTATGTGCAGCCAGTGGGTCATGTCACCCCTCACGGCTGCAGGAACAAACAACCATCCTTCGGGACCCCCACCAGGATCAGGTTCCTCCCTCTGTGCTTCCCTAACCTTCTCCTCAAGCCTCCAAGACAGTGCTCCAACCACACATGCCGGCGGGTCAATGATTTGTTGTTCAACGGGTACTTGGTCATTGGTGAACTGACAAGAGAGAGCATAGGGCTTGATATTGCATGAACCAGGCCAGTAGAAGATGGTAAAGTTGAATCTTGCAAAAAAACAATTACCAGCGTGCTTGCATGGAATTAAGCCATTTAGCTTATCTGAGATATTCCAAGTTCTTATGATCAGTCCCGACAACAAAAGGATAGGACAACCCATCCAGCCAATGACACCATTCTTCCAGGGTGAGCTTCACGGCCAACAGCTCTCGTTCACCGACATCGTAATTCGTCTAAGCAGGAGACAAGCGCCAAGACAAATATGCGCACGGATGGAACTTATGGTCTATGATCGAGCGCTGTGACAGAACAGTACCAACCCCAGAGTCAGAGGCATCCACCTCCACAATGAACTGCAGGTCCATGCCCACCTGGGCCAATATGGGGGCAGAGGCAAAGAGAGACTTGAGGCGATGGAAGGCACTGTCAGCCTCAGCAGACCACTGGAAGCGGACCTTCATGGAGGTGAGTTGGGTGAGAGGCTGGGTGACCCTGCTGTAATCCCGCTGAACCTCCATTAAAAATTGGCAACGCCCAGGAACTGCTGTAACTACTTATGGGAAGACGGTGTTGGCCAATCAGTGACAGCTTTCATTTTGCATGGGTCAGGTTTTACCTGGTGATGAGCGATGATGAAGCCCAGGAACAAGGTGGTGGAAGTATGGAACTCACACTTGTCTGCCATCACATAAAGTTGATTCTCCATCAACCGCTGCAACACCGTCAGTGCTGCACCATCAGTGTTGTGCAAGTGATAAGGAAATATTTGAGACTTACATGATCCCACGTAGGAAGAGAAGGTTTTAGTGAACGGAATGAAGATCTGGGCTGCATGCAGAAGAGAGAAGCGCTCTGGTCTGGACACAGGTCATCTAACATCTCCGTGAAGAGTAGGTGTGCTCACGTGCCTTTTAAAGGGGCTGCCTAATTGGAGGCACAGGTGTGAGTGGTGCCGTAGGTGGGGAGAATGAGGATAATTAGGAAACAAACAACAACAGTGTGCAGCCTGGATCATAACAGTATAAAAGGAAAAGGACACTCGAGATTGTGTAGTACCATGAATGTATCATGGCTGTGATGCATTGTAGTTATTATATTGTAGTCAAACTTTACAGAATGATGCCATGAAGAAAAAGTCATTTTTAAAAAACGTAGCTTGATTTCTGTGTTCAAAACCACTATTTTATGCTTTCTTTTTGAAAAAAAAAAAGAACTAAAGAAAACTGCTATGTAGTTTTGGGAGTTAAGGAACCCTTTCTCATCTTGTATATGGTGGGAGAAGGAGCTGTGAAGGCTGACTTGGAAAAGGGTCGATACTGGAGTGATCATAGTAGAGGGGTAGGTGGAGTCAGAGGAGGAGAAAGAGCACAGGGTTGACTCCCCGGGGTGAGAAGCAAGACGACTGGAATCTCAATAATCACATCAAACCTGCTGCATCACACAGCTCGATTAGCATTGATTGCTTCTGAATGCACCACAAGTCAGAACAATTTAGAATTCAAATTTGTGCTACACATTCCTACACTATTCAAAGTGCAATATGCTGCAGAGACCTTTAATAAGAACATTAATAAAAGCCACCAAAACTTTTTGGGGGGTTTTCTGCTTCAGTTATGTGTGTTCTGTTATAGGTCGCATGCTATATCACAAAGATACAGTAACTAGTCTATCCATCCATCCATCTTCTTCCGCTTAATCCTTTTCGGGTCGCGGGGGGGCTGGAGCCTATCCCAGCATCTTTGGGTGAAAGGCAGGGTACACCCTGGACAGATCACCAGTCCATCACAGGGCCAACACAGAGACAGACAACCATTCACTCTCACAGTCATACCTAAGGACAATTTAGAATCTCCAGTTTGATGTCAATTAACCTAACTTGCATGTTTTTGGCACATGGGAGGAAACTGGAGAAATCCCGGAGAAAACCCACGCAGACACGGGGAGAACATACAAAATTCCACACAGATCACTGTTGGTCGGGGGCTGGGATCAAACCCAGGATCCCCCGGCCAAGGGTGAGTTGCTGTGCTGCCACCGCTCTGCCCTGATAACTAGTCTATTAAAACAAAAATGTCCAGACTTTAGAGCTTTAGAGATAGTATTCTTCTTTGGGTAACAGATTATTTTTGACACTGGCACATATAAAGGAATTCTTGGTTGAAGATGGGCTCAAGCTGTTCTCACAGATAGTCACTAAACATTAATATCCCCACAATCTTCTGTCATCAGGTCTATTTGTGTGTCTCACTGCCAGCTTATTGAGTGAGATATAATGTAATTCTAGGAGACTCTGCATCGATTGACGCCTGAGAGTGCAGAAGAGAAACTCCTTTCCTCAACACCATCTTAGAGGAGGCTACAGGGTCACATGATTGCAGTTACATGGGGGTTTGCCTGTGTGGGCTTAAAATTGTGTATCTATATGGCTGTATCTATATGTCACCTTTGGAAGACATGGTGCAGTTCCAGGCACACGTTTGTTTCTTGTGGATATCAAATCAAATCAACCTTTATTGTCATGCTGCTGTACATACAACTGTAGTGCAGGCAAGATGAAATTGCATTTCTCTCGGCATCCATGTAAGTAAAAAGAACATAATTTAAGACACACTCACACACACCTTCACCCCCCACCCCAACACAGCCATTCACACATCCCTGAGACATACTTGAAAACTAACTAGAACTATAATATACAAATAATATACATAATGTCCATAAGGTGCAGTAGTATGTATGAAAAATTCCGGATCAACTATTCAGCATCCTAACAGCTTGTGGAAGGAAGCTGTTAATCAGTCTGGTGGTTCTGCCTCTGATGCTCCGGAATCGTTTGCCAGATGGCAGCAGTTCAAAGTGTTTATGCAGAGGGTGAGAGTGGTCCTTGACAATGTTCAGTGCCCTGCTCCTACAACGGTTCTGAAAAAGTTCTTGGACAGAGGGGAGGGAAACTCCAATTACCCTCTCAGCTCCCTTAACTATCCTCTGCAGGGCTTTTTTGTCTGATATACTGCAGCTGGAGTACCATGTTGCAATGCAGTATGTCAGAACACTCTCCACCACACCTCTGTAAGGTGTGGTGAAGAGTGAGAGAGTAAGCTGTGGTATCAGACAATGTTAAGGCAGTGTATAGTGAGAGAAGGGCTTTCAAAAGGAAAGTGAATCAAAACAGATGATGAATTGTAGTGCTAAGGTTGCTATTGGGTTTAGTGTTTCATTTGCCCTAACTTCATCTTCATCTTCTACCACTTATCCAGGGTCTGGGTTGTAGGGGCAGTAGTCCAAGCATAGAAGACAGACTGCTGCCTAATTCATAGCACCATGATCACCATGATCCCTCAACCAGGTGGTGAGCCCACGAGAGGGCGGACCCATGTGGCTGCTTTGGGTAGACTGGTCCTTAATGTAACTTCTTTCATGGGGATCTACTGGACCGCTCTTTGTCTGGCCCTTCACCCATGACCAGTTTTCCTCGGGAGACCCTACCAGGGGCAAGTTGCCCCCAACAACATAGCTCCTGGGATCATTAGGGCACACAAACCCCTCCACCACGATAAGATGGCGATCCATAGAGGGGCATTTGTGCTAACTAAATTTGATAAATATAAGCAAGTGAAACTATTTTAATTCAATTTTATAATCTTAAAACAATTAAATTTGTGGGCGGCAGTGACTCAGGAGGTAGAGCGAGTCGTCTAATAACTGGAAGGTTGGTGGTTTGAATTCCGCTCTCCCCAGACATCCTGCCATTGTGTGACTGGGCAAGACACTTTACCCACCTTGCCTCCAGTGTCCATGACACTGGGCATGAATGTGTATACATGTTCGGTAGTGGTTGGAGAGGCTGTTGGCATGGATTGGCAGCCACGTTTCTGTCAGTCTGCCCCAGGGCAGCCGTGACTACATTAGTAGCTTACCACTACCATTGTCTGTAGAGTGAATGAATAATGTATCCATTGTATAGTGTCTATGAAAAGCACTACATAAATCTGATGGATTATTGTTATTAAAAGACTTAATATTACATAATAATGTTGTAGCGTTGACCTTGAGTTCCAATCTATAAAATCATTCTTTGCTGGAGAAAAATTGTATCAACTCAAAAGTCTGGTCATGAACTGCTTCTCTCACCCAAGGACCAGAGCTGTAACACTAGCCATCGGCCATAAAGTGGAAGTTAATCCCTTCTCCAAGACTTAGTCATTCTCCCTTTTCTGCTCTTTGGCAAAGGAATGTTTCAATCGATTGGTTGATATAATCCCGACTTGGGAGTCAAGACTCTCCAGTAAACAACCAGACAGTTTTACAGTGCCATCTGGTGGACAACGCAGGAATATTTAATATTTTTTTTTCTCTCTGAAATGGAATCTCTGCAGTTGTGAACAATAAAGTAATTCATGTTATGATTCCCCGTGCACCATTACGCGGCGCACGAAGGAAGGAATGAAAAACCCAATTGCGGGAGTAGAACGTGCACTTTATTAAACATAAACCCCAAAGATAACAAGTCCAGCAAATGATCACGCAGAACAGTGAGTTGACAAGATGCAGTAATGACAACAGAGGCCACCAGACATACAGGAACGCCTCCTGGATGCTCAACTGCCCAGGAGAGGAAAAGCCTAGTGCCGCAGGGCTGCTGTCGGCACGGGGAGAAAGGCTGACATTAACTTACGGTGCAGGAGCGATCCGGGGCTGTCTGTGCAGTCCGGTGGATGAGGGGAAAACAGGCTGTAGATCACGCGTAGGGAGTGAATACAAGCATATACGGAGGGACACGCTGCCATGTATGAATCTCAATGCTCCGATGGTCTCTTCCTACTAATGCAGCGTTTAAGTAATAATAATACTAACGAGGGAAGAGCCCGCCGGTGTGAGAGTGCGTGGGCTGAACCTGATTGACATGTGTGTATGAGTGAGTGTCTGCGCGTATGAATGGGAGTGAATGAAGTGTGTGCGTGTACGTGTGTGAAACACCTGCAATGAGACACAGCTGAATTCACAGACAGGAAGAGGAGGTGTACCCAAGCTGTCAGGGAGCGAAGGACCCAAATAGCTCCCTGAAGTGCCTGATGGAAAATAGGAAAGTGGGCCAAAAACCACGGGTCAGAACTGGGTTTGGGACCACCAAACACAGGTTCACAACAGGGCCCCTCCCCTAGGGATAGATACTAGACACCTCCGTACCACCAGCTGAAACCCAAAACACACCACAAGGGACACCCCCCCCCCCCGAAACAAACAATTACCCAGGGTGGGAGTGGGGAAAACAGGTTAGGAGGGAAGCAACTGGTGAAAAAATACAAAAAATAATATGCAAATATAGAGTAGTGACCCTCCTACCAGCCCCCACCTATGACACTACCCCCTCTCCCCAGAAGTCCAAAGTTCAGGGGGTTGACCAGAGTCCCAGGCCCCCGTCATGGTGAGGGGTGACTGATCGGGTGGTCTGCCCAAGTCCCACATCCAGCAGGCGGCCCGCAGAACAGCATCCGTTCCGATGGGCCACCCGACCCGAAGGCCAAGTCTTTCGGGGGGCCGACCAGCATGGTGGAGCCACCAGGACCGGAGGGGAAGGCGGAGAGGCAGCCTACCCACTGGGGAACCTCGGTGGCCAAACCGAGGGACAGGAGCCCCCCTGCGCTCCGAAGCTTGGAGCAGGGGGCCCGCAGCACCCGCGATGATCCTGATCCGGGACGTGGCTGCACCCGCGATGGTCCCGGTCCAGTATG
Source organism: Pholidichthys leucotaenia (assembly GCA_020510985.1). Taxonomy (NCBI): domain Eukaryota; kingdom Metazoa; phylum Chordata; class Actinopteri; order Cichliformes; family Pholidichthyidae; genus Pholidichthys; species Pholidichthys leucotaenia. The sequence continues at coordinate 173,416,179 of CM035840.1, read as the reverse complement.
TGGCTGCACCCGCGGTGGACTCCGGTTGGAGCTCTGCTGCGCCAGCGGTGGACACCAGCTGGAACTCTGCTGCGCCGGTGGTGGGCTCCGGCTGGAGCACCGTTGCAACTGTGGTGGTCCCCATCGGGGGCCTCATTGCTCCCACAGTGGCCTCCCCAGCGAGGGAGGTAGGGCTCTCCACGACCCCTGGTGCTGAATCCAGACCCTCGGTGGCCTCTGGCGGGATCAGCTGCTCTCCAGCGACCCTAGCAGGGGGCTCCAAACCCGGGGGGAGAGAAAAAGAGACTGAGTCACGGTCGCCGGCAGCGGCAGAGCCCAGTGAGGTGGCCCCGAGAGCTACTGCGAGCAGCCCTGGGCCCCTCTCACCATGAGTCAGGCAGTGTGACATTGACATAGACATGACAGCCATTATGGAGCACACTTGCCTGCATTCGGGCTCCACCGCCGTCCAGGACTCTGACGATTTGGGATGCGTGGGTACTGTTGGTTCGCCAGGTGCTGTACCCCCGTCGACCTCCTCTGGGACAGCTAGCCCCACGTCGTTGTCCGTGGGCAACCCAGGTTGCGGAAGCTCCTCTCCGGCAACCCTAGGAAGGAGCTCGAAGAAGACAGGAGTGGAGGAATGGTTAGGGGAGCCAGCAGTGGCAGAGCCCGGCAAGGAGAGTCCAGATGCAGCTGGGGGCTGCAGCAAACTCTCCTCCCCAAGAGCCAGACAAGATCTCTCAATAATTGACAAGTGAACTACAGGAGAGATTACTTGCCTGTGCTCGAGCTCTACCGCCATCCAGGACTCCAACGATGTCGACGATGATGTTCGAGATCCCGTCGGCTGGAGGTCTGGTCTGGGGGATGGCTCTGCTGTGGTGGCCCCCACAGCAGGCGTGATAGTGGTTGCAGTCTTGGTGCCCCCGTGTGCCATCTTCCACGCCACCGGCTCCCTTGTCATGGTGGCCGGGGATGGCCTTACCGCAGGTCCTAGCACTAAGCCCTCCAGGACCTCCGGTTCCTCTTCCCTCGAGCAACCAGATACCGGTGCTGACGAACTCGTAGGAGCACAGAGAGAGGGTCTGGAGAGATCAGTTGAAGAGTTACTATATGCCGCTGGGGAGGAGCACTCAGGGGACTGCAAACCCTGAGTCTCCTGGCCAGGAGGGAGACAAAATTGTTCATCAACAGTGAGGGTAAACTGAGAAAAAACTTGCCTGTTCTCCTGGCTCTGGATGTCCCCAGCGGCCTTCGAGGCGTCTCCTCTCCTCACTGGGCGCTCCTCCTCGATTAGACGGTCGATGAGAGTGAGCAACCCCAGTTTCTCCTCCTCCATCATTACGTCCATAGATTGGGCGGGCGCCGGCACGGAGGATGGAACAGTCACTGTCCGTGAAGAACGTCCTCAGTCCTCCCTCTTGCAGCGCTCCTCCTCAATCCGACGGTTGATCATGGTGAGCAGGCTCAGTCTTAGTTCCTCTGTCATCACCTCCTCAGCCTGAGCAGTCCCCGGCCCAGAGGATGGAGCTGTCATGGTCCGTGAAGCACGCTCTCGTTCCTCCCTCTCGTGGCACTCCTCCTCAATCTGGCAGTCTATCAAGGCGATCACCCCCCGTGTCTTCTCTTCTGTCATCGCATCAGGAGACGGAACATGCCCAGGCTCTAGGGGTGAAGCAGGAGTGGGTGAGCCACGGGAGGAAGATGTTTTCTTCCGCCGGGAGTGCTTCTTCTGACAGGAGGCTGGCTCCGATGTCGGAGAGGCCCACTCCGGCTCCATGTCTAGTGGGGGAAGAATGACGGAAAGGATGGCGTCCACCCTCGGAACCACCCAGAGATTAGGATGGCGCTGCTTGATGTCTTCAGCGACGAGCCGTACCCACACAATGTCTTCGGGGAATTGCGGCCACTGAGCGGAGAAGAGCGCCTCTTCCAGCAGGTCCTGGGCTCTTAGCTCCTCGTCCGTCCAAGGCACCATGGTGTAGATTAGGAGGGGAAAGAAAGAAAAAAGAAGATGAAAAGAAAAAACACGCACATCTACTCTGCTGGGTTTTTTCTTGATGGTCGGAGCATTCTGTTGTGATTCCTCGTGTGCCATGTACATGGCGCACGAAGGAAGGAATGAAATACCCAATTGCGGGAGTAGAACATGCACTTTATTAAACATATACCCCAAAAATAGCAAGTCCAGCAAATGATCACCCAGAACAGTGAGTTGACAAGATGCAGTCATGACAACAGAGGCCACCAGACATGCAGGGATGCCTCCTGGATGCTCAACTGCCCGGGAGACAGAAAGCCTGGTGCCGCAGGGCTGCTGTCGGCACGGGGAGAAAGGCTGACATTAACTTACGGTGCAGGAGCAATCTGAGGCTGTCTGTGCAGTCTGGTGGGTGAAGGAAAAACAGGCTGTAGATCATCCATAGGAAGTGAATACAAGCATACACGGAGGGACACGCTGCCGTGTATGAATCTCAATGCTCCAACGGTCTCTTCCTACTAATGCAGTGTTTAAGTAATAATAATACTAACGAGGGAAGAGCCCGCCAGTGTGAGAGTGCATGGGCTGAACATGATTGACACCATGTGTGTATGAGTGAGTGTCTGTGTGTATGAATGGGAGTGAATGAATTATGTGCGTGCATGTGTGTGAAACACCCGTAATGAGACACAGCTGATGGCACTGACAGGAGGAGGAGGCGTACCCAAGCTGTCAGGGAGCGAAGGACCCAAATAGCTCCCTGAAGTGCCTGATGGAAAATAGGAAAGTGGGCCAAAAACCATGGGTTAGAACTGGGTTTGGGACCACCAAACCCAGGTTCATGACAATTTCATATTCTTTCTCTCAAGACAGCATCCGCTACTGAAGACATGGTTGAACTCTTGGGATGGACAAAGTGGTTTCAAATGCTTTTATTGCTATGATTTGATATGTGATGCTTTATTTTCAGAAAGAAATTAATTTTGCATGCTTACTATCACAAATTAATTAGTTACAATGTAGAGACATTGTATGTTCCCTTATTATTGAGTAGAATATCTTAGTCACTAAAGTTTAAGGAATGTATGCTTTATTCAGCAACATATGTATCATATGTATCAACATGTATGTTGATACATATGTATCAACATATGTTTTCCATCTTGCCTTGAGAGAGAGCAGTCGCATTTTTCTTCCCTCCTCCCCTGCCTTCCTGATCTATTCCCAGCTTTTGCAATGTTGTGTTTTTGTCTGTGTTTAGTCGCTCTTCTTCTGCTGAATCTTAATCTAAACGGAAATTATGGATTTGGAAGCGGCTTAAATGTGCTATTGTCACTATTTTTTCAACAAGAATTGGGCCAAGGGGGAGCCCAAGAATTGGAACCTATGAGGAGACTCATGGACATTGGAATTCATGCGTCTATGGAAACATTATTGGTTATGATCTCAGGACTTCTATTTTTGGCTGTGGAGTTCCCTGATGCATCAGAAATTGAAGGAAAGTGAGAGAGCTGTTCAAGCGGACCCAGCAAGCTCCTTCATCAAATTCGACCAGTTGGGGAGGGCACGAGTAGCGGCAACGGTGAACTGAATGACAGTGATTCAGTGAAGGAATACATCTGAAGCCCTGTGCTCGCTATGGAAAAACAGTTTAAGCCTGCATATATAATGAAAGCACAGAACTACACGGATGAGGACAAATTCTATTCTCTGAGTGTACTATGCTGATTTGATTTGATTTGACCTTGTTTGCCCCGTGTTTACATTCCTCCTGACTGAGATAAGTGGAAGGATCGGCTCATGTCTACCCAAACAATCAACAATCAGTTGTTTGTCGTCAGCGGATTGGACCCCTGAGGACAATGCCCATGTGCCTTCTGCAAGCAAGAGAGAGAGAGAGAGAGAGAGACTCTGGACTCTGGACTTGTTTATAAGTCACATGATTATAACATCTATCCACAGCCAGGAGGCGCCCTCTGCTGCTCACTAACAACTGTTACATTTACACTACACAATGCATACAACACTACATGCATACGATATACACACACTGCTCGCCTTCTGCGTGTGATTTGTCTACTAAATGTCTGCTAAATATGCATTGAGGGTTTTTTTGCCTGCAATCAAAATTTCGCTTACTCATTAAGCGTCAATTTGATAAAACATGTTTTTTTCTCTCGCCTATTGTGTCATATCCTCTCTTTTCTTTTTTTTTTTCCTTTCTTCTTTATGACTGGTGCCTAGCGGCTGCCCCGGCCTTGGATGCACTCTGCAGAGCGTGCCCAAATGCCAAGTCACGTTTCGTTACCTTGTATTCATACATGTGTAATGACAATAAAGTTGAATCTCATCTCATCTCATCTCATGTGTCTTAAGGGGGTCTCACTTCTCATATCAAATGTCTCTCCCCCTCCTTCCTCTGCTCTTTGAGAGACCATTGTCATTTTTTTTTTTTTTGTTACTTATTTGTACCCGTAGGTAGATTTGGTTTGCAGTCTGGTGTCAAGCCACCGGCTGCTGGTCGCTGCGTGCGCGAGCGCCCTAAACCTACATGTTTTTGGTATGCGGGAGGAAACCGGAGAAATCCCGGAGTAAACCCACGCAACACGGGGAGAACATGCAAACTCCACACAGCTCACTGTGGAGCCATGACTCGCCGCTCATCATCCGCCTCAGCTGCGTGCACACCTGCGCCTCATCAGCCACGGGCTATTTAGCCCACGCAGCCCTGTGCAGCGGTCTGGAGCCGTCTGTTCGCATCGACACTTCCTCGCAGCTGGATCGTCTCTCTACGACAGCTGAGCTACGCTTCCACGTAAGCATCATCATCCTTACCTTTTGCAAGTCTTCTCCCCTGTGCACAGGTGGATTCCTTGGCGGCGGAGACCCTGTCATCGCCATCCTATCCTCATCATCGTCACAGGCTCTGCTGGACGCTGTCTCCCGGGCTTCTCCCTTGGCCAACGCCAGCCACCCGTCACCTACAAGTAAGCAGCACTCTGCTCATTATACCTGTCTAGGTGTGGTGCCCTTTACCCCTGTCCTCTGTTCTCTCCATAGGGTTGCCTGGCTGTACGGCGCACTGCTCTGTTTCCTGTGCATCGGCGTTCACCCTCATCACATATCCATATCTCACACATCCATCCATACATGCCTGCTTGTTGAATAAAGCTGTTAAATCTTCCCTGAGCCTGCGTGCGTGTTTCCTGAGCCGGACATTATGTCAGTACGGCTCCAGCAGAGCGGCTTCGCAGACAGCGGGCTCGCACGCCGTCTGTCCACCCTCGAGGCTCTGGTGGATTTAATAGCCCACCAACAGCAGGTGATTTTAAATCAATTAACTAATATCACTCACTGGTTAGACCGCTTGGACCACCAGCAGGTGTTCCCCCCGGCTCGTCAGGGTGGGGCAGCTCCTGCCGCTCCCGTGGTCGGCCAGCCTGCCGCGGGAACGCCAACCCAACTCACGCCAATTCCAACCCCCGCCCGCTTCAGCGGTAAGCTCGGCGGAGCGCGGGGGTTCATCATGCAGTGTGAGTCGGTGTTTCTGCGCGTTCCCGGGGATTTTCCCTTGGACCACAGCCAAATTGGCTACATAGCTAATCTCCTGGAGGGGCGAGCGCTAACTTGGGCTTACACCGTCATGGCGAAGCCCAGTTACGCAAACCTCTCCTACGGCCAGTTCGTGCAGAGCTTTCTCGAGGTGTTCGATCATTCCCGGCGAGATAGCATCCTCGCTGACCGTCTCCTTGGCCTCCAACAGGGAAGCCGGTCAGCAGCGGATTACGCTATCGACTTCTGGGTCGCAGGGGAGGAGGTGGGCTGGGGTGAGACGTCACTCTGTAGCATCTTCCTCCGCAGCCTCAGCTCTGGTCTGAGGGATGAGCTGGCCAGTCGAGACCTTCCGGAGAGGCTCTCGGAGCTAATCTCCTTGACAATTAGCTTGGATAACAGGCTGCGTGAACGATCCGCCGAGCGGAAGTTAATCAGCCGCTCGTGTGGAGGTTCTGTCCGCTCGCCTCAGGCTCGCCCCCTGGCGTTACCTCCTCCGGAGTCCTCCGAGGAGTCAGAGGCAATGGTAGTTGGTCGGTCAAGGCTCCCCCTAGCGGAGAAACAGCGCCGCCGGGAGCTGGGCCTCTGCATGTATTGCGGGGGTGATCAGCATACCGTGGAGCATTGCCCAGAGAAGCCAAACGGAGGGGTCCGCGAGTCACTGTAGGGGGCCTCGCGGACTCTAACCGGTCGAATCCCCTCACAAGTCTGTCACTGCCCATACAATTCTGTCACAATGCCACGGGGCACCTCACACACGCACTGGTGGACTCAGGAGCAGAGCAGAGCTTCATTTCTAAGAGCCTGGCAACCCAATTGGGCATCCCCTGCCACCCTCTGGTCACTCCTCTCAGCCTGGTCACCCTCTCCCGTGCGCCCCTTGGACAAGTGACTCATCGCACCTAGCCGGTCCCTGTAATTATCTCAGGTAATCACCGGGAGGATCTTACCTTGTATGTCCTATCCTCTTCTGTGTCGCCTGTCATCTTAGGCTACCCCTGGTTGCGCCTGCACAACCCAGTGCTGGATTGGCAGACAGGAAGAATTGCCGCCTGGAGCTCCTTCTGCATGGGCACCTGCCTTCAGTCCACAGCCTGCACCCCGTCCTCCCCCCCTCCGGCCTCGGACGCCACGCCTCTGGATCTCACCCTGGTGCCCTCAGAGTTCCATGACCTGGGTCTCGTATTTAGTAAGTCCAGGGCGATGTCTCTCCCTCCTCACCGGCCCTACGACTGCGCCATCAACATCCGCCCGGGGGCTCCCTTGCCATCCGGACGCCTCTACAGCCTGTCAGCACCGGAGCGGGAGGCCATGGACAGTTACATCAAGGAGTCACTCAACGCAGGAATCATCCGCCCTTCTTTGTCTCTGCTCGGCGCAGGGTTTTTCTTCGTCTCGAAGAAGGATGGGTCACTCCGCCCCTGTATAGATTTTCGGGCCCTGAATGACATCACGGAGAAGGACCGCTACACCCTGCCATTAATGGACACCGCTTGCCACTCCCTCCAGGGGGCGACCTGGTTCACTAAGTTGGATCTCCGCAGTGCCTATCACCTCGTCCGGATCCGGGAGGGGGATGAGTGGAAGACGGCCTTTCGAACGCCTAGTGGTCACTTCGAGTATCTGGTAATGCCGTTTGGGCTGACCAATGCCCCCGCTGTGTTTCAACGCCTCATAAACGACGTTCTACGATTCTACGGTCTTCTTCCGGCTTTCAGAGAGAGCAGACGCTTTTCTCCTCCTCTCCTCTCCCTCCTACTCCCTTACTGATCCCAGCTTGCTGTGTCCTGTCTGTGTCGCTCTTCTTCTGGCTGAATCTTAATCCAAATGGAAAATTATGGATTTGGTAAGCTGGGCTCTAAATGCGATTGACACCACTTTAAAAGAAGATCGGGCCAGGGGGAGCCCAAGTGGGGAGACTCATGGACAATTGGGAACTCGTGTCTGTGTGATTCGACTGGAGATGCGGAAGACATCTATCTGTTTGGCTTATGATCACAGGATTTCTACTTTAGCTTTGGAGTTTCCTGATGTATCAGAAATTAAAGAAGTTGGGAGAGCTGATCAAAATGCGGACCTGGCAAAGCTCCTTCAACAATTCGACCAGTTGGGGGGTGCACTGATAGCGGCAAATGGTGAACTGAATGGTGGCTGATTCAGCAGGTGGAATACATCTTGGAGTCGCTGGTGCTCTCCAGGGAATGATTTTAAAGCCTGTATATGGAAATTATGAAGCACAGAATCGCATGAGAGATGAAAATTCTATGCTCTGAGTGAACTGTGCCTATTAGACCTTGATTCGGCACCCTGAAGATTACATTCCTCCTGGAGGAGGATGATAAGGCAGAAGAGAGTTTTTGCTTCTTGCTTCTCCCTAACATAAACATCTGGTGCACAGTAATCTGATCTCTCAAGGACAGCGTTATGTGACCAGCATGGAGTTTACCATCGGACATGCACTGACAGAATGAACTCTCGAGGACATGCTATCTATGTTTGGAGGACACTAAAGACATAACATCTAAACGTTGCTCAGGGAGGATTTTTGCTGTTCACCAGTAACTGACTGATACACACACCGCACACAACATTACATGACTGATACACATACACTGACACACACACACTTACATTGTCTCTCTCAACTTTTGCTCCTTTGTTATTGTGTGATCTGTATTGTCTGCTAATTGTGCATTAGAGGGTTTTTTTCTATGTAATCACAATTTTGCTCAAACGAGCTTTATTTTGATTAACTATGTTTTTTCTCTCTGCCCATTGTGTCATTTCCCCCCCCCCATTCCCCTCTTTACCCTCCACTGTATGACAGGCGCCTTGCATGGCTGCCGCGTCATTGGGAAGCGCTTATCGAGCGCGCCCAATGTCAAGTCAAATTCCTCGTATGTTTACATGTAAACATGCTTGGCAATAAAGCTATTCTGATTCTGATTCTGATTCTACGTGATTTCCTGGGTCTCTTCGTGTTTGTGTACCTGGATGATATTCTCATCTTCTCCAGGTCACGGGAGGAACACCAGGTCCATGTGAGGCGGGTCCTACAGCGGCTACTGGAGAACAGGCTGTATGTCAAGGCCGAAAAGTGCGAGTTTTACGCCAAGACCACCTCCTTCTTAGGGTTCGTAATCTCGCACAACCAAGTCCTTCCCGACCCCGTGAAGGTTAAAGCGGTGGTCAAGTGGCCTACACTGACCTCCAGAAAGCAGGTGCAGCAGTTCATTGGGTTTGCCAATTTTTATCGTCACTTTGTGCCCAATTTCGGAGCCATTGTTGCCCCTTTGACCTGCCTCACTTCTCCCAAGAACCCCTTCCGGTGGACCGAAGAGGTTGCAGCGGCTTTCGAGGCATTGAAGACGGAGTTCTCCTCCTCCCGGGTCCTGACCCAGGTTGACCCCGCGCTGCGGTGCCTGGTCGAAGTCGACGCGTCTGATACGGGAGTGGGGGCGATGCTCTCTCAGCGATCACCCACCGATGGGGTCAAGCGACCCTGCGCCTTCTTCTCACGGCGCCTGTCCCCGGCTGAGCGCAACTACGATGTCGGGGACAGGGAGCTACTTGCCATCAAGCTCGCACTGCAGGAATGGCGCCACTGGTTGGAGGGGGCTGCCCAGCCGTTCGTGGTGTTAACGGACCACAAGAACCTGGAATATTTAAGATCTGCCAGACGACTGAATGCCCGCCAGGCGCGCTGGTCATTGTTCTTCGCCCGGTTCCGTTTCACCATCACCTACAGCCCTGGTTCCAAAAATGGCCTGCCCGATGCCCTTTCCAGGCAGTTTGCCCCTGAGACCTCGGAGGAGCCGGGTCATACCATCTTGCCTAGCTCGTGTGTTGTGGGGGCGATTTCCTGGTCCATCAGGGACAAGTTCCGGAGGGCGCAGGAAACCGAACCGGATCCTGGCGGCGGACTGGAAGGGAAGCTGTTTGTTCCATCGACTGTCCGGGGGGAGGTTATTCATTGAGTTCACACCTCCAAACTCGCCTGTCACCCTGGTGTCTCCCGGCTAGTGGATCTCCTCCAGCGTTCCTTTTGGTGTCCGGGTCTCCAGAAGGACGTCGCCAACTACGTCTGGGCGTGCCCTGTGTGTGCCACTGGCAAGTCAGGTAATTCTTCCCCCGCGGGTCTGCTCCAGCCCCTGCCGGTCCCAGGCAGGCCCTGGTCTCACATAGCCCTCGACTTCGTCACTGGTCTCCCGGTTTCCAACACCTACGACGCTGTGCTGACCATCGTGGATCGGTTCTCCAAGGCTGCCCACTTCGTGCCACTCCGGGGCCTCCCTACGGCGCGGGAGACAGCAGACCTTCTTGTCCAGCATGTGGTCAGGCTGCATGGGATACCGGTGGACGTCGTCTCCGATCAGGGTCCCCAATTTGTCTCTGAGGTATGGAGGTGTTTCTGCAACGCTCTGGGGGCCACGGTGAGCTTCTCCTTCGGCCATCACCCGCAGTCCAATGGGCAGTGTGAGCGTGCCAACCAGGAACTGGAAGCTGCCCTGTGCTGCGTCACCTCCTCCAACCCGTCGTCCTGGAGCATGCACCTGTCCTGGGTGGAGTATGCCCACAACACGGCACGGTCTTCTGCCACAGGGATGTCCCCCTTTAAGGCGTCCTTGGGATACGATCCACCTTTGTTCCCTGAGCAGGAGGGCGAGCTGGCCGTTCCCTCCATCCAGGTGCACCTGAGACGCTGTTGGAGTCTGTGGTCCAGAGCGCGCGGTGCGTTATTACGCACAGCGGCGCGCAACAGCTCGACGGCAAACCGCCACAGGAGACCGGCCCCTGCCTACCAGGTGGGCCAACGAGTCTGGTTGTCCTCTCACGACATAAATCTCAAGGCTGAAAAGAGGAAGCTGGCCCTGCGCTTCATTGGCCCTTTCACCATTTCTAAAATTGTCAACCCGGTGGCTGTGCGTCTGGCCCTCCCCCCCTCCCTCCGCATATGTCCCACCTTCCACTTGTCAAAGATCAAGCCCGTGATCGCCGATCCTCTCTATCCCCCGCCCACGGCGCTGCCCGCGCCTCTGATGATCGACGGCCATCCGGCCTGGAAAGTCGCCTCCATCATGGACTCCCGGCGCCGAGGTCGCGGGCTGCAGTACTTGATGGACTGGGAGGGATTCGGTCCTGAGTGGAGGTCTTGGGTGCGCTCTTCCTTGGTGATGGACAGGAGTCTCATCACGGAGTTCCACCGGGCGCATCCGGACAAACCAGCGCCAGGAAGCGCTGCTAGGGTGGGGAGTACTGTCACGACTCGCCACTCATCATCCACCTCAGCTGCGCGCACACCTGCGCCTTGTCAGCCACGGGCTATTTAGCCCACGCAGCCCTGTGCAGCGGTCTGGAGCCGTCTGTTCGCATCGGCACTTCCTCGCAGCTGGATCGTCTCTCTACGACAGCTGAGCTACGCTTCCACGTAAGCATCATCATCCTTAGCTTTTGCAAGTCTTCTCCCCTGTGCACAGGTGGATTCCTTGGCGGCGGAGACCCCGTCATCGCCATCCTATCCTCATCGTTGTCACAGGCTCTGCTGGACGCTGTCTCCCGGGCTTCTCCCTTGGCCAACGCCAGCCACCCATCACCTACAAGTAAGCAGCACTCTGCTCATTATACCTGTCTAGGTGTGGTGCCCTTTACCCCTGTCCTCTGTTCTCTCCATAGGGTTGCCTGGCTGTACGGCGCACTGCTCTGTTTCCTGTGCATCGGCGTTCACCCTCATCACATATCCATATCTCACACATCCATCCATACACGCCTGTTTGTTGAATAAAGCTGTTAAATCTTCCCTGAGCCTGCGTGCGTGTTTCCTGAGCCGGACATTATGTCAACCATAGCTGGACTTTAACTGACCAATAGAGTTCCAAGCTTCACTGCATCTCCTTTTTAGGTCGAGTTTATGACGTCTGTTGAACAAAACTCCATGTAATTGGTTCAGCTCAGTTCCATGAAATTCAGTGATATTCTGCCACACCCGAAATTTTTCTTCCTTTGTTTCAGTTTTGGGGCATTGGTCAAGCTGTAAGGAAGCAGACGTCTCTGCTCTCCCATTTTTTTCCTATCTTCAAATAGGTCCAGAGTGTCCCATGCTCTGCGAAAACTCTTTTTCTTTTCTTTAAAGTTCACTTTTTCCCTATTTTAATCCTTTTATTTAAATCACCATGCAAGAACAACTTGTTTGATTTTTTTCTAGGCTTAAACCAACTCATTCCAGCCACAATGCATCGGAAGAAACGGATCTGTGATTTGTGTTTGTCTCAATTTGACTCTCTGATAGGACGTTGTACAATAAAGGAATTCTTTTTCAATGCGCAAGAGGAGACCTTGCCCAGCTTGCTGAAGAACAGCCCGATTGCAATCTCAGGAGCACGGCCTTGTGGGAGAATCTGTCTATCAGCCTCTCCATCAACAGAATCCACAGACATCCAGCTGAATCAAGGTTGGCACGTGGGGACCCTGCTGCCACCAGAGACGTGATGTGACTTTGTGGCTGACGGTCTGTTGTTTAATTTAAACTTAATTCTTCAGAGTATTCCTGGTATAAGTTCTTTAAACTTAATTTCATGCAAACCCCCACTTGAATTTCAAAATGCATTTTGTCCTTTCATTAATTTATGTTATTTTCAGAGTAACACCAATTTTCTATTTTCATAAATAGTTTACTCATCATTTTGTTCATAAAATTGCATCCACTTTTCTTAACCAATGCTATTTTATAGTTTTCCAATTTCCAGTATATCGCCAAGTTAAACTATGCTTTATTTGGTTCCAAAAATGTTTGATTCACAGGTTACACTCAGTAACTCAATAACAGTCTGTGATGCTCATAATACATGTTGAATTCTCTGTCTTAAAGTTATCCATATATGTTAACTTATTCTGACATTTCTTATTAAACCATTGAAAGACATATGGAAGTTATTGTTTGATTTCATGTCCATCTTCTTGATTATCAGCAGACAAGAACGCACAAGGTTTTTTTTTTTTTTTTGGTTTTTTTTAAGACTGATTCATAATTGTTACAAATAAAGAACTGTTAATAAAATTGTCCATTATCTGGACTGGTGCCCTGTGAGGACATGTTTCTGTAAGGAAAGGAAATTTTCATCCCTACTCACATTCAAATTTACACACACACACACACACACAAAAAAATACTTTGTCTAATTAGAAAAGGTGCTCCTGAATGTTGACAAGCAGGTAGAGAACACAGGACTATATTACAACGATATATTCAACAGTCTATTGTCTGAGGCGCATTTACGTGTGTGCCCAAGTGCATTTTGTTATCACGGCAGCCAAGCCTCACCCAGAAGTTAACAGACAGCGCCTTCTACTGGTGAGATTTAAAATGTACTACAAGGCACTATATTCTTTCTTACTTAAGGAAATTTTAAAAAATTCTCAGATTCAGATCACCTCCAAAATCGGATAGATTGGTTGACCATTGATGTGAGCTCACTGTTTGCTACATCAAGTGTTCATTCATTCATTCATCTTCTTCCGCTTAATCCTGTTCGGGTCGCGGGGGGACTGGAGCCTATCCCAGCATCTTTGGGCGAGAGGCAGGGTACACCCTGGACAGATCGCCAGTCCATCGCAGGGCCAACACAGAGAGACAGACAACCATTCACTCTCACAGTCATACCTAAAGACAATTTAGAATCCCCAGTTTTTGATGTCAATTAACATAACTTGCATGTTTTTGGCATGTGGGAGGAAACCGGAGAAATCCCGGAGTAAACCCACGCAGACACGGGGAGAACATGCAAACTCCACACAGATCACTGTTATTCGGGGGCTGGGATCGAACCCAGGATCCCCCGGCCAAGCGTGAGTTACTGTGCTGCCACAGTGCTAACCACTTCTCCACCGCGCCGCCCTACATCAAGTGTTGCACTTGTTTATTCTGTTAAATGTGAGATTTCATAGTACTTACTTTACAGTAAGGCTCCCTTTGAATAGTTGATCTTGCCAAATATTGAGCCCACATCAACGTGTGAAATGTGTCTTATAACTCATTTATAATTGCTTTTTCATGATTTATAAAGTATTTATAACTATATTAGCAACCTATTTATGAACTACTTGTAAATCCTTTATAAGGAGACCATTGTTCTAAGTGTTACCCCTCTACCCCTGGAGGAGGTATTCACATTCATTCATAAATATTGGGTCTTAGTGCAGCTTCCTAGTCCATCCACTGCCTAAAAGTGTTTGCCCCCTTCCTGATTTCCTGAGGGGAAGGATCGTCACTTCCTTGTGGTAACGTATCGTCACTTCCTGTTTTGCTGTCTGCCTGTGTGGTTTGCCTGTGTGGTTGCTCTCCAGCCACTAGCTATGGCTACTAGCTCTCTTTCCTCTCCTCCTCTGGTGTGCTCTCTCTGTCAGATGTTTAGCTACACCTCTGCCTCTTTTAGTGATAACGGTAAATGTAATAAATGTTGTCTTTTTGAGGCGCTCGAGGCGAGGTTGTCTGATTTGGAATCCCGGCTCCGCTGCATTGAAACACCGTCTGCGCCAGTTAATCTTGACGGACGCCCATTAGCTGCAGCGGAGCTAGCTAGCTTAGGTCCCACTGTCAGTGGTTCCCCGGCTCTCCTCAGCAGCGAGGAGACTGGGTGGGTGATGGTGAGAAGGAAGCCTAGTCGCAAAGCCCCGGTTCACCACCAACCTGTTCACGTTTCTAATCGTTTTTCCCCGCTCAGCGACACACCCGCTGAGGAAAAAACTCTGATCATTGGCGACTCTGTAGTCAGAAACGTGAACCTACAGACTCCAGCGGCCATAGTCAAATGCATTCCTGGGGCCAGAGCAGGCGACATCGAGTCAAATTTGAAAATGCTGGCTAAAAGTAACTGTAAATATTCCACAATTGTTATTCACGCCGGCATTAATGACATCCGTCTCCGGCAATCGGAAGTCACGAAACTTAATGTAGAATCGGTGTGTGACTTTGCAAAAACGATGTCTGCCACTGTAGTATTCTCTGGGCCCCTCCCTAATCTGACCAGTGATGACATGTTTAGCCGCTCGTCATCCTTGAACCGCTGGCTGTCTGTGTGGTGTCCTAAAAATGACGTGGGCTACATTGACAATTGGAGCTCTTTTTGGGGAAAACCTGGTCTTATGAGACGAGACAGCATTCATCCCACTTTGGATGGTGCTTCTCATTTATCTAACAATCTGGCATCTTTTTTATCCAAATTTCCAAAACCCTGACTACTCAGAGTTGGGACCAGGAAGTAGAGTCGCAGTCTTACACGCCTCTCTGCAGCTCCTCTTCATCCGCCACCCCTCAGCTTAGCCCCTGTCTTCCCTATCAGAGAATCCTTGTCTGCTCCCTCCAAAGTAAATAAAAATATAATGCATAAGCATCCCAAAGTGATAAAGCAAAATATTGGTAAAACTCAAATTAAACATAAAGCCTCTAAATTGAATGATTTGGCCTCTGTTCCTCCTCATAATTTAAAAATTAAATGTGGTTTATTAAATATTAGGTCTCTAACTCCCAAGTCTCTGTTAGTCCATAATCTGTTAATTGATCATCAGATTGATTTAATTTCCCTTACAGAGACTTGGTTAGGGCAAGAGGATTATGTTGGTTTAAATGAATCAACTCCCTCTGGTTATTTAAACTGTCAAAATCCCAGAAGTTCTGGTCGTGGAGGAGGAGTAGCAACAATTTACCATTCCAAATTACTAATTAATGTAAAGCAAAAAACATGTTATAATTCCTTTGAGGGCCTGGTCCTCAGTATTGGGCACTTTAGCAATTTTAGGTTAAACCCAATTTTATTTGCCATAGTTTATCGTCCCCCATCAACCTACTCAGAATTTTTATCCGAATTTGCTGATTTCTTAGCTGATTTAGTGCTGAAATCTGATAGAATAATTATAGTAGGGGACTTTAATATACATGTGGATGTAGATAGTGACTGCCTTAATGTGGCTTTTAATTCAATATTAGACTCGATTGGGTTTTCTCAGAAAGTAGGAAATTCTACTCATTACCTCCACCATACATTGGACCTTGTTCTGACATATGGCATAGAAATAGAAAATCTTGTAGTGTCTCCTCATAACCCTGTACTGTCAGACCATTGTCTGTTAACCTTTGATTTTACTATTTCTGACTATTTGGCTCCTACAGAAAAATATTATTACAGTAGATGCCTCTCAGATGATGCTGTTTCCAAATTTATGCAGATTGTTTCCTCTATGCCATGTGTCAACACAACGGAAATAAGCTACAGACAGCTTGCTCCTTCTGTAATTGATAACATGGTGGATAGTGTTTCAGCTTCTCTGCATCAGGCTCTAGACTTGGTGGCCCCCTTAAAAAAGAAAAAGTCTAATCAGAGATTTCTAACTCCTTGGTTCAACACAGAAACTCGTAGCTTAAAACAGAAGACTCGTCAATTAGAAAGAAAATGGCGCTCTACTAATTTAGATGAAATCTATTTAGCTTGGAGAAATCATCTTTTAACACTAGAAGTCCCAGAGAGGGGCCATTTGGCCTTTTTGGCTAGAAAACCCATAGGGGGACCATCAAGTGGCCACAAGAGGGCTAATGTCTGGGTCTTCTAGTGTTAATTTATAAAAAATCTCTTAGAAAAGCTAGAACGAGTTATTACTCTGCATTAATAGAAGAGAACAAGAATAATCCCAGGTTTCTTTTCAGTGCTGTAGCCAGGTTGACAAAAAGTCAAGACTCTGTCAATCCTAGCATTCCCTTAGAGCTTACTAGTCAGGACTTTATGAACTTTTTCAATAATAAAATTTCATCCATCAGAGACAAAATCAATCAGATTCTTCCCACAGTTAACTTAAATACTGTAACTACTACAACTCCTTCTATTGATGTCTGTCTTGATGAGTTTACTCCAATCGACCTTTGTGAGTTAGACAAAATAGTTTCCTCATCCAAACCTTCAACTTGTCTTTTAGACCCTATTCCTACCAGGTTATTTAAAGAAGTCTTCCCACTTATTGGTAGCTTTATTCTTCATATAATCAATTCTTCATTAACTTTAGGCCATGTACCGCAGGCTTTTAAAACAGCTGTAATTAAACCCTTACTCAAAAAGCCAACGCTAGATCCAGGAGCTTTAGCTAACTATAGACCAATCTCTAATCTCCCTTTCATTTCAAAAATCTTAGAAAGAGTTGTTGCTACGCAATTATTTGACCACCTGCAGGGAAATGGTTTACTTGAAGAGTTTCAATCTGGGTTTAGAATCCATCATAGTACTGAAACAGCCTTAGCGAAGGTCACTAACGACCTCCTCATTGCATCTGATAATGGACTAGTCTCTGTACTTGTCCTTTTAGACCTTAGTGCAGCTTTTGATACTATCGATCATAATATTCTACTTGATAGATTAGAACACTATGTTGGACTTAATGGAACTTCGTTGCAGTGGTTTAGATCTTATTTATCTGATAGGTTCCAGTTTGTTCATGTAAATAATGAGTTTTCTTTCAACTCAAAGCTTAGTCATGGAGTTCCACAGGGATCTGTGCTAGGCCCTACTCTTTTTTAGTTTATATATGCTTCCGTTAGGCAACATTATTAGAAAGCACTGTATACATTTTCATTGTTATGCAGATGACACACAATTATACCTGTCAATGAAGCCAGATGATAGTAATCAATTAGCCAAGTTAGAAGCCTGTCTTAAGGAAATCAAAGCTTGGATGACTTGTAATTTCCTGCTATTAAATTCAGATAAGACTGAAGTCATTCTTGTTGGTCCAAAAAACCTTAGAAATTCCTTTCCAAATCAAACTTTCAGTTTGGATGCAGTTGCTCTTTCTCTTAATAGCTCTGTGAGGAACCTTGGAGTTATTTTTGATCAGGATTTGTCCTTCAATTCACATATTAAATTTGTTTCTAAGACTGCCTTCTATCATTTGCGTAATATTGCCAAGATTAGGAGCATCTTGTCTCAGAGTGATGCTGAGAAACTGATCCACGCTTTTGTTAGCTCGAGATTAGATTACTGTAATTCTTTATTATCAGGCTGTCCTAAAACATCTTTAAAAAGTCTTCAACTGATCCAAAATGCTGCAGCAAGAGTTTTAACAGGTACTAGAAAGAGAGATCATATCTCTCCGGTTCTGGCCTCCCTTCATTGGCTTCCCATAGAGTTTAGAATTAAGTTTAAAATCCTTCTTCTTACTTACAAAGCTCTAAACAATCAGGCTCCTTTTTATTTAAAAGATCTGATACTACCGTATTATCCTAACAGAGCACTACGCTCCCAAAATGCAGGATTACTTGTAATACCTAGAATCTCCAAAAGTACAATGGGAGGCAGAGCCTTCAGTTATCAAGCTCCTCTCCTGTGGAATCAGCTGCCAATCTGGATTCGGGAGTCAGACTCGATCTCTGTTTTTAAGAATAGGGCTAAAACCTACCTTTTTGATATAGCCTACAATTAGGGAGGGACCATGTGTTTCTGAACCCTCCCTTAGTTATGCTGCTAATAGGTTTAGTCAGCCGGGGGACCTCCAGTATTGCACTGGGCCTCACTCCTTTCCTCACTCTCTATGAAATATTTTTTTTTTGCTGGTCATTAACATTTGTTTGTTCTCTCCCATAGATTGAGTCCCCATCGTGCTGTTTGCTCTCTACATGTCTGTTCTTTTCTTCTTCTCTATCCCCTCACCCCCCAGCCAGTCGCAGCAGATGACTGCCCCTCCCTGAGCCTGGTTCTGCTGGAGGTTTCTTCCTGTTAAAAGGGAGTTTTTCCTCTCCACCGTCGCCAAGTGCTTGCTCACAGGGGATCGCCTGATTGCTGGGGTCTTTCTGCAACTGTGGGGGTCCCCCCCCTACAGTTGATAGTGCTATGAGATGACTGTTGTTGTGAAATGGTGCTATATAAATAAAGTTGAATTGAATTGAATTGAATTGAATTAAAATGTGCTCTTTTAGCTCCACTTACAAATGCCTTTTTTCCCTAATAAGCAATCCCTCTTAAACAACAGGTGAGTAAAGCCAGACCACAATTAAGTGCTTGAGATGGCATGTGTAGTATGAGGGGAAAAAATGTAGAACAGAAATTATTAGTCTCTTTAAATATAAAATAAATAAGAAGTGTGTTCTTGAAAATGAAAAGTACTTGACCATTTTATTCATAAAATGCAACCAGTCACCTCAACAGGGGCAGTTATTTGAAGCTATATCTAAATGAATTTATATTTTACTTTACAATGAACATAAATTTAAAAAATATCCCTCAAAGTTATAGTAGACCTACTTTAATTGTTAAGGAATTCTCCCATAGGTTTTAATTCATGATTATTTGAGTGTGATAATGTTTTTAAAGTTAATCATTAGATCAGTTTCCTACATGCTGCTCCCATTTTTCATTTAGGACATTCTGAACTGATTACAAGTCAGAATTTGACTGGTGAATAACAGCAGCACAAAGAGCACCACTCACTTATTATCTTGGGGTGTGAACTTGAACTGAAGTGACAATTGATTATTTGGAGAACCAAGAATGCATTTACATCATTATGTCATTAATTACATGTTCAATTATCTTGTACAATAATAGACCAGTTGTCTTTGTCCTTTTGGAGTGTCAAGTAAAGGCTAATTTGTATGGAGAGATATACTGTAGCTCTGCTGTTTGAATCACTTGTCACTCTCTTTTACCACTATTGAAAAATCAAATATTATATAATCTAGTGAACTAATGCAGCTTTTAATTACATGGTCAACCAATTGTACACCTGCAGTGGATATAAAAAGTCTACACACCCCTGTTCAAATGCCAGGTTTTTGTGATGTATAAAAATGAGACCAAGATAAATCATTTCAAAACTTTATCCACCATTAATGTGACCTATACCTTATACAACCCAATTGAAAAACAAACTGAAATCTTTTAAGGGGAAAAATAAAAAATTAAAAAACTTACAATAACCTGGCTGCATAAATATGCACACCCTCTTATAACAGGATGTGGCTGTGTTCATAATTAACCAATCACATTCAAACTCATGTTAAATGGGAGTCAGCACACACCTGCCACCATGTAAAGTGCCTCTGATTAACCCCAAATAAAGGTCAACTGTTGTAGTCGGATTTCCTGACATTTTTGTAGTCACATCTTACAGCACAAGCCATGGTCCGCAAAGAGCTTCCAAATGTCATGATCCTGAGCACGGTGGGGGCCGTGTACAGTCTCCAGTTTAAGTTTAGTCTTTTTCTGTTTATTTACTCCTTTGTTTATGTTGTGGGCATTATGGTCTATTATGTTTGGTCCTTGTTTATTTATGAAGTGTTTGTATTCGTAGTTTTGCCTTTAGTCTTGTCTATTCATTGTGTGGCATTTATAGTATTATTTACATCTTTTGGGGTTGTGTTATTGTATTTTGGCATTATTACTTTGTGTCTGGTCTGTGCTTTTATTTTGACAGTGCTGTGCAGCATCTGGCTGTCAAACTCAGCTCTGCGGGCCGTACAGCTGTCACTTGTTGTTGTGATCATTTCCTCGTTCATGTACCCACACCTGTCATTCATCTACCATTTATCCATGTACCTATTTGAAGGCACGACAACATTCCCCGGTTGTTGTGTCCTACTGTTACCTTCCTCGGTTGTGTCAAGTTTATTCTGAGGAATATTGGTTTTGCTGTTGAGGTGACCGGGTATGCTCCGACCAGGTACTTTCATCCTTTTCCTCCACTTCCCTCAGCCGTGAGCCCTGGTTTCTTCGGGTGTGACTCCGGCTGAGTATACCTCTTTCCCTAACGTGCCCAAGTGTCTCAGCCAGTGTTTTTCCCTCCGGCTGTTCTCTGCCCTCCTGGTCGTGAGCCCCACTCTCCTCCGGCGCCTTCATCTTGTTATATGTAAGTTTAGTGTTTTGTGTAGTGTGTGTCTTTACGTTAATAAATGTGCAAAACCTACAGCATGAGTTTGGTGCCTTTCGTAGCCCTTAAATAACGCATTTTATGACACCAAAGCATCAGAAGGATCTCATTGTTCAACAGTATAAGTCAGTAGAAGGGTACAAAAGAACTTCCAAGGCATTAAATATACCATGGAACAGAGTGAAGTCATCATCAAGTGGAGAAAATATGGCACAACAGTGACATTACCAAGAACTGGACGTCCTTCCAAAATTGATGAAAAGACAAAAAGAAAACTGGTCAGGGAGGCTGCCAAGAGGCTGACAGCAACACTGAAGGAGCTGCAGGAATTTCTGGCAAGCACTGGCTGTTTAGTACATGTGACAACAATCTCCCGTCTTCTTCATATGTCTGGACATATGGGATGGCAAGACGGAAGCCTTATCTTACGAAGAAAAGCATCCAAGCCTGGCTACATTTTGCAAAAACACATTTGAAATCTCCCAAACATAAGTGGGAAAATGTATTATGGTCCAATGAAACCAAAGTTGAACTTTTTGGCCATAATTTAACTAACTGGCCATAAACACAACACTGCTCATTACCAAAAGAACACCATACCTACAATGAAGCATGGTGGTGGTACCATCATGCTTCGGGGCTGTTTTTCTTCAGCTGGAACTGGGGCCTTAGTCAAGGTGGAGGGAATTATGAACAGCTCCAAATACCAATCAGTGTTGGCACAAAACCTTCAGGCTTCTGCTAGAAAACTTAGGATGAAGAGGAACTTCATCTTTCAGCACGACAATGACCCAAAGTACACATCCAAATCAACAAAAGAATGGCTTCACCAGAAGAAGATTATGGTTTTGGAATGGCCCAGTCACAGTCCAGACCTGAATCCGATCGAACATATGTGGGCTGATCTGAAAAGGGCTGTGCAAAGGATTGAAGCGCAAAAGTGCTTCAATCTGACAGATTTGAAGCGCTTTTGCAAAGAAGAGTGGGCAAATATTGCCACATCAAGATGTGCCACACTGATAGACTCCTACCCAAAAAGATTGAGTGCTGTAATAAAAGCCAAAGGTGCTACAACAAAGTATTAGTTTAAGGGTATGCATATTTATGCAACCAGGTTATTGTTTGTTTTTTATTTTTCATTTTTTCCCCTTAAAAGATTTTAGTTTGTTTTTCAATTGGGTTGTACAGGTTATAGGTCACATTAATGGTGGAAAAAGTTTTGAAATGATTTATCTTGGTCTCATTTTTTTACATCACAAAAACCTGGCATTTGAACAGGGGTGTGTAGACTTTATATCCACTGTATACAACCAACAGTCAAGCTGTTTAATCAACAACTTGATAAATGTCATCTATCAGGTAGATGGATTATGTTGGAAAAAGAGTGGTTTTACACCTGTAAATAAAGATGATTTGCTTGAAAGTGTCACGATACTGAGCACGGGTGGGGAACCGTGCTCAGCCTTCAAGTCATTTTTGTCATTTTCAGTATCTCTGTTTATCTTGTATTTAGTCATTCTCTGTATTTTAGCATTTCTGTTTTTTTGTGTTAAGCATGGTTCTGTTGTATGAGGTTGTCCTTTTGTTTTCAGGTCCTGTTATTTTCTCTTAAGTTTGGTTCTTATGTATTTCTGCATCTTATATTCCCATTTATTCCCTTGTTTATATTTAGTCCTGATTTCTAGGGTCCTTTGTAGTTTGATATGGCTTTTTTAGTTCTCCCCTTAAGTGTGTTTCTAGGTGGCCTCTTAGTTCTATCCGGTCCTGGTTTAAGTTATTGTCCCTGGTGCATTCATTTATTTATTCCTGATGTGCTTGTATTTGGACAGTCATTCTCGTTTCTGACAGCAGCCCGCATCACTTCCGGGTGTAGCTCAAGTATGCAGGTTGTTACAGCTGACAGCTGTCCGTAATCAGGTCAACCCTTCCTCACTCATGTTCCCACACTTGTCTCCAATCTGTTTATCTCTATTTAAGAGTTGCTGCGAGGCTTTCCCCCTCGCATTGGTCTTCCGTATCAGACGTGATTCCTATGTCTCCCCTTATCCCCAGACGGAGTCCCTGTCTGTGTATATTCTCTGGGTGCTCCCCATTCCTCTGCCTATTCCATAAGTGTTTGTGTTTGTTGTTTTATGTTTCCTGTGATAAATATTAGCACTCAAAGCTCCAGTGTTTGGTGCCTTTATCCTGCCCTGAAGGGCAGTTCGTGACACAAGAGCACTGCCAGCAAAGACGCCAGCAGACTCTGAGTTGCCCTTTTTTTTTCTCTCTCATTTTTCTCCCATCTATTTGTGTGTGTATTTTTTCTCCTGCCGAGTCTTTCCTGTCAGAAAAACACAGTCGGGCACAGATTGGAGTCGTTATGATCTGGGCGAGGCTTTGTGTTGGGCTGCGGGTCTTGTGGAAGATTAAATCTCAGATGCATACTTTGCCCGCACCCCTGTGGAAGCCCTGAAGATTCTGTAAACCGCGGCGGAGATTATTGAGCTACACCCCAGCCTGTGGAGCTATCCAGAACTCACGGGTCTCCTCATCTCTGTGCCAAATTTACAACATATGCTCCGCGGGCTGGTCCTCCACCATCTGCACTGGCGCCGAATGAGCATCCCCCGTTACTGACACCTACAGCCTCTCACCAGTTTCGGAATGGACACGCCCAGCATCTTGCTGCCACCCAGCTGCGGTCCGCCAGAAGGACTCCTCCACCACAGCTGTGAATTCGGCTGTCATCACCAGGTCTGCAGGACCGGCTCCACCTGTAGTGGCATTGGTGCCCCTGCCCACTACGCAGCTCAAGAGGAAATCTTCTGGGCCACCAGCAGCTGCAGCCATCACAGCCCAGAAATTAAGGCAAGTAACTTTTCATTCTCTGACTCATGAATTGTCTTGCCTTATTCCCGGTGTGTGTGTGTGTGGGGGGGGGGGGGGGGGGGGTTCAGCAGCAGCCCTAAATTTTGGCTAAGCTCTCCCCCTCTGCTGGTGCTGTGTTTACCTCACCTCCTTCTCCCTCTGTTGTTTCTAAGTATTCGCCGGTCCTGGGAAGGAGCCGCTGGACGACGGAGAACCTGCAGCCCTGGAAATTCCGACTCCAGCCCTGCAGTCGCATTCTGGATGGGAGGAGAGTGCCACCAGTGCTCTGAATCCTGAGCTGACAGATGAGTGTCTACTGGGTTCAGCGGCACGGAGGCCAGCGCCATCGGTGAGGCAACCTCCAGCATCAGCCGCCACGCCTGGAGGTCCTTTGGCTGCATCCACCACCATGCCTACTGCAGGGGTTGCCACAGCAGAGTCGTCAGAGTCCTGGATGGCGGTGAAGCTCGAGTCCAGGCAAGTACTCGGTTCTGTTTTACCATGTACAGATCTAGAGAGTTCTTGTCTGGCTCATGGGGGGAGACTCAGTTGCAGATGTCCTCTGCTCCTGAGTTCTCCTCACTGGGCTCCGCTGCTGCCGGTAATTCTCAGGTATTTGTCTCTTCCTCCTTGTCCGAGGTAGCCAAGTCGGAGGTGGAATGTCGGGAGCACAGAGACAACACGCCCCAGCCTGGATCACTGGAGTCCGGGACAGCGGTGGAGCTTGAGCTCAGGCAAGTTCTCTTTTTTGTTTTCACTTTGTCTTAGCGAAATCTTTCCTGGCTCCTGGGACCAAGGGCAACCGTCAGATGCACCTGAGTTCTCCTTGCCGGGTTCCATTGCTGCCAGTGGCTCTGACTCGGTGTTTGTCTCTCCTTTATCCAAGCCTTCGCCAGAGGTCTCCATGGGTCCCCCCTCTCTGCCAGAGGTCTCTGTGGGTCCCCCATCTCCGCCAGCGGTCTCCATGGGTGGTTCACCTCAGTCTGAGGCCACCGTGGGTGCTACGCCTCAATCCGAGGCCACCGTAGGTGCTACACCTCAGTCTGAGGCCACCGTGGGTGCTATGCCTCTGTCCAAGGTCGCCGTGGGTCCTCTGCCATCATCTGAGGGTGTGAAAGGTTCCCTGTCTCTGGCCGAGGTCACTGTGAGTTCCCGTCATCGCCTGAGGCCCCCACTGAGCAGTTTATCTCCTCGTCTGGTCTCCGCGCTGGTCAGCCACCCCGGCCAGTAACTATCTTGGACTGCCTTCTCTGCTGGACAGTCGTTCTTTTCATCTGGTTTCCTCGCTGGTTAGTCATCCTCTCTCCTGGGTTCTCCGCTGCTCGGTCATCCTCCCCATCGGGTGTCAGCTCTCCACAACCTCTAACTCACTCCATCTACACCACGGGCCCTGCGGTCCGTGGGAGGCATGGGTTCCAACTGACGCCTCGGGGGGGGGGGGGGGCATGTCGTGCCACACAGTCCATTGGGCCAGGGATGCTAGGGAGACCACCCCATGAGCTATTCCACCTGTTTAGGTGGCTCTGGAAATCTGGGAGGCCACCCGATTTGTTCCACGTGGTAACCGGGTGGTTCTGGGACTCTGGGAGACCACCTGAACTGTATCATTTTTGCACTTAACGCTGCCGGTATTCTGCTACCACTTGCTGTTCAGTGTTGTGGGTCATGAGGGTTTTTTTTTTTTCCTGTTCCTTGTTTTTGTTTCGGTCCCTCCAAGCCCGGGCACCCCCTCATCCCTCCTGGGGTGGGTTTTTTTTTGTTCTTGTTGGGGGGGGTCTTCCTTGTGGGTGGGTCTTCTCTTGTTTTTAATGCTACGTTGGGGTGTCAGGAATCTACCCCTTGAGGGAGGGGCTCTGTCATGATACCGATCACGGGTGGGGAACCGTGCTCAGCCTTCATGTTGTTTTCATCATTTTTGGTACCTCTGTTTATCTTGTATTTAGTCACTGTCTGTATTTTGGCATTTCTGGTTTTTGTGTTAAGCATGGTTCTGATGTATGAGGCTGTCCTTTTGTTTTCACGTCCTGTTATTTTCTCTTAAGTTTGGTTCTTATGTATTTTTGTATCTTATATTCCCATTTATTCCCTTGTTTATATTTAGTCCTGATTTCTAGGGTCCCTTGGAGTTTGATATGGCTTTACTAGTTCTCTCCTTAAATGTATTTCTAGGAGGCCTCTTACTTCTATCCGGTCCTGGTTTAAGTTATTGTCCCTGGTGCATTCTTCATTTATTTATTCCTGATGTGCTTGCATTTGGACAGTCATTCTCGTTTCTGACAGCAGCCCACGTCACTTCCGGGTGTAACTCAAGTTTGCAGGTTGTTAAAATTGACAGTATATCAGGTCAACTCTTCCTCACTCATGTTCCCACACCTGTCTCCAATCTGTTTATCCCTTTTTAAGAGATGCTGCTAGGCTTTCCCCCTCGCAGTGGTCTTCCATATCAGACGTTATTCCTAAGTCTCCCTTTATCCTCAGACAGAGTCCCCGTCTATGGATATTCTCCGGGTGCTCCCCGTTTCTCTGCCTATTCCGTAAGTGTTCGTGTTCATTATTTTGTGTTTCCTGTAATAAATATTAGCACTCACAGCTCCAGCGTTTGGTGCCTTTATCCTGCCCCGAAGGGCAGTTCATGACAGAAAGTTCTCTAAAACCAAGGCCTGTCCATTTTGATTAACTTCTGGGGGCTGCCTGCAGTAAGACTTCAAGACCTTCATGATCCCATTATTGTGTGCAAGATTTTGCCAAACTGAAAACTAATATTAGTCCTTGAATACATTATTCCAAACAATAGTTCCTGTCCTAATATATACAGTATTTCTTTTCATGCTGATGCAAGTTCAAGCCATCTTTTTTGGATCAGTTCTGTTTTAGTTAGTCATTTGATGTTATAACTGAGCATAGTCATGACTGGTCATATTTGAGGGAGTTGACTACAGGCTTCTGCATAGGTTGTAATGGGAACAAATTAATACCATGTATCAGCTTGAAGATTGGTACTGCACAGAATTTGGCTAAAATGTCACTGTATAAGATGGCAGCACCCTAAATCCAGAAAGCACAGTTTAACTTTTCTACAGTGGGCACAGGTATCAGCACATCGACCATATTTATGTACAGTCTATGTTCTTGACACATTGAACTTTTTGAAAGTGGCATGTGTGATATGTGGGTTTGGCCCTTGGGGCTTGCCGTAGCCATCTGAGGGGATGACGTCAGGTGGGCTGTGGCCGCTGTATATATCCTGTGTGTTCTCTCAATAAAGTTCAGTTGGATGCTTGGCGTAAGACGACTCGCGTCTCATTCATTTCCATACATAACATTGCCGACTGAGGATTAACTCATGGAGGCGTGCGAGGCACCTCTACAGCCGTTTCTGCAGTATCCAGGAGAACCAGCAATTCCGTGGCCTTGCTGGTTGATTGTGGCATTTTTCTGAGGGGGGTGGGGTGGGTTTGGCCCTTGGGGCTTGCCGTAGCCATCTGGAGGGATGACGTCAGGCGGGCTGTGGCCACTGTATATATTCTGTGTGTTCTCTCAATAAAGTTCAGTTGGATGTTCAACATAAGACGACTCACTCATTTCCATACATAACAGTATGTTGATCTTTCGATGAAATGTAATACTATGAACACATATTTAATTTAAGTCCTGCTGCGTGGCCAGCAATGCAAGGTGACACACATCATTCATAAGACAGTAACTCCTTGACCATACATGCTAGTGATGGAATTCCAACAGATTCTGAAATCTAAGAAGCGGAGCTTTCATTGATATAAGGTACATTATGGTAATCATGGGATTGGCTGCGTGAGTGAGGGAGGAATTAAAACATAGCAGGAGAGCTGCAGGCAGAGAGGAGGAAAAAGGAGGAAAGAGGAGCTCTTCAAGTATTTTTGCAGTGTTTTCTGTCTAAATAATAGTTTAGTATTGTAAACAGTAGTATTAGTATTGTCTGTGAGAGTTTTGGAGCGTGGCAAACACAAATGTTTGAGAAGATGTAAAATAGATTCAATTTCATTTTGTAATCTCAAAATTTTTGTTCATGTACATTTGAAATATTTATAAAAAGAAACCTGATGAAGATTCAGATTCGTTTTTACTTTTTTGCTATCACACACCATTTTAAGCATTTATAATATACTGTATAATAATAATGACAAATATCTGCCAGATGTTGAAAGTTACATTTCTCCTGGAAAAAAAAGGGCAAAATAATTTACACAAAGGACATTTTCTGACACATTTATTGAAAAAAAGTTAAAAAAAAAAAAGGCGAACTATCAAAATTTTAGTACTGAAATTAAAACACCCCATGAAAATTCACAGACAACTACTTGCTTTGACTTATTAATCCTGGGAGCATGGGAAGGTGGAGACCTTATCTAAGGGTAAATTTGTGGATAGCTGGACACAATACAGGACACGAGTACTAATAAATCCTGATTTATACTTCCATGTTAAAGCAGCAGTACATAACCTTTCTGCTTCTGGTAGGAACACTCAAAACACTACATCTGGTGCATTTTTCAGAATGAATCGCAATAGCCAGTCCCTGGGTGCTTTATTAGTTGGAGGCTAAAGTTGTGCCCTGTGGTTGGCTATGGGACT
The DNA here is from genome assembly GCA_020510985.1 of Pholidichthys leucotaenia. Classification (NCBI taxonomy): domain Eukaryota; kingdom Metazoa; phylum Chordata; class Actinopteri; order Cichliformes; family Pholidichthyidae; genus Pholidichthys; species Pholidichthys leucotaenia. The sequence goes on along the minus strand of CM035840.1, from coordinate 173,388,305 downwards.
CAGCCTATAAAACATGCCATGTACAAATATGAAAGTTGCATAGCGCTATGATTTCTTAACCACCCTGCTTAACCAACGCACAAGTATAAATGCTGACAATGACATAGGCCACTTGCACAGGCACGCTGATAGGGTTTACGTAGGGTGGGGTGGTCACAGAAGTAAAATTCAGACTTAAGAAGAGATGGGGCTATTGTTGTTCATTACCGAACACCCACACCCTTGTCCTACAATGTCATTCTTCTAGATCTTAAACATTTGAAATAATGTAAATAAGAATTTGGGTTTTTTTTTTTCTAGTATGTGATTGCCCACTGAAGCCCACCAGTGTTACATTTATTTTAGCAGTTGATTGTGTGTGAGTGTTGGTGTTTGTACCAGGTTCGTGGTGAAATGCGCTGGAATGGGTGACTGGTTTGTTAGATGCAGGGTTTTAGAAATATCCGTGAGAACCGGGATGTTGCCAAAGAGTAACTGTTTGCTCTGAACAAAAACTACTGGTCCTTGGCCTATACATGTCAAGGCAACCCCCTGGAAGAAATAAGAAGAGAGTAATTATAGAAAGAAATACACATACTGTATTAATTCAAAGAAAACCACTCAATTCTGAGGTTGTCAGAAAGTCTCTAACTTTGAGTATTTAACTTGAAATAAATACAGGAACTCAGAATCTGTCAGAGAACTGACCAGGGGTGGCTCTAAGCTGCCAAACACAGCAATACTTAGAGTGTGATGTAGCCTTCCAACAGCCTTTGCAAGTAGAATCACAGGAACATCTTCAAAACTGCCAGGAAGGATCACTCCTCTGGGCATAGGACTGTGAACCTCCAGATCCAGCCTCTCCGCATGGCCCTGAATACAGTCACATAAATAGACATCAACATACATTTTACATTGTGCAACATATGAATAGTTGTATGGGCCTCAATAGCTTGATTAGTCTAACCAGTTCTTGTATGCCATAGCAGGCAGGCAGGCTGCTGGGGTTGTTCAATCGCATTTTCTGTTCACTGGGGTGGTTGAGGAAACACCTTCGAAAGTCCACCACTGGAGTCTCTACCAAAATCTTTGGCACAATACACCTGGGGGTGGGGATGTGGGAGTTGGGGGGGTTGGAACAGAGAATGAAAACAAAGCCAAGACGATGAATGGAACTGTAATTGCTTTGCTTCATGCCAAAACTGAGGTCTATTAATTAAAACCAAGTGATAAATTTACAATGACAATGAGGAAGTCAGATTACCACTGCCCTGCTCTGAGCAATGATGCAGGTGACATTCCATTGTATTATTATGCAAATTAAGTTCTGAATATTTAACACATCCTCCAGTGATTTGGCGACACCTGAATCCAAGTTCAATGGAGCACATTCACAGCTTGTCAAAGCATCAGAGCAACCCGACAGCCAGAAGCCTGGCAGAGATTATGACCACACAAAAAAACATACTTTACTTTGGACAAAGTCTGACAGAAGAGTTATTTTTAGAGCATTGTTTGGTCTAACCTGGGGAGTAGTATTGGATCTGTGCATATGCATGTATGTATGTATGTGTATATATATATATATATATATATATATATATATATATATATATATATATATATATATATATATATATATATATATATATATATATATATATATACTGTGTATATATATATATACTGTGTGTATATATATATATATATATATACAGTATGTGTGTGTGTGTGTGTGTGCTATATATCATATTAGCCAGAGGACTAATGGTAAGGAAAGCCTTCACTCAATCATTCTCTATGGTACCCTACTCCACGGTATCACAACAGCCATGGTAAAACTGAACCAAGTATAAAGAGTTTCAAGTTGCTATCCCACCTTGCTGCACTATCACCCCTAAGCCTCACTGCTCACATGTGCAAAGAGAACAGCGTCGTGCTTAAAACTCATCTGCTTTATACCAGTCATTGTTTCAATCGAGACAGAGAAAAATCTCTAAAGGGACATGACATTAGGATAATAACATTACACGTGTGGGTGAGTGATGCTAAGTGCTGCAGCAACACCACAAGACACAATACTGCAGTCTTAGACACCCTAGACATTTTGAGCAATATAATCTTTGAGAGTACAGAGGTAATTGTGTTATTACTTCTGATAAGTTACTGTGTAAAGTGGATGCAACATTTAAAATGTAACCTCTTGAAAGACATTCTCTAATGCTTTCCCTTATTTTTCACCATAATTGCAAAGTTAAAATGAGGACTATTTTAAACCTGCCACAAGCTTCAACTTCAGATGTCAATGTATTTAGCCCTATGAGCCAGAAATCAAAACCTTTTGATCAGGTATGTCCTAAGGTCAAGGGGCTCAATTGTGGCCCATAGGCTGTTTTTAGCACACGTTATTATCATTATTATTATTATTATTATTATTATTATTATTATTATTATTATCATAGCAGCAGATCCACTACCTGCGTCATTCTTTGAAGCACTCAGGGAAAGTAATGGACTCGTGCAAAACTTAAACGTTAAAAAAATCTTTATATCAAAAAGGTGGAAATTCCAATATCCATAGTCATCAACAAACAGAAAAGATTCTAAACAGCTTCCAAACGTCCCTTTACAATTAAGTTCACACGGGCAAAAAAACTGTGGGCCTCAATTCTTCTCTCCAAAACTAATTAAAGTCATACCTCCTTTTCTCTGTGGTCAAATAGGTTTCAAAATAAGAGTCTCTATGCCATGATTGCTTGACCCAGGAGACAGACACTGACACGAGTAGACCGTTTAGACAATTATTTATTAACCCAAAAGTGTTAGGTGTGTGTAGATGTGAGTGAGTGTGATGTGTGTGAAGATGTGGGTGCGTGTGATGTGTGTGAAGGTGTGAGTGAGTGTGATGCTGAGGAACCACTGGGACTGAGCGAGTCCCGCCGCGACCTGGCAACCCTGGAACACACAAGCACAGATAGGTTAGGGCTGTTCGCAGTACAGCGGTGTGACAACAAGTACTGCTTACTTGCAGGTGACGTTGGCCGACTCTTGCTGGCTCTGTGGCTCACAGTGGCTCGGTGCAGCCTGACGCTGTGGAGAGGTGGAGGAGTCCCGAGGAGGAGGAGGAGAGGCTCCGTTACGTGGGGAGACAGGTCCGCCGCCAGGGAGGTCCACCTGTGCACAGGGGATAACACTATGACAAGGTAAGATATTACGTCTCTTACGTGACGAAGCTTGAGGTAGATGCGTCGTGGATGCTCTTGCGAGAGAATGAGTCCATGACGCATTTCGTGGCAAAGTAGGCAGACGACTCTGTGCTGAGCCATCAGTAACGCCGGCTTTTAAAGTCTGCTGATGATTGGCGGCAGGTGTGTGCGCAGCCGGGGCTGATGACGGCCCAGCGGCCGCCATGACAGTACTCTCCCCTCTAGAGGTGCCTCCAGGCACCTGCCCCATCTTACCTGGATGCGCCCAATGGAAATCACGGATGAGTTGTTTGTCCAGAATCAACGCTGAGCAAATCCAGGAATGGTGCTCAGGACCAAAACCCTCCCAGTCCACCAAATACTGAAGACCCCGGCCCCGCCAACGGACATCCAAGATGGCAGTAACCCCCCAAGCCGGGCGGTCGTCGATCATCCTTGGAGGGGGAGACGCTGCGGGGGGCGGGCACAGGGGGTCGAAGATGTAGGGCTTCACCTGGGATACATGAAAAGAGGGGCAGATGCACAGAGAAGGGGGGAGGGCTAGGCGCACTGGGTTAATGATCCGAGTAATCTCGTATGGGCCGATGAAACGCTTAGTCAACTTGCGTTTCTCGGCTGGCACACTGATATTTTTTGTGGTTAGCCAAACCTGCTGCCCCACCTGATAATCCGGTGCAGGTCTCCTATGACGGTTGGCCACCTGGATATTGCGTTCTGTGGTCTTGAGGGGAGCTCTGCGGGTGATGGTCCAGATCCGGCGACAACGCTTGGCATGGGCCTGCACAGACGGGACAGCCACCTCCTTCTCCTCCTCCGGGAACAGCGGGGGGTCGTATCCCAATGATGCCTTGAATGGAGACACTCCCATTGCTGAGGACACTGTGGCATTGTGTGCGTACTCAATCCAGGGCAGGAGCGTACTCCAGGACGAGGAACAAGACGAGATGACGCAGCAGAGCGCAGCCTCCAGCAACTGGTTGGCACGCTCGCACTGACCATTACTCTGTGGGTGATACCCCGAGGAGAGACTCGCCGTGGCCCCCAACGTCGTGCAGAACACCTTCCAGACCTGGGAAACGAATTGCGGGCCTCGATCCGAGACAATGTCCGCTGGGATGCCGGGATGCCGTGAAGGCGAACCACATGCTGAACCAAGAGGTCCGCCGTCTCCCGTGCTGAGGGCAGCCCCCGGAGTGGTACAAAATGGGCGGCCTTGGAGAAGCAATCCACTATTGTCAGCACCACGGTGAAATGGTCCGAAGGGGGCAGGCCCGTCACAAAATCCAGAGCCACATGGGACCAGGGGCAAGAAGGGACCGGTAGAGGATGGAGAAGACCTGCCGGGGGAGAAGATGACGATTTCCCGGTGGCGCACTGAGCGCAGGCCCGAACATAGTTGGTCACATCCCTCCTCAGCCCTGGCCACCAGAAGGCTCTCTGGAGCAGGTTGATGGTGCGGGAGATTCCCAGATGGCACGCCAACTTGGAGGCGTGGCCCCACTGGATAACTTCACCTCTGACTGACGAGGGGACGAACAAACGGCCCGGAGGACCCCCACCCACTGGGAAAGGACCGCCCCCACTCCAGAGTCTGAGGCGTCCACCTCCACCAAGCACTGCAGGTCCGGGTCCACCTGGGTCAAAACACGGGCAGAGGCGAATTTTTCCTTCAGCTTCCCGAACGCTGCGGCAGCCTCCTCGCTCCAGCGGAAGGGGGTCTTATGGGACGTAAGGCTGGTCAGGGGGCGAGCGATGATCCCGAACCTCGGCACAAACCGACAGTAAAAGTTGGCAAAGCCCAAAATCCCCTGTAACTGCTTCCTGGATGTAGGGGTGGGCCAATCCACCACCGCCTTGACCTTGGCCGGGGCCGGAAGCACTTGGTTGTGGGCGATGATAAATCCCAAAAAGGACGTTGAATTCACGTGGAATTCGCACTTCTCGGCCTTGACGAACAGCTGGTTCTCCAGGAGGCGCTGCAGGACCCGTCGAACAAGCACCTGGTGCTCCTCCAACGTGCGTGAGAAGATCAGGATGTCGTCCAAATACACAAACACGAAGGAGTTCAGAAAGTCCCGGAGGACATCATTGATCAAACGCTGGAAGACAGCCGGAGCGTTGGTTAACCCAAACGGCATCACAAGGTATTCAAAGTGGCCGCTTGGGGTCCGGAAAGCCATCTTCCATTCGTCGCCCTCCCTGATGCGCACCAGATGATAAGCGTGGGGCGGGAGCGTGGGGGGGGGGGGTCATCGAGACAGAGGGGGCACACGGTGCAGACTGGAGACAGGCGCTGAGACAGAAGGAGCTCCACGCTGTGATGTTCCCCGCCTGCCAATCAAACGTGGGGTTGTGAAGGCGTAGCCATGGGTAACCCAGGATAACAGGTGAGGTGGAGATGGACAGCACCCAGAACCGGATCTCCTCCCGGTGGTTTCCGGAGATAATCACCGAAACAGGGGCTGTCTGGTGGGAAACAGTGGTGAGCGGGGTCTTTGACAGCGTGATAAGGTTGACAAGCGGGTGGAGGGGTTGACAGCTAAGGCCCAGGCGGGTTGCCAGGTCTTCAGAAATGAAGCTTTGCTCAGCCCCAGAGTCAATAAGAGCGTGTGTGGTATGTTCTCTGTGTTGGTAGATAAGTCTAATGGCTATGAGACAACGGGTGTGGGGCTTTTTCTGGTCTACGTCTGTGAGTCCCCCTACTGTGACCTACGGACCTCCCCTTTTAACCGACTGTTACACCCAGCCACCCCGTGAGGCCCACTACCACAGTGAAAACACAGGCCCTGATCCCTTCGGCGCTGTCTCTCAGCCGCTGAAACACCTGACTGTCCTACAAACGTTTCCTCTTGCCCCAGAAGTCCCTCCGGCGAAGGCAGAGCCAGCAGGGATGGCCGAGAGGAGCGGGGGCGCGGTCTAACCGAGCGGCTGGCAGCCCTACGTTCTGCTGCCCGTTCCCTCAGCCTGTTATCAACACTAACGGCTAGAGAGATTAATTCACCTAGTCTATCTGGTTTCTCCCGTGCCGCCAGCTCATCTCTCAGCTCAGAGCTAAGGCCGCGGAGGAAAATGCTACACAGAGCTGAGTCCCCCCACCCCACCTCTGCAGCTAACACCCGGAAGTCCACAGCAAAATCGGCTGCAGATCTACTGCCCTGCTGAAGATTTAATAGGCGGTCAGCTAAAATACCTGTCAAGGCATACCTCATGCCTCCCTTATTGGGGGGGCTTTCATACCTGTACTGACTACTTAAAAACTGTATTTATCAGCAGATGAAAGAAAACTGAAGCAAAAAAACCAAACAAAAACCAAACAAACAACAACAACTGCAACATGAACTATTTCAAACATATTTATTCAAATGTACACTTATATGGAAACAGTCTTGAGCCATAACTTTTTGGTAATGTGAAAATAATAAGCCAAGTAGTGTCACGCCGCGCCATTCATCAGCGGCGCCACCTGCTCACGCACCTGCTACTCGTCAGCGGCGAAGGATAAAAGCCGCCTCGCCCTGAGCTTCGGCCTGAAGCCGTAGACTTCATTTTCCTTGCATGGACTTCTACCACATTCTCTTCAGCATCCTCTTTACCGGTAAGAAGTTCACTTACCTCATCTCTCCAGTCTGCTCCCCTGTGCACAGGTGGATTCCTCGGCGGCGGACAACCCCGTCCCTCGTCTCTCCTCGCTGCTGCACCGAGCCCTGCAGGTGGCTGTCTCCCGGGCTTCCATCCTTGAAGCGCCAGTCATCTGCCCAAACAAGTAAGCTTCTCTCCCTCGCCTATTCTCCTCCTGTGTTGGTGTGTGCTCATCACCCTGTGTCCAATTTCTCCCATAGGGTTGCCGGCTGAACGGTCTCCTGCCTCTGGGTCCGAAGCAGACGCCACCACCAACACATTAACATTCCGCAGACACGCACCCAAACATCCCTGTTGTTAATAAACAGTTTGAACTACTCTGAGCCTGTGTGTGTGCGTCTCCTGAGCCGAACGTTATGTCAGTACGGCTTCAGCAGAGCGGCTCGGCGGACGGCGGGCTCGCACACCGGTTTACCATCCTCGAGGCTCGGGTGGATCAGATTGTTTATCAGCAACAGGTGGTTCTTAATCAATTATTAGAACTGACTAACCGATTGAACCGCTTGGATCCCCAACAGCCGTTCCTCCCGACTCGCCAGGGTGGCGCGGCTCCTGCTGTTCCAGCGGCCGTCCAGCCGGCTCCAGTGGCACCGGTTCGGCTCACGCCGATTCCGACCCCCGCCCGCTTTAGCGGTAAGCTCGGCGGAGCGCGGGGGTTTATTATGCAGTGTGAGTCCGTGTTCCACCGTGTGCCCGGAGATTTTCCCTCGGATCACAGTCGAATTGGTTACATAGGGAATCTTCTGGAGGGGCGTGCGTTAACCTGGACCTACGCCGTAATGGCGAGGCCCAGTTATGCCACCCTCACCTATGACCAATTCGTGAGGCGCTTTCTGGAGGTCTTTGACCACTCACAAACCGAAACGGTCCAGGTCGATCGGCTTCTCGCTCTCCAGCAGGGAAGCCGGTCGGCAGCGGACCACTCGGTCGACTTCCGGGTAGCGGCGGAGGAATTGGGCTGGGAGGAACGCTCCCTCTGTGGCCTGTTCCTCCGCAGCCTCAATAGTGATCTGAGGGATGAACTGGCTGGTCGGGATATCCCTGGGACGCTAGCGGAGCTGACATCCTTAGTGATAAGTTTGGATAACAGGCTGCGCGAGCGCTCCTCGGGGCGGAGGTCTTCTTCTTCTCGCCCTCGTGGAGCCTCGCCGCACCTGTTCCAAGCTCGCCCCCTGGCGGCGCCGCCAGCATCGCGCCCCGAGGAGTCGGAGCCGATGGTGACGGGCTGGACTAAACTTTCCCCTGTGGAGAAACAACGCCGCCGTGAGTTGGGCCTCTGCATGTATTGCGGAGGCGACCAACACACCGTGGAGCGTTGTCCACGGAAAGCCAGTCGGTGGGGTCCGCGAGTCACTGTTGGAAGCCTCGCGGATGTCAATCGGTTAGGATCTCTTACTCAATTGAAGCTGCCCATCCGTTTCTGCCATAACCCTACTGGGCACCTCACCCACGCACTGGTGGATTCGGGCGCAGAAGGCAGCTTCATTTCACAAAGCCTGGCAACCCGATTGGGCATCCGCTGCCAGGCACTCAACACTCCCATCTCCCTGATCCACCTCTCCCGTGCCACCCTCGGGAGAGTGACACATCAAACTGTTCCCCTACCGGTCATCATCTCGGGAAACCACCGGGAGGAGATGACCTTTTACGTCCTTCCCAACTCTGTGTCGCCCGTCATCCTGGGGTATCCCTGGCTCCGCCTTCACAATCCGGTCCTGGATTGGAAATCAGCTGGGATCTCGGCATGGAGTACGTTCTGTATGGGCACCTGCCTTCAGTCCGCTGCCTGCTCTCCGTCCGCTCCTCCCCCTGCGACGGACGCTGCACCCCCGGACCTGTCTCTGGTGCCCCCAGAATTTCACGACCTGGGTATGGTGTTCAGCAAAGCGAAAGCTATGTCTCTTCCCCCTCATCGGCCCTATGACTGCGCCATCAACCTCCGCCAGGGGGCTCCCTTACCTTCTGGTCGCCTTTACAGCCTGTCTGCGCCGGAGAAGGAGACGATGAACGCCTACCTGAAGGAATCACTAAGTGCTGGGATTATCCGCCCATCATCGTCACCCGTGGGGGCAGGGTTCTTCTTCGTGGGGAAAAAGGATGGGTCCCTCCGCCCTTGTATCGACTACCGGACCCTCAATAATATCACGGAGAGGGACCGTTACACCCTGCCTCTCATGGACACTGCTTTCCACTCCCTCCAGGGGGCGACCTGGTTCACCAAGCTGGACCTACGCAGCGCTTACCACCTCGTCCGGATCCGGGAGGGAGATGAGTGGAAAACGGCCTTCCGTACCCCGAACGGCCACTTTGAATATCTGGTGATGCCGTTCGGGTTGACCAACGCTCCTGCAGTCTTCCAGCGCCTCATTAATGACGTCCTCCGGGACTTCATTGGCCTTTTCGTGTTCGTCTACCTGGACGATATTCTCATCTTCTCCAAGTCCAGGGATGAGCACCAGGTCCACGTGAGGCGGGTCCTCCAAAGGCTGCTGGAGAACCGTCTGTACGTTAAGGCAGAAAAGTGTGAATTTTACGCCAGGAGTACGTCCTTCCTGGGGTTCATCATCGCCCACGATAAGGTGCTCCCCGACCCAGAGAAGGTAAAGGCGGTGGTGGAATGGCCTACACCTGCATCCCGGAAGCAGGTGCAGCAATTTGTTGGCTTCGCCAATTTCTACCGCCGCTTTGTTCCCAACTTCAGTGCCATCGTTGGACCACTGACCCGCCTCACGTCCCCGAAGGTCCCGTTCCGGTGGACCGAAGAGGTCGCTGCCGCCTTTGAGGCGCTGAAGGCGGAATTCTCCTCCTCCCGGGTCCTTCGCCAGGTCGACCCCGCGCTGCAGTGCATTGTTGAGGTAGACGCCTCGGACACGGGAGTGGGAGCAGTGCTGTCCCAGCGGTCACCGGACGATGGCGCCAAGCGACCGTGCGCCTTCTTCTCCCGGCGCTTGTCCCCGGCGGAGAGAAACTATGATGTGGGGGACAGAGAGCTCTTGGCCATCAAGCTCGCCCTGCAGGAGTGGCGCCACTGGTTGGAGGGGGCAAGCCTGCCGTTTGTGGTCCTCACGGACCACAAGAACCTGGAATACTTACGGTCTGCCAAGCGCCTGAACGCCCGCCAGGCGCGCTGGTCCCTGTTCTTCGCCAGGTTCCAATTTTCCATCACCTTCAGGCCTGGCTCTAAGAACGTCCTGCCTGACGCCCTCTCCAGGCAGTTCGCCCCCGTGGAGTCGGAGGAGGCGCCCCACTCCATCCTGCCCAGGTCGTGCGTCGTGGGAGCCATCTCGTGGGACATTGAGAGCAAGATCCGGAAGGCACAGGAGGTGGAACCTGACCCTGGCGGCGGACCGGAGGGGAGGCTGTTCGTGCCATCCGCGGTCCGAGGAGAGGTCATCCACTGGCTCCACACCTCCAAGCTCACCTGTCACCCTGGCACCTCCCGGATGATAGATCTCCTCCAACGGTCCTTTTGGTGGCCAGGCCTGCGGAGGGATGCAGCCCGCTACGCCCGGGCTTGCCCAATCTGTGCCACCTGCAAGTCGGGAAATGCCCCTCCAGCGGGTCTGCTCCAGCCCCTGCCCGTCCCTGGCAGGCCCTGGTCGCACATCGCTCTGGATTTCGTCACCGGACTCCCCATCTCCAACTCCTATGACACCATCCTGACCATCGTGGACCGCTTCTCCAAGGCCGTGCACTTCGTCCCCCTGCGAGGCCTCCCTACTGCCCTGGAGACGGCGGACCTCCTCGTCCAACACGTGGTCAGGCTGCATGGGATTCCGGTGGACGTGGTCTCGGACCGGGGCCCCCAGTTTTCATCTGAGGTTTGGAGGTCTTTCTGCAACGCCATCGGAGCCAAGGTGAGCCTCTCCTCTGGCCATCACCCCCAATCCAACGGGCAGTGTGAGAGGACCAACCAGGAGCTGGAGGCTGCGCTCCGCTGTGTGTCCAGATCCAAACCCGCGTCCTGGAGCAACCATCTTGCCTGGGTTGAATATGCCCACAACACCGCTCGCTCTTCTGCTACAGGGATGTCCCCCTTCAAAGCGTCCCTGGGTTACGACCCCCCGCTGTTTCCGGAGCAGGAGAGTGAGGTAACTGTCCCGTCAGTTAGGGCCCATCTCAGGCAGTTCCGCTCCACCTGGGCTGTCGCGCGCCATGCGCTATTGCGCACAGCGGAGCGCAACAGGACTGTGGCGGACCGGCGTAGGAGACCTGCCCCGGCGTACAGAGTTGGGCAGCTTGTTTACATTTCCACCCAGGACGTCACTCTAAAAGGCGAGAGGAGAAAGCTGGCACAGCGCTTCATGGGTCCCTACCCCATCACCCGGATCATCAACCCGGTGGCTGTGCGCGTGGCTATTCCCCCCTCCCTCCGCATTCATCCTACTTTCCACGTGTCGAAGGTGAAACTGGCGGTTACTGACCCCCTTTGCCCTCCTCCTGCAGCGCAACCCGCGCCCCGGATGATTGGTGGCCATCCGGCCTGGTCCGCCTCCTCCATCCTGGACTCCCGGCGCCGGGGTCGTGGGTTGCAATACTTGGTGGACTGGGAGGGCTATGGGCCCGAGCATCGACAGTGGGTGCCCCCGTCGTTTGTGTTGGACCCATCGCTCATCGCGGACTTCCACCGAGCGCACCCGGATAAGCCATCGCCAGGAGGCGCTGCTAGAGGGGGGAGTACTGTCACGCCGCGCCATTCATCAGCGGCGCCACCTGCTCACGCACCTGCTACTCGTCAGCGGCGAAGGATAAAAGCCGCCTCGCCCTGAGCTTCGGCCTGAAGCCGTAGACTTCATTTTCCTTGCATGGACTTCTACCACATTCTCTTCAGCATCCTCTTTACCGGTAAGAAGTTCACTTACCTCATCTCTCCAGTCTGCTCCCCTGTGCACAGGTGGATTCCTCGGCGGCGGACAACCCCGTCCCTCGTCTCTCCTCGCTGCTGCACCGAGCCCTGCAGGTGGCTGTCTCCCGGGCTTCCATCCTTGAAGCGCCAGTCATCTGCCCAAACAAGTAAGCTTCTCTCCCTCGCCTATTCTCCTCCTGTGTTGGTGTGTGCTCATCACCCTGTGTCCAATTTCTCCCATAGGGTTGCCGGCTGAACGGTCTCCTGCCTCTGGGTCCGAAGCAGACGCCACCACCAACACATTAACATTCCGCAGACACGCACCCAAACATCCCTGTTGTTAATAAACAGTTTGAACTACTCTGAGCCTGTGTGTGTGCGTCTCCTGAGCCGAACGTTATGTCAAGTAGCACAAAAAAAAATAAATAAAAAAATAAATTAATTTAAAAAAAATAAATGATAATATTAATAATAAATAAATAAATAATTTTTTTTTTCAAATTTACATTAGCACAAGGTAGATTGCTTAATTTGAAAGTACACAATAAGAATAATTCTGAATATAGTTCTTAATTGTCAGCTAGATATATACACTTGGAATTAAAGAGTTTTTAATTGTCAGCTTTGTTACACTAATGCACTTGGATGAACTTGAAACAAGAAAATGTTCACTGATGCTGCTTGTTATAGTTCCAAGTAGCAGCCTTTGCTGACTCTAGCATTTCTTTTGAAGGCTTGACCTTGAAGCATGGAGTGTCACAATTCATTTTCACTTGCATGAAAGAAGTCAAGAGTTTCTGGGCGCATACTTTTTCTGAAGTCGGTGTGAATTTTCCTGACCATGCTGAAAGCCCTCTCACTGTCAGCATTGCTGTGAGGAAAGCAAAGCAGTGCTGAGTACACTTTGAGGAGCTGGGAGAAGCGGGGCCACAATTACCGGGACTTACTACACTTCACTGCTGCAGAAATTGCAGAAGGTCATCAAAAGCAATCATCAAGCTGACCAAAGGTGTTCGCTTCCTGCAAGATAATGCCGGGTTCACAACTTACACGTTGCCCAGAGGGAAGCACAGTCCTGCGGCTATTTAATCCTTCCTCACCCCACTTCCCCTCCCTACCTTACACCATTGACTTCCACCTTTTTCCAACAATGAAGTCATTTTTGAAGGGCAAGCCCTTCCAAGATAATGAAATGCTGATTTCCATGGTCAAGTTGTGGCTTCTGGCACAGCCTGCAGACTTCTACAGGTGAGGTCTCTGCAGCTGCATAAAGCGATAGGAGAAATGTGTAACTCTTGGTGGTAACTATGCAGAGAAAGACTAATAAATGTGCCAAGGTTGAGTCTTCTCAGGCCATGGAAGATGACTCAGGGGAAATCTCTTATGAACAGCCCTCATAAATGTGTAACATTTCTATATTTTAGCTAAATTATATAAAATTGAAAAGCCTGTTTTTTAGTGCCATAACTATCATGGAGCAGCATATGCCCTGCTGAATCTGAACAGCGCTGTCAGTCAAAGATGGTGTTTCCCTATTCTCACCTACTGTAAATCATCACCTTCATTGGGTTTGATCTACAGAAAGCTGAAGTTTGATACTTTATATCCAGTGTGTCTAGGAAGCATGAAGGACTAAAAAGGCGCCGACCTGCAGTGTGGGTCTGGCTGTCAGGTACGATCTGATGCAGATGAGTGTATTTTCCCTTCTCAAAGCTCAGACCCTCCCATTCTTTTCGGTGACGTCCAGTCCCTCGATTTCCCTTTTCTTCAAGCTTTGTTTTCTTCTCCAGCGGCGCGCTGCATTAAGCCATTTTGAAAATCACAAAAAGACTGCTTAGGTGTGCTCAATGTCGCCAGGCATCGAATTACTGTTCAGTTGATTTTAGGTTCTCTCAATAATTTTTTTTTCGCTGTATATTTTTCTTTTTGGCGTACAGAAATGGCAATATGCCCGTATTTGCTAAAATTGCATTTTCCCCGTATTAAAATATGGCGAAACCATATCACTTGATAGGTATGAGCTAACACCGCGTCCCGATCCGTGTGGTCAAAAGTCTCCAGGAAATCTGCTACAAATTGTTGGTAAGTTAATTGAGCGTAGCTGGGTTTCACCATAATCGTGTATGCCCAAGCTAACGCTCTTCCCTCGAGCAGATTGGAAATATACCCCACCTTGCTATGATCTGTGGAAAAATCACCGGGAACACGATGGAACACTGTTTCACACTGCAGCAGAAAACCTCGTGCCTCCCCGAGTTTGCCGCTAAAGCGTGCGGAGGTAGGCAAGGGTGTGAGGCGAGGTAGGGGAGGTTGGGGGGCCTGGCTAGCCGGTAAATTAGCAGGGGCTAGTGACGCCCCGGCGACCGGGGGGGGACGCCTGGTGTCCTTCCAGGTGGTCCAGCCGGTTGTTAATTAGGGTTAACTGATTTAAAATAACCGTCTGTTGATGGGCAATTAGGTCTACTAGTAGTAGTAGTAGATTAGTTTATTTGACAGGGACAGTGCAATAAACATAGACAATTAATCAAAGACAATTAATCTGATGTGTTGCACATAGAGTGTATAGCTATTAGCTAATTTGCAACTCTTGTCCCTGGATGGGCTTTAGAAAAAAGAATCAAGATAAAAAATATACACAATAATCACATACATCAATGCAGAAAAATTATAAATACACAATTATAAATATTATATTATAAATACACAAATATAACAGCCTGACTCACATTTAACATAAATATTATAAATATTATAAATACACAAATATAACAGCCTGACTCACATTTAACATAAATATTATAAATATTATAAATACACAAATATAACAGCCTGACTCACATTTAACACATATAACATAACTCACATTTGCCTATTTCAGGCCTTCCTCCCTCCGTCACTCACTATAAACAAACACATTTATTCCTTCCCTTCATTCGCTCTCACTCTGCAGACAGTTAATTCATACATGAGTACATTCTTGTTTATTTTTCAGCCAGTTTTTAACATTTTTAGTGAATGTTTTAAAGTCCGTTATTATTTTAATTTCATTTGGCATTGTGTTCCAGATATGACTGCCCTTTATAGAGAAAGCTGTTTGTCCAAATGTGGTTCTGCGGTGGAATATTTTACAGTTATTGTTAACAGAACTCCTGGTGGCTCTGCTGCTGTCCTGTCTTTGGACGAAACCAGCAAGTGGCTCGGGTGCTGATTTATGGAAACATTTGAACGTTAATTTCAGAAGACAGAGGTCAATGAAACTCTCAAAACTCAATAGGTTGTATTTTTTTAAAACATTACAGTGATGCCACCTAATGGGCTTTTTGTCCAAGATTTTTAGGGTTTGATTATATAATGAACCTATATGTCTTATTGTGGAAGGGGCTGCTTGAGCCCAGACTGTCAAACAGTATGACATATGAGAAAAAACCATAGAATGCATATACAGTGCAGCTGCTTCGTAAGGTATGTAATATCTAATTAATTTAAAGCAGTTCAGATTTTTTTTTACTGTTTTTGAAATTTTCTTTATATGAAGATTAAATTTGAGTTGAGGATCTAGTACAATGCCAAGGTATTTGAATTCTGTAGCTAAACTGATGTCATGATCATGTATATTAACTTTAAAATGTTGCAGGTTACATTTTTTGATTGAAAAGCACATTGAGACTGTTTTCTGAAGGTTCAGCAATAGATGGTTCTTGAGGAGCCACTCTTGGACATCAACCATACTTGTAGACAGTACATCTGCAGCCTGTGCTGGAGTCTTGGCAGCTGTGTAAATAACTGCATCATCTGCATAAAGTTGGCATGTTGCAGCTGAGCAGTGTAACGGCAAGTCATTAATAAAAATGCTGAAAAGTAAAGGACCAAGAATGGACCCTTGTGGGATACCCATGCGGTTGTTTAAAAATGAGGATTTATCCTGGTGAACTTTTACACACTGTTCTCTATTCTGGAGATAAGATGCAAACCATTCTAATGTATTTGGGGAGAAGTTAAAAGATACCATTTTGGATAAAAGCAAACTGTGGTTTACAGTATCGAAAGCCTTTTTGAGATCTAGAAAAACAGCTCCTACCACATTACCCCTGTCCAAGGACTGTTTGACGTTTTCAATAAGGCAACAATTTGCTGTTTCTGTTGAGTATCCTGGTCTAAAACCAAATTGATGTGGATGAAGAAGTTGACTGTCTTGTAAGCAGTCTATCAGCTGTGTAGCTACAACTTTTTCAAGAACCTTAGACAGGACTGGTAAAATAGAGATTGGGCGGTAATTGCATATATCGTCTTTACTGCCTGATTTATGAACTGGTATGACGACAGCTTTTTTCCAGCCAGATGGAAATGTACTAGACCTAATGGAGAGATTAATGAGATGAGTCAGTGGTTTGATTAATATTTTGCTGTGCATTTTGAGAAAGGAGGTGCTCATATTGTAGATATCATTAGTTTTTGAGTTTGACAGTGTTTTAACAACGCCAGCAATTAACTTCTCATTTACCTCATCGATGTGAAAAGTATCTGTTGGAAGTATGGAATTTGTGTTGTTGAGCACATTTGGCAGCACAAAAATTTTTGTTAAGTCTTCCACAGAGCCCACAAAGTGTGAATTAAATTCATTTGCCAAAGTAGCCTTGTCACTGACGGTCTTGCCATTGATTCTAAGTTCCTTTACCCCCTTCTGATCGTTTTTTTTATTAGTTAAGTTATTTAAATGCTACTCAGGTGCTAAGAGTGTTAAGACGGCATGACAGCGCACTGTCTGCTGGGTCGTTTTGACGGAGTCGTACTGCCATGATTGCTTGACCCAGGAGACAGACACTGACACGAGTAGACCGTTTAGACAATTATTTATTAACCCAAGAGTGTTACATGTGTGTAGATGTGAGTGAGTGTGATGTGTGTGAAGATGTGGGTGCGTGTGATGTGTGTGAAGGTGTGAGTGAGTGTGATGCTGAGGAACCACTGGGACTGAGCAAGTCCCGCCGCGACCTGGCAACCCTGGAACACACAAGCACAGATGGGTTAGGGCTGTTCGCAGTACAGCGGTGTGACAACAAGTACTGCTTACTTGCAGGTGACGTTGGTCGACTCTTGCTGGCTCTGCGGCTCACAGTGGCTCGGTGCAGCCTGACGCTGTGGAGATGTGGAGGAGTCCCGAGGAGGAGGAGGAGGAGAGGCTCCGTTACGTGGGGAGACAGGTCCGCCGCCAGGGAGGTCCACCTGTGCACAGGGGATAACACTATGACAAGGTAAGATATCACGTCTCTTATGTGACGAAGCTTGAGGTAGATGCGTTGTGGATGCTCTTGCGAGAGAATGAGTCCGTGACGCATTTCGTGGCGAAGTAGGCAGACGACTCCGTGCTGAGCCATCAGTAACGCCGGCTTTTAAAGTCTGCTGATGATTGGCGGCAGGTGTGTGCGCAGCCGGGGCTGATCATGGCCCAGCGGCCGCCATGACACTCTACTTTTCATAAATACAAACTTAAACTGACCTCATTTCTTTTCTATGTAATAATAAGAAAATACAGAAATAATGTGAATACACAATAAAACAAATGTAAAATCTTGCTTATAGCTCTAACAATTATTATTATTATTATTATTATTATTATTAATTTTTCTTCTTCTTCTTCTTCTTCTTCTTCTTCTTCTTCTTCTTCTTCTTCTTCTTCGTCTTTCGGCTGCTCCCTTTAGGGGTCGCCACAGCGGACCATTTGTCTCCATCTCACCCTATCCCTTGCATCTTCCTCTGTAACACCGACCCTCTCCATGTCCTCCTTCACTACATCCGTGAATCTTCCCTGTGGTCTTCCTCTTTTCCTCCTGCCTGGCAGCTCCATCTTCAACATCCTTTGACCAATATATCCACTATCCCTCCTCTGCACTTGTCCAAACCATCACAGCCTTGCCTCTCTTACTTTGTTTCCAAACCGCTCAACTTGAGCTGTCCCTCTGATATACTCATTTCTAATCTTGCCCCTCCTAGTCACTCCCAGTGAAAATCTTAGCATCTTCAGCTCTGCCACCTCCAGCTCCATTTCCTGTCTTTTTTGTCAGTGTCACTGACTCCAAACCATACATCATCGCAGAGCTCACTACCATCTTGTAAATCTTCCCTTTCACTCTTGCTGCTACCCTTCTGTCGCAAATCACCCCCAGTACTCATCTCCACCCACTCCACCATGCCTGTCCTCTCTTCTTCACCTCTCTTGTGCATGTTCCATTGCTTTGGATGGTTGACCCCAAGTATTTAAACTCATCTACTTTCACTACCTCTGCTCCTTCCATCTTCACCGTTACACCTGCCTCCCTCTCGTTCATGCTCATGTATTCTGTCTTGCTTCGACTGATTTCCATTCCTCTTCTCTCCAGAGCATACCTCCACCTCTCCAGGTTCTCTTCCACCTGCTCTCTATTTTCACTACAAATCACAATGTCATCTGCAAACATCATGGTCCACAGAGACTCCTGCCTGACCTCATCTGTCAGCCTGTCCATCACCATGGCAAACAAGAAGGGGCTCAGAGCCGATCCCTGATGTAGCCCCACCCCCACCTTGAACCCATCTATCGCTCCTACAGCATACCTCATCACCGTCTTGCTGTACTCATACATGTTCTGCGCCAGCCTCACATACTTCTCTGCCACTCCTGACTTTCTCATACAGTACCACACTTCCTCTCTTGGCACCCTATCACATGCTTTCTCTGGATCCACAAAGACAGTGCAACTCCTTCTTGTCATGTACTTGCCCCTACGGGGCAGGGAGACAGACTCGGGTGCTGGATACACTCGTGACATTTTTTAAAGAAAAGAACAAAGTCCAAAAACTGTGCAAAATGCAAAAAATATAAATAATGAAAAAACTTACAGCTGGCATTCCTGGGCCGACATCGCTCAGCCGACGCAGGAGGAGATCAGGAGAATCACGGATGAAATGTGAGAGTAGACATACAATAGTGCAGCAAGGATTGAATGAGACAAGCACATTAAATACAGCCAGATAACAAAGTGAATGATCACAGGTGTGGGTGCACCTGAGCGAGGGGGAGGAGAGAACCATAACGGTGATTGGGACCAGCTGGTGAAGATGAGAGGGGAGTAGTTGGACTGGCAGTCTGACAGGCAACGCCCACACAAAGTGCAGACCCAAAAAAGCTGCCTGACAGCTATCAGTCCACAGAACCAATGCAAACACTCAAAAACAGACTGGAAATAAATTGCAAATAAAACAAGACATGGCAAAACAGGCTGAACCAGACAAGGAAAATGGAAAGTAATAAAACAACTCAAAAGGGCATAACAATACAACAGATAAATATGAATGGAGAGGAAAGCCATGAAACTGAGCTTGGGAGACATCCAAGCTCAGGTCATGACAGAGCCCCCCTCTCAAGGGGTGGAACCCAGACACCCCAAGGTAACATCAGAAGAAAAAGAAAAAACCTGCTCCCCCCAGCAAGAATCACCACGATTGCCCAGGGTGGGTGGTGGGGGGAACAGGCCAGGAGGAAACAAAACAACCCCGCTCAGGACCCACACCAGAAAATACAGAGTTAGGCCCCCCAGCCCGCAGAGCCCAAAAGTTCAGGGGGCCGACCAAAGTCCCAGGCCAACCGGACAGCTAGGTGGAACAAATCGGGTGGTCTGCTGGAAAATATGGAATACCCGTCCCGGCGGCTCAGTCTTTCTGGCGGCCGGCCCAAGTTCTTTAGCTACCAGTCCCAGAGAGGTAACCCAGGAGGCAGTCTCCCCTCCGGAAGGCAAACGGACGGGGAGCAAGCCCGGGGAAAAGGGACCATGATGATTTCTGGCAAAGGAGGAAGGAGAGGGACCACGACGGCGTCTGGCAGAGAAGGAAGGAGAGGGGCCACGTTGGCGTATGGCAGTACAGGAAGAGAAACCACGAAGCCCTCTGTGGTCTTAGGCTGGATTAAAGTTGCACTCATGGGGGTCCCGGTCTGGGACACTGTAGCACCCGAGATGGCTCCGGGCTGGAGCTCTGTACCACCCACAGTGGCTCCGGGCTGGAGCTCTGCAGCACCCGTGGTGGCTCTGGGCTGGAGCTCTGTACCACCCGCAGTGGCTCCAGACTGGAGCTCTGCAGCACCCGCAGTGGCTCCAGGCTGGAGCTCTGCAGCACCCACAGTGGCTCCGGGCTGGAGCAATGCAGCACCTGTGGTGCCCCGGCCGATGCAGCATCCACAGAGACCTGGATGGTGGAGGGGGAACCCAGACAGCGGCCTTCAGCAGAGGTGTAGTAGTAGTAGATTAGTTTATTTGACAGGGACAGCTGCACCCACAGAGAACCCGGCCTGGGCTGTAGCTGCACCCACGGAGGTCCTGGGCTGGAACGGGACACCCAAGACGACCTCAATGGGAGAAACTGGACCCTGAGTGACCTCCAGCGGCAAGCCTGGATCTGTGGAGACATCAGCCAGTGTTGGATCCTCTCCAGCGACCCTGGGAGAGAGCTGAGACACAGAACAACAAGAAGAGGGGTCAGGGTTGCCGGCAGCGGTGGAGCCTGGTGAGGCAAGCTCAGGTGCAGCGGGTGGCTGCACCTGGCTCTCCTCACCAAGAACCAGGTAAGATTGCTCTAACACAGAGAGGAGAAAACAAAAGCGAGCACTTGCCTGAGCTCGAGCTCCACCACCGTCCAGGACTCTGACGATCCAGGCGACAATGTTTCATCAGGCTCGGCCCTCATGAGGTCCAGTTCGGCCCCAACCTCTGCTGCAGGGACCTACACAGCAAGCGTGATGGTGGCTGCAGTCCTCTTTGCTCCAGCTGCCGTGGTCCACGCTCGTGGCTCCTCCAACGTGGAAGCTGGGAGTCGGCTCTGTGTTGGTTCTGGAGTCGGATCCTCCAGGGTCACCAGCTCCTCCATCGTTCGACGGTTCAGTTCTGGAACCGACGGAAACTCAGGGATTGATGAGGGAGACCCAGAGAGGATAGGTGAGGTTATACCAACTGCAGCAGGAGGAGAGAGCTCAGGAGACTGCTTAACCTGAGTCTCTCTCCCGGGAGACAGACAAGGTATATCATTAAAACATGGAATAGAATGGAATAGCACTTGCCTGTCATCTCGGATCGTGGTGTTGCCTGCTGCAGGAGATGGACTGTCTTCTCTCTCCGTGTCAACGGTAAGCCTGGGCCCCTCAGTGGATTGTGGAGGAGCCGCTCCTGTGGACACGGAAGTGGATGTAGCCGGAGAAAATGCAGAGGACCTCTGGGCAGTATGGGACCTCTGGGACTATGTCGGTGGCCTCCGGGTGATTCCACAGACTGAGGAATGCCTTCATAAGCCGCGTGGCGCCATCCCGACTCTCCCGGACCGTCTTGGGAGAATGGAAGGCCCCTGTCTGTGACCAGATACCTTCCAGGAAGCACACCGCCAGCTGCTCCACTTCCTCCAGGTTGGACATGGTGAGAGCTCCAAAACAGGTAAGTGAAAAACATAAAAAGGTGAAAAAATGCACAAGTGTACAGCTGAGTCCTTGTTTTGGCTGCACTATTCTGTCATGTACTCGCCTCTACGGGGCAGGGAGACAGACTCAGGTGCTGGATACACTCGTGACATTTATTAAAGAAAAGAACAAAGTCCAAAAACTGTGCAAAATACAAAAATATAAATAATGAAAAAACTTACAGCTGGCGTTTCTGGGCCGACATCGCTCAGCCGACGCAGGAGGAGATCAAGAGAATCATGGATGAAACGTGAGAGTAGACATACAATAGTGCAGCAAGGATTGAATGAGACAAGCACATTAAATACAGCCAGATAACAAAGTGAATGATCACAGTTGTGGGTGCACCTGAGCGAGTGGAAGGAGAGAACCATAACGGTGATTGGGACCAGCTGGTGAAGATGAGAGGGGAGTAGTTGGGACTGGCAGTCTGACAGGCAATGCCCACACAAAGTGCAGACCCAAAAAAGCTGCCTGACAGCTGTCAGTCCACAGAACCAATAAAAACACTCAAAAACAGACAGGAAATAAATTGCAAATAAAACAAGGCATAGCAAAACAAAGAAAATGGAAAACAAAACAACTCAAAAGGGCACAGTAATACAACAGATAAATATGAATGCAGAGGAAAGCCATGAAACTGAGCTTGGGAGACATCCAAGCTCAGTTCATGACACTTCTGACCTTCTCTATACTTCT
Organism: Pholidichthys leucotaenia; assembly: GCA_020510985.1. NCBI lineage: Eukaryota > Metazoa > Chordata > Actinopteri > Cichliformes > Pholidichthyidae > Pholidichthys > Pholidichthys leucotaenia. The sequence goes on along the minus strand of CM035840.1, from coordinate 173,366,461 downwards.
CCATCAGCATTCCTTGAGCAAACATTGCATCTGTAGTACTCTTTCTTGTCACAAAACTGTACTGCTGCTCACTGATTGTCACTTCTCTTAATCTGGCTTCAACAACTCTTTCCCATATCTTCAAAACGGGCTGATCAACTTTATGCCTCTGTAGTTATCACAGCTCTGAGTATCACCTTTGTTCTTTAAAATTGGTACAAAAATACTTCTTCTTCACTCCTCAGGCATCCTCTCACTCTCCAAGATTGTGTTAAACAATCTGGTTAAAAAGTCCACTGCCATCTCTCCTAAACATCTCTATACTTCCACGGGTATGTCATCTGGATCAACCACCTTTCCATTCTTCATCCTCTTCAAAGCTGCCCTCATTTCCCCCTTGCTCATCCTCGGGACTTCTTTGTTCACCATCTTTCTTTCATCCTTCCTCCTCTCTCTCTCACATCAGCTCTTCAAAGTACTCCTTCCACCTTCTCAAGACACTCTCATCATTTGTTAGTACATTACCATTTTTGTCCTTCATCAGCCTAACCTGCTGCACATCTTTTCCACCTTGATCTCTCTGTCTAGCCAATCAATACAAGTCCTTTTCTCCTTTCTTAGTGTTTAGCCTCTCACACAACTCACTATATGCCTTTTCCTTTTCCTTTTGCCACCTCTCTCTTTGCCATGCGCCTAGCTTCCAAATACTCCTGTCTACTTTCTTCATCTCCCTGACTATCCCAGTTTTCTTTCTTAACCTCTTCCTTTGGATACTTTTCTGTACCTCCTCATTCCACCAACAATTCTCCTTGTCTTCCTTCTTCTGTCCACTGGATACACCACATCCCTTTCTACCCATTTCCCTCAAGACTTTTGCTGTACTTTCCCAGTCATCTGGGAATTCTTCCCTTCCACCCATAGCCTGTATCAACAACTTCCTGAACTCTGTGTGACCTTCTTCCTTCTGTAACTTCCCCCACTTAATCTTTGGCTCTGCCTTCACTCTCTTCCTCTTCTTGCTTTCCAAAGTCATCCTACAGACTGACATCTGATGCTGCCTAGCTACATTTTCCCCTGCCACCACCTTGCAGTCTCCTATCGCTTTCAGATTTCATCTTCTGCGTAAGATGTATTCCACCTGTGTGCACCTTCCTCCACTCTTGTAAGTCACGCTATATTCCTCTCTCTTCTTGAAGTATGTGTTCACCACAGCCATTTCCATCCTTTTAGAAAAATCCACAACCATCTGTCCTTCCACATTTCTCTCCTTAAGACCCTACCTATCCAGAACCTCCTCATCACCTCTGTTCCCTTCACCTGCACGTCCATTAAAGTCCGCTCCAATCACCACTCTCTTCCCCCTGGGAACACTCTCTACCACTTAATCCAACTTACTCCAGAATTCCTCTTTCTGTTCTACCTGACATCCAACTTGTGGGGCATGCGCACTGACAACATTCAGCACTGCACCTTTGCCTTCTAGCTTCAAACTCATGATTCTGTCTGACTCTGTCTTTACCTCCTGAACACTCTTCACATACTCTTCCTTCAAGATTACCCCTACTCCATTTCTCTTCCTATCTACACCATGGTAGAACAGTTTAAATTGACTGCCAATGCGCCTTGCTCCCTTTCCATCTGGTTTCTTGAGCACCCAGTATATCTACCTTTCTTCTCTCCATCATATCAGCCAACTCTTTGCCTTTACCAGTCATAGTCCCTACATTTAACATCCCTACTCTCACCTCCATACTTCTACCTTTCATTTTCTCTCTCTCCCTCCTAACACGCCTTCCTCCTCTCCTCCTCCTCGATCTTTGACCAACAGTAGTCTAATTTCCACCGGCACCCTGTCGGTTAACAGCACTGGTGGTGGTCGTTGTTAACTCTGGCCTTGACCAATCCAGTATGAAAGTCTTATTCATCATGATTCGAACATTTGATTTAGCAAAGGTTTTTAGGTCAGATGCCCTTCCTGACACAACTCTCCCTATTTACCGGGGCTTTGGACCGGCACTAGGAGTACACTGGGTTGTGCATCCCCTGTGCATAATTATTAATTAATTGTCCATCCATAATATCTATCCATCTATCTTCTACCACTTATCCGGGGGTCTGGGTTGTGGGGGTAGCAGTCTGAGCAGAATAGCCCAGACTACCACCCAGTTCACATAGCACCATGATCCCCATGATTCCTCCTGCAGGTGGTGAGCCCACTGGAGGGTGGACCCAGGTGCCTCCTTTGGATACACTGGGTCCTTTATGTAATTTTTTCATGAGGATCCACTGGTCAGCTCTTGGTCTGGTCCTTCCCCCAGGACCACTTTGTCTTGGGAGACCCTATCAGGGGCAAGTTAACCACGACAACACAGCTCCTGGGATCATTCGGGCATTCAAACCCCTCCACCACAATAAGGTGGCGAGCCATAGAGGGGATTATCACTATCAGTGTTCTTATTCTTATTGTTGTTGATTTTCTAAAATTCTCTTCCAAATGATATAAGGTAGTAATGTCGAAAGACATTATGAAAACAACACACCAGCCCTACACTTTGTGTGCTCATGAAAAGTGAGAGTCATCATCACCATCCGTATTTATTTTTGACAGGACACAATTAGTCCCTCAGTTGGGGTGGGTCCTGCTTGACTGCACTTCTCAGAGTCCCCCTCCAGTGGGCTTGACTCAGTCCATACGGACACCCTCCAGCCATGTCTTCTTCGATCTTCCTCTTCCTTGACCTCTGCTGCTACCAGGATCGACCTCCATGACCTTCTTAATCCAACCAACACTCTTCTCCACATGGCCGAACCAACGCAAACGGCGTTTGCGAAGCACATCCTCAAGGTCGTCCAGCTGCAGCCTAACCAGGAGTGCTTATGAGCACTCTGTTAGTACAACCTAACATAGATGGCAGCCAGCAGGTTGGCTCAACAACAGCTTTTTTCCATGCTAACTAAAACATAAAAACATCACAATAGTAGAACAAGGCCAGACACATATAATCTTTCTGAGTTTAATAATAATAATAATAATAATACTTTAGACTTATATACAGAATAGAATAGAATAGAATAGAATAGAACAGAACAGAATAGGCTTTATTGTCATCGTACAGTTGTACAGCACAACAAAATTGTGGGTGCTCCACCAGGCTACTGTACAATAAAGTGAGAAGAATTTGAAATAAAAGAGTTACAGAACACACAATTAGCCTTACGACTGAAGCAAAAGTAAAAATAATAAATAGCCCATGGTATATACACAGGTACGGTGGTGGCTTCGCGGATGGAACTATGTACATAAGAGAGCAGAGTGCAGAACACATAATAGAGTAAAATGGCCCAAGGATTATGGAAAATATGTACAGTAGTGGTTTCACAGATGGGTCAATATACATGAAAGTGTGGAGTGCAAAGACAGGTGAGTTATAGTGATAATTAAAAGGTCCTCAGTTCTGTGCATGTGAGCATTCAGAGGGAGGGGGGTGGGGCCTCTGACTGCTTGCAGTCCGGTTGGCCCAGGGGAAGAAACTGTCAGTCTGGAGGTGTGGGACGTGATCGATCTGAACTGTCGTCCAGAGGGAAGCAGGTCAAACAGGTGGTGGGTGGGATGTGAGGGGTTGCCTGTGATGGCCTTGATCCTTCTACGACAAGAGGATCTGGAGATATCTTCCAGGGAGGGCAGAGGGCTGTCGATAATTTTTTGGGCAGTGTTGATGACCCTCTGCACAGCCTTCCTGTTCTCAGCCGTGGAGCCGGCGTACCACACACCCAGACAGTAGGTGAGCACGCTCTCCACTGAGCAGTGGTAGAAGGTCAGCAGCAACTTCTGGTCCAGGTTGTGCTTCCTCAGGACACGGAGAAAGTGCAGCCATTGCTGGGCTTCCTTCACCAGGGCCTTTGTTGACAATCCAGGAGAGGTCAGAGGAGATGTAGGTGCCCAGGAACCTGAAGGTGGGGACGTTTTCCATGGAGTCGCCATTTATGGGGGGGGGGGCGGGGGGTGGTCCTGTCATCTTCCGTAGACTGGTTCTCCCTGTAGGCAAACTGATGGGGGTTGAAGGAGGGGCGAAGACAGTCCTTGATGCGCTGGGACACCAGTTGCTTTTAACATTTCATGACTACAGACAGATCTCTGTCCAGGATGTACCCTGCCTCTTGCCCAAAGATGCTGGGATAGGCTCCAGCCCCCCGTGACCCGAAAAGGATTAAGTGGTAGAAGATGAATGAATGAATGACTACAGACGTGAGTGCTATGGGTCTGTAGTCATTCAGGCTGTCAGTTGCGGACTTTCTGGGGATAGGGATGATGGTGGAGGCCTTGAGGCAAGAGGGGATAGTGGCATGCATCAGAGAGGGGTTGAACAACTTGGTGAGGATCACTGCCAGCTGGTCTGCACATGCTTTGACCACCGCTCCTGAGATGCCATCTGGACCAGCAGCTCTGCTGGGGTTCACTGCTTTCAGTTGCCTCCTCACCTTGTGCACCTGTAGTGAGAGGGGGGAGGGGGCAGGGTTGGGGGGAGCTGTGCTCAAACCGGGCAAAGAAGCTGTTAAGCTCCTCTACCGGAGTGAGGCTGCTGTCTGATGTTGGGGGGCCCTGGCCCCTGTAGTTGGTGAGGGCCTGCATATCTCTCCACATCTGTCGGGGGTTGTTGTCTGAGAGGAAGCTCTCCACCTTCCTCCTATAGACGTTTTTAGCAAGTTTTATGCCTCTCCTCAGGTTAGCTCTGGCAGTGCTGTACAGAGAGCTGTTCCTCTGTCTGAAGGCTGAGTTGCAGGCTCTGATCAAAGCTTGGACCTCACTGGTCATCCAGGGTTTGCGATTTGGAAATACCCAGATGTGCTTGGTGACTGTCACATTTTCTACACAGCATTTGATTTAGAAAAGGACAGACTCATGTAGGAGTCCTGGTCCTGCTGTTCATAGATGCGCCAATCAGTGCAGGCAAAACAGTCTTGTAGCTGGAGAAGAGTGTTTTCAGGCCAGGTTTTAATTGTTTGTTTGGTTGGGGGTAATTCTTCCGAAGGGGGTGTAGACAGGAATCCATAACAGAGAGAGATGGTCTGATTGTCCAAGGTGGAGGAGGGGGGCGGCTCTGTAGGCATGCTTAATGTTGCTATAAACATGATCCAGTGTTCTTTCCCTTCTTGTGGGACGCTTGACATATTGGTGGAATTTAGGGAGTACAGTCTTTAAGCATGCTTTGTTAAAATCCCCTGCAATAATGGGGACTGCGTCAGAGTGATCTCTTTGCTTCCTGCTGACAATGTGCTGGAGATGATTGAGTGCTAAGCTAACATTAGCGTCTGGAGGAATGTAAACGGCTGTTAAAGTTACTGCCGTTAGCTCGTGGGGAAGATAAAAAGGCCTACACAGGAAGGACATGGCCTTTAAGTCCAGTGAACAGTGGCAATGAATTATTCTGCTGTTTTTACGCCAAGTCTGAAGCACATAAGCATAGAGCCCCCCCCCCCCCTTCCCTTACCAGAATCAGTGCTACTGTCGAGATGTGTGCAGTTCGGCTGGGTAATTCCACAGCGGCGGATGGAATGCATTCGGTCAACCATGATACAACAGTTCCAGACATAGCGATTATAGTCGATCTCCGTGGGCAGCTCATCCATTTTGTTGGTGAGGAATCTGGCGTTGGTGAGAAAAATTGAAGGTAACGGTGATTTGGAGTAAACTTTATGCAGCTGGGCACGAAGGCCAGCCCTGCAGCCTCGTTTCTGCTTCCTCTCTCGTTGTCGTCTGTGCTTGCGAGGCATAACAAACCATGGGGCACCTGGAGGTCTGGCGATCTCCTCAGGGATGTGGTGGCAGTCGCAGGAATGGGTGCTGGAGATGTCGGAGATGAGCCAGCGACCGACGCCCATAAGTTTCTGGAGACTGTAGGTAATTAGTCCATCACAGAAGGAGCAGAGAAAAAGGCAGAAAAGACACAAGAAGGGGTGCAGTAGACCATAGCGTCTAGCCACTGCATGGGAATGCACCGCCATCTTGCCTCAAAAGCAAGATAGTGCTTTTCAAGACACTCAGACGCTTTACATAGGGGAGGGGAAAAAAGTGTCAGTGACTGAATGCAGTGTTGAATATATGGGTTTTCAGTGATTTTTTGAATGCTGGGAGTGAGGGGGAGCTTCTGATGGTTATAGGGAGTGAGTTCCAGGGGGAAGGAGCGGCAGTGGAGAAGGCCCTGTCTCCCCACGACTTGTACTTACTCCGGAGGGGGCGCCGTAGAAGGCTGGCATCAGTAGAGTGGAGTGTGTAGGAGGGCGTAATGATGGAGGAGCTCGATGTGGTAGGGTGGGGCCAAGTTATTGAGGGCTTTGTAAGTCATAAGGAGGATTCTGAAATGAATTCTCTGGGGGATGGGGAGCCAGTGGAGCTTGCAGAGGATGGGGGTAATGTAGTCACAGATACGAGTGTGGGTGAGAAGGCGAGCAGCAGAGTTCTGGATGTATTGTAGCTTGATGAGGGTTTTTGATGGTAGTCCATATTTTTTTTTTTTTAATTTTGTGTACTTTATTGATCCCCAGAGGGGAAATTGAGGGCATCCACCTGGATGGATGAAGCAGCCACAGTACGGCGCTATCCCTTAACCATTCACACACATTCACACCTAGGGCCACTTTAGAGTCTCCAATTAACCTAACCTGCATGTTTTTGGCCTGTGGGAGGAAACCGGAGAAATCCTGGAGTAAACCCACGCAAACACGGGGAGAACATGCAAACTCCACACAGATCACTGTTGGTCAGGGGCTGGGATCGAACCAGGGATCCCATGGCCAAGGGTGAGTTGCTGTGCTGCCGCAGTGCTAACCACTGCGCCAGCAGTGGTTAGCATATATAGGAGGCTGTTGCAATAGTCGAAACAGGAGGTGATGAAGGCATGCATGAGAGTTTCAGCAGCTGTTGAGGTGAGGGAAGGACGGAGACGGGCAATGTTCCTTCAATGGAAAAAGGTTGTTTTGGTGATGTGTCTACTTTATGTTTGACTTTATAAAAGTGCTCACTAATGTGCCCAAATAAAATAAGCTATATCAACATAGCAAGTCAAGAAACGGCAGTGCCCAGCAACCAGAGGATATGTCAGCTAACTTAAACAGACAAAGCTTCTGCATTTGATTTTCATTACTTGACTGTGTGTGACAACAGTGCAGATGTCACAGACACCACACAGCTTTTATTTTTGACCACAGTTAAGTGAATGAAAACTGCTGCTTTTCATGCTGTTTGTGTCCCATGACTCATTACATTTATTTTCTGCATGTGGTCTCCAAAAAAAAGAAAGAAAGCTACCCCTACTTTAGATGATATACCCAACTATAATAAATAAATAAATAAAATGCTTTGCCATACTGTATTTTTTCATATTTTGAGATGAGCTGATGAGGTGAGGGGCTTATAGACACAAGGAAACAACAAAATATAAAGCAGTAAATCAAGTGGGGTGGTGGCCTAGTTGATAACCCACAACCAGGAGGTCGTGGGTTCAAGCCCTGGCCGGGTCATACCAAAGACCATATAAAAAATGGTATTGCCCACCTTCTAGCTTGGTGCTCAGCATAATAGAATGGGGGAAGGAAAAAGTTGTTTGTGGTGGCGCCTTGCATGGCAGCGACCCCTTTGATTCTAGATGTGATTAACATTGGAGATAGGAGAAACGTAATTTTGTTCTACTGTACATGATTGGCTGTATGGATTGAATGACAATAAAGTTGGCCTCTTCTTATGTAAAGTCCATGTCCCTTTAAATCAAGGAATGCCAAATCATAGTGTTTCATACTCATTTTACCAGAAGTGGTTACCTCCATCTTTTTAGGGCAGTGGGATGATGGGATGATGACTCATTACTATTTATTCATATTTTAGCAAACTCTTTTTCAAAGTGATAAAGATCAAACAGTGCTATGGTGTAAGAAAAAACATAAGGAAGAAATTGACCCAATAATTTGTTTTTAGAAGTCCAGTGTTCAAAGTTACATTTTTTCAGCTGAGACTTCACATAGCTAACTTCACTGGTTGTCTACGGTCACACTTGTAAATTTGTCTGACCTGGCAGTGATAGGCAGAGTCCTGAGGGCTTTTCCAACATCTTTAACATCCACGTCCAATGCCACCCTGTACTCCTTGACTGTGTTGGAGCACAGTGTCACCTGTATATAAATTAGATATATTCAGTATGACAATATAAATGTCTGCTCAACAGAACAAACAGTGGCTAATGCTGAATGCAAAAGTCACTGGAGTTTTCAGCTTTTAGCTACCTTGATAATCATCAATATCCATCTAACTTAACAAATTTGGAAATTTTGAAAGAACATATTTTTGAATTCTTCACTCAGTTTTTCCTTTACTAACAACCAAAAAGATGTGTATTTTATGAGCCAATAGCAATGACAATCAAACTGAAGCAATCAATGCTAATATCAAGACAACTTGCAAATTAGTTTCACCCTTGACCAAACTTGTCTGGGAAAAACTACTAAATCCAAACAATTGCTGCAGAAACTGAGAGCAAAGTTTACAATTTAGAATTAATTTTGTTTCAATTACTCCTTATTTATTTAGAGGCAACACTGCATAAAATATGAACCACGTTGAATCTTTTTAGGCCGTGTGTCCACCAAACGCGTTTTTTCCGCTCTGGGCAGTTATTTTCCATTCATTCTCTATGTAGTCCAGCGTTTATAGTGCTGAGCGCCCTTGGCACAGAAACGCTCTCGGCGGTGGCCGTTTTTTGTCACGGCACTCAGGGCGCTCAGAGCTGAAAAAGTTCAACTTTTTGGAGACTGCAGCTGAGCTCGTCAATGTCAGACCAAGCAGCCAGTCAGAACTGCTGTGTGGGCGGGACATAGGACACCGGAACTAATCTGTACTCAGACTCCTGCTTTCCGTGTCATCATATTTTACATCCAGAGCTGCTAAAAAACGTTTCCTGTCCATTGTTATTTAGAGACTGCTATTAAAAAAATCAATAGAAAGTCTGACAATAGGAAAAGTGAAGGTGCTGAGCTGAGAGTGACGAGTTGTTGCTGGGATACAGGGCACAGACTTTTTTTTTCCCAGAGCGCCGCGCACAAAAATGCTCAGGGCGGTCGGGCAACAAAAAAAACTTTGGTGGACACGCAGCCTTGAGGTGTGTTCACACCAAACACGAACAGGCGAATTTTTCACGCGGCACGATTACATTGTAAATCAATGTAAACACACCAACAGACGTGAATGGTGAGATACAGACAGGCGAAGTTGTCTTTAAAACTTCTGCAGTTGTATTCAACCTGCTGTGGAAATTCCCAAAATAACGTCATGCTTAGGTTTGCCCGACCAGGGGCTCACCTGAAAATGTCGTCTCAAGCCTCCAAAACTTAATAGGTGCTTATGTTGCTAGCTTGCTAGGATGTCCGTGGCCGGAAACCGTGGGTAAATAACTCCAAAATCTCGATTCAGCTAAAGAGTTCCCCATCCTCCTGTCTCCCGGTAAGTAAGTTACATTTTCTAACTAGTTTACTCTGCAATGGTGATAATTTTACTCCGGTGACAGCAGAATTTCAAAGCTAGCGACTACGCAAATTTGTACGTACTCGCGTCTTCTCATTCACTTTGTATGGATTCGCGCCACCCGTTCGCATTTGGTGTGAACACACCTTCAGGCTGCATGTCCACCAAATGCATTTTTTCCGCTGTGGGTGGCTATTTTCCATTCATTCTCTATGTAGTCCAGCATTTACAGCGCTGAGCACCCTCAGCGCTGAAACGCTCTCAGCGGTGGCCGTTTTTTGCCACTGCGCTCAGGGTGTTCAGAGCTGAAAAAATTTCAACTTTTCAGAGACTGCAGCTGAGCTCGCCAATGTCAAACCTTAGGCTGCGTGTCCACCAAACGCATTTTTTGTCACCCGACCACCCTGAGCATTTTTTTTTTCAGCTTTTGTGCATGGCGCTGTGGGAAAAAAAAGTCTGTGCCCTGTATCCCAGCAACAGCTTGTCACTCTCAGCTCAGCACTTCCACTTTTCCTAATGTCAGACTTTCTACAGATTTTTTTAATAGCAGTCTCTAATTAACAATGGACAGGAAACATTTCTTTAGCAGCTCTGGATGTAAAATATGATGACTTGGAAAGCAGGCGTCTGAGTACAGACTAGTACTGGCATCCTATGTTCCACCCATGCAGCAGTTCTAATTGGCTGCTTGGTCTGACATTGACGAGCTCAGCTGCAGTCTCTGAAAAGTTGAACTTTTTTCAGCTTTGAGCACCGCAACAAAAAACGGCCACTGCCGAAAGTGTTTCTGCGCTGAGAGCGCTCAGCGCTGTAAATGCTGGACTAGACAGCGAATGAATGGAAAATAGCCGCCCAGAGCAGAAAAACACATTTGGTAGACACGCAGCCTTATCCAACTTTCTTGTTCTTTGTAGGAACACTGAAAAGGCCACAACCACAGTGACCACAACGCCAGTACCAACAGCCAACTGCAGAGCTTTTTTGTTGTTGGTGGCTAAAGTTGTGGCCTGCGATTCGCTGTTGGGACCAAGGCAACAGCCAACACAGCTGCTGTCCCCCCAATGATCCCACCAAAAAAAGATTTGTTGCAGGCAACGTGGGCCCACTATGGCTATGGAGGAAGTGACATTCACAGTCAAATGTAGTGTTCCATTAAAATAATTTTGCAAACATTATTTTGAGGTGAAAATTCTTACATAGTGTCACTTTAAAACACACAGGAGAGGCATGCTGTTCTTCAGAAGAATAAGACTTCCTTGACAAGATTCAAACATAGGACCTCTTGCATTCCAAGCACTCACCTTAACCACCACACCACACAGCTGCTTTAGTTTGCACCCAAACGTTCTTGAATGACAAATGTCAAGGCCGTCTGCCATTTTGACAGATTGTGATTTAACCGTAATTCCTTGTAATTCTGGAACTTCATCTGTTTACTGACTTACATTCAGTTTGACCACTACAACCCTCTCCATCATTATGAAGGACAGCAATAAATCCTTGCACAATCTCTGGTCTCTATCAACAGTTAGAGTGGGAATCATGTGTCACCAACTGGCCAGGTCTGAATGTTGTTTCTTTCACCTTTAACAGATTGGAATCTCTGCTTTCCTTTATATTAAGGAGCTAAGGGTTCAATTTTGATTAAGATTACACTGATAAATAAACTTCCCATGACATCCCACAAGAAAAAAATCCCATGCGTTGGTACTACTGCAAAAAATCCACACAGAAAGAAATCAAAACATTTAAGTTGATAAAGTTAAATAAAGACGAATGAAACAGGAAAAAGGTACAATGCAGTAACTAAAACTTATTTAATACATATAGTGGAGAAGCCTTTGTTTGCAATGACAACTTCAAGACATTTCATATGAAGAAATGAATCTTCTAAACAGACTGTCTTTAAATACTAAAGATTCTAAGGAAACTTTTTCCCTCATTGTACATTGAGTATATATGATAAAGCGCTATATAAAATCAATGCATTATTATTATTATTATTATTTATATCTTGGATTGTAGATACAACCTTATCTTGCCTCCAGACCAACTTGCTGATTGACCAAATTTTAAAAGTTTTACTTGCTAAATAAAGTTTTTTTAATTATAGCACAGAAAATAGTGCTCTATATTTTAAGGTAGTCAAGATACAATTTTTCTGAAGAGTATTTAGCTTTCAAAAGGCAAAAATGATAGAAACCAGTAGCAATGAAACTTAGGACCCTATTTTGACGGTCATCAGCAGACTTTTTCCCCAGACTTCCCACCATACGTCAGTGTTTTTGTCAGTTCCGTCAGTGCATTGCCTGTTTTCTATGCTTTGTGTCACACCAATTACCAGTAAACAGTGTGCCCGCTTTGCGCTGGGAGGCGGAGGTTCATTTCAAAGAGGTGTGGTGGTGCTCAGTTTCAGGTGCATCACTATTATGGTGCATGTTACGCCAATGTGCTTTTGATCAGGATAAAGGTGGTCTGTCATCAGAACGCATTGTTCAATAATATTTTAGTGGCGTGTTTTCAAATCTTGTAGGTCCGGAGCTCATGAGGAAACAGCACACGCTGGGTTTCTCATAATAATCATTTTATTTTAATGGAGAGAGTTGTAACAGTCATAATATAAGCACCCATCATTTTATTATACTATGATCACACACTAAATATTTAAAAAAAAAAAATTCCATTCACGCTTTCATCTTAATTGTGGACTTACCATTGGAATCTATAAATTAGGCATTTATGTACTGTATTTTTTTTTTCGGGGAATGAATGAATGAACTGGGAGCATGTGTGCATTCTGCCATGGATGCGGCACATGGGGGGAGGCGTGTCCGTCTGAAGACTTTTATTCTATCCACATTATCATTTTTATCATGGACTTATTAGCCATTAATATGTTTATTTTTAGGGGAATAAATGGATGAAGAAGGAATGTGCTGCGTTTTTACTTTTCACTGTAACTCCCCAGAGACAAGAGATGCGTCCGCATCTGCCTCGACCACGTGCCTCTGGGTTTACAGCTGGGCCGAGGCTGCCCGGACTGTGCCTACAGTTGCGGTTCTCCCCCATCATGTGCCCTTGACTGTCACCCGAGAGCCCTCTGGAGGGACTGCCGAGAGTGGGCTTGCTCTGTGGCGGGGGTTGGTGGCAGACGAAAAGCCATGCCAGATCGCCTCCTTTCCCCCTGCCCTGGAGGGACTGGGATAGAGAGCCACAAACCTCGACAGACCCCCGCACGAGACGAGAGAGACCTTCATTCAGTAAAAGCCACAGGAGCGCGAACCCTCTATCTCATCTCCCCATGGGCCGGGGATGACTTCCATGCCATTGTTAACTAAAGTTTCTGAAAGTTTGCACAGGCATCATCCTCTTTTCCTGAAGTTTCAAACCCATTCATATCTGTGTGTTGCACCTGTGGACCCTATATTAAACCATTCAGCTGATTTTTCAGCCCAGGATTCTTACCTGTTTGTTCTCTCTAAAATAACTAACTGGGCATCAACTGTGATTGATGTCTTCCTTATTACCAAGCAGTGTTACTATAGCGTGCATTTTGGCTCACATGCACAGGTTTTGGCCAGCGCAAACACCGTCGTAAGCTGTCATAATCAGAGTTCTCTTTAGATAATGTGCCTCTTTGCATGAAAGGGATGGGCAGGAGTGCTTTAGATTGGATCATCCAAAACACACCTCTGAATAATTAGACCGGCCTCTTCGCATCTTGCACTCGGTGGAAAATTTGTTTCTGCGCTGTTGTGATAAGGGAATAAAAGCACCAAGGTGCTGATGCATCAGTGCCAAAGCCTTGGCAGAGGTACAGTATCTCACAAAAGTGAGTACACCCCTCACATTTTTGTAAATATTTTATTATATCTTTTCATGGGACAAGACTGAAGATATGACATTTTGATACAATGTAAAGTCGTCAGTGTATAACTTGTATAACAGTGTAAATTTGCTGTCCCCCCAAAATAACACACAGCTATTAATGTCTAAACCGCTGGCAACAAAAGTGAGTACACCCCTAGTGAAAATGTTCAAATTGTGCCCAATTAGCCATTTTCCCTCCCAGGTGTCATGTGACTCATTACTGTTACAAGGTCTCAGGTGTGAATTGGGAGCAGGTGTGTTAAATTTGGTGTTATTGCTCTCACACTCTCTCATACTGGTCACTGGAAGTTCAGCATGGTATCTCATGGCAAAGAACTCTCTGAGGATGTGGAAAAAAAAGAATTGTTCCTATACATAAAGATGGCCTAGGCTATAAAATGATTGCCAACACCCTGAAGCTGAGCTGTAGCACGTTGGCCAAGACCATACAGCGGTTTAACAGGACAGGTTCCACTCAGAGCAGGCCTCGCCATGGTCAACCAAATAAGTTGAGTGTACGTGCTCAGTGTCATATCCAGAGGTTGTCTTTTGAAAATAGATGTATGAGTGCTGCCAGCATTGCTGCAGAGGTTGAAGGGGTGGGGGATCAGCTTGTCACTGCTCAGACCATACGCCGCACACTGTATCAAATTGGTCTGCATGGCTGTTGTCCCAGAAGGAAGCCCCTTTTAAAGATGACGCACAAGAAAGCCCACAAACAGTTTGCTGAAGACAAGCAGACTAAGGACATGGATTACTGAATCAGTATCAGAATCAGAATCAGAATCAGATTTATTGCCATTGTTCATGTAGTACACAAACTAGTAATTTGTCTCGGTGCAATGCTGCAACATTAAACATGGAGTAGCACTAAAGATAAAAATAAAAAATCTATGCATGCAATAAAATGTAGAATATAAGATAAGATAAGATAAGATAAGATAAGCCTTTATTAGTCCCACAACGGGGAAATTCCAGGATTGCAACAGCACAGGGATAGCAACACTCAGAGCAACAATCAGAAGGCAAGAAAAAAAGCAAGCAAGCAAGAGCAGCTAATATACATATGTACATATTACTATAAATATATATATATATATATATATATATATATATATATATATATATATATATATATATATATATATATATATACAGACACACAGTGCAGAGCATTGTAGCTGGATGGAATAAATATATAAGTATATAAACACACAGTGCGGAGCATTGTAGCTAGATGGAATAAATATGTAAATATATAAACACACACAGTGCAGAGCATTGTTGCTAGATGGGATGAAACAGCACAACCGTCTACTTAGTTATCCTACATGGTATGATTATGTGCCCATACATATTCTCACCCTCCATAGCGACCGGTATTTTCCTAGTTGTTTGTCGGAGGGGACCATTGTGTAAGTCTATTGCATCTTTTGCATTCAAAAAACTATTAGGTTGTTACGTCTTTTTGCTATCTCTGCAAGCAGCCCTGCTTAGGTTGTACAGTCTGACAGCCGTTGGTAGGAAGGACCTGCGAAACCTCTCGGTTGTGCACCTGGGATAATGTAGTCTGCTGCTAAATGAGCTCCTCAGTGCATTCAGTATATCCTGCATAGGGTGGAACTCGGACTCCAGCAGAGATGACAGTTTAGCCACCGTCCTTCTCTCTCCTATCTCCTCCACCGGATCAAGGCGCTGCCCCAGGACAGAGCTAGCTTTCTTGATCAGTTTGTTCAGTCTCTTCCTATCGGCTGCAGTAATGCCACTGCCCCAGCAGACCACTCCAAAAGTGATGGCTGATGCCACCACCGTGTCATAGAATGTCTTCAGCAGCGCCCCTTGTACACCAAAAGACCTGAGTCTCCTCAGTAGGAATAGCCTGCGCTGTCCCTTCTTGTAGAGTGCGTCAGTATTGTGTGACCAGTCTAGTTTATTGTTCAGATGAACACCCAGGTACTTGTAGGATGTCACCATCTCAATGTCTGTTCCCTGTATATTTACTGGTGCTGTGAGGGGTTATCCATGCCTGCAGCAGTCCACCACCAGCTCCTTAGTTTTCCTCGCGTTGATCTGGAGGCAGTTCCGATGGCACCAGTCCATGAAGTCCTGGATAAGCCCTCTGTACTCAGCTTCATCTCCATTGGAGATGAGGCCAACAATCGCAGAGTCATCAGAGAACTTCTGTAGATGGCAGTGTGTTGTGTTGTGTGAGAAGTCCGCAGTATAAAGAGTGAACAGGAAGGGAGCCAACACCGTTCCCTGGGGGGCCCCTGTGCTACCGATGATCGTGTCGGACACACAGTCCCGGGTTCTCACAAACTGAGGCCGGTTCGTGAGGTAGTCCAGGATCCATGATGACAGGTGCTGGTCCACCCCTGCACGCAGCAGCTTGTCCTTCAGGATCATCGGTTGGATGGTGTTGAAAGCACTGGAGAAGTCAAAGAACATGATCCTCACCGCATTGCCGGGCTTCTCCAGGTGGGACAGAGAACGGTGAAGGAGGAAGATCACCGCATCCTCCACCCCAATGCCATGCTGGTAGGCGAACTGGAGTGGATCCATCGCTGGTTCCACCAGGGGGCGGAGGTGAGCAAGGAGCAGTCTCTCCAGGGTCTTCATCAAGTGGGACGTCAAGGCCACCGGTCTGTAGCTGTTCAAGTCTTTGGGGTGGGAAGTTTTAGGTACAGGTACCACACAAGATGTTTTCCACAGCTGTGGTACCCTCCCCAGCTTCAGGCTCAGGTTGAAGATGTACGTCACAATCCCACACAGCTGGTCTGCACAGGACTTGAGGAGCTTTGCGCTGATGCCGTCCGGTCCCGACGCCTTCCTTGCCTTGATCTTCCTCAGCTCCGTCCTCACCTGGGTCCTGGTCAGGGTCAGGATGGGGGGCTGTGTGTTGGGAGTGGGGGGGGTGTTGGTGGAGTGGGGAGTGGGCAGCAGGACTTGATGTATTTAGAGGCAGCAGTGGTTGTTGTGCAGTCGGGGGGGAGGGCGGTTGGTCAAACCTATTGAAAAACAGATTCAGATTGCTCGCCCACTCCCTGCCCCCCGTGGCCTGGGGGGAGGTATTCTGGAGCCCCAAGATGGTTTTGAGGTTTCTCCAGACCCCGCTGATGTCGCTCTGTTGCAGCTTGTCCTCCATCTTCTTCCTGAAGCTGTCCTTGCCTTCTCTGATCTTTCTCCTCAGCTCCCTCTGTACGGACTTCAGCATCTCCCTATTCCCCGACCTGAAGCTCCTCTTCTTCTCTCTCAGAAGTGTTTTTATCTCAGGGTTGATCCAGGGTTTGTTGTTTGAGCAACACCTTATGGTCTTGGTGGGAACGGATTTGTCCACACAGAAGCTGAGGTAGCCCGTGAAGGTGTGAGTGAGGCCATCGATGTCCTCACCATGTGGATCACAGAGCTGCTTCCAGGCAGTGGCTTCAAAACAGCCCTTTAGAGTGTCCATTGCCTCCATTGAATATGAATGAGTAATACTAATCTATGTAATTTTTAAATATATTAACAAGCAGCAGATATTGTGGAGTTCCACATAGTGCAGTCGGTAGTGCAAAAGAAAACAGTGATAATTATCATGAGTCCGGTTGAGCTGCTGTACGTAGTGCACGAGAGTCTAATAAGTCACTTAGTGTTCAGCAGTCTGATGGCAGAGGGGAAGAAGCTGTTCATGTAGCGGGAGGTTTTAGTCTGAATGGACCGAAGTCTTCTACCTGAGGGGAGGGGGGCAAACAGTGCGTGTCCAGGGTGTGAAGGGTCGGCTATGATCCGACCTGCACACCTCCGGGTCCTGGAGATGTACAGGTCCTGGAGGGATGGGAGCTTGCAGCCGATCACCTTCTCAGCAGCGCGCACAACGCGCTGCAGTCTTAGTCTGTCCCTGGCGGTGGCTCCATGGAACCATGTCCTGTGGTCTGATGAGACCAAGATAAACTTATTTGATTCAGATGGTGTCAAGTGTGTGTGGCGGCAACCAGGTGAGGTGTACAAAGACAAGTGCGTCTTGCCTATATTCAAGCATGGTGGTGGGAGTGTCATGGTTTGGGGCTGCATGAGTGCTGCTGGCACTGGGGAGCTACAGTTCATTGAGGGAGCCATGAATGCCAACATGTGCTGTGACATACTGAAGCAGAGCATGATCCCCTCCCTTCAGAAACTGGGCCGCAGGTCAGTATTCCAACATGACCTCAGTCACACCTTCAAGATAACCACTGCCTTGCGAAAGAAACTGAGGGTAAAGGCGATGGACTGGCCAAGCATGTCTCCAGACCTAAACCCTATCTGTGGGACATCCTCAAATGGAAAGTGGAGGAGCGCAAGTCTCTAACACCGTGATGTCATCATGGAGGAGTGGAAGAGGATTCCAGTAGAAACCTGTGAAACTCTAGTGAACTCCATGCCCAAGAGAGTTAAGGCAGTGCTGGAAAATAATGGTGGCTACACAATATATTGACACTTTGGGCATAACTTGGACATTTTCACGAGGGGTGTACTCACTTATGTTGCCAGCGGTTTCGACATTAATGGATGTGTGTTGAGCTGTTTTGAGGGGACAGCAAAGTTACACTATTATACAAGCTGTACACTGACTACTTTATATTGTATCAAAGTGTCATACTATCTTCAGTGTTGTCCCATGAAAAGATATAATAAAATATTTACAAAAATGTGAGGGGTGTACTCACTTTTGTGAGATACTGTATGCATTTTTGGATCATCACCAAAATGTTATGGGTTCCTCTCAAGCCCAAGGACCACCTCTTGCAAAAAATTTCATTCAAATCCATCCAGTAGTTTTGGAGTACACACACGCGCAATGAAAATAATCTGCAGTTCACATGCCTGTACTGTCAGAGGCAGCCAAGAGCCAACAAACTGATTTGAACAGCTGCAATTCAAACACAAAAGAAGAGCACAGTGGCAGACATTTTAAATGGCGGAAGCGATGGAGGCACGGGAATACAATGACAAGACGAACAGGAGCTATTGCTGTTTAGTGGCAGAGGAAGAAAACAGACAGGCAAAAAGACGGACATTTGTTCACCCATTATTGGTGGATTCCTCAGTACTTTCGTCTGGCAGGAGTTTCCGGGCGCATGTGCAGTTCACTGCGACCGTTTGTGGGTGAGGGATGTCGGGACTTGTACTACCGCCTCTAGTGGCCCGGCATAGTTATTACAATACCATTCCATTGATGGTAAAGGTGAGTTAAATTTGTGTTTACTTCAAAAACAAAGCCTAATCTCAGAATTCTGGAAAATTAAAAGTCAAGAAAATATGGCTATACAATGATAAAAGCCTTTAGTTGCCCTTAATTTTGACCAGGCGAGCTGTAACAGACAAGCAGACAGACAGATACAGCTACAGATGCATTGAGTGATTACCAAATGCCTCCGTTTCACTGAGGCATAATGAACTTGGAAATCCCAATAAACACGTTCTGAGTCACTGACAACTGACTGTGTCCTTGGTAGGAACCTTTCTGTGTGGAGTTTGCATGTTCTCCCTGTGCTGCGTGGGTTTATTCCGGGGGCTCTGGTTTCCTCCCACAATCCAAAGACATGCATGTTAGGTTAATTGGTTGTTCTAAATTGTCCCTAGATATCTGTCTCCTATAGGCCCTTAGAGTAGAGGGTAAGTGCTAGTGAAGTGCTTTGAGTGGTCTTTGAGACTAGAAAAGCGCTATATAAGTACAGGTCCTTATCCCTTAATATGGCCCGTAGTCTTCTTGATGAAGGGAGACTTTGTTCCAACATATAAAATGAATCCCTTTTCTTAACTAACATTAAGTGGTTACTTTACTAAGCAAGTCAACTAAAGTCATCACAACAGATGTTATCAAAGCAGCTAAAACTAGACTGAGAGGAAGTCTGTGGTGTATCTGTTTGATTGATGCTCCCCTGTGGTTTTAAAAAAAGAAAACTGCTATATAACAATGCCCTGTAAAAACAGGAGTTAAGATGTTAATGTCAGTTGGTGTGTACAATGTTTACAATAAAATATCAAACAACAGTAAGACAAAGTGAAAATTATGGATAATTCACTGTACCTTAATTGTCACATCTGACATGCAACGTACAGAGACCTCTGCAGGCTCAATGGTAAACTCTGCAGGTCGGGCATTCCAGTCTCCAACAGCATGGCCTTGCCAATTTGTTAATGACATATCAGACACTTGTTTGGCACTATTAACACTGAAAGAGCCCTGCCCGTCTCCCAGGACACGCAGAGCAAAGGTCATAGGCACAAAAGAGGTGTTGAAGAGGGTAAATTTCAATGTTTGTGGGAAACCTATCCAGAAAAACAAAAAGGAAGGACAATTTAAAAAAAAAAACACTTTAGAGGCGATACATTTTGAATACTGACATTCTGAAATAAATAAATAAGATACCAAAGGCTACATCCCCAAAACTGAGCTCTGAAACATTAAAGCTGAATGGGGGAGCGATGACACAACCCCTGAAAGAAAAAAAACAAGATGTGAATTGTGTGAAATCAAATTAACACTGTATTTTTATGTTAGCTAAAGGACACTTCTTCTCAAGCTTTCTAATCCACCTGAAGGTCATGCTAAGTGGCTGTGGCTCTCCAGTGACGGTTACACTCAAGTCCTCAGAGAAAGTACCCAAGATGGAACTGCAGAAGGTGACTTTTACAGTCTGGTGAGCAGCAGGGCACAGAACACCTTTCTCAGGACTGAAGGAGAAACAGTGGCCGAAAGTGGTGTCAGGGCTTGACATGCTCCAAGGCGCATCAATAAGACCGGTGTTCAACAGTGTCACCTGGATAAAAACAAAGGTCCACGATGTCAGTCACACTTTGCGTTACTTAAGTTTACCTTCACTTAAAAATTAGCAATGTAAAACACCACTTTAGGACAATTGATTTTGTTTTGCACGAATCCTTTGTTGGATTAATTACAAAATACACCTGTATGTATGTATGGTTCTATGATGCAAATACTTTGTTAGGTAGACTTACAGATGTGCTCAAATTTATTGGTACCTTTCCAGAAAAAAAAACAAAAAATACAACTATCTCTAAACTGTCCAAAGTTTAATGGCATCCCTTATTGTTTATATCATATTTAACACAAATCAGAATTTGCTTTTAATTATTGATTCACCTGAATAATTCATACAATTAAATTAAAATGGCATATACAAAAAAGATGGTACCCTTAAATCTAATATTTTGTGGCACCACTTTTTGCAGCAATCACTTTCAACAAGTCATAATTGTTAATATTTGTAACAACTTTTTACAGTGTGATCAGACAGGCCATTAACAGTTAGTGGTAGTGGTTAGCTTAGTAGCTTAGCAGTTTGTTGGTACTTTGGATTAATGTTTACTGTTCTTTTCCCCCCCAAAAGCATTGCTTTTTCAGATAAGAGGTTCATGGATGTTCATGAGCAGGATGAAAACTGACTGTTTGAAAATGAAGGACACAGAAACTGGTTTTACTGAGCTGTAAAACAACACAGGTGTGGTGACCCAGCGCACTGTGGACGGACACTATCTCACACTCATCAGGGCTGGAGGAAACGGAGGACAATTTACATACGGACAGAGAGCCCCAGGGGGCAATCAGACAGGACTGTTATGTATGCATCCTCGGAGAGGACGTCCAGGCCAGGCGCTAGCTGATGTCATGCTAATGATATGTATTGACTGATGTGTATTAGATGACAATCACTATGCTCATGTGTCATGCATTCTCTCTGTCTGTATAACGTGTATAAAAGAGCTTGTGACACATGCCTGGGCAAGACAGTAGCTCACCAAGTTACAAAGCGTGCTTCAATATGTTGGAGGAAACAAAACCTTGTACCCTTCCAGCTCATTGCATCTCTCCTGATCTAATTTCCTCCACACAGGAATGCTTTTTGGCCTTCAAAACTACATACAGTACTCTATATATGTCACCGAGGATGTCAAACACAAAACAGAAAATGGGGCCTTTAATCGTGCTTAAAGGATATATTATTTTAATCATTTGTGCATGGGGGGTAATAAACTAGAGTCATGAAGGATTTAAATCACAACCCAAACACTGCATTCTCACATAGTTATTTTTTTCACAGAGAAAACATATTTATTAAGTGACCATTGCTGTAGATCATAGTTTCCAGGAAAGCTGGCTTCATATCTTAGCAGCATACTCCTTAATGCGCCAACAACCTTTTAGCTTGACTTACAGCTCTGACTACAAAGACGATAATGACAACATTCAAGTCTACAGTAACAAATGTTACCATAACATACAACATCACTATGTCCTAACTGTCAAACTGAACAGAACACAATTATTAACCTGGTTTAATCTTTCTTACCTCGTAAAAGTTGGCTTTGTCGCCTATGACGATGTTTTTCATGTCTATTAAACTATATTTGAGCTCCAGCTTAGGTCCCAATCCTTCACCCTTGATCACGAGAGGCAGCCGTGCTTTGTGGCCTGAGGGTCCACACAGATGGAGGTAGAGGAAGAAGGTAAGATGAAGTTTGAAGAAGGAATTTACAGACAGACAAAAAAGAAATAAAGAAAACTGCATTTCATTTTGGAGAAAAATATCTCACATTTATTTAAAGGTGGGAAGGAAATGTGAAATGTGGTTTTTATCTTACAGTTTATTGCACTGACTATAAATGTTGGCCATAATATACCTAGAATGTGTAAATACTTGCTAAGCTACTTTGCTGCAGCTGCTTGCTCTGTGCCAACATATCTAAGCCTACTTGAGTTTTTCCCTTCTGCTTTGCTTAGTTAGCTTTTGAGGCTTTTTGCAAAGTGAGGACCCATGGTTTAATTGTCTTAGGTCTGGTTGTCATGTGCTTAGATGGGTCAGGTCATCACCTGGCACAGAAAACATGGAAATGAATGCAAAATCTAACCTCCGGCTCAAACAACACACATGAAGGCCACATGCAAATTTGCCAACAATCTTTAACTGCCACCGGGATGAAAGTCATATATTTGGGCACCATGAGGACATTCTGAAATCTGAAAAAGAGCCAACGAGTCCTCCCTGTGGAGTATGTTTGCACTGACTTTGATCGAGAATATCATAAACTAAAGAAGGGAACATGAAAGCTATATTGGGAAAGAGCTTTTTGTCCTCTGACAGCACCAAACAAACAGACACGATTTGATATCCAGGGCTTGTCTTCCTCACCTTTTTGTGTGCACCAACTCACAGAGGGAAGGAGAATCTTTTATGAGAAAATTATTGATCTAGAGCTGGGATGTACTGTCTGTTTAAAGTTTTCAAAACAATCAACTGCAAGGTAGATCATAACAAACAAAGGAAAGGAGAGATCGCATAACTCCAAGAGAATTTTGGCTCAAGAAAGAAGTCACAGTTTTAGTGCTGCTGTGACCTTTCTATAAATGTAGAAAACCCTTAACTTGGCCTTTAATTATGAAGTTTCTATAATACATAGGAAAACTAGTTTGCAAACTGTGTTTTACTGACCCGTGACGTTGCAGTATATGATTTGTTCATAAGAATTGGCCTCTTCAGGTTTGAAGACAATGCGGAAATATCTTGTGAAGTTAGGCGGTATTTCTCCCTCCTGAAACAAAGACACCAGAATGATTGCATATGCAAATATTAGGAAAAGGCACAAAAAGATCAAAACAAGAAGAGACTTTCTTCAGTCTTTATTAGAGCTTAACACTTGCTCCCACAACCACTCGTAGTTGTGTGTATGTTGGTGTTTGTGTGTTGTTAGCAAAGCCCATGTGACCATCCCTCCCAAATCAGCTCACAAGAGTTTGTGTTGCGACTGGCTGAAAGAATGTTTTCTCCCTCTCCCCCGCACTTCCAGACTCTGTCTTTTATCTGTCTTCTTTCTTTCTTTCTTTCTTTCTTTCTTTCTTTCTTTCTTTCTTTCTTTCTTTCTCTCTCTGTCTAGGGAGGTGAGCTGAGTTGTGCAGCAGAGACAGTGGAAGAGAAGAGATGAGAGTGGTGATGGTGGTGGCAGTGTTGTCGGAGCAAGTCAGGCTACCTGAAAGTCCCCGGGCAGAAAGGGCCCAGACTGTGACCTGCCTGTCACCGAGGAGTCAGAAAAAATTTACAGACAAGTAACAGAGCAGAATCTTAACTCTTTGTGACAGATGTTGGATTTGATGAGGCAAATTCAACCTTCTGTCTTCACAGCCAGAATACAGCTTTGATGGCACAGCTGGTAGCAAGATATATCTTGAGCATGTATCTCACGGAGTGGCGAATGCTGACAAATGCTGTGATTTGGGGGATTTTGTCAGGTTCATAAAAGGTTGCATAACAGTTCACCAACAGTTCTTCTTGTCACAAAAACATTTTGAACATCTTCAAAATTAAAAAATAGAAGGGGGGAGTATCATTCAAGTGAATGTCAGCAGTTCACAGCTGAAACCAAATCTGAACAGATCCCTGAAAAACACCAATAGACCAAGAAAGACCAAAACAAAGTGACAGGGTTGTGTTGTTTTTCTGAGTTTTTGGATTTGGATATCAAAACACCTAAACAAAAGCACCAAAAAAGGGTGACATTTTCACATTGTGTTTCTTTTAGGAGAAAAATTGTAATGGTGACTTTTACCTACTAATTGGGTATGTTATGGTGATGCTATGAAAAAGAGCAGCGATAAACAAACCTATCATCTGGTCAGTCACTGCAACAGATACTGGAGTCAGTTTGTCTTGGCTTGTCCTTGTCACTGATAATACCTCTATCTGCCAAGAATGTCCTGCTAGTCCAGCAAAAGCTAGCAGTACTCAAATATTTTGCAAGCAGTTTCATGAAATGAAAAAGAAAGGGAAATACAATCACACCTTTGGTTCCACAGTTAGGCAGCAGTGAGGGAGGGCAAAGAGATGGTCCTTGGTGGACTGGCTTCTAGCTGTGGGGTCAGAAGAACCAGAATGAGAGTGCTCTTTTCCCCCTTCCTCTTGGTGAAGCACAGACATCTGCCTGCTGAGAAGGAAGCCAAGGGAGAAGGTCAAAAACTAAACAAAGAAGGAAAGTAAAAAGGTCAAAGAGAAAACAGCGTGTCACTGAAATTTTGATTATTTTTGTTATGAGGAGCACTGAAATAAAGACCCATTCAACCAAAATTGTCTTTTGGGTTTAATATCTGCAAAAACGAGATTCAACATTCAGGCAAGCAGTAGTCAGAGTAAAGCTCAAATCTGAGTGACGTGTGCATGGCTTTTATAACAGAGACAGCAGACAATCAAAAAGATTCTCTTGTGGCTTTGTGACTTATGCTTGTTCTTACAAATCATCAGTTCAAACTGGTCAGAAGAGAGGACAGTGACTTCTGTGTTTGTAGTGAGTACAGATAGTGAACTCCAGTTCCTGTATCACATGATTATGATAAAGCAGTCAACCATACACTTAAAAAGAAACACATAAGCATAAATAGTTCCATCACAAGTGGAAATGTGGTCAAAGGAAAGAAGAAAATATTTATCTCCCCTTTCACATGTACAGTGGTGTGAAAAAGTGTTTGCTCCCTTCCTGATTTCTTTTTTTTTGTATGTTTGTCACACTTAAATGTTTCAGATCATCAAACAAATTTAAATATTAGACAAAGATAACACAAGTAAACACATAATGCAGTCTTTAAATGAAGGTGTTTATTATTAAGGGAAAAAAATCCAAACCTACATGGCCCTGTGTGAAAAAGTGATTGCCCCCTATCCCTAATAACTGGTTGGGCCACCCTTAGCAGTAACAACTGCAATCAAGCGTTTGCGATAACTGGCAATGAGTCTTCTCCAGCGCTGTGGAGGAATTTTGGCCCACTCATCTTTGCAGAATTGTTGTAATTCAGCTACATTGGAGGGTTTTTTGAGCATGAACCGCCTTTTTAAGGTTATGCCACAGCATCTCAATCGGATTCAGGTCGGCACTTCGACTAGGCAACTCCAGTTTTCATTTTGTTTTTCTTAAGCCATTCAGAGGTGGACTTGCTGGTGTGTTTTGGATCATTGTCCTGCTGCAGAACCCAAGAGTGCTTCGCTTGAGGTCACGAACAGATGGCCTGACATTCTCCTTCAGGATTTTTTGGTTGACAGCATAATCCATGGTTCCATTTACCACAGCAAGTCTTCCAGGTCCTGAAGAAGCAAAACAGCCCCAGACCATCACAATATCGCCACCATATTTTACTGTTTGTATGATGTTCCTTTTCTGAAATGCTGTGTTACTTTTACATCAGATGTAATGGGACACACACCTTACAAAAAGTTCAACTTTTGTTTTGTCAGTCCACAGAGTATTTTCCCAAAAGCCTTGGGGATCATCAAGATGTTTTCTGGCAAAACTGAGACAAGCCTTTATGTTCTTTTTGCTGAGCAGTGGTTTTCGTCATGGAACTCTGC
Source organism: Pholidichthys leucotaenia (assembly GCA_020510985.1). Lineage (NCBI taxonomy): Eukaryota > Metazoa > Chordata > Actinopteri > Cichliformes > Pholidichthyidae > Pholidichthys > Pholidichthys leucotaenia. The sequence goes on along the minus strand of CM035840.1, from coordinate 173,340,733 downwards.
CATGCAGGCTATTTTTGCCCAGTCTCTTTCTTATGGTGCAGTTATGAACACTGACCTTAACTGAGGCAAGTGAGGCCGGCAGTTCTTTGGATGTTGTTGGGGGGTCTTTTGTGACTTCTTGGATGAGTCGTTGCTGCACTCTTGGGGTAATTTTGGTTGGCCGGCCACTCCTAGGAAGGTTCACCACTGTTCCACACTGTTCCATGTTTTCGCCATTTGTAGATAATGGCTCTCACTGTGGTTCACTGGAGTCCCAAAGCTTTAGAAATTGCTTTATAACCTTTTCCAGACTGATAGATTTCAATTACTTTGTTTCTCATTTGTTCCTGAATTTCTTTGGATCACAACATGATGTCTAGCTTTTGAGGATCTCTTGGTCTACTTCACTTTGCCAGCCAGGTCCTATTTAAGTGATTTCTTGATTGAGAACAGGTGTGGCAGTAATCAGGCCTGGGTGTGGCTCCAGAAATTGAACTCAGCTTTCCAAAGATGTGATAAACCACAGTTAATTCAGGGCGGTGCGGTGGCACAGTGGTTAGCACTGCACCAGCACAGCAACTCACCCTTGGCCATGGGATCCCTGGTTCGATTCCAGCCCCTGACCAATAGTGATCTGTGTGGAGTTTGCATGTTCTCCCCGTATCTGCGTGGGTTTACTCCAGGATTTCTCCGGTTTCCTCCCACAGGCCAAAAACATGCAGGTTAGGTTAACTGGAGACTCTAAAGTGGCCCTAGGTGTGAATGTGTGTATGAATGGTTAAGGGACAGCGCCGTACCGTGGCTGCTTCATCCATCCAGGTGGATGCCCTCAATTTCCCCTCTGGGGATCAATAAAGTATACAAAATCAAAAAAAAAATATTAATTTATGTTTTAACCGGGGGGGGGTGGTCGCTTTTTCACACAGGGCCATGTAGGTTTGTTTTTTTCCCCCCTTAATAATAAACACATTCATTTAAAAACTGCATTTTGTGTTTAATATTTAAATTCATTTGATGATCTGAAACATTTAAGTGTGACAAACATACAAAAAAATGAGACATCAGGAAGGGGGCAAACACTTTTTCACACCACTGTAGGTGTGCACAGGCAGAGAAGGTTTTCAATATCACAAACCTCTTTAACAGAAAAGGCAGTCCTTTAATAAACAACACTGTACATATTGTACCTCAGTGAGTGTTGGTCCTCCTCCTGTTGGCTTGGCCACATTGTCCAGAAGTACTGAAGAGTGGTATCACTACTGTTGGTGAGGGATACTGTGTGTACACTTTCCAGAGAGATGTAAGTCTTTGTCAGATAGAGACAGTCAGGCTTAAGATGGACATTCAGCTCCTCACAAGATCCATACAAGCCAATGTACACATCTTCACCTGAGTGAAAGACATGAAAAACGTACATGTGAATGCAAAGATATGAGCAGCAATGCCCCCAGTCGAAGGTCAACCTGTCATCATGCTATAAGCTGCACATGTGATCAAGAACGCTAAACTACACCAATTCATAATTTTTTAGCAACATTTTTGCTGTTATCCTGTCTTTTTATTGTATGCTGTGGATTGCTCTCATCATTCTAGCACTGATGGAATTTCACTTTATCACTTTCCCAAAGGAGAAAACTATGGATCACTGCTGTCTAATGTGAGAACTAGATACTTCTTGAGCATTCAAGAATCTGTAGCCAACATTTCATATCTATTAAGTGCACCCATTTAAGCACATATTAGATGGAAAGTTTAAATTTATCTCCTTCACAGTGTATGGAATGAGGGGGCCTTTATGCTTTCCCACACCTGGGACTACATTCTCCAGAGACCATTGGACAGCGGAAAGCGGGGCCGGCTCGGTGGATCTGACAGGTTCGCCGGGCTGACCCCGCCTACAAAAGTCAGCTGATAAAATGACACCACGCAGCAATCAGCTGACACTTCTGATGAAGGCTGGAGTGAACAGTCGAAACATGTAAAGAAGGTAAAAACATCTCCTTTCGACTTTTGTCTTTGAATCAGAACAAAAGGTAAATAAGCGTTCATTGTAGTTTTGTTACTTACATGTTTGGGTTTACCGGTTTTTATTTATCATCATCAGCACTTATTTGAACCTTGCCATTTCCTTTCCCTCTCTCTTAGGGTTGGCAGCTGTGGGGGCGTGGCCTGTCAGCTGCCAGCTTCGATTGATCTCTCATCTTCTCCAGCTGGCCTAATTTGCCTCTTTGTTTTTCTCCTGCCACTAGGATTGCCACACCTGTCACCACTTACTTCAATTTTGTGTTTAGCCTTATTTAAGGGTCTGTGCATTTTTGTCCGGCACAGCACCCTACTTACTATTTTCCTCTGCAAGACGTAAGTGAATCTTAACTTGCTTCTTTATACAGTATTTCCTCTAGCGTGTTTCCCACGACTAGTCTTCCCTAGGTTGGCTGGCGATTTCCCTCGCCTTAGCTATTTGCATTTTTTGCTACCTGTGTCCTTCTGTTTAACGACCCTGATGTTTCTGTTTTGTTTAATAAATTTGCAAACTCACAGCCGGCGTTTGGTGCCTTTTATCCTGCCCTGACAAGGGGTTTATGACAGCTGAAATGTCCACCCTTGTTTCATCTTCAGCATCTAGGCAGATGGCAATGTATTCTTAACAAGGGTGTCTCTGTACAGTTGTCCATTCATTTTTCCTTCAATTATATGAAGTCTACCTGTACCATATGCTGAAAAACACCCCAACATCATGGTCTTTCCAGCTCAAAACTTCACTGTTGGTATGGTGTTTCTGGGCTGATGTGCAGTGCCATTTCTCCTCCAAACATACTGTGTGTTGTTGCATCTAAAAAGTTTGATTTTAGTCTCATCTGACCAGACTATATTCTCCCAGTGTTTGCCCAAATATTGTGCAGCAAACATTAAACAAGCTTCAACATGCTTTTTCTTCAGCAATGGAGTCTATTTTTTTTCCCCCTTGTCCTGTCAGGTAGCTAGGCAAGCAGAACAGAGATCTGTTAACCTTATTGTGCCATAACAGATTTACTTTGCCAAAAGGAGTTTTATACAATATCTAACTGTGTACTGTATATTGTTGTAAACCCCTCCTGTAATAACTTTTAATACTTTATTTAAATTATTTTACCCATGGAGGACCTGACAGGATGGGGAATAGGTAAAGGAAGTGTGAGGAGGGGGAAAGAAAAGGGAGGGGAACAGACAAAAAGACAAACAAATCAACAACTAAAACAAACAGAAGACAAACTGCTTCTTCCACCGAAGATGTCTCAACACGAGTCCAGTATCCGAACCTGTTAAAGGAGAGACATGTGTGTGTCTGTGTGCGTATATATGAAAGCGCACGCAAAATAAGTGTGTGCATGTGAGTGGTTTGTCAGGAAACACACAAAGAGGGGGGCCGGTCGCAGCAACCCCGCCCCCACCCCCCCGGAACCCGGAGCAGGCAAGGCAGCACCGCCAACTCCCACAGGGTACAAATGCCTGAGGTCAGCAAGCCCCAAGAAAGCCAGGCATCCACCCCCAGAGGGACGATCGAGGGAGGCCTGGCCACCAGGCAGCCGGCACGGCGGGCCCGCCAACCCTTCCCCCCCTCCAGTGGGGCCAACGCCAGTCCCTGGGCCCCAGGCGCCAGGAGGCCAGCGACCCCACCCCCCAGGCCGGAGACTGGCCCGTGCCCCCCAGCGCGAGCCGCCCCAGGCACCCACAGTGAGCCCCCACACCCTCTCTCTCTCTCTCTCTCTCTCTCTCTCTCTCTCTCTCTCTCTCTCTCTCTCTCTCTCACTCACACACACACACGCGCGCACACTCACACCCACAGGCTCCAGAGGACGGGGAGGGCGACCCCCCAGGACACAGGCACCTTCCCCAGGGCACCGCCAGGGCCCCAGGGAGGGCACGACCCCACAGTGCAAGGACGCACTGGGGCCGGCCCACACCACTGGCGCACACCCGACCCTGGCCCGGGGGGGGGGGGGACCCCCCAGCGCCAGGGGCCCAGGGCCAGACCCAGCCCTTGCTGGGAGGCAAGGCCAGCCGGCCATGGGCCACAGCCCACCCCGCAGCCCCCTGCCCCAACTAACCCCCCCGGGCCAGACACATGGCCACCCCCGGAACAGGCCCCCCGGACACTGGCCCCTCGTGGTCGGGGCACAGCCAGCCGCCAGAGGTGCCAAGGAGAGCAAGCCACCGCCCACCACCCCTCAGGTTATAAAATTAATAAGCGGGGACCAGAGTGAATTGAATTCAGCCAATTGATTATTTGAGGAGACAGACATTCTCTCCAGGCTAATATAATCTAATAATAAGTTATTATAGTGAGTCATCCATAAATTATTTCTTGATTTCCAATTCATGAGGATAGTTTTCTTTGCGATGCATAAGGTGGTGAGAACCATGTGTGACATCCTTGCCTCTATATTTATTTCACATAAATCACCTAATATGCAAAGTGTGGGTGAGGATGGGACATGATACCCAAGGCACGCCGACAGGTCTCCCGCCAGAACTTTTGAACCGGTGCACAGGACCACATAGCATGCATATAGCTACCTGGGATGTTGCTGGTGCAGTAGAAGCAGATATTTGTGTGACTCTGGCCCATTTTGAACATCATTTGTCCTGTGTAATAAATTCTATGTAGAACTTTATACTGTATGAGTTGTAAATTAGAATTTTTAGTCATCTTAAAAGTTTAGGGGAACGAAGATTTAGAAACTCTGCCACCTTAACTGGTATTTCTAAATCTGTCTGATTAAGACTGAATCTTTCTTTAATTATGGATTTAAGCTGTTGGTACTCAAGAAACTTTTTATCACTGATATTGTACTGTGACACTAATTCCTGAAATTGGATCAAATTTCCACCTTGAATAAGATGCTGTTTTTATTCCCTTCTCTTGCCATAGTGGAAAATTTAACATCCTCTTTTGTTGCAAGATATCAGGATTATTCCAAATGGGTGTGAGTTTACAAGGGACAAGCAAAGACCCCATTATTTTAAAAAAAATTCCACCAAGCCATCAGAGAGGAGCTGATATTAATGCTTTTAAAACAGTCATGCCGTTTAATACAGGGACTCATAAAAGGTAAGTCAAAGATATTTAGCAATCCACACAGAGCCTGTTCAGCATCTAACCATGGGTTTCTTTGTGGGGTTGATGTTGTCCATTTAGAAACAAACTGCAATCTATTGGCTAAGAAGTAATGAAAAAAAATTGGTAGATCTAAACCTCCGCACTCTTTTCCTTTTTGAAGAGTTTTTAGACTGATCCGTGATGTTTATCATTCTATAAAAATTTACTTATATTTGAGTCTAAAGACTTAAACCAGGCCATAGATGGTTGGGTAGGAATCACTGAGAACAAATAGCTGATTTTAGGAAGGACCATCATTTTAACAGTTGCGACTCTTCCCATTAGTGATATAGGTAGTGTCCTCCAGCACGCAAAGTCATCGTGTATTGTTTTTAAAAGGGGAATGTGATTTAGTCGTAATTACTCTGAGAGCCTGGGGGAGATATCTATTCCTAAGTATTTAATATTACCTGATTGTATTGGAATAATGGATGTATTTGAGAAATTACAATTTATAGGTAAAACTGTTGATTTACCTGTAATGGTCTGCTCTGGCTGCTCATTCCCCTCAGCTGTGCACACACCTGTTCCTCATCACGGCCTGGGCTATTTAACCCACGCTGCCCTGGGATCCATCCGGAGTTGTTTGTCAACCTTCAGACCCACTCACGCCTTCTTCATTGTTCCAGAGTTCCTAGCCTCAGCCTGCCTTCGTCCTTGCTTCCAACCCTCTGCCAGCCGGCATCAGGAAGGAAACCTCTATTGCCCAAGTAAGCCATCGCTCATTCTCTCTAATCCACTCTCAGTCCACTGTGCGCAGGCGGAGCTCCGTGGCGGCGGACCTCTCTCCTCCCTGGCGGCGGACCGAGCCACATAACTCCACTTGACACATAGTCACCCTCTACAAGCAGCACCGAGATCAGTGGACGCTGTCCTCCTAGCCGCAGCCGCCGAGCTGAACCTGAGCGTCACCACATCTCTGCAAACAGTAAGTCCAGGATTAAACTGCACATCTCCACCTGTATTGCCACTAACTGTCCTGTCTCTGTTGCCAGGTCGTACGATGTTCTGCTCTCCCCCAGCTGCTGCAAGATCACACATCCACACACTCACATCCACACATTATTGTTAATAAATATAATTGTATCTATTTCGGTGTCCGAGTCTGTTCAATGGGTCTACAACCATGTCAGTACAACTCCGCCAAAATAACCCAGCTGACAGCGCGCTAACGCACAAGGTTAACAACCTCGAGACCCGGGTAGATCAGTTAGCTTATCAACAACAGATTATTTTAACACAATTAACCCGTTTAATGGACCGGTTGGATCGTTTGGCAGGCACACAGGCGTTTCCTCCGGCTCCTTCAGCCCCTAGTAGCTCCTCGGCTCCCGCTAGCCCCCCACCCGGCCAGGGCCCCTCTTCTCAGCTAACTCCCGTCCCCACTCCTACCCGTTTCTGTGGTAAATTAAGGGGAGGCTCGGGGATTTATTATGCAGTGCGAGATAGTGTTTCAGCGGGTGCCTGGGGACTTCTCCACAGACCACAGCCAGATTGGCTATATGATTAATCTGTTAGAGGGACAAGCGCTAGCTTGGGCCTACGCCGTCATGGCTAGGGCAAACTATGCTAACATGCCATAATCAATTTGTCTGTCAATTCAAGGAGGTGTTTGACCACTCCGACCGTGATAGTGTGCTTACCTCCCGGCTGCTTAATCTTAGACAGGGAACTCAGTCAGTGGCAGACTACGCTGTCAACTTCCGGGTGGTGGCCACAGAGTTTATTGGGTCGTTTGCTATGCGCATCATCAACCCTGTTTCTGTGCGCCTAGCCCTCCCACCCTCCCTCTGTATCTGCCCTACTTTCCATGTGTCGCAGGTTAACACTAGAAGTCCCAGAGAGGGGCCATTTGGCCTTTTTGGCTAGAAAACCCATAGGGGGACCATCAAGTGGCCACAAGAGGGCTAATGTCTGGGACTTCTAGTGTACCCTTCTGTTCCAGCCCTCTGTGTCCCCCTCCCAGGTCTCCACCTCCGCCGATGGTGATCGATGGCGACCTGGCGTGGAAGGTCAATGCCATCCTAGACGTCCGCTGCTGGGGTCACGGCCTGCAATATCTGGTGGACTGGGAGGGCTACGGGCCGGAATGGAGGTCCTGGGTGCATCATCCTTTGTGTTGGATAAAGATCTCATCAGGGACTTCCATCAGGCGCACCCAGGTAGGTTGGATTGACCGTCGAGAGGCATCTCGTAGGGGGGAGTACTGTAATGGTCTGCTCTGGCTGCTCATTCCCCTCAGCTGTGCACACACCTGTTCCTCATCACGGCCTGGGCTATTTAACCCACACTGCCCTGGGATCCATGCGGAGTTGTCTGTCAACCTTCAGACCCACTCACGCCTTCTTCGTTGTTCCAGAGTTCCTGGCCTCAGCCTGCCTTCGTCCTCGCTTCCAACCCTCTGCCAGCCAGCGTCAGGAAGGAAACCTCTATTGCCCAAGTAAGCCATCGCTCATTCTTCCTAATCCACTCTCAGTCCCCTCTGCACAGGCGGAGCTCCGTGGCAGTGGACCTCTCTCTTCCCTGGCGGCGGGCCGAACCACACAACTCCACTTGACACGTAGTCACCCTCTACAAGCAGCAGCCGGATAAGTGGACGCTGTCCTCCTGGTTGCAGCCGCCGAGCTGAACCTGAGCATCAACACATCTCTGCAAACAGTAAGCCCAGGATTAAACTGCACATCTCCACCTGTATTGCCACTAACTGTCCTGCCTCTGTTTGTCCATAGGGTTGTCAGGTCGTACGACGTTCTGCTCTCCCCCAGCTGCTGCAAGATCACACATCCACACACTCACATCCACACATTACTGTTAATAAATTTAAGTCAAAGTCAAAAGTCAAAGTCAAAGTGCCTTTATTGTCATTCCATTGTTAATGAACAATGCAACAAAATTGAGATGCTGCTCCCTAAAAACAAACTATAAACAAACTATCACACTCACAGTTCACTCATGCATTTAACATTCTTATAATTACAACAATAAATAATGCTTGAAACAAAATTACTTAAAAGTTGAATACAATATGTACGTAGCAATAATGAAAAACATACTGAGCGATACAAAAGACCAGCTTATGCACACAGGGTTGTTGCTACAAAATAACCTAAAATAACAAAAAATATCAGCAGTCTGTGCGTGTTTCATAAATCCGTTCAACCAATCCATTCAACTAATCTGTTCAACTAATCCATTAATAGTATCTATTTCGGTGTCCGAGTCTGTTCACTGGGTCTACAACCATGTCATTACCCCAGTTAACAGAGTAGTCTGATAATGATGAAAATTGAGCAATGAGTGCCACTGTCTGAAGAAGAGATCTTTGTCAGTTTTCAAGGAAAATCAATATATCATCAGCACAAAGACTTATTTTGTGTTCTTTTTCTCCAGTTTGAATACCTCTGATATCAACATTCTGTCGTATGGCTGCTGCTAATGGTTCGATAAAGATGGTAAAAAGTGAGGGAGAGAGTGGACAACCCTGCCTAGTACCTCTCTGGAAATTAAAGCTTTGGGAGGTCTGATCATGTGTTGGGACAGATGCAGTTGAACAGCTACTATATAGTGTTTTAATCCAGTTTATGAAAGATGAAGCAAACCCAAACTTATTTAACACCATAAAAAGAAATTTCCAATTAACTCAGTCAAATGCGTTTCTAAGTTATTGATCTTACAGTAGTCTATTAAATTAAATAGGCTGCATGTATTATTAGCCAAGTGCCTACCCTTGATGAAACATGTTTGATGAAACATGTTTTTGAAAGCAAAAACAACATTTATTTTTCCAAACTGTTAATCATGCACGAGTTCTTTGGGATACAAAGGCTAAACCAAAGGGGATCCTTGGCGGACATTTAAACATACGGAGCATAATCCCCAAAAGAGATGAGATTTCGGTGTTGTTGTTGGACTCAAATCTGGACTATCTTTGTCTTTCAGAAAGCTGGCTACACAGGAATATAGACACTAATATGATCAATATTGTGGGTTATCAGTGTTTTAGAAAAGACAGGCAGGTAGGGAGGGAGGAGGTGTCTTAATTTACATCAAAGAGAAATTTAAATGTCAACTGGTTGATTTGAATACTTCACTTGAATGTTTAGCTGTTGATGTATGTCTCTCACCGGTAATGAATTTCAACATTGCAGTATTGTACAACCCACCGTCATACAATTCTTCTTTTTATAATGAATTAAGTGATCTTGTTAAACAACTTGAGAGGAGCAGAGAAACATTATTTTATGGTGACTTTAATATTAACTGGTCTGATAAAAAGGACAAACAGAAATTGAAAAGCCTCATGACTAAATTTAATTACCAACAAATGATCAAAGGACCCACCAGGATAACCAAACAATCTAGAACACTTATTGACATGGTATTTGCTAATAAACCAGAACGAATAACCAGAACCTATAATCTTGTAACTGGTCTCTCAGATCATAACATGGTTCTTGCTGTCAGAAAACTTACTAAAAAGCGACTACAGTATTTTGGGGGAGTTGATATTGACAAATTAAATTTTATTATTCCCAAATCAAAAACTGCGGAGTTTGAACATTACTTAGAGAATCAAAATTGGGAGCAGCTCATGTCAATATATGAAGTAGATGATTGTTGTAATTTCATAATTGCAACAATTACAAAGTCTATAGAAAAATTTACAAAGCAAATTAAAAGCAGACAACAGAAGATTAACCTACCATGGTTAAATAATGAAATAAGAAAACTTATGAAGAGGCGAGATTCTGCACTGAAAACATCATTAACCTCTAAATTACAAAATGATCACCTTGTGTACAAAAGTTTAAGAAATAAAGTGGTACAAGAGCTGCGAAAATCAAAAGTATCTTATTACAATAAACTGATAGATCATGCAAAGGGTAACAACAGTTCCCTATGGAGGCATTTAAATAACTAATAAAAAAAAATGTTCAGAAGGGGGTAAAGGAACTTAGAATCAAAGGCAAGACCATCAGTGACAAGGCTATATTGGCAAATGAATTTAATTCATATTTTGTGGACTCTGTGGAAGAATTAACAAAAAACTTTGTGCTGCCAAATGTGCTCAACAACACAAAATCAATACTTTCAACAGTTTCTTTTCACATCGATGAGGTAAATGAGGAGTTAATTGCTGGTATTGTTAAAACACTGTCAAACTCAAAAACTAATGATATCTACAATATGAGCACTTCCTTTCTCAAAATGCACAGCAAAATATTAATCAAACCACTGACTCATCTCATTAATCTCTCCATTAGGTCTAGTACATTTCCATCTGGTTGGAAAAAAGCTGTTGTCATACCAGTTTATAAATCAGGCAGTAAAGACGATATATGCAATTACCGCCCAATCTCTATTTTACCAGTCCTGTCTAAGGTTCTTAAAAAAGTTGTAGCTACACAGCTGATAGACTATTTACAAGACAGTCAACTTCTTCATCCACATCAATTTGGTTTTAGACCAGGATACTCAACAGAAACAGCAAATTGTTGCCTTATTGAAAATGTCAAACAGTCCTTGGACAGGGGTAATGTGGTAGGGGCTGTTTTTCTAGATCTCAAAAAGGCTTTTGATACTGTAAACCACAGTTTGCTTTTATCCAAAATGGTATCTTTTAACTTCTCTCCAGATACATTAGAATGGTTTGCATCTTATCTCCAGAATAGAGAACAGTGTGTAAAAGTTCACCAGGATAAATCCTTATTTTTAAACAACCGTATGGGTATCCCACAAGGGTCCATTCTTGGTCCTTTACTTTTCAGCATTTTTATTAATGACTTGCCACTACACTGCTCAGCTGCAACATGTCAACTTTATGCAGATGATGCAGTTATTTACACAGCTGCCAAGACTCCAGCACAGGCTGCAGATGTACTGTCTACAAGTATGGTTGATGTCCAAGAGTGGCTCTTCCAGAACCATCTATTGCTGAACCTTCAGAAAACAGTTTCAATGTGCTTTTCAATCAAAAAATGTAACCTGCAACATTTTAAAGTTAATATACATGATCAAGACATCAGTTTAGTTACAGAATTCAAATATCTTGGCATTGTACTCGATCCTCAATTCAAATTTAATCTTCATATAAAGAAAATTTCTAAAAGAGTAAAAAAAAATCTGAACTGCTTTAAATTAATTAGATATTACATACCATACCAAGCAGCTGTACTGTATATACATTCAATGGTTTTTTTCTCATATATCATACTGTTTGACAGTCTGGGCTCAAGCAGCTCCTTCCACAATAAAACATATAGATTCATTATATAATCAAACTCTAAAAATCTTGGATAAAAAGCCCATTAGGTGGCATCACTGTTATATTTTTAAAAAAAATACAATCTATTGAGTTTTGAGAGTTTCATTGGCCTCTGTTTTCTGAAATTAATTTTCAAATGTTTCCATAAATCAGCGCCAGAGCCACTTGCTGGTTTCATCCAAAGACAGGACAGCAGCAGAGCCACCAGGAGTTCTGTTAACAATAACTGTAAAATATCCCACCGCAGAACCACATTTGGACAAACAGCTTTCTCTATAAAGGGCAGTCATATCTGGAACACAATGCCAAATGAAATTAAAATAATAACCGACTTTAAAACATTTACTACAAAGGTTAAAAACTGGCTGAAAAATAAACAAGAATGTACCCATGTATGAAATGACTGTCTGCAGGGTGAGAGTGAATGAAGGGAAGGAATGAATGTGTTTGTTTATAGTGAGTGACGAAGGGAGGGAGACCTGAAATAGGCAAATGTGAACCAGGTTTTTATATTGTGTATTTATAATCTTGTTTGCATTGATGTATGTGGCTATTGTTTATTCTGTTTTCATTTTTTCTTTTCCTTATCCTTCTTTCTTTTTACCTGTTTCTTCTTTCTAAAGCCCATCCAGGGACAAGAGTTGCAAATTAGCTAATAGCTATACACTCTTTGTGCAGCACATTAGATTGATTGTCATTTGATTAATTGTCTATGTTTATTGCACTGTCCCTGTCAAATAAACAAATAAAATAAAAAATAAAATCTGGATGTGTAATCACTGGAATTATCCTTTCCAGCCTTTTGGTGAGAGCTTTGCAAATTATTTTAAGATCGACATTCATAAATGAGATGGGACAGTAGCTGGATGGAAGCGTAGGTTCTTTTCCAGGTTTGAGGAGCTGGATAATACTAGCCAAATTCATATGTGGAGGGATTGCATTATCTCCTTTAATTTGGTTCACCATTTAAAGAAAGTAGGTGCCATCACAGGCCAGAATTTTTTATAAAATTCTACTGGAAAACCATCTGGCTCCAAAGCCTTGTTGTTTGGGATGTGCTTAAGTACCTCCTGGAGTTCAGACACCAGAAGAGGTGCATCCAGAGCTGCGATCTGTTCATTATTTAATTGTGGAAAGCTAATATTGTCCAAAAATGTATTTATCTCTGAGTCAGATGGGTTAACCTGAGATGAGTAGAGGTTTTCATAAAACTTTCTAAAGCAATGGAGTCTTGCGAGGAGAGCGGGCATAGAGCTCATGTAGGTTGAGTGTATTAGTTGTTGTTTTCTTTGAAACAGCAGTACCTGCTAACTCCAGGTCTTTCTGGAGCTCTCCACGAGAGGTTTTTGGTTGTTGGATAGCTCTTCTGATAACTCTTTTGACTCCTCGGTCAGAAATCTTGCTAGGAGCTCCTGGTTGTGGCCAATTTATGGTATAATGGTGTTCTTTCCACTTCTGAATGATGGCTCTAACAGTGCTCACTGGAACATTCAGCAGTTTAAAAATGCACCTGTAACCAATGTCATCATTATATTTTGCAACAATAAGGTTGCAAAGGTCCAGAGAGAGCTTTTTGCTTCTACCCATCATGACTTCTTTATGGTGTGACAATTTGATATTCACAGACCTTTTGAAAGGCTATCAGTCAGGACTTAACCAGCTTAAATTAATTTGCACTGATGGGGGATGGAATAATTTCCTAAATTCTGATGGATTTCAGCTGATTTCTTGGCTTTCTATGTCACTTTTTTCACCTCTTTTTCTTCAAGTGTTCAATACTTATTCCCTGTGTAATTCCACTTTATTAAATATAACTTGTTTTATGAACACAGTTGCCTTGATTTCTTTGTATGCATGGATTACTTGGGTTGTTATTGATATCTGGTGAAAATCTCAGGTCAATAGCTCCATTAGAAATATGTTTCATGAGAAAAACGTTGATGTGTTCAATACTTATTTTCCCCACTGTATCTATGCAGCTTCAAAGTCCCAAGGCAGAAGAGAGAAGTTTTAATAAGGTTTATAGGGTATCTAATTAATCACGAGGTGCCACCAGCACTATAGCCACACTAACACAAGGGGCAGCACCATGCTGCAACAAAGATGCAAAACATGGTTTTGTATAAAGCCACTGAGAATAAGGCCTTATGACGATTACAAGGAAAGATTTGGCTTGTGCACTTATTTCTTCTTCTTCTTCTTCTTCGGAGTTCTGAACAATCTTCTTCTTCAGTGAGATTTCAATGTCTACATGATGTCTATAACACTCTGGTCCCACTCGCTGTAGTCCTTCTATCATTGCTGTGTCCAATCGAACCTTAACTCTATCTTCAGACATCACTCTTCATCTCCTCTTAGTTGCTGAATCTGTATTTATATGACACACACACATTTGCTCCTTTAAAAGTTTTTGGTTTACACAGTTCAACAGCTGAAAAAAATTGCACAGGACCTGCCAAAATGCACCACAAAAGCCCCTTTTCCACTAGTACCTATACAGTATAGCCCAGAACACCACGGTACGGTTTTGTTTCCATTACACCAGAGTACCATTCGAGGTGGGTGGGATTTGTTTACAGGGAGGCAGTGCAACCCTCCCGTGATGTAAAACAAGCAACACAGGCAAAACACAAGGTGGCAGGATACAAGGCAACTGTGGTCCTATGATCTTTTAGCGAGTGCTATGGTCATGACAGAAAGACACACAGAGATTTCTTGAATTATACTAGTGCATACCTGTGCATGCCCGTGCATGCCTGCAGAAACCAAGTATAAGCAAGTATTTCTGCATGCCCGTAGAAAGCAGGGGTATGCAAGGGTGGAAGCAAGCATGTCAGCACGCAGCCTGCCTTTGATCTTTGATGGTGCCATAGCAAGTCCTATAATCTTTGATGATGTCATAGCGAGTCCTGTGATCATGAGTGATGACTGGTTTTGATCTTTGATGTCATAGTGAGTCCTATGATCTTTGAAGATGCCTGTGTTTGATCTTTGATGATGTCATACTCAGTCCTATGATCTTTGATGATGTCATAGCGAGTCCTATGGACGAGTGATGCCTGCCTTTGATCGTTTATGTCCTATGATCATAGGACATCATATAATCACTCTATTAAAGCAAGAAATCTCTGTGTGTGTGTGTGTGTGTGTGTGTGTGTGTGTCACGTTTATAGGACATCATAGGACGGCCTAATGCCACTCTACACTACAAATGTGTAAAATGCCAAGCAAAGCGCTGATTTTCTCCGGGTGCTCCGGTTTCTTGGTTTCTACAGGCATGCACGGGCCTTCCTGAACAGGGTTGAAAGCCACTTTTTACTCAGATCTATTTTCATGATCCTGCCCATGAACTGGAATTATGACGCACCTATCCCACAACCAGTGGTCTGAACAAAGAAGAAGAAGATCCACCAGATGGAGAGCAATAGAATGAGGAGAACTGCTGCACGTTAGAAAGGATGCCGTGAACATGAAACACCTCAGGTTCCAGCAGTATGCTGCAGGCATGACTGTGAACAACACAGCCGTCTGAGTCAGAAGGAGACCCTTCAGCAATGGGCATGCAGAAATACTTGCTTATACTTGGTTTCTACGGGCATGGACGGGTATGCACGGGCATGTACTAGTAATAATACAGACGTGGACAAAATTGTTGGTACCCCTCTGTTAATGAAAGAAAAACCCACAATAGTCACAGAAATAACTTGAATCTGACAAAAGTGGTGATAAATAAAAATTCTATGAAAATTAACCATTGAAAATCAGACAATGCTTTTGAATTGTGGTTCAACAGAATTATTTTTAAAAACAAACTCACGAAACAGGCCTGGACAAAAATGATGGTACCCTTAACTTAATATTTTGTTGCACAGCCTTTTCAAATCAAATCAAATCAAATCAAATCAAACTTTATTGTCATATTGCTGTACATACAACTGTAGTGCAGGCAAGATGAAATTGCATTTCTCTCGGCATCCATATAAGAAGCAGCATGATTAAGACACACTCCCACATAGCTCCACCCCCCACCCCCACCCCACCCCCCATCCATTCACACATCCCTGAGACATACTTGGGGAAAAAGAATAACTAACTATAATATACAAAATGTCCATAGGTGCAGTAGTGTGTATGAGAGATTCCGGGTCAGCTGTTCAGCATCCTGACAGCTTGTGGGAGGAAGCTGTTGATCAGTCTGGTGGTTCTGCCTCTGATGCTCCGGAATCGTTTACCAGATGGAAGAAGTTCAAAGTGTTTATGCAGAGGGTGAGAACGGTCCTTGACAATGTTCAGTGCCCTGCTCCTACAACGGTTCTGAAAAAGTTCTTGGACAGAGGGGAGGGAGACTCCAATTACCCTCTCCGCCCCCTTGACTATCCTCTGCAGGGCTTTTTTGTCTGACATACTGCAGCTGGAGTACCATGTAGCAATGCAGTACGTCAGAACACTCTCCACCACACCTCTGTAGAAGGTCCTGAGGATGCAGATGGGGAGAGAGGCCTGTTTGAGTTTCCTCAAGAAGTGTAGTCTCTGCTGAGCCCGCTTCCTGATCTCCAAGGAATTTTTGCTCCAGGTCAGGTCCTGCGAGATCTGCACTCCGAGGAACTTGATGTTCTCTACTCTCTCCACTAAACGGCCGCCGATGCTGAGGGGGACGTGCTCAGGCTGTGACCGCCGGAAGTCGATAATCATCTCCTTCGTTTTGTCCACATTGAGCACCAGATTGTTCTCCCTGCACCAGCCCTCCAGGTCTCTCACTTCTTCCCTGTACATTGATTCCTCATCCCTCTGAATAAGTCCCACCACCGTGGTGTCATCTGCAAACTTAATAATCTGGTTCCCCTCGTGTTTGGATACACAGTCATGTGTTAGAAGTGTAAACAACAGTGGACTGAGTACACAGCCTTGAGGGGTTCCGGTACTCAGCGTGACAGAGTTGGAGATGTTGTTTCCAACCCGGACCGACTGAGGTCTCTCAGTCAGGAAATCCAGGATCCAGAGACATGTGGCGGTGTTCAGACCGAGAAGGAGTAATTTCTCCATCAGTCTCTGGGGAATAATGGTGTTGAATGCTGAACTGAAATCAATGTACAGGAGTCTGGCGTAGGTGTCTTTCTGGTCCAGGTGGGTGATGACAGAGTGTAGGGTGGTGACTATAGCATCCTCCGTGGAGCGGTTTGAACGATATGCAAACTGGAGCGGGTCGTGTGATGCAGGGAGGCAGGCTGTGATGTGTGGTTTGACAAGCCGTTCAAAACACTTCATCACAATTGGTGTAAGTGCAACAGGACGATAGTCATTCAAACAGGACACCACTGGTTTCTTTGCCACCGGTACAATGATAGAGGTCTTGAAGCATCTGGGAACGATGGCCTGACTCAGGGAGATGTTATAAATGTCAGTCAGGACATCCGTCAACTCGCTCGCGCAGTCTCGGAGCACTCGTCCTGGAATGTTGTCTGGACCTGCAGCTTTGCGTGGGTTGACTCTGGATAGGGTCCTCCGTATGTCCGCTGTGTTGATGGTAAAAGCTGGTCCGACCGATGGTGGGGGTGGGCCGGCCCTCCCTCTGATTGTCGAGTTTGATGCTTCAAAACGTGCAAAGAAGTCGTTAAGCCTGTCTGGAAGCGAAGCGTCATCATCATCGACCCCCTGCCTAGACTTAAAGCCCGTCAGTGTCCGAACTCCCTGCCACATCTGCTTGGTGTTCCTAGTGTCACAGAGGTGTCCCTGGATTTTCTCCGCATAGGCGCGCTTTGCCGCCTTAATTCCCTTTGAAAGCGCAGACCTGGCTGAGCGGAGGGCAATCCTGTCCTTCGCTCTGAAGGCTGCATCTCTGGCTGTAAGCAGCGAGCGTACCTCTGCAGTCATCCAGGGCTTATGATTGCCTTTTGAGGCAATCACTGCAATCAAACGATTTCTGTAACTGTCAGTAAGACTTCTGCACCTTTCAACATGTCATGGTCCGTGCGCCAATTTCGTCTGCGCTCGGCCCATGCATCATCTCTGCCAGGTTTGACAGCAGTGTTGACCTCCTGGCTCCCCGAGCTCTTGTTGTGACAGCGCTCGGAGGGGCTTCCTGCTGTCAAAGCCTGACAGCTGTGCTGCATTTGCGGCTCATCAGCAGCCCTGTATTTAAGCGGGCGCTGGGAGCAGTATGATGCAGCAGTCTCGTCAACTAATCGTCAACAATCGTCACTAACTCCACGTCAACGACTCCTTGTTCATGGTCTTGATTGTAAGTAAGCTTGGTGTTAGCCTTACGATCTCCTGTGTCTAGTGTTATGTGTTTTAGCCCACCGTGGCTCATTACTTTGTGTGTTCTTGTGTTCATAATAAACATCAATGCAAACCTCACCGGTGACTTTTGGCGTCTTATGATGGCTCGCGAGGGCCACCGCATGACAGTAGACTGCTGCCACTAGGCGCCTAAATTGACGCTGAACCGAGACGCTGTTCCCGGTGAGTTTGCTTTTTTGGACATTTATTCTTCCCTGTCTGGGTAACTGTGTGCTGGGAGAATGCTGTCTTTCAGGAGCCGCGTTCGGCGCCTGGGCTACGAGCTAGCGAATGCCCTGGAGTACGTTGATGGAATGTTGCATGACACAGCAGGTATTTTGGCCCACTCCTCATGAGCAAACTGCTCCAGTTGTCTCAGGTTTGAAGAGTGCCTTCTCCAGACGGCATGTTTCAGCTCCTTCCACAGATGATCAATAGGATTTAGATCAGGGCTCAAAGAAGGCTTTAGAATAGCCACTTTAGAATAGTCCAATGTTTGGCTCTTAGCCATTCTTGGGTGTTTTTAGCTGTGTTTTGGGTCATTATCCTGTTGCAAGACCCATGACCTGTGACTGAGACCAAGCTGTCTGACACTGGGCAGCACGTTTCTCTCTGGAATACCTTGATAGTCTTGAGATTTCATTGTACCCTGCACAGATTCAAGACACCCTGTGCCAGATGCAGCAAAGCAGCCCCACAACATAACAAAACCTCCTCCATGTTTCACAGTAGGGACAGTGTTCTTTTCTTGGTATGCTTCATTTTTGCATCTGTCAACATAGAGCTGATGTGCCTTGCCAAAAAGTTGTAGTTTTGTCTCGTCTGTCCATAGGACATTCTCCCTGAAGCTTTGTGGCTTGTCAACATGCAGTTTGGCAAATTCTAGTCTGGCTTTTTTATGATTTGTTTTCAACAGTGGTGTCCTCCTTGGTCATCTCCCATGAAGTCCACTTTGGCTCAAACAACAACGGATGGTGCGATCTGACACTGATGTACCTTGACCTTGGAGGTCACCATGAATGTGTTTAGAGGTTGTTCTAGGCTCTTTTGTTACCATTCATATTATCTGTCTCCTCCTGCGGCCACGTCCAGGGAGGTTGGCTACAGTCCCGTGGATCATAAATTTCTGAATAATATGTGCAACTGTAGTCACAGGAACATCAAGCTGCTTGGAAATGGTCTTATAGCCTTTACCTTTAACATGCTTGTCTATTTTCTTTCTAATCTCCTGAGACAACTCTCTCTCAACTCTCTCTCGTCTTGCCCAGGGACACAACGGCAGGATATCTGAGGAGAGCGGGATTCGAATCGCCAACCATCCAGTTATTGGATGACCTGCTCTACCTCCTGAGCCACTGCCGCCCTATGTAGACATCATAGGAACATCATAGGCAGCCCTATGATCTTTTAGTGAGTCCTATGATCGTGACAGATATCTTGACATACAGTACATGAGTAATGATAGAGGAGCATAGCGAGTCCTATGATCGTGAGTGATGCCTGCCTTTGATCTTTGATGTCCTATGATCGTGAGTGAGCATGAGTGATGTTGATTTTGATTTGATTTTGTATACTTTATTGATCCCCAGAGGTGATGCCTACCTTTGATCTTTGATGATGTCATTGTGAGTCCTATGATCGTGAGTGATGCCTGCTTTTGATCACTGATGTCCTATGATGTAGACATCAACAACAATAGGCAGTCCTATGATCTTCTAATGAGTTACAAAGCAGGTGTACGCGAAGGTGTAAGAAAGCACATAAGGACTCGTTCAGTGATACCTGCCTTTGATCTTTGATTGTGTCATAGCGAGTCCTATGATCTTTGATGACATCACAGCGAGTCCTATGATCGTGAGTGATGACTGCCTTGATGATGTCATAGTGACTCCTATGATGCCTGCATTTGATCTTTGATGATGTCATAGCGAGTCCTATGATCGTGAGTGACGCAGTCCAAGGACGGATAATTTTTTTTCACACGAGTCGTTATACAGAGGAACATCATAGGACATCATGCAGACATCATAGGAACATCATAGGCGGTCCTATGATCTTTGGGTCGTGACACACACACACACACACACACACACACACACACACACACACAGACACAATCTCTTTGATCTTTGATGTCATAGCGAGTCCTATGATCATGAATGATGCAGTCCAAGGACAGAAAACAGACAGACACCATCTCTTTGATCTCTGATGATATCATAGCGAGTCTTATGATCATGAGTGACGCAGTCCAAGGACAGATAATTTTTTTACACATATAAGGAGTCATTATACATAGGAACATCATAGGACATTTCACACGAGTCATTTTGCATAGGAACATCATAGGATATCATGCAGACATCATAGGAACATCATAGGCAGTCCTATGACCTTTGGTCGTGACACACAGAGACGGAGATTTCTTAGAATTTATACAGTGATATACTGTATATCAGTCTATAAATTCAAGAAATCTGTGTGTGTGTGTCTGTCACAACCATAGGACTCGTTAAAAGATCATAGGATCACCTATGATGTGCTAAAAATATATCATCGTCACTCTATAAAAACAAGAAATCTGTGTCACGCTTCATAGGACATCATAGGACTGCCTATGATCTCTGCCAGAACATCATAGGATGTCCTATGAACTCAGGCATCGTAGGACACATAGACCAGTGTGTTTTTATGATGTCATACAGACCATGTGTATTTGAACTCAGGCATCATAGGACACATACACAGACAAATGTGACTTTATGATGTCATATAGACCATGAACTCAGGGATCATAGGATGACTCGCGATGCCCATACGACGGCACATAGACAAATGTGTCTTGATGATGTCATATACATCAAGCCCATAGTCCATGCCAGAAAGTCTCTTTTGCTCAGATCTATTTTCATGATCCTGTCCATGAACTGGAATTACGACGCACCTATCCCTCAACCAGTGGTCTCAACGAAGAAGAAGAAGAAGAAGAAGAAGAAGAAGAAGAAGAAGAAGAAGAAGAAGAAGAAGAAGAAGAAGAAGAAGAAAGAAGACGACAACTGCTGCATGTCAGAAAAGATGCCATGAAGATGAAACACCTGAGGTTCCAGCAGTACATCGCACCCGCGATGTAAAAAAAGTGCTATATAAAAATGTGAAAAAGCGCTATATAAGTACAGGTCCTTATAAACCCCATTATCCCTTACCCATCTGAGACAGGACACCCTTCACCAGCATAGCGTATGGCAGACTTTAAAGCACGTTTCTAGGACATCATAGGACAGTCTATGATCTCTGCCTCATCATCATAGCGCATCCTATGAACTCAGGCATCATAGGACGCCTTGCCATGCCTACATGACGGCAAATGTGTAACCTTGACGAATGTCAGTCTATACTACAAATGTGTAAAATGCCAAGCAAAGTGCTGATTTTCTCTGGGTTTTCCGGTTTCTTGGTTTCTACGGGCATACATGGGCCTTCCTGAACAGGGTCGAAAGCGACTTTTTCAGGATCGTCCCCATGAACTTGAATTATGGCGCACCAATCCCTCAACCAGTGGTCTGAACGAAGATGAAGACCCACCAGATGGAGAGCAATAGAATGAGAACTGTTGCACATCAGAAAGGATGCCATGAACATGAAACACCTCAGGTTCCCTGTGAACAACACAGCCGTCTGAGACAGGAGACCCTTCAGTGGTCTGAACGAAGAAGAAGACCCACCAGATGATGTCTATATGACGGCACATAGACAGAGCACATGACTCCCAACAAGACATATACAGTGATCCCTCACTTATCGCGGTTAATGGGTTCCAGAACCGACCGCGAAAAGTGAAAAACCGCGAAGTAGCGTCACCCCTAATGACGTCACCCATAAATAATGTGTACGTTCATTCTCTCACTCTCTCTCTCATATGATACGTGTGTGTGTGTGTAAGTGTACATACATACGTAGATGTAAATAAAGTGTACATAAATATGTTTTTAGAACTCTTTTATTCTTATAACAAGATACGTAACTCAAGATGAAGATGATTTACTGCACAGGTTAATGAGAGCTTTACTGCTCCTCAGGTGACGCCTCATCTTCAGGTGCTAGAGGTGCAGGATCGTCGAGGGCAGCTTCCGATAGAGCTGGAGAAGCTGCAGGAGGCGGCGTAGTGGCTCGACGGGAAGACTATTTCGCACAAAAAGGCACAAGAGAACAGCGAAAAGTTCCACGCGGCGAGACTGGCGATAAAGAACAATGAATGCGGTCTTCCTTCGCTGGGTATGGGAGAGAAGCTGGGTAAAACGTCTCGGCCAATCAGCTTGCGAAGTAAAACGTCTCAGCCAATCAGCTTGCGAGATTCCCGAGCGGTGAAGAGGTGGGCGGAGAGGAGTGGAGCAGTAGTCAGAGAGGTGGATGTTCTAATGTAGTCTCCCTGCCTTCTGCTAGCGCCCGCCCATTTTTTCTCAATTTTGAATTTTTGATGAATATTTTTGAAAAATCCGCGATGCACTGAGGGTGCGAAAGGTGAAGCGCGAAGTAGCGAGGGATCACTGTATATAGACACAGGTAAGCAACATAACACAGAACAGTGACAGGCAGGAGAAGTAACAAGCAAAGGCAAACAGCCCCAGATGGCAGGACATATTTTGTGTGATTTTTATGTTTTGCTGCATACAAAAGCCATCACATGTGATTGCCACTTAGTGCTGTGTTGCTATACCAACTGTCCTGTAACTGGCAAGAATTCTGTTCCAATGCATCCCCTGTACGTGCATACACGGGTTTCTACGGGCATGCACGGACGGGTATGTACTAGTCACTCTATAAATTCAAGAAATCTCTCTGTGTGTGTCTGTTACAACCATAGGACTCATTAAAAGATCATAGGATCACCTATGATGTGCCTATGATGTCTACATGTCTATATTACATCATACAGACACCAAAAGATCAAAGGCAGCCTCACACATGATCATAGGACTCGCTATAACATCATCAAAGATCATAGGACTCGCGATGTCACGATCATAAGACTCGCTAAAAGATCATAGGACTTGCTATGGCATCATTAAAGATCAAAGGCAGGCTTCACTCACGATCATCGGACTTGCTATGACATCATCAAAGATCATAGGACTCGCTAAAAGATCACAGGACTCTCTATGGCACAGATGTCAAACTCATTCCATGGAGGGCCAAGACCCTGCGGGTTTTACCTCCACCCAGTGTCTTCAACAGGTGATTTCTCTGAATTTCTTCCCACTGATTGCTGATCAGTGAAAACACCTGCTGAAGAGACTGGGTGGAAGTAAAACATGCAGGGTCTTGGCCCTCCATGGAATGAGTTTGACACCCCTGCTATGGCATCATTAAAGATCAAAGGCAGGCTTCACTCACGATCATAGGACTGTCACATAGACATCATAGGCACATCATAAGCTCAGTGACATCATCAAAGATCAGAGGCAGGCATCACTCACAATCATAGGACTCGCTATGACACCTTCAAAGATCAACAGCAGGCATCACTCATGATCATAGGACTTGCAATGACAACATCAAAGATCAAAGGCAGCCATCACAGATCAAAGGCAGGTTTCACCATGGTTACTGAACAACTTCTTCTTTTAGATTTGATTGGCGGTTGGCAACCAGGAACAGGTGCATTACTGCCACGTACTTCACCCTATAATATAGAGTGAAGTACGTGGCGGTGATGCAGTGATGATATAGAGTCTATATCATCACTCTATATATCTTCTTCTTCTTCTTTTAGATTGTTGGTAAACTCTATATTATCACTGTATATCATCACTCTATATCTTCTTCTTTTAGATTTGATTGGCGGTTGGCAACCAGCTTACAGATGCATTACCGCCACTGACTTGACCATCCTAACTCCACATCTCCGTACAAGGAGCTCCAAATAACTCCCCATGTGTGAAAAAAAACATCCGTCCCTGTACTGCGTCCGAGGTGTGGCTATCTGGTGCTGAGACCACCATATATGTCTTTGTATAAGGCTGCGATGGACTGGCGATCTGTCCAGGGTGTACCCTGCCTCACGCCCAAAGATGCTGGGATAGGCTCCAGTCCTCCCCATGACCCGAAAAGGATTCAGCGGAAGAAGATGGGAGGATGGATAAGGAGTTCTGAACAACTCCTTGTGTGGAAAAAAATTATCTGTCCTTGGACTTCTTCTGGGCAGCGCGGTGGCGGAGTGGTTAGCACTGCGGCAGCACAGCAACTCACCCTTGGCTGGGGGATCCTGGGTTCAATCCCAACAGTGATCTGTGTGGCGTTTGCATGTTCTCCCCGTGTCTGCGTGGGTTTACTCCGAGATTTCTCCGGTTTCCTCCCACACGCCAAAAACATGCAGATTAGGTTAACTGGCATCAAAACTGGGGATTCTAAATTGTCCTTAGGTATGAATGTGAGAGTGAAGGGTTGTCTGTCTCTCTGTGTTGGCCCTGCGATAAACTGGTGATCTGTCCAGGGTATACCTGCCTCTCGCTCAAAAGATGCTGGGATAGGCTCCTGCCTCCCCACGACCCGAAAAGGATAAAGCAGGAGAAGATGGATGGATGGATAGACTTCTTTTAGATTTGATTGGTGGTTGGCAACCAGCCTACAGGTGCATTTTCTTCTTTTAGATGTGAATGGCAGTTGGCAACCAGCTTACAGGTGCATTACCACCACATACTTCACTTTCTTTCTGTCTGTTTTTCCTCATAACTTTGTGATGTTTTCCTCAAAGCCTTGTGACGGTTTTTTCATACCTTTGTGACGTTTTCCTCATAGCTTTATGATGTTTTCCTCATAGCTTTGTGACGTTTTCCTCATGGCTTTGTGACATTTCCTCAGAGCTTTGTGACGTTTTCCTCCTAACTTTGTGACATTTTCCTCATAGTTTTGTGACGTTCTACTTCTTTAATCTCGTATCTGCGTCTCATCTCATTTTTCTTCTAGCTGTAGTCCATATCTGTGTCTCATCTTCTAGCTGTAGTCCGTATCTGCGTCTCATCTCAGTATTCTTCTTCTTTTAGACTTGATTGGCAGTTGATCCACCAGTCGATGATGTCTTTGAACTTAAAGATCTCCCACTTAACAAGTCCTCAACTGCTTCCCACTGTAGCCCCTTAATGCCAAGATATTTTTCTCTTGCTTTCACAATGATTTTGATTTTTTCTGTTTTCTTGGAAGTCTGCACAGTGCAGTTTATCACATCTACCCCAAATATGACAAAATTATTTTCCTTCAAAACCATACTATCTTCCTTAGTTCTACTGTACAGTGCACTGCAAGTCTGCACACTTTCCCTGTTAGTCCCCTCCCACTTTTTTAGCTGGCACCTTTTTTGCAACTTCCACATATGTTAATCCCTGGGAGACTTTTATCTGATGAATTTCTGCTGCTCTTTTGCTGGCTTCACAACCTCGATATGCAGAGCTATGTTCACCACCGCAGTTACAGCACTTTAATTTGGCTTCTTTTTCACACTTTCCATATTCATGTTCACCGGAGCATCTGGCACATCGTTGTCTACCTGTGCATATCGCTGCTACATGACCAAACTTTTGACATTTGAAACATCTGAGTGGAGGAGGAACTTTAAAGTCTGACTTCATAGCTCATGTAGCCAATATACACCTTACTTGGCAGTTTTGTTTCATCAAATTTTAACATTACTGACAGACAATTTTTTGCCATTTCCATTAGCTTTCAATCTCCGTACCTCTGTCACTTTTGCTGCAGTTAAGTTCCTCATTATTTCATCAGTTGAGACAGCCATTGAAATGTCTGATATCACTCCTCTCATTGCCTTATTTCAACTTCCAATACTGAACCACTGCACATTTTTCCCTTTTTTCCCTCCATCTTAGTTACTATGATTGCTTTTCCTTGTTGAACACTATCTTCACATGTAACCAGCAACGAACCACTATGAAGAACCCTTGCATTTAAAATTTCTCCAAGTAACCCCTAAATTGCATTTGTGAGCTTAATTGGGATCCACTCACAAAACGATGCCCCTTTCTGAGTAAGTTTAATTATTACTTTACACGCCTTCTGTTCATTTCGGGATCGTCCATCCTCTGATTCCTCAGCACTTGATACCGGTCTTCTTTTTCTTCTTCTTCTCTAGCCTATTGAGTTTCTTGACGTCAACGTTTGCTTCTTTTAGATTCAACCGTGCTCCAAACTTCCTCTTCCCCGCTTCCCACCTCCATTCCTCCGAGTTGAACTATATCCACGTCTTCTAGATTTTCAGGAGCTGTCCTCTTCCGCATCCGCCTTTAAAACAGTCCCTATGGTTTGTCTCACTCTATATCTTCTTCTTCTCTCGGTTACTGGCAAATAGCAAACAACTGAAAGGTGCATACTCTTTGGCCTCCGTCGGTCTATGATGACCATGGAAGAGAATCCTAAACGTCTACTCTGCTGGAACAGCACCTCCTGTGGCTGATCAGGCCGATGCGCACCGGTGTTCTACCTTCCAGCGTTGGGCGTTGGTAGGATTCAAGCCTGGGCAGGAAGATATGGAGGACAAGATGTTACCCATGCAGCATGTCCCCCCTCTTCACGTCACTGATGGATCCAAAGGAACAGCAGGGCTGCTATAGTTTGGCACCAGCGCCATCGCAGGAGCTGCCAGAACGATGTTGAGCACAACAGAGAACTGCCTTAGGGGCTCCGACTCCGGATTTTTCCTCAGGGTTGACTCCCGAAGCCTTTCCCGTGACCGGGTGTGCCACAAGGCAGCGGAGGTTTGAAATCAGGGTTTACCTTCCCCTAGATGGGCTACCTTCCCAGGTTGACGAGCCACCATCTACCCGAAGCATCTGGTTTTAAGGCGCCAGAGATCCGCCCTCGCCCCTTCTCCTATTAGTAAAAGCAGTTCCGCCGGGCTTAGAGACTAAACCACACGGGCAGGCTAGGAGTTGGACTTAGTTGTCAGAGGCTTTTCGAGACGCACGCCGTAAGGAGCATTTTATGAGCACTGGGAGCTTAACCCCAGTGCCGCTCCTGGCTATGACAACCTTGGAACCAAGGTGCATACTGCCACCTACTGTACAAGAGAGTGTAATATTATGTCATCTGAGCCCAACCCCTAAAGTCTATGACTTAATCCTGTGTTATTTAAAAAAGAGAAAAGAGCCCTTCTCGTGATTTTTAGTGCCTCTCCATCTCCATCTGTTCCCAGAATCCCAGTTAAACCCCATTCCCTATCGGCCTCTCAAACTTCATTTTTCATTCTCTCTCTTTCATTTCCATACTTGTGACAGTGTAATAAGATGTGCTCGACATTTTCTTTTTCTCCGCATTCTCTACATTTGTCACTTTTGTTTTTCCCCATGGTGAATAAAGTGCCATTTAAACCTGTATGATCCAGTCTGAGTCTTGCCATAATGATGTCGTCCCTCCTGTTTGTTGTTTTATAATTCTTTATTGCATTAGATTTTTGTAAAATGGTAAATGGTAAATGGCACTCACTTATATAACGCTTTTATTCTCATCTCTTGATGACCAAAGCGCTTTACAGATCCTGCTATCCACCCATTCACACACACATTCACACACTGATGGTGGCATGCTGCCTAACATGGCGCTTCCAGACCCACCAGGAGCAATTGGGGTGAAGTGTCTTGCCCAGGGACACAACGGCAGGATATCTGGGGAGAGCGGGATTCGAACTGCCAACCATGTGGTTATTGGACGACCTGCTCTACCTCCTGAGCCACTGCCGTCCCGTAGATAAAGGGACTTTATCTACGGGACGGCAAGGTAGATCGTACGGGACTTAAAGGTAGATCGTAATACGATCTACCTTTAAGCTCTTCATCGCATCTTTTTTACTGATCATTGCCGATCATTTTTTGGCAAGATGGCGCTGTTGTGTGTGGCTGGACGTCTACCTGTGCTATGTCTTATGTGTTTAGTTGTCTTTTTATTGTTTCTAGCTCAAAACGTGTCATCGCTACTGGTTTATGATCGCCTGACTCTCCTAAATATTCGCAATTCTGTGGTCAAATTCTCGACCTATGAATTTAATGGCCAGCTTCCTCCGCCTCTGTTGGCGTCTATACCACCCTATCTGAGATCCAGCGGACTGTTTCATAACGGCCGCCACAAGAGACGCCGTTAAAGATGAGGTCGGAGAGGCGGACTATCATGCAGACTGAGGGCTTACCTGGCTTCTTCTTCAACTCGCAATGCTTGTCAACTGCTGAATAAACTCTCCAGGAAGCGTATCAGTTTTGACGTACAAGGATCCATGGATTATCGCTACCGACGGCTGTTGCTGACTGTCCCAGAGGCTGGATACCCACTTCACTGCCGCCGGCCAGTGTGGATTCGTAGAAGGGGCTGCGCACCGGAGAATCTTCACGCGATTAGTCATGCTTCAAAGCAGGCTGATCAGTGTTTGATTCGCATGGCTCTGATTAACACCAGATCCATCGCAAACAAGACTTTTATTCTAAATGACTTTTTTACTTTGCATTCCTTGGATTTTCTTCTGATCACAGAAACATGGGTTAAACCAGGTGAAACCGCCGCCTTCTCTGAGCTCCTCCCTCCCGGCTGTTCTTTCTTCAGCTCACCGCGAGCATCTGGTCGGGGTGGGGGTCTGGCTTCTGTTTTTAATGATAGTTTTAAATGTCGCCTTCTCTCCACAAATGCTGATTCCTGTTTTGAGCTGCAATTATTTGTGGTGGATCTCACAAGTCCTGTGTTATTTGCTGTTGTCTATCGTCCTCCAAAATATAATACGGACTTCATTAATGAGTTTTCTGAGTTTTTGGCAGATGCTATGCAAAAATGTGATAAACTTTTGATCTGCGGGGACTTTAATATTCATGTCTGTTGCCCATCTGATCAGCTGGCATCTGATTTTAAAAGACTGTTGGCGACATTTAATTTAAATATTTTAGCGGACAAACCAACACACCGTCTTAGTCACACTCTGGACCTTGTTATCTCTTTTGGGCTCTCAATCTTTCTCAAAGAAATTTCTGAGTCTGTCATCTCAGATCATTTCCCCATTATTTTTGAATTGTTGACCCCTTCATCACCCAGTAAGCCTGTGGCTCCATCACGCTGGCGTCACAGCATCACTTCTTCAACGCCAGAGGAGTTTTCTGCTGCTTTTAGGGATTCACAGTTGTTTGCCTTGAATGGACTCGTTTCCCTTTCCCATCCGGATAAGATTCTTTCCTCCTTTCATACCACCTGCTCTGGGATTTTGGACTCTATTGTCCCATTTCAGCTTAAATCGGCTAAACTGAAAACAGATCCCTGGCTAAGTGACACTACCCATGCCATTAGGCAACGGGTCAGGCAGGCTGAATAGAGATGGAAAAAGGACAAATTACATGTATCTCTGGAAATTTTTAGGGACTGTCTTGCTGATTACCAGAGGACTGTGCAAAAGGTAAAATTTCAGTATCTCTCTGATATTTCCAGCAGCAGTCACTGTCTTAGAGTGCTATTTAACCTCTTGCACTCCGGGCAATTTTCCTAAAAATGCCAAAAAATAACGTGCCCAAAGTAAATCGAAAGCTGTTCTTCAACCCTTTGCAGCATCTTCATGGGGTTGGTCTCATTTAAAAGAAAACACTTTGAATTTTTTGGCAAAAAAACCATAATCTCTCTACGTGCTCCGGCCACTGAGTTACAGTCATCTAAACATACTGAACTTGAAGAAAAAAAATTTGGACATTGTGTTTTTTTGGATACAAATGCTTGCAAATAACACACAGCTGTCCGATCCGGCTGGAAAATGCAACAAAAATGTAGAACCAAGTGTTATCCAGCTGAGATCCAAATTTGGTAACAATACCACAAAAAATGAATATTTTACACAGCTTTGTTCTCAGGCTGTTCCCAGGCGTTTTAGAACTGTGCCAAATTGTGCCAAATGGCACAGTTTGGAAAAACGTCTGTAACTTTTGAATAATTCAATGTAGAAGCTTCATTTTAGGCTCAAAGGAAAGGTCACACTCAGGGCTGTGTCTGTGTGTATGTGTGTGTGGGGGGGGTCGTCACCCCCCCCGCTACCAAGGACAGAGTTCGGCCCTCGCTACATGATGGATTACACTCGTTGCATGTTTCCACAGCAACGCTGTCACAGCGGCTTCCCCCCCCCCCCCTCGCTACTGTGTGTGTGTGGGGGCGGTTGTCCCCCCCCCGCTTGCTACAGAGGATGGACTTCGGCCATCGCTACACAACGGATTAGCCTTATGTGGTGATGTAGGACAGCAGTGCAATCACCGCGGCTCCCCCCCCCCTCGCTGCAGAAGAATAGCGGGGGTAGGGGGGGCGTTCACAGCCTGTACACTGCGAGCAACCCCTTGTACCGCGGCGCACAAACTTCAGACTTCGTGAACCGCACAGCTGTAATTTACTGATCGGTCAAAAGTCATTTTGGATTACAATTTTCAGGGATAGAGAATAATTTAGCTTATAACACCTTACCTCTTCACAGCGGAGTCTTGGCAAACTTGTCTTCCTCATTGTCAGACGAACGCGACGCTGGTCCACTCTGGTTCTGGTCTCGCGACTCGATCAAAACATAATTCCATTATTGCGGTTTTGTGCTTCCATGATTGCGGTTTTTGGCGAACGATTTTTCAAAACAAATAACAGTAGTAATTAAAAAAAGACTGACGAAGGCGTGTGTGTCACTCAGCCTTCGTCGTCAGCCTCCGTCGGTCTATGATGACCATGGAAGAAATCATAACGTCTACTCTGCTGGAACCAATACAAAATAAGCACCGCCTGTGGCCGAACATGCCGATCCATGAATGGCACTCCCTGTCACACAGGTTGCATTTGTGGATGGTCTCCATGCTGCTGGATCAGTGGGGCTCTTCCTGTGTCCTTTTTTGATCCGCTCCAGCAGTCAGTCTTCACCCAGCCTTAAAAAAAAACAGCTCACGAACTTCTTTGCTTCAATTGGCTCACTGCATTCAAAGCGTTGGGAGGCAGGTCCTCCTTCCTAGGTTTTCATTCATTGGCTCTTCAAGGTTTCAGAAACCCAATTCAAGGCTCTTATTAGTCGAATGAGAGGTCAATCAGATGAACTAATCTGTTCGCGGCTGTGTTTGCAGCTTTTTTTTTCAGTGGCGCTTGGAGGCCACACCACCTACACCACCACCATCAATATCCTTATCATGCGTCATGCGCACAAGGGCGCACAAGTGCGCTCTCGTGCGCCCTCGTGCGCCCTAGGACGCAGAGACTTGCCCGCCCGCGGAACAATGGAGTGCAAGAGGTTAACACAATTAACTCTTTTATAAACCCACGCACTCTGACTGTAACAGATGATTCGTTTACAACATGTGAGGCTTTTCTTCACTTTTTTAGTGATAAAGTGGACTCTGTCAGACGAGCTATTAATAACAGTTTTAATGGAAGCTTGTCTGTTGTCCTGGGTTACTCTGCTGTGTTTGAACAGTTTGAGTTGGTTTCTTTATCATCATTTGCTGATATAGTGTAGTCTCTGAAGCCGACAAATTGCTCACTGGATATTGTTCCCGCTGGAATATTGAAAAGGGTTTTTAATACTGTAGGGCCTGGTCTTTTGGTTTTTATTAATTTCAGCCTTAGTTCAGGATTTGTCCCACCTGCTTTTAAACATGCTGTGGTTAGGCCACTTCTTAAAAAGCCTCACCTTGACCCTTCAGTTTTATCTAATTTTAGACCCATTTCTCATTTGCCCTTTTTATCTAAGGTTTTAGAAAAAGCTGTTTTTATACAGTTGCAATCTTTTTTAGAAGACAATTCTGTTTTTGAGAAGTTTCAATCTGGATTTAGATCTCGTCACAGCACTGAGTCTACCCTGCTAAAGGTGCACAATGATATTATGATGTCTGTTGATGCCAAATGCCCCGTGGTCTTAGTGCTGCTAGATCTTACGGCAGCCTTTGACACTGTGGACCATACTATCCTTTTGTCACGCCTGAATCATCATGTTGGCATCTATGGCACTGCACTTAAGAGGTTTGAATCCTACCTATCTAACAGAACTTTTTCTGTAATGACTGGTGACATGTCTTCTTCTAGTGCCTCTCTCTCCTGTGGGGTCCCACAAGGCTCTATCCTTGGCCCTATTCTGTTTTCATTATATATGCTGCCACTCGGGTCAATAATAGCCAGGCACAGCATGTCTTTCCACTGTTATGCGGACGGTTTGCAGCTTTATTTACCTTTGAACTCAGAACAAACAAACTCACAAAGTGTTCTGTTGGACTGCATCACTGACATTAAGTTGTGGTTAAGCCAAAATTTTCTCCACTTAAATGAAGAAAAAACAATGTATTGTGTTTGGGGATACTGTAACGGCTGGCTTTGGTACCCTCTCTTTAAGGCTCAGTTCAGCTGTCAGAAATTTGGGGGTGATTTTTGACAGCCATTTAAAATTTGATAAACAGATTGACAATGTAGTCAAGATGAGCTTTTATCAATTACATCTGTTATCCAAAGCCAAACCCTTCCTGAGCCGTCATGATCTTGAGATAGCCATCCATGCTTTAATCACTTCTCAACTTGATTACTGCAATGCACTTTATGTTGGCATCTCTCAGTCTTCTCTCGGCCGCCATCAACTTGTGCAAAATGCAGCGGCCCGTCTTTTGACCAACACACCTAGGCGAGAGCACATTACTCCAATCCTTTTTTCACTTCATTGGACTTCCAGTCCATTTTAGAATTAATTTTAAACTTTTGTTTTTTGTTTTTAAAGCTTTTAATTGTCACCATGGGTTGAGATGCCGTCTCGGCACTCAGCCCATGTTTTCCCTCATCCCTGCTTCCCATTGAGCAGCGTCTCAGCTGGCCCCCAGCTGGCAGCATTATGGACGGCTGGGGCCAATTAGTCTTCATCAGCTGGGGCGCTGCCAATGAGGATAAATAGGAGCAGCCTCGATGACTCGGGGCTGCGACATAAACACATTGCTAAGCTGAAGCCCCTTCGTCTGGTGTCAGCTTATACTCCTCTTGCAGCATTCCTGTGTTTGTATCCCGCTGTGAGGATGTACGTCTTGTTACCCCCACGTCCGGTACGAGCTGCTTACCTCTGCGCTGTGCAACCTGTGAGTGTACGTCTGCATGAGTATCTGTGCTCTCCTCATCCCTTCCCCTTTTCCCTGAATAAAATATCACGACTCACTGGCTTGTCCCTGGCTCTGATTGCCCGGCTCCCTAGAGCCGGATATGACAGTATGTCGCAGCCCGAAGAGTTGCCGGCGGCCGTGGGTCGCTGTGGAAATGTACCTTTCTGTCCGAGTGTCAGCGCTGCTAGCATGCCGTTTCCCAGGAGTCACTTCCGGCGCCAGGGCGACGAGCTAAGGTCCATCTCGGAGACTGTCGACGGGACATTCTTCACCCTGCACGACGCCTCCAACGCGAGACGCTGGCATCCGGGCCGTGCTGAGGAACTCCTGGACTGTCACCCTCACTCTCTGTACCATCTGGAGGACAGTGCCAGGATAGACGCTGCAGGTACACAGCGAGAGAAGCTCCACGGGGTGGATGGAAATCCCGGCAGGGAGTCGAAGTGGGCGACGTCTTTCCCCGCTTCGGAGTCCCGTTCCTGCCGCTATTCCAGTCCGGGAGTTCGCGCCAACCAGAGGACTTCCCCCGACCTGCGCCACGTCACTCGGGATTCCCTTCTAGGAGCCGCAGCTGACAGCAGTTATGTCCGGGGTCGAGTGGCTGTCGCGAGCTCTACTGTGTTTCCTGTCACCACCTTCAGGCATGTGGCGGCGGCAGTGAGATTGATGGTGAGGACTTCAGGGCTACGAAGCCTTCCCGTGCTCGACGCCTTCCTCGTCTCGATCTCCGATCTGGAGCGGCGAATCCTGGGTTTCCCCCTCGCTTCGTCCCCTGGGAGTAGTCGTCATCACATCGCCGAGTCACCTCTGCACGAACCTCGTCCAGATCCAGTTCTGGGTCATCGTCAGGACCGTTCCTCCCACGCAGCTGTCATCCCTTCGCCTCGTCAGTGTGGAGACTCTACAGCCTCGTCCCCTGAGCCTCGTTCCCCCGCTGTCATTCCTGGACATTCGGGCTGGCTCACCCCGGCTGTTTTCCCCTCCTCCTCGACGCGCTTCCTGACCGCTGTGTGTGCCTGGAATCCCGGCCTGGTGAGCTCTCTGCTGGAGACAACGCGAGCGACCCTCAGACGAATTCCCGGGGGGTCCTCCGTTATCGCCGGGCGGGGAGAGGAAGAAGCAGAATCCACTACAGCAGGCGATACTCAACCTCCAGGGGGCAGGCAAGTCATTGTTTTTTCACACCTGCTTAATGATTTGCTCTGTCACATCCCTGGAGGAGAAGTTCAGGGTTCGCAGCTCCCTGAACTCTCCCCACCTGCTGTAACCTGTATGCCTAATCCCGCATCCTCTGTGTCTCTCTCCGCCGAGCGGTCCCCGGCTCCGGGTCAACGTGGTGGGATATGGAGAGGGCCTGTGGTTCCGCAGCTACATTGCGGACGGAGGAGGGGGACTGACTGCTGCGTGGAGTCTACGCCGACGACTGAGCGTCCCCGGGTCTCCACGGAGGAGCGGTTCGGTCCGGCGGGACGAGATTCTTCTGGCTTCACGCCGAGTGGATCGTCGGCGGGGTCACCTGAGCTGGAGGAATCTCAAGCTGCGCTGACCATCGTGCTGGCTGCGGGGCCCGACGCGGCTAGATGGGAGCCTGACAACGACCTCCTGACGACGGATCCTGGATCTTCGCAGTCCTGGACGGCGTCAGAACCCGAGATCAGGCGAGTGCTCTCCTTTCTTTTCTCTCTTTTTTTATCCCCGAGCACTTCAGCCTATCTCCAGGGGAGACGAGCCGGGTGCAGCCGTCCGCTGCGTCTGAGCTCGTCTCGCCGGGTTCTGGCGCTGCCGGTGATCCTGATCCCGGTTCTGTTTTCTCTTCTGAGCCTTCTTCCAGGGTCACCGGCAAGGAGTTGCTGTTCCTCGTGGTGCTGGAGGGTCCGGGTTCAACGTTGGAGGTCGGTTCTGGTGCAGTATTCAACGTGGGTTCGCCCGAGACCCAGTCGGGGTCCAACGTGGGTTCGCCTGAGGCCCGATCGGGGTCCGACGTGGGTGCTGCCCCAGTATTGTCCAGGTCCGGTGAGGAGGTGGCCGTTTTCCTGCGGCCTGACGCCCGCCGCCCTCATCATCGGCTCTCCCCTGAGCCTCTTCCACCGGGATCCGCTCTGATCCTTCGCCCGTCTCAACGGTCCTGGTGGTTGAGTGATGCGGGTCGACGACCCGACCCACAGAACTTTCGGTTCGGTGATCTGGTTCCCCCCACTGGTCTGTGTTTCCCTCTGGGCAGCCTGGTTCGGCTGCCGGTGGACTGGATTCCTGGGATCTGGGTCCAGAGTTCGCCGTCCGAACACTTCTCTTTCCCTGATTCGCCAGCTGGACGATGGGCGGGGAGATCTCCGGAGCCATCTCGGCTATTTTTGGACTCTGCCTGCCATTCACCTCGGGTGTCACTTTTTCTTTTGTTATTAAGGTCACTCGGGTGTAATGTTCTGTCCTGTTGGTGGATTTGTTTTTATAGTGCTGTGTTTTCCATCGCTCATGCTCAGCATTTTACTTTTTGTGCCATGTTTTTAGCCTCGTTTTTTGTATTGTAGAGTTATGTTTTGTTTTCCGTAACACCATGCTCTGCAGTTATCCATTTATTCCAGTCACTTTCATTTCTTTAGGTGACTGGGTATTTATATATTCGTGTGTGTGGGTTTTTCTTTGCCTGCACTCAGTATTTCTTTTTTGTCCTGTTGGTTCATTATAGAGTCATGTGCTTTGTTTTCCGTAACACCATGCTCTATAATTGTCATTTGTTCCAGTCACCCTCACTTTTCTTGGTGACTGTGTGTGTATGTACTTAAATTAGCGCTGTGTATAGGTTCCCCTTTATTTAACCGTACTCAGCATTTTTTGCCCTGTACCTTTTTGGTGGTTCTTTTTTCCTTGCTCTGGGTCACGCATGGTTGGTACTCTCTGGGTAGTATGTAACCGGCGTGCTGACCCAGTTCTTCTCCCCATCTGTACCTGGGTTAATTATTCTGTTTTGTCAGTATTGTATTTGGGTTTTTCTTTCCCGCTACCCTACATTGCCCCATTGGTGTTGTCCTTCCCTTGGCTTCTTCCCCTCCGGTCCGCCTCCCTTCCTCCCACCCTAGGTGGGGGTGGGGGGGGGGGCTGGGATGTTCCTGGTCGTTCAGGAGCCCGACCTTGAGGGAGGGGCTCTGTCACCATGGGTTGAGATGCCGTCTCGGCACTCAGCCCATGTTTTCCCTCATCCCTGCTTCCCATTGAGCAGCGTCTCAGCTGGCCCCCAGCTGGCAGCATTATGGACGGCTGGGGCCAATTAGTCTTCATCAGCTGGGGCGCTGCCAATGAGGATAAATAGGAGCAGCCTCGATGACTCGGGGCTGCGACATAAACACATTGCTAAGCTGAAGCCCCTTCGTCTGGTGTCAGCTTATACTCCTCTTGCAGCATTCCTGTGTTTGTATCCCGCTGTGAGGATGTACGTCTTGTTACCCCCACGTCCGGTACGAGCTGCTTACCTCTGCGCTGTGCAACCTGTGAGTGTACGTCTGCATGAGTATCTGTGCTCTCCTCATCCCTTCCCCTTTTCCCTGAATAAAATATCACGACTCACTGGCTTGTCCCTGGCTCTGATTGCCCGGCTCCCTAGAGCCGGATATGACATTAATAGCCTTGCTCCGGTTTATATGTCTGAGATTTTGACTGTCCGTGACCAAGGCAGGGCTTTGAGGCCATCCAATCAGCTTTTGCTGGATGTGCCTAGGTCAAGGTATAAACATTGGGGTGACCGAGCCTTTTCTGTTGTCACCCCCAGGCTCTGGAATAATCCACCCCCTGACCTACGTGCTATCTCTGACCTGGCCCTTTTTAAATCAGAACTTAAAACATATTTGCTTAGGATGGCTTTTAATACCCAGTAGTGGTGGCATTTGTTTTTATTTTATTCTTATTTTTAGGTATTTATTCTTATTTCTTTGTTTATGTTATTTGTTTTTAATGCTGTGTGTGTTTTTAATGCTGTTTAATTTTCTGTAAAGCACTTTGGTCACCTACGGGTTGTTTTAAAGAGCTATATAAAGTACATTACATTACATTACATTTTTTTGCCATAGCTCAGTTCCTTTTTTCTTGATTACTGCTTTCCCTTCACCCTTTCCAAGAGGCAATGGTATAGTTATTTCTTTCCCAAGTGCACTTTTTGCTAATTTGTCTGCACAGTCATGCCCTTTCAACCCTTCATGTGCAGGAATCCAACAAAACTGAACTTCTCCACCACCCCTGTGTACCCTAAATAAACTGTGATATAGCTCAATCACCAAGTCTTCCCTTGTAGATTTTACTGTCTGTATGGTTTTTAAAGCTGCAAGTGAATCTGTGCACATCACCACCCAGTCTGGTCTGACCTCCTCCACCCACTGCAAACCAATAATTATTGCCACCATCTCTGCTGTAAACACGGATGTATTGTTGGAGAGTCTTTTTGAAATGGTCACTTTAAACTCTGGACTGTATACTCCAACTCCAACAGAGCCCTCTTTGTTCTTTGAACCATCAGTATAGAGCAGTAAGTAAATATAATAATTGTTCCTGAGGTAAATGTTTTAACACCAACTTCACTCATATGCCAATCTTTTTTCCTCATTAGCAGACTAATGTCTACTTCTTTTCCTGGAAACAGCCAAGTGGGAACATTACTCACTGGAGTGGTGTTAGCAATATCAATAGTGTGTAGTCCATACATTCTGGCTTTTCTTTCAATTGTCCACCCAAACCCGTGTCCTTGGAAGTTAGAATATTCCCAGCAGTCTATTTTTTGAAATATTCGCCTCCTCACTTCCTTTCAGTTTGACCCAGTATGATAATGCGAGTTTATCTCTTCTCAAATCCAGTAGCATTTCTCCTGCTTCTATTAAAACTGCATTGTTTGGTGTTGTTTTGACGGCTCCAACGCACAGGCAAAGCGCTCTATGCTGCATTCTGTCTATTTTTTCCAGAGTTGTCTTTGCTGCTGCTCCATAAATCATGCATCCATAGTCTGTTATCGATCTCATTAGTGCTCTGTAAATGTCAATTAATGCATGTTTATCTGCACCCTATTCGTGTCCAGCTATAGCTTTTATGAGATTAATGACTTTTATGCACTTTGTCTCCAGATTTTCAACATGAACTCTCCATGTGTATCCACTATCAAACCACAATCCTCGATATTTGAACTCACTGACTTTCTCTATTGGTTGATTATATGATGTTAATGGTTCTGTACCAGTTCTGCATTTTTTTGTGAAAATCATATAGCAGGTTTTACTGTTTGAAAATTTAAATCCCCACTCATATGACCACTTTTCCACTTTTTCCATTGCTTTCCTGATGTTTTTGAACACAAATTTTTCATTTCTTCCCCTCGTCCATATGGCTCCATCATCTGCATATAGTGCTGATTTGATGGATCCCTCTTGATCCTCAAACATGTCATTAATCATTATGTTGAATAAAATTGGGCTTATCACATTCCCATGATGAACACCTTTTTCTATTTCAATGTCATTAGAAACTTCTGATCCTACTTTAACCCTAATTGTCCTGTGTGTTAAAAAAATCCCTGATCCAATTATACATCCTACCACCAATGCCCATTTTATTCAGTTTGATAAGTCCATCTCTCCACCATGAGTCATAAGCCTTTTCAATATCCAGATAAACTATAACCATTACTTCTTTCATTTTGAGTCTTTTCAATATCATTACTTACCCTAACTAGAGCATCCACTGTGGATCTTCCTCTTCTAAAACCATTCTGATAGTTGTTTATTAATCATCTTTGCTATGGTACATATGAAGAGTTCTTATAAGGAATTCTGAACAACTCCTTATGTGTGAAAAAATCATCCGTCCTTGGACTGTGTCCTGGACGCTCAGGAGCTACAACTCCCCATGTGTGAAAAAAATATTCGTCCCTATGTACAGCACATCACTCTATCGATTCCTATAATCATCTTCTTCTTCTTTTTCTTTTAGATTT
Organism: Pholidichthys leucotaenia; assembly: GCA_020510985.1. NCBI lineage: Eukaryota > Metazoa > Chordata > Actinopteri > Cichliformes > Pholidichthyidae > Pholidichthys > Pholidichthys leucotaenia. The sequence goes on along the minus strand of CM035840.1, from coordinate 173,301,992 downwards.
GATTGGCGGTTGGCAACTAGCTTACAGGTTCATTACCGCCACGTACTTCACTCTGTATTATCACTCTATCTGGTCAGGAGCTGTAGCCTTTCTATCATCATTGCTGTGTCCAATCGAACCTCAACTCTATCTTCAGACATCACTCTTCTTCATCTCCTCGTACTTCACTCTATATCATCACTCCATCTGGTCAGGAACTGTAGTCCTTCTATCATCATTGCTGTGTCCAATCACTGCATATATCACTCTATAAATTCACAAAATCTCTGCCTGTCTGTCTGTGTGTCAGTATTTCTGTCTGTCACGGCCAACGATCATAGGACCACCTATGATGTTCCTATGATGTCTGCATGATGTCCTATGATGTTCCTATGTATAACGACTCCTTATGTGTGAAATGTCCTATGATGTTCCTATGTATAACGACTCCTTATGAGTGAAAAAAATATCCATCCTTGGACTGCATCGCTAACGATCATAGGACTTGCTATGACCTCATCAAAGATCAAAGGCAGGCATCACTCACGCTCACTCGCGATCATAGGATATTAAAGCTCAAAGGCAGGCATCACTCACAATCATAGGACTCGCTATGACATCATCAAAGTTCATAGGACTTGCTATGACACTATCGAAGATCAAAGGCAGGAATCACTGAATGAGTGCTGACGTGCTTGCTTACACCTGCTTTCTACGGGCATGCGCAGGTAGGCACTAGTAATTTAAGAAATCTGTCTGTCACGACCATAGGACTCGCTAAAAGATCATAGGATCGCCTACGATGTGCCTATGATGTCTACATGATGTCTATATGATGTCATATAGACACCATAGTACAGAGTGATTCAAGAAAATCTCTGTGTCTGTGTGTGATCAAAGGTGGGCATCACTCACAATCATAGGACATCAAAGATCAAAGGCAGGCATCACTCACGATCATAGGACTCACTATGACATCATCAAAGATCAAAGGCGGGCATCACTCATGCTCACTCACGATCATAGGACAACAAAGATCAAAGTCAGGCATCACTCACGATCATAGAACTCGTTATGACATCATCAAAGATCAAATGCAGGCATCACGATCATCGGACTTGCTATGACATCACAAAGATCATAGGACTCGCTATGACATCATCAAAGATCAAATGCAGGAATCACGACTATGCCATCATCAAAGATCATAGGACTCACTATGACATCATCAAAGATCAAAGCCAGTCATCACTCACGATCATAGGACTCGCTATGACATCATCAAAGATCATAGAACTCGCTAAGACACCATCAAAGATCAAAGGCAGGCATCACTGAACAAGTGATGACATGCTTGCTTACACCCTTGCTTACACCTGCTTTCTACGGGCATGCAGAAATATTTGCTTATACTTGGTTCCTACAGGCATGCACAGGTATGCACGGGCATGCAATATTCAAGAAATCTCTGTGTGTCTGTAACGACCATAGGACTCGCTAAAAGATGATAGGATAGCCTATGATGTGCCTATGATATCTACATGATGTCTATATGACATCATATAGACACCATAGTATAGAGTGAGTCAAGAAAATCTGTGTGTGTGTGTGTGTGTGTGTGTGTGTGTGTGTATGTGTGTGTGTGATCAAAGGCAGGCATCACAATCATAGGACATCAAAGATCAAAGGCAGGCATCACTCATGATCATAGGACATCAAAGATCAAAGGCAGGCATCACTCACGATCATAGGACTCGCTATGATAAGATAAGATAAGCCTTTATTAGTCCCACAATGGGGAAATTCCAGGATTGCAACAGCATAGGGATAGCAACACTCAGAGCAACAATCAGAAGGCAAGAAAAAACAACATCTAGTAAACATATGTCCATATTACTATAAATGTACATATATATATAGACACACAGTGCAGAGCATTATGGCTGGTGGATGTGCAGCAGAAAGTCTAAGCTCTCTCTCCGCGGATGCAGCGGGCCAGCTGGAAGTCTTTGGGCATGATGGTGACCCCCTTAGCGAAGAAGAGACCACCAGGTGGGTCTCGCTGGTCTCCTGCAGAGCCATGACGGCGAAACTCAGGAAACGCAGGACGGTCTTGAAGTCCTGAGCGATCTCCCTCACCAGGCGCTGGACGGGCAGCTTACGGATGAGCAGCTCCATGGATTTCTGGTAGCGACGGATCTCTCTCAGAGCCACGGACCTGTGACGGCGAGGCCTCTTCACTCTGCCGGTGGCCAGAGCGCCTCTCCGAGCAGCCCTGTGGCTAGCTGTCTCCTGGGAAGCTTCTTCCTCCAGTAGATTTTACGGGCGGTCTGCTTGGTTCTTGCCATCGCTCTTTATTATTCTGTCTTATATTTCTTTCACGCCGCCTAAACTCCAGCCCGGCACCCGCTTCGTTTTCGCTACAGCTCCCGGTATGTCGAGTTTCCCATTAGCACCGGGCGGCGGCCAAGTGCTAGCTAGCACTAGCTCCTCCCCGCTGTAACGTCTCCCGCTGCAAACCGTGGCTCCGTCCGCCGACCCGGGAGACCCCCGGGGCGATCCGTGCGTCCGTGATATATATACAGAGTGAAAGGTGTAGAAAGAAGAAGGAAGATAAAAAAAAAAAAAAAAAAAAAAAAAAAAAGGCTGTTGCAACAGGCAGCCGACTCGTGTGGCGCCGCCGGTCCGGCGGAACCGGAAAAGAACCGGAAAAGGACATCTTGATGACATTTGATGTCATCAAAGATCACAGGACTCACTATGACACCAAAGATCAAATTATCAAAGATCAAATAAGATAAGACTAGAAAAGCACTCGGAGAGCGCAGACCTCCACCAAGCGCCACAGTTCCCCCCATACAGTGTTTGTGTGTACGTTTTCAGATTCCTTGACCATGAAAACATATGACTAGCAATTGGATTGACAATGATAGGATTAGTGGTTCAGTAGTTATTCACGAAAATTACATTTTCCGTAATGGCGGCCACAATTCCCCCCATACAGTGTTTGTGTGTACGTTTTCAGATTCCTTGACCACGAAAACATATGACTAGCAATTGGATTGACAATGATAGGATTAGTGGTTCAGTAGTTATTCACGAAAATGGCATTTTCCGTAATGGCGGCCACAATTCCCCCCATACAGTGTTTGTGTGTACGTTTTCAGATTCCTTGACCATGAAAACATATGACTAGCAATTGGATTGACAATGATAGGATTAGTGGTCCTTGACCACGAAAACATATGACTAGCAATTGGATTGACAATGATAGGATTAGTGGTTCAGTAGTTATTCACGAAAATGGCATTTTCCGTAATGGCGGCCACATTTCCCCCCATACAGTGTTTGTGTGTACGTTTTCAGATTCCTTGACCATGAAAACATATGACTAGCAATTGGATTGACAATGATAGGATTAGTGGTTCAGTGGTTATTCACGAAAATGGCATTTTCCGTAATGGCGGCCACAATTCCCCCATATAGTGTTTGTGTGTACGTTTTCAGATTCCTTGACCATGAAAACATATGACTAGCAATTGGATTGACAAAGGATTAGTGGTTCAGTAGTTATTCACGAAAATGGCATTTTCCGTAATGGCGGCCACAGTTCCCCCCATACAGTGTTTGTGTGTACGTTTTCAGATTCCTTGACCATGAAAACATATGACTAGCAATTGGATTGACAATGATAGGATTAGTGGTTCAGTAGTTATTCATGAAAATGGCATTTTCCGTAATGGTGGTTTTCTTCTGGACGGTGATCCGGATCACCACCAAAATGTAATCATCTGTAGGATACCCCATTTCTGACAATCTGTGACAATTTCATGAAAATCCGTCCATAAGTTTTTGAGTTATCTTGCTAACAAACAAACAAACAGACAGACAGACAAACCAACGCCGATGATCACATAACCTCCTTGGCGGAGGTAATAAGATAAGCTTTTACTAGTCCCACAATGGGGAAATTCCAGGATTGCAACAGCACAGGGATAGCAACACTCAGAGAAATAATTTAGAAGATAAGAAAATAAGAGCAGTGAATATACATATGTACACATAAATATATAAATATATACAGTGCGGAGCATTGTAGCTAGATGGAATAAACACCATAACCGTCTATTTAGTTACCCTACATGGTATGAATATGTACCCATACATACTGTCACCCTCCATAGCGACTGATATTGTCCTAGCTGTATACTGGAGGGGACCATTTGTGTAAGTCTTTTGCGTCTTTTGCATTCAATACTATTAGGTCGTCACGTTTTTTTGCTATCTCTGCGAGCAGCCCTGCTTAGGTTATACAGTCTGACAGCTGTAGGTAGGAAGGACCTGCGAAACCTCTCAGTCGCGCACCTAGGATGATGTAGACTACTGCTAAACGAGCTCCTCAGTGCGTTCAGTATGTCCTGCATGGGGTGGGACTCGGACTCCAGCAGAGATGACAGTTTAGCCACCATCCTTCTCTCTCCCATCTCCTCCACTGGGTCAAGGCGTTGCCCCAGGACAGAGCTAGCTTTCTTGATTAGTTTGTTCAGTCTCTTCCTATCGGCTGCTGTAATGCCGTTGCCCCAGCAGACCACTCCAAAAGTGATGGCTGATGCCACCACCGTGTCGTAGAATGTCTTCAAGAGCACCCCTTGTACACCAAAAGACCTGAGCCTCCTCAGTAGGAACAGCCTGCGCTGTCCCTTCTTGTAGAGTGCGTCGGTATTGTGTGACCAGTCTAGTTTATTGTTCAGATGAACACCCAGGTACTTGTAGGATGTCACCATCTCAATGTCTGTTCTGTGGATGTTTACTGGTGCTGTGAGGGGTTGTCCTTGCCTGCAGCAGTCCACCACCAGCTCCTTAGTTTTCCTCGCGTTGATCTGGATGTAGTTTCAATGGCACCAGTCCACGAAGTCCTGGATAAGTCCTCTGTACTCAGCTTCATCTCCATTGGAGATGAGGCCGACGATCGCAGAGTTGTCAGAGAACTTCTGTAGATGGCAGGGTGTTGTGTTGTATGAGAAGTCCGCCTGTACAAATGCAGGCATCATAGAACTCGCTATGCCATCATCAAAGACGAAAGGCAGTCATCACTCACAATCATAGGACTTGCTATGACACCATCAAAGATGAAAGGCAGGCATCACTGAACGAGTGCTGACGTGCTTGCTTACACCCTTGCTTACACCTACCTGCTTTCTATGGGCATGCAGAAATACTTGCTTATACTTGGTTTCTATAGGCATGCACAGGTATAATTCAAGAAATCTGTGTGTCTGTCTCTCACGACTGTAGGACTCACTAAAAGATCATAGAATTCGCCTATGATGTGCCTATGATGTCTATATGATGTCATATAGACACCATGTGTCTTCTTCTTCTTCTTTTAGATTTGATTTGTGGTTGGCAACCAGCTTACAGGTGCATTACCGCCACACACTCTATATATGTCTGTCTGTCTATGTATCTGCTTTTCCTCATGTCTGTCACGACCATAGGACTCGCTAAAAGATCATGACTCGCTATGACATTATCAAAGATCAAAGGCAGGCATCACTCACGATCACAGAACTTGCTATGACATTGTCAAAAATCAAAGGCAGGCATCACTCTGTCATGTATGCCTCTATGAGGCAGGAGAGACAGACCCAGGCGCTGAATCACATTCGTGACATTTATTAATTAAAAGAACATAAAAGTCCAAAAAAACGTGCAGACATACAAGAATACAAATAAGGGGGAACTTACAATTCACGTTCCTGAGCCGGCATCGCTCAGCAAACGCTAGAAGAATTCAGAGGCGCATTAGAGGTACATTCAATAGTGCAGCAATGAGAGAACAGACAGGCAGTGCTTAAATAATTGTAAAATAATCAACAAGAAGTGATCACTGGTGTGGGTTCACATGAGCAGACAAAGGGGAACACTGATAGTAATCAGGATCAGCTGAGAGAGACAAGGGAAGAGCAGCTGGACTGGCAGCTTGACAAATGATGCCTACGCTGAGCACAAACCCGGAAATGTCATCTGCCAGCTGTCAGCCCACAGAATACACATAGGGGATAAACATAACAGAATGCAGACTAGGAAGTAATGGAAGGAGACATGATCAGTACAATTGAAACATACTGTAACTGGAGAAAGTAAAAGGCAGTATAAGAACTAAGAAAAGCACAAAAATACAACAGACACATAAATACCCAGAAAAAGTCACAAGACTGGGTATGGCAGAAAATCCAGCCCCAGCTCGTGACACACTCACAATCATAGGACTCGCTATGACATCATCAAAGATCAAAGGCAGGCGTCACTCATGATCATAGCACTCGCTATGAAATCATCAAAGATCAAAGGCAGGTATCATTGAACGAATGGTGATGTCAAAGATCAAAGGCAGGTTTCATCAGGGTTACTGTTGCCATGGTAACCATGTCAAAGATCAAAGGCAGGCATCACCATGGTTACTATTGACATGATTACCATGGCAAAATATATATATATATATATATATATATATATATATATATACAGTATATATATATATATATATATACAAATATATACAAAATTTCAAGGCATACTCGTTTGTTTCCAATAGGCGAAGAATCAGAGATTTCCATCATGTACCATGAGGTTTAAATGAAAAAAAACTTCCTCAGGGAGGCCGGTTGTTTTCTTTTATTCTGCTGTGAAACTATACCATATCATCAAATGAGGAAGCAGCAGGAAGGCAAAAGAGAAGAGAATATTCAGGATGTACGATGAGTGAAAAGAAGGAAATGAGGAAGAGAGAAAGGAGTAGTGAAAGGATCCAGAGAGGAAAGCAATTATCTGGCAGCATCCGGATGCTGTAACAACAGCTGACAGGCAGGGAGAGCTGCAGCTTATTGCAGAGCTTTCATCATCACTGTCCTCCTCTCCCCTCCTCCCACCCCCCACTCACTATCTTTTCCCATAATCTCTCACTGTATGTTGCAGCGAGCCACCTTTTTGATTACAGCACAAATGAGCAGATCTGCAGTGCATGTGGATGCACATGCTCAGAAATCTCAGCCGGTGTATTTGTTTATGAGCAGCCACTTGCCGTTTGTGTGTCAATTTTCTGAAAAGCTGCTGTACAAGTCCCCTCACCGCTACAACCCAATCAAAGTAGATGCCTCAGTGCTCCCTAAGAACTGTCCATCTTTTCATTTAAATTGGAAGTAGTGACAGATGGAAGAAAGTGGGGGAGGGGGCTGTTACTGGAGCAGAAGAGATATTCAGTCACCTTTAAGACAGAATAAAGATGGTCCAAAACACCATAATGGAAAACAAGTAAGCTGAGCTAACTACAATTATATCGATACTTGTACCAGCTTTTAAATGACAGTAGGATACGAAGGGTGTCACGTGGCAGCTTTAAGAGCTACAGTGTAATGTACATGCAAACTGATGCACACTAATACACATGTACACAGGCTACAGTATGTCAGCTAGCTTATGCTGAAGTCTCAGTGGTGCCCTTAGCAGAGTGAAGTTTTTGAAACACGTTGATGTGAAACATACATGAGAGTGAGAGAGACAGGGAAAGGTGCTAAATTAAAAATGACAGTCTCTTGATGTGCTGTAAGTGGTGTGCCGGACCTGGACTGGCCCTACCCCTTATTAAAACTTAATGCGACTGAACGACACTACTCCTTTGGGAGCCACATGGCACGGTAGCTCCATTAAGGTCACACAAGCAGAAAACAAACAAACAAACAAAAATAACATTATAGCTTAGAAAAACAAACCCTCCGTGCTTAATTTAAGAGCTATACGTACTGTGAATCAGTCATTTTGTGCCTCAATGAGCAGAGCCACAGTAATCCGATGCTAAACCCAAACTGGCTATACTGTATGTAAAATCTGAAGTCACAACATTTCACTACCCAAACCTAAACGGCCAGGTGTTTCATTGTGACTGTGCTAAGAGGTTTAAGGACAACTGACATTTGTTGTGTCAGCATGGGTCCTTTGAAACTTTTTCCTCACTTTTATACATGCTTACAGTCACACAGGGGCAATACACTGTGAAATATCTGGACAGGTGATGCATAGCTAATAACAATGAACTCAACTCCTTTTTTTCTGCATACCACTTGTTTTTTTTTTTCAAGAGCATTTGTTAAATGCCATAGGATTAGTTTTTGCTCCAAAAATGTATAATCTATAATCAATGATAAGTGAAGTTAGAATAAAAATCACTTGTGAGCACTAGAGCAACATTATGCCAGCTTTTAACCTTAAAATCACATTTCCAAAGTAATTTTGATGGTACATCAACTTTTGACTGGGTATCACTTTTACCATATAGCCTGAATTCCCTACCTTTCCTGCTCCTGGTAGAAACACTCAAAAGACAACTGGCACATTTTATGGTCTGGAGTCCCACTAACCAGTCATAGGGATAACTTTAGCTACCAACTGAAAGAGCACCCTGTGACTGGCAAATGGGACTCAGACCATAAAACGTACCAGTTGTAGTTTTTTCAGAGTTTCTAGGAACAAGAAAGTTACCCTCCCCCAGCCAGCATGTCAATCTGAGCCCCACTATAGGTTAAATCCGGGCTGTGCAATGGGTCCCATGTGAGTTTGTCCATGGTTTCCATGTTGGTCCCATCTGTGTTTGCCCACATGGACTTTACCTGTGGCACCAGTGTTACCTGGACAACTGTACTGAACCCATATTGGGGCTATAGCATGTAAGCAGATTACCTGTTTTCCTGTGCCACAGGTAAAGTCCATGTGGGCAAACAAAGATAGGACCAACATGGAAACTACAGATAAACCCACATGGGACAGCACAGATTTAACCTATGTTGGAGCCTACATGGACATGCTAGCTAGTCATATTTGCTGTTACTGTGTCTGGTTCTTCAAGTAAATGTGGTTACTTGGCTGACATTTACAAATCCTTTTTTTTAATGTTCTAAGGAGTCCAGAACATTGTGAAGACAACTGAGGCAGCCAGTATATGACCACTGTGCCCCAACAATGCAAAGGACTGAAATTTATCAAAAGTAATTTAAGAAGATTATCCCAAATGAGCAGATACATCTTAAAAACAGAAATATGAAGAGGAAAGTACAATCACTCTGTATCAAAATGACCATTTACCAAACAACGGTGGCACAAATAATGCATGCTCTTAATAAATACACAGAGTATGAATGATTCATTAGTTTACCACACTAAGATGAGATGGAACTTGGTGCATAAAAATAATGTGTCATTTTAAACTCATAAACTTGAATCAGATTGTTAGTTATCTTTTCAATAGAAATTGCTTTGCCAATATCTTTTCATGGAATTGCGAACATTTACTGAAGAATTGTTATCACTGGAGAGTGTAAAGTTGTGACGCCCACTGCTTTATAATCCAGTCTAGAACAGGATTCAACAGCGATTCAGACCGTTTTCACACCTGAAAGTCCTCACCAAGGCCCAGACTAAAGGTGCGTTCACACCAAACGCGAACAGGCAAATTTTTCATGCGGCACGATTACATTATAAATCAGTGTAAACATGCCAACAGACATGAATAGTGAGATGCAGACAGGTGAAGTTGTCTTTAAAACGTCTGCAGCTGTGTTTAATCTGCTGTGGAAATTTCCAAAATAATGTCATGCTTAGGGTTTACATTATCCAACCGGGGGCTTACCTGAAAATGTTGTCTCAAGCCTCCAAAACTTCACAGATGATGGGTGTTTACGTTGCTAGCTTGCTAGCTTGCTAGGATGTCCATGGCCGGAAACCGTGGGTAAATAACTCCAAAATCCCGATTCAGCTGAAGAGTCCCTGGTCCTCCTGTCTCCTGGTGAGTGAGCTTCATTTTCTAACTAGTTTACTCTGCAATGGTGATAATTTTACTCCGGTGACAGCTGAATCTCAAAGCTAGCAGCTAGCTAGCGGATGCGAACGTGCAACTACACAAATTCACGCGTCTTCCCATTCACTTTGTATGGATTTGCGCCGCCCGTTCACGTTTGGTATGAACGCACCTTAAAGTTTTTATTTTGTTATATTGTATACATTTGGTCTGGTTAAGTTTGGTTTCACATTGCTTTTTATCTAAGTGGACCAAACAACTTTTTGTAACACACTGATGTCCTGTTGTCATGACAACATTTATATGTAGTTATCACAGACACTGCAGTTAGCAAACATGCTACTCACCAATGGAAGCATTTTCTGCAGCTCTGGACACATTGGTAACCACACTTTAAGGGTAAATTGGTTCAGACTTCATCATATTAGTCAGTGAACTAGTTTAGTGAGGTGAGAATATTATCCAGGTCTTCATTAAAAAGGATGTTTGTCCTTTACATCAACCGTTATGATTTTCAGCTTGCATTGCTCCTCAAATCTTTCACATAATCTCCATCACATCCCCTCCAAAAATATCTGGTAAGTTTTAGCATTTTTATGATTTTATATTAATTGACTATTTATGCCACTAACAGACCATATTTCAATTAAAATCCGAGTCACTTCCTCTCTCCGAGTCACACCATGGCTAATTTTCCTCTTATCTGCTGCCTTACCTTCCTGTGTTTGGTCCAAAAGTCCAAGGGATGAACAAAGGATGTTGAAAATAGAGTTGCCAGGCAGGAGGAAAACAGGAAGACCACAGACAAGATTCATGGATGTAGTGAAGGAGGACATGGAGAGGGTTGGTGTTACAGAGGAAGATGCAAGGGATAGGGTGAGATGGAGGCAAATGATCTGCTGTGGTGACTCCTAAAGGGAGCAGCCAAAAGAAGAAGAAGAATGTTCTTTTCTCATGATGCCATCTATTTTGTGAAGTGTATCAGTTCCTCCTGCAGCAAAACACCCTCACAACATGATGGTGCCACCCCCATATTTCCCAGTCAGGATGGTCTTCTCAGGCTTGCAAGCTTCCCCTTTTTTCCTCCAAATGTAACAACTGTTATTATGGCCAAACAGTTCAATTTTTGTTTCATCAGACCACAGGACATATCTCCAAAATTAAGGTCCCTGTGTGCATTTGCAAATTGTAATCTGGCTTTTTTACGTTGCTTTTGGAGTAATGATTTCTTTCTTGCTGAGTGGCCTTTCACCCCATGTCGGTACAGGACTTGTTTCACTGTGAATAATAACACTCTTTTGCCAGCTTCAGCCAGCATCTTCACAAGATCTTTTGCTTTTCTTCTGAGGTTCATCTCTGTGACACAGAACCCATCTCTTTCCTAAGCAGTATGATGGCTGGACATTTCCATGGTGTTTATACTTGCGTATTAGACAGGGGTGTCCAATCATGTGCCATGGAGAGCCAAGACCCTGCAGGCTTGACCTCCAACCAGTGTCTTCAACAGCAGATTCCACTGAATTTCTTCCCACTGATTGCTGATAAGTGAAAACACCTGCTGAAGAGACTGGGTTGAAGAGAAAACCTGCAGGGTCTTGGCCCTCCATGGCACATGATTGGACACCCCTGGTATAAGAAGTTCTCTGACAACTCTGCGATCGTCGGCGTCATCTCTAATGGGGATGATGCGAAGTACAGAGGACATACAGAGGACATACAGGACTTTGCGGAATGGTGCCTACGTAACTGCCTCCAGATCAATGCAAGGAAAACTAAGGAGCTGGTGGTGGATTGCCACAGGTGAGGACAACCCCCCACAGCACCGATAAACATCCAGCAAACAGACATTGAGATGGTGACATCTTACAAGTACCTGTGTGTTCACCTGAACAGTAAACTGGACTGGTCACACAACACCAACACACTCTACAAGAAGGGGCAGCATAGGCTGTTCCCCCTGAGGAGACTCAGGTCTTTTGGAGTGCAAGGGGCACTCCTGAAGACCTTCTACAATTCGGTGGTGGCATCGGCCATCACATTTGGAGTGGTCTGCTGGGGCAGTGGCATCACAGCAGCCGACAGGAAGAGACTGAACAGGCTGATCAAAAAAGCTAGCTCTGTTCTGGGGCGACGCCTCGACCCAGTGGAGGAGTTAGGAGAGAGAAGGATGGTGGCTAAGCTGTCATCTCTGCTGGAGTCCGAGTCCCACCCCATGTGGGACACGGTGAATGCACCGAGGAGCTCATTGAGCAGTAGGCTATGCCATCCTAGGTGCACAACAGAGAGGTTCCACAGGTCCTTCCTACGGTTGTCAGACTTTATTACCTTACCAGGGCTGCTCGTAGAGGTCGTATTAAATGTACTAAATGTAACAACTTTGCACAATAGAGATCGTCCCCTCCAATACACAACTACGACAATAACAATCATTACTGAGGGTGGCAACAACACTGTTGATTCAAATGTGAAATATACTGTCTGGGTACATATTCATATTCTGCAGGGTAATTTAACAAACCGTAATGCTGTTTATTCCATCTAGCTGCAATGTTCCTGCACTGTGTACATACAGTCATGTGAAAAAATACAACACCCTGTACAAGCCTGTGTGTTTTTTTACACATTTGGACATATGGACATTTAATATCAATGTTAAAAATACTGGGAGATTTATGTAATACAACTAAACAATTAAAAATGAATTAAAGACTTTTTTCAGATTTTCTGTAAAATGTACTTCTAAACAAATAGTGAGGAAAAAATTAGGACACCCCCATCTTTTTTAGGACATCCCCACATTCATTCCCACTTACAATGGCTAAAATAAATGTTAAAAAATGCAAATAAAAACAAAAACAAGGTTAGACATAGATATGTGAACACTGCTTAATAAAGAACTGAATATATAAAGGGGTGTCCAAATTTTTTCACATGACTAACTGTGCACATATGTACATTCATTTACTGATTTGGCTAACCAGTTCTTATCTTATTATCTTATTTTCTTATTTACTATTGCTCTCAGTGCTGCTATCCCTTTGCTGCTGTAATCCTGGAATTTTCCCATTGTTGGACAAATAAAGGCTTTTCTTATCTTCCATCCATCCATCCATCTTCTACCGCTTAATCCTTTTCAGGTCGCGGGGGGGCTGGAGCCTATCCCAGCATCTTTGGGCGAGAGGCAGGGTACACCCTGGACAGATCGCCTGTTCATTGCAGGGCTTATCTTATCTTATCTTAATTGTTTAACAAGATGAACATGGCACCTTCAGACATGGAAATTGTACCCAAGGACGAAGCAGCCTTGTGGAGATCCACAATTCTCTCCCTGATATTAGTGTATGCAAACCTCTGACTTTGAAGAAAGTAAAAAAAATATCTAACAAAAATTATATAGCAAATTTAAAAATCATTTAGCAATTAGAAATAATTTTGGTAATCCTAACTGACCTAACAAAGGAAACGTTTAGTCTGATTTAATGTCAGACAGTGAGAAAAAAAAAGTAATGTGTTCTTTTATACAGTGTATGTAAACTTCTGGTTTCAACTGTATGCTAAGAAACCTGGGACCTTGACCTTTGAAATTTTGAGCCAGAAAGGTAGGTGACGTTGAAGGGACCTTGAGTTCAAACCCCTGTACCAAGATTGATGATCGTACCCCTTGTGGTTCTGAAATTACAGACACATTGGTGCATAATCGCCCCTGCCCAACTTTGTCATTAAGTTCATTCCCTTTAACATCATGTGTTTTATAGGGGTGGCAGCACCTATATCCAGTCCTATGACCCTAGGCCACACAGCAATTGAAACTAAGGAAAGCTATTCAGTCCTCTGGCAACTTTGTGAGTCTACTTTCCTTTCCCCATTCTATTATGTTGAGCACCAAGCTAGAAGGCAGGAAGCACTATTTTTTTAAATCAGATTTTTGGCATGCAAATATAAATTCTGCAGTGGGGCAGATACACTTCCACTAGGGCACCAACTTTATCAGTGGTGTGGGAAATAATCTGCTAATTTGAATAGAGTATGGTAAAATGTGGCAAGTTTATACAAACTATTAAGCCTAGCATTAAACTAGACATTTTGTAACTTAAAGTAATAGACATTAATATTAGACAGTCAGAGATTCAGCCATCAAGAGTTCCCACATCTTTAACAGTGTTACAGGTCTGTCACCTTTAATGTCATTGCCTAAAGCAGACGCGAACAACACACACATTCACACACAAACTGTCCAAGGTGCCTTGTTAGAAAGTATTTATCTGTTGAAGTCATTTGAAGGATCATTCTGAATGTAAAATAGGTTGTATACATACACACAATTATTTTTGCAGTGCATACAGAATGTAAGGTATAAAAACAAAAAACAAAACAACCAATATACAGTATTTAATCAGTTTGAGATTATTTTTTTTTTTGCACTACTACAAATATGGAGATCAGTCAATGGAAAGCGGATTAGAAATGAGTGAAAATGGACTGAAGGGAGGCTTCCGGTGACGCGTAACAGCATGGACGCATAAAAATTGAGCTCTGGCTCTAGCTCTATTTTTCCCCTAGACTCGAGATCCAAATCTGGGAAAAACGGCAATATTTTGCTGCCATAATGAGCGGGGACAAATTCAAGAAAGGCGGATACGGGCTACGAAACAATCCCGATAATGAAGCAACAAAAGAAATCTCGGCTAATGAAACGGACCTAGCATCGGACCAACATGGCGACCGCATGGCTGGTTTGGACCTGATTCAAGTTACCGTGAGCGAGGCCGTGGCAGCTGGAATGGCAACTCTCCGAGCCGAATTAAAAACAGATCTACAAGATTTTTGTTCAGTAATTCGTGAGGATATGAAGAAACAAATGGATGAATTCACAGCGGAAGTACAGCAACAGCTCCAGGAAACCGCTAAACAAGTGCATGATGCGGGAGAACGTATAAAACAGACTGAGGAAAATATGGCAGAACTGGAGAATTGGAACATTGGCGTTAAAAACACGCTTGTTCAACTGTTACAAAATCAGCGGACGCTTGAGGATAAGGTATCCAAAATGGAGGGCCGGGCCAGGCGGAATAATATTCGCATATACGGGGTACCCGAGGACTCAGAGCAAGGCACATCTGTAACTTCCTTTGCCGAAAGTCTCATTAAAAAAGAGTTTGGTGATGTTTTAGGCCAAGACTACGACCTCGGCATTGACCGCGCCCATCGTGCCTTGGGCCCAAAGCCGCCAGCGAGTGCCCCGCCACGTTCAATAATAGTCCGCTTCCTCCGGTTCACAGTTAAGGAAGAAATACTCCGCGCTGCATAGAAAAAGGTAATACGCATTCACAACAAGCAAGTGTATTATGACCATGACTACGCGGTGGAAGTACAGAAAAGAAGAAAAGAATATATCCCCGTTAAAAGAGCTCTGAAGGAGAAAGGGATTCGCTTTCAAACTCCACTCAACAAGATGCGTATTTTTTACGCATCAGGAAGTGTTCTCTACAATAGTGCCACAGAAGCCGCGGAAGATTTACAAAGGCGAGGCATCGCCACGGTCCAGATCACCGCTGCCAGAAACAGAGCTGCTCAGACGATGACGGAGGAGAGGCTGAAGCAGCTTTTGCCATGGGAGACGCAGAGGACGCGCCGTGGGGATTTCCACAAACACATCCGGGAGAAGCTGAGTGAGTTTCGGCGGACATCAGAAGAAACAACGGTGGACTAATGAGTACTCCGCAAGAACACACGGCCTTACTATGGTGAGAATAGTTGTTTTGGATTATTCATGACTATGACTTTTTAGCCTTATCCGATCTCATTATTGATGAAAGGGCTGGAGCCTGCAGACTCGAGCTGAGGGTCACCAGACTACTTTATTTCTACTTAACTACTGACCTTCCTTTATTATTATTGGTTGTTTTTTTTTGTTTTTTTTTTGGGGGGGGGGTCCCACGATGCTCACCTTGGAGAGGGGCCCCACCTTGTGGCCAGTCCCCTCTTTTTTCAAGGCCCACATTGTATCCTTCTTATTGGAAGCCCAGTTCAATGTTATGTTGTTTTACTGTTCAGCATGTTCACGTTTTACAGTTGTTGTTCTGAGGTCTGGGATGATATTTTGTTCTTACATGCTAAGCTATGTCTTTTAAATATTATAATATACTGTCACTAAATGTTAATGGAGTGAATAACCCTGTAAAAAGAAGTAAACTGGTGGTAAAGATGAAAAAAGAGAAAGTAGATATTGCATATTGGCAAGAAACTCATCTATCCAACACAGAACATGATAAATTAAAAAGAATGGGTTTCAAAAATACATATTATTCCTCTCATAGAAGTGGTAAAAAACGAGGAGTAGCTATTTTGATTTCTAATAGAATTAATTTTGAATTTATATCTGAATCAAGCAACAAAGAAGGCAGATATATTTTAGTGAAAGGTAAAATTGACCATAAAGGGGTTACATTATTGAATGTATATGCTCCCCCCGGGAGTAATGGCTTCTATAAAAAAGTTTTTGATTTGACTACTAAAGAATCTTATGGACCTTTAATTTTTGCTGGAGACCTTAATTTATTGTTAAACCCCCAATTGGATACAACAAATATTACAAGGAAACATCTGCCTATAGAGAAACGTGTAAAAAAAATGCTTTCAGATTTAGGACTTATTGACGTATGGCGCTCTGTACACAGATCTGCCCCTGGATTTACATTTTACTCCGCTCCCCATTCTTTCCACTCAAGGATAGATTATTGTTTCATGTATAATAAAGACTTAAACGGGATAAAAGAATGTAGAATTGGTCAAAGAGATATCTCTGACCATTCTGGAATTTACCTAAGTTTACACCTTGACGTCAGACAGAGAAAAACACTATGGGGATTAAATACAGGGATGCTAAATGATCTCTCCTTTCTACAGTTCATGACAACCGATCTAAATTTGTACCTACAGGATAACAATAATGGCGAGACAAACCCCAGCATCGTGTGGGATGCAGCTAAAGTGGTTCTGAGGGGGAAAATAATAGCAAGGTCAGCTATGCTTAAAAAGCAAAAGACTCAAGAATTGTTACGACTACAAGAGAGACTGAAAGATCTAGAGAAAACACAACTGACAAAAAAAAGTCCCACTGTAGCACAACAAATAAGACAAGTTAAACAAGACATAGATAGGATACTAGGTGAGGAAGTAGAGAAAAATTTACGGTTTATGAAACAGAGACATTATGAGGCAGGATCTAAGGCATCTAAACTGTTGGCATGGCGACTTAGGAAACAACAAGCAGAAAATTCAATCTACAAAATAAAAGACCCTATAAGTCGCAACATTTTAACTGATTTGGATGGTATTCAAAAATCATTTGAAACATACTACAAAAGCCTATATAGCCAATCTGTGCCGATTAATAAAAATGCAGTAGTTGATTTCTTGGACTCTTTGGATCTTCCCTCACTCGGCACAGATGCAAATAATAAGCTTATGTCACCAATAACACGTGAGGAAATTGACAAGGCCATCTCTAACCTTAAACCTAACAAGTCTCCTAGTACTGATGGGTTCCCCCCTGAATGGTACAAGAAAATGAAAGAAAGTCTGATACCTCTACTAGAAACCAGTTTCAATTATATTCTGAAAGGAGGCCCTGTACCTCCGTCCTGGAAGGAAGCCTTTATATCTGTTATACCAAAAGAGGGAAAGGATAAAATAGACTGCAAATCATATAGACCAATAAGCGTATTGAACATGGATTATAAATTATACACAACTATTTTGGTCAAACAAATGGACACTGTGATGCCCTTACTGACTGATGAAGACCAAACAGGCTTCCTTAAAAACAGACAAACTTCGGATAACATAAGGAGAGCTCTACATATAATCGAACAGATCAATAAAAGAAAGATAAATTCAGTCAATGGAAAGCACTAATAAAGCTGCAAATGCCACAAAACCAATTAAGACACTCACACAAAGTACAGAGCAAGAGCATGACAAATGGTACATTATACGCCCATCCATTGCCATTATCGATGGATAGTGAGCACACCATCAACCGAAAAATCAATTATAAATTAAAGATTCAATACATTCAAGCACTCTAATAAAACTAATAACCATGCAATTGCAAGGAATTTAAGCAAAGCAAACAATCTTCAATTCAAAGTGGAACAAATTTAGACAAAATATCAGGAAATCGTTTAACCCCTACAATATGCACATCTTCAATACATGCACGAACATGGTGGGAAATGAAAATGTCTTAGTTTTAAAATAGTAAGAGAAGTTTGTCGGACAAACTCGTACAGACGGCAAGTGGAGATCATCATACCATAATACATCCTGTCTTTCGAGTTAATCCCATCCACAGCATGTGGGACAATATGTGGTGTATGGGGCAGCACCTATCTCCGTTTCACTGAATCCTAGGCCACACAGCTACTGTGAGTAGTGAAAGCTACAGCGGGGAGGGGGTCAGTCCTCTGGTAGCTCTGTGTGTTAACTTTCCTTTCCCCATTCTATTATGTTGAGCACCAAGCTAGAAGGCAGAAAGTACCATTTTTATATGGTCTTTGGTATGACCCAGTCGGGATTTGAACCCACAACCTCCCAGCTGTAGGGCAGATGCTCTACCAACTAGGCCACCACTCCGTCTTTTGAGAGGCGTTTAAAAAAGAAAAAAAGACTGTCTGTAATCCCACATTCAGCATGTGTATTTGTGCATTGGTGACAAAACTCCTGTTTAACAGTCCTACTCTGCTTCAGGGTCACCAATTATACCAACAGAGGATTTTATTATTACAGTAACATGGTCAGAGACTGGTGTAGAAAACTCATAATTGATGGTGATATTAAAAGATTCTAATAATGTCTGTATATTAACTGATAACTGTGGGGGGGGTCAATATGATGGATGTCATTAAGTTTTGATGTGTAACTGCTCATTATTAAAGTGGAGTTAAAGGTTTGCTGCTACAAATGTCTCACTTTTTTTCCCCTCATTGGAGTTCTGTGTGACACTCACGTTGCAAAATGGCATTTGCTCCCATTCTGGATCGAGCAAAGATGAGTTGTGACATCGCATGCAAAAGTTTGACTGACACCATGATGCAACAGAAACTTGCTTCCTCTGGAGCAGCTGTCACAGTTTCTCTTTTGGCTATTGTGTGATGGTTTGCTTTCAGAGGTCTTAAAATATCTCACCTGTGTGGTAGCGCAGAAGGAGATCCTGCATGTGGTCTCCTACTTCTGTGGGGTGGAAATGTACCGTCACCTGCATGCTCTCTAGTACATCAAGAGTCCCACAGGAGGGTGTCACTACAAACGGCCTGAAATTACAGGTTATAATGTTAAAAAACTGTCCAAAAATTCACATGTCTGACTAGACATTATAGCACGTCACAATTTTGGAGTCAGTCTTGAAATAAAATTATTACATACATACGTGCCTGATAGACTGAATTTTTAACAGTATTAACTATCATAAGCCTACAAATATATGCTAAAGAACTCATAATAATTGTTGTGCAGTTATCCAACTGTTTTTCATCACACCAAAGATTAATGTCTGGCTGGTGGCCATTTTTTCTCTTAATACTCCTCTGTTCCTTATCTCTGTGATATCTAACAGGTTCAAATTTACAAGACTGTGGTCCCCATATGAATACAGACTTAAATTATCCTCCACTTCAGATTCTAAACTCCTGCAGATTTCCATTACTGACAGAGAGCCAGTCGGCTTCTCTTTGCCTTGCCTTGTGACATCATGGAAGGGCTGCTGTTTGTGAGGAGGGGCTGACACTCTGCTGAAAAAATGGCTTTACAAGTTGTTGTGTAGCACAAACAAACATATATTTTTACAACATCTGTTGATTAAAAATCATTTTTCAACATAGTAACTGGTGTGGTTAACCTAGGAATTACACTTTAAAAAGAGAAATGTGGTACGACGGATGGTTGTGGATTTTGCTGAAAGGATGGAAATGATTGTAAACACATATTTCAAGAAGCGGGAGGAACATAGGGTGACATACAAGGGCGGAAGAAAATGCACACAGGTGGACTATATTTTATGCAGAAGGAGCAATCTGAAAGAGGTAGGAGACTGCAAGGTGGTATCGGTGGAGAATGTTGCTCGGCAGCATCTTATGGTAGTCTGTAGGATGACTGTGGAAAGAAAGAAGAGGGTGTGAATGAAGGTAGAACCAAAGATTAAATGGTGGAAGATAAAGAAGCAAGAATGTTGCACAGAGTTCAGAAATGAGTTGAGACAGGCTCTGCATGGTAAACAAGAATTACCAGAGGACTGGGAAAGTGCAGCCAAAGTAGTGAGGGAAACTGCTAGAAAGGTATTTGGTGTATCCTCTGGACCGAAGAAAGAAGACAAGGAGACTTGGTGGTGGAATGAAGACGTACATTAAGGTATTCAAAGGAAGACGTTTGCAAAGAAAAAAGTGGGAAAAGTCATGGAGATGAAGAAAGAGACAGAAATACTTAGAATCTAGGCGTATGACAAACAGAGGAAGCAAAGGCAAAAGAAAGGCATATCGTGAGTTGTATTTGAGGCTGAACACTAAGAAAGGACTTCTATTGATAGGCTAGACAGAGAGACTGCACTGGAAAGGATGTGCACCAGGTTAGGTTGATTAAGGCCTAAGATGGTAATGTAATAAAGAGTGAGAAGAGTGTGCCGAGAAGATGGATGGAGAACTTTGAGGAGCTGATGAATGAAGAAAATGACAGACAGAGGAGGATGGATGAATGAAGGAAAGATAGTGACACAAAAAGTGCATAGGACTAGCAAGATGGAAGTGAAGGCAAATATGAAGAGGATGAAGAGTGAAAAGCGTAAACATCTCCATACTTGTGGTGGTATGGAGATGTTTAGGAGGGATGGCAGTGGACTTTTGAACCAGATTGTTCAACACAAAGCCCAAGAATGGAGAAGTGCAATGATACCCATTGTCAAGAACAAGGGTGATGCTCAGAGCTGTAGTAACTACAGAGCCATAAAGTTGATCAGCCACACTATGAAGATATGGGAAAGAGTTGTTGAAGCCAGGTCAAGAAGAGAGGTGACAATCAGCAAGCAGTAGTACGGTTTCATTCCAAGAAAGAGTACTACTGAGGCAATGTTTGCCTGAATGTTGATGGAGAAGTACAGAGAAGGTCAGGAGTTGCACTGTGTCACCCTGGATTTACACTGGCTCCGGATGCAGTCCGTTACAGATGCAGTGCGGATGGAGCCTTGCATCCATCCCTACCAGCTCCATTTGTGTTTTGAAGAGGCATGGGTAAGAGTAAGGTTTGAAATACCAGATTGTGCAATAATTACATAAAATAACGCAAGAACTCGAAAAAGACCCAAGTGAGATCAAGGAGAACCGATTGGGATCACAATAACAACAAGGAAGCGTGATGTATCGGCTCGCCACATGGATTTTTGTGCTCTAAATAATATGTAAGTAGCCCATTAATTTTAATTTTATGAAGTGTTTGTATGTTATGTCAAAGTTTTTATCTTCTCTGATATAGTGGTGGAGGAGTAGACCTGAGAAAATAACGGGCGATGCTTAAATCAATTTTAATGAACAAACAGCTATTAAATACCACAAGATACTGCGGCATTTTCTTACGGATTGGATCTGGCATCTGTCAAAATAGACTTTTTTGTGCTTCATTAGCAATCCAAATCCGATGAGCCGGATTTGTTCCGCAATGGTCCGGACCAGGTGGGGATTAGAACATTTGCAAGAATGGGAACTATATGCTGCAGCGTTCAGATCACAACTGTAATGGACCGAATCCGGAGTCAGTGTAAATCCAGGGTCATACATAAGGATAGCGGCTAGAGTGAAAGGGAAGATTTACAAGACAGTAGCAAAACCTGCTTGATGTATGGTTTGGAGATGGTGGAATTGACGAAAAGACAGGGACAGGATTAGAAATGAGTATATCAGAGTGTTATGAATCCTCGTGCGCCATTAAGCGGCGCACAGAGGACAGAATGAAAAACCCACGTGCAGGAGTAGTTTTGTACGTTTTATTGAACATAAACCCCAAAATCATAAGTCCAGCAAACAGTCATGATAAAAACAGAGCGCTGGAATAATTGGCTGAAGGCCACCAGACATACAGGGACATCTCCTGGATGCTCTACAGCCCAGGAAGGGAATGCCTAGTACCGCAGAGCTACTGTCGACACAGGGTGAAAGGCAAACATAGACTTGCGGTGCTGGAGCAATCCAGGGCAGTCCGTGCAGTCCCGTGGATGAGGATAAGGCAGGCTGACATAGTCACGTAGGTAATGGCGATGTGCATACACGGAGGTACACGCTGCCGTGTATGAAGCACATATAATGCTCTGGCAATCTCTTTCAACTCTCACAGCGTTAAATTAGATGTAATACTAATGAGGAAAGAGACTGCTGGTGTGAGGATGTGTGGGCTGGACATAATTGAAAACGTGTGCATGAGTGAGTGTATGAGCGTGTGAATGAGAATGAATGAAGTGTGTACGTGTACATGTGTGAAGCACCCATAAAGCGGCTCAGCTGGCGATACTGACAGGAGGAGGGGGTGTGCCCGAGCTGTCAGGGAGCCAGGACCCAAAGGATTCCCTGAAGCGCCTGATGGAAAATAAATAGGAAAGTGGGCCAAAATAACCACGGGTCAGAACTGGGTTTGCGATCACCAAACCCAGGCTCATGACACAGAGTGACAGCTCAGATTGAGTGGTTTAGAGACAAAGTCAGAAAGGCAAGGCTGAGATGGTTTGGACATGTGCAGAGGAACGATAGTGAATATATTAGGCAAAAGATGTTGAAGATGGAGCTGTCAGACAGGAGGAAAAGAGGACGACCATAGAGAAGATTCATGGATGAGGGTTGGTGTGACACAGGAAGGAATTGGTTGAGATGGAGGCAGATGATTCTCTGTGGCAACCCATAAAGGGAGCAGCCGAAAGGAGAAGAAGAAAATTTGAATATCATGTAAGACAAATCTCTTCTGTTTTATTGGATGATTGCATTGATGTGTCGAAAAAGTATTAATGACAGGTCGGCAATCCTGATTGATGATTAAGACTGCTGTTGTAAAATAAATATGATGTAGAAAATCACTGTGACAGAAGCCCATCTTGTATTGCCACTCACCTTTTAGTGTAAAGTTTAAAGTTTGCCTTGCTGTTGCCTATGTTGCGAACAAGCTGAGTTTTAGCTGTGGAGGCTTTCACAGGACAGACAGGCAAATGGATCTCGTCTCGAAAATCAAGAATGGCACGCGGCCCAATGGCATGGATTGGGACTTCAAAGCGTTCCCTGTCTGTTGCAAAAACCAGCTGATGGTGATAGTCCTGTATGAAGGCAGTAAAAAAAAATGCAAACAGACATACTGTATAAAAAATTCCAACAACTGTGAATATGGAAATGTAAACAACAACAAATGTGATTTTTTTTAAACAATCAGTTCATCAGATATTGCTTTAAAAAAATCCTCAATTACTGTGCCATTTATGTCTGTATTCCTGCTGCCCCACAGTGTATTATGTGCATTAAAATCCCCACACCAAACCACCTTACCCTGTGCTTGTCTATGTACAGTGTTCAAAGTGTCAACTGTCAATCTGTTACATGGATTATAGTAATTAATAATTGTAACTTCGTCTTTTACTGCCCATATTTTTACCATTATTGATTCATGTTCTTTCCCTATTTCCATTATTTTGAAATTTGGTCCATTACACACAAAGGTTGCTACACCTCCTCCTCTACCAGATTCCCTGTCATTCCTTATTGATGTGTATCCTTGAATGACAAAATCCAACTGAGGTTTTAGCCATGTTTCCTGTATATAGATTACCTGGGGTTTGTCTTGCATATCAGATATAAACTTTTTGAATTCTTGCCCATTTGATATTGGACTTCTGGCATTCCAGTGCAAAATTGTGATTACCATTATGACCCACTAGTCTGCGAACTTAGAGAGCCCCCACTTAGAGAGCCCCCACTTAACAAGACCTCAACTGCTTCCCAATGTAGCCCCTTAATGCCAAGATATTTTTCTGCTGCCTTCACAATGATTTTGATTTTTTCCATTTTCTTGGAAGTCTGTGCAGTACAGTTTATCACATCTACCACAAATAAGACAAAACTGTTTTCCTTCATAACCAGAGTATCTTCCTTCATTCTACTGCATGCACTGCAAGCCTGCACATTTTCCCTATTAGAGTTCCCTCCCACTTTTTTAGCTGGCACCTTTTTCGCAGCTTCCGCATATGTTAATCCCTGGGAGACTTTTACCTGTTGAATTTCTGCTGCTCTTTTGCTGGCTTCACAACCTCGATATGCAGCGCTATGTTCACCACCACAGTTACAGCACTTTAATTTGGCTCCGCTTTCACACTTGCCATATTCATGTTCACCGGAACATCTTGCACATCGTTGTCTACCTTAGCATATCGCTGTAACATGGTCAAACTTTTGACATTTGAAACATCTGAGTGGAGGTGGAATGTAAAGTCTGACTTCATAGCGCATGTAGCCAAGATACACCTTACTTGGCAGTCTTGTTTCATCAAATGTTAACATTACCAACAGACTATCACATTTTTCACCATTTCTATTAGTTTTCAACCTTTGTACCTCTGTCACTTTTGCTCCAGATAAGTTTTTCTTTATTTCATCAGTTGAGACAGCCGCTGGAATGCCCGATATCACTCCTCTCATTGCCTTATTTCCTTCTAATACTGAACATTGCACATTTTTAACCTCCATCTTAGTGACTCTGACTGCTTTTCTTTGCTGAACACTGTCTTTACATGAAATGAATAATGAACCACTATGAAGGATTCTTGCATTTACAACTTCTCCAAGTACAGCCGTGAACAAAATTGTTGGTACCCCTCTGTTAATGAAAGAAAAACCCACAATGGTCACAGAAATTACTTGAATCTGACAAAAGTGGTAATAAATAAAAATTCTATGAAAATTAACCAGTGAAAATCAGACAATGCTTTTGAATTGTGGTTCAACAGAATTACTTTAAAAAACAAACTCGTGAAATAGGCCTGGACAAAAATGATGGTACCCCTAGAAAAGATTGAAAATTGAAAATAATGTGACCATAGGGACATGTTCAACCAAGATGTGTCCTCTAATTAACATCACAGGTGTCTACAAACTTGCAATCAGTCAGTCCGCCTATTTAAAGGGTGACAAGTAGTCACTGTGCTGTTTGGTGACATGGTGTGTACCGCACTAAACATGGACCAGAGGAAGAAAAGGAGAGAGTTGCCTCAGGAGATTAGAAAGAAAATTATAGACAAGCATGTTAAAGGTAAAGGCTATAAGACCATCTCCAAGCAGCTTGATGTTCCTGTGACTACAGTTGCACATATTATTCAGAAATTTAAGATCCACGGGACTGTAGCCAACCTCCCTGGACGTGGCCGCAGGAGGAAACTTGATGAAAAATGGAAGACGCGGATAATACGAATGGTAACAAAAGAGCCCAGAACAACCTCTAAACACATTCATGGTGAACTCCAAGGTCAAGGTACATCAGTGTCAGATCGCACCACCCGTCGTCGTTTGAGCCAAAGTGGACTTCATGGGAGACGACCAAGGAGGACACCACTGTTGAAAACAAATCATAAAAAAGCCAGACTGAAATTTGCCAAACTGCATGTTGACAAGCCACAAAGCTTCTGGGAGAATGTCCTATGGACAGACGAGACAAAACTGCAACTTTTTGGCAAGACACATCAGCTCTATGTTCACAGACGCAAAAATGAAGCATACCAAGAAAAGAACACTGTCCCTACTGTGAAACATGGAGGAGGTTCTGTTATGTTCTGGGGCTGCTTTGCTGCATCTGGCACAGGGTGTCTTGAATCTGTGCAGGGTACAATGAAATATCAAGACTATCAAGGTATTCTAGAGAGAAATGTGCTGCCCAGTGTCAAACAGCTTGGTCTCAGTCACAGGTCATGGGTCTTGCAACAGGATAATGACCCAAAACACAGCTAAAAACACCCAAGAATGGCTAAGAGCCAAACATTGGACTATTCTAAAGTGGCCTTCTATGAGCCCTGATCTAAATCCTATTGAACATCTGTGAAAGGAGCTGAAACATGCCATCTGGAGAAGGCACCCTTCAAACCTGAGACAAATGGAGCAGTTTGCTCATGAGGAGTGGGCCAAAATACCTGCTGAGAGGTGCAGAAGTCCCATTGACAGTTACAGAAATTGTTTGATTGCAGTGATTGCCTCCAAAGGTTGTGCAAGAAAATATTAAGTTAAGGGTACCATCATTTTTGTCTAGGTCTGTTTCATGAGTTTGTTTTTTAAAATAATTCTGTTGAACCACAATTCAAAAGCATTGTCTGATTTTCATTGGTTAATATTCATAGAATTTTTATTTATTACCACTTTTGTCAGATTCAAGTTATTTCTGTGACCAATGTGGGTTTTTCTTTCATTAACAGAGGGGTACCAATAATTTTGTCCACGTGTGTAACTTATTAATTGCATTTGTGAGCTTAATTGGGTTCCACTTACAAAGTGATGCCCCTTCCTGAGTAAGGTTGCCTTTTTTAGACTTGACCGAATTCCTAACTTCCTCTTTCCCGCGTCCTACCTCCATTCCTCCGAGATCACACCCTGCTGTATCACCCTCCGCCACCTGCTCTGCCATCTCCTGTCCACCGACAACCCGGCTGTGGCACTCCAGTTCAAGGTGTCTTCTTCCAAAAATCTCTTGGTGAAGTTCCAACTTCAGCAAGCCCCAGCCAGCCGGCTGCTTCGAGTCCTGTCCCTCTCGTCCCTTCCACCCTGTCCCTATATACCCCAGGTGACGCCACCACCGGAAAGGTGGGCCATCACCTCCCACTACACCCAGGGTGCCACAGCCACCATCTTACTACACTACATTTTAATTTTGATTTTGATTTGATTTTGTGTACTTTATTGATCCCAGAGGGGAATTTCAGGGCATCCACGTGGATGGGTGAAGCAGCCATGGTACAGCGCTACCCCTTCACCATTCACACACACATTCACACCTAGGGCCACTTTAGAGTCTCCAATTAACCTAATCTACAAATCTATCAT
The DNA here is from genome assembly GCA_020510985.1 of Pholidichthys leucotaenia. Taxonomy (NCBI): domain Eukaryota; kingdom Metazoa; phylum Chordata; class Actinopteri; order Cichliformes; family Pholidichthyidae; genus Pholidichthys; species Pholidichthys leucotaenia. The sequence goes on along the minus strand of CM035840.1, from coordinate 173,275,067 downwards.
CTGGTCAGTCACTGCAACAGATACGGGAGTCAGTTTGTCTTGGCCTGTCCTTGCCGCTGATAATACCTCTATCTGCCAAGAATATGTCACTAATACAGTAAAAGCTTGTGGTACTCAAATACTTTGCAAACAGTTTCATGAAATGGTCAGTCAGAAACCAACTCATACCGGATCGGACATCGCCTGGGTTAACAAGGTCAGGAGTTCCTGGCAGCGGAGGGCGAAGGACAGAGCTGCGTGGAGGAATGTGATCAGACCTACAGTAAATGAAACAGTCATTGTCGCCCCCGACAGACTGCTATGATGATGATGATGATGATGATGATGATGATGATGATGCTTTCAGTACTGCTTCATACTGCAGAGCAGTCAGTGTATAAGGATTTAGGAACACAGATGCTTTTAAATTTTAACATTAAAAATGCTCACATTAACAACAACGACATTTTGTTAAGTTTACCATCTTAGTGTGACACAGAGGCTAACTTAAGACAGCAGCATCTTAATGCTTAGTTCATATTTTTGTGTGACTGTTCACATCATCATCCACATCATCATCATCATCATCATCATCATCATCATCATCATCATCACTCTTCACTCAAAATCTCTGTGCATCTGTCTGTGTGTGTGTGTGTCACACTTCATAGGGCATCATAGGACGTCCTATGATCTCAGGCATCATCGGACACAAATGTGTCTTTATGATGTCACATAGACCATGTGTCTGTGTCATGTGTCTTTTGATGTCACATAGACCATGTGTGACATCCACTTGTTAATTTTTTTTCAATGCACATTCAAATGTCACAAATTCACCACAAAAAGGTACAAATGTAAGATGAAAAAAATTTAATTTACAAAAAATCTAACCTAATCAAATTTGCACAAAAATGTCACTCATTTTAAAAGGAAAACTAAATTTTGCAGGGAAAAAGATAAAAAGATGCAGAAAAGACTCAAAGTTGTAATTTTATCAAGACACGTTTACACTTAAAAAGTCTGAGAAAAAAAAGTGAAAAATTTAAAGAGGTAGAAAATTGACAGTAACAACTCATAAATTTATAAGAAAAACATGCAAAGTTTATGAAGAAAGAGTCTTAAAGTTATATGAAAAGGTCAGGTATGTAACTGTTGTGATCATCATCATCAACATAGCAGTCTGTCGTGGGCGACAATGACTGTTTCATTTAGGTCTGATCAGATTCCTCCACGCAGCTCTGTCCTTCGCCCTCCGCTGCCAGGAACTCCTGACCTTGTTAACCCGGGCGACGTCTGAGCCGGTATGAGTTGCTTTCTGACTGACCATTTCATGAATCTGCTTGCAAAGTATTTGAATACCGCTAGCTTTTGCTGGACTAGCGGCACATTCTTGGCAGATAGAGGTATTATCAGTGGCAAGGACAGGCCAAGACAAACTGACTCCAGTATCTGTTGCAGTGACTGACCAGATGATGGGTTTGTTTATTTTTCTGCTTTGTGTAGTGTATGTCACGATGCACCGACTGGCAAAAGTCCACCACAGACCTTGCGACAGATGTGCTTATCTGCCAGGATGTCCAGTCTTACCCCGTGTAACTGGGAGTGGTCCACCACAGACCTGTGACAGAAATTGTTTTTAGTTCTGTCAGGATGCCCAGTTTCGATTGACATAAAAGATGAACTGTGACATGGTGGTTCAGACTGAGGTCACATTTTTAAACATCGATCTGCATCTGATTTAGAACCACATGAAAGTGGCTCAGGTCTAATTTGAAATTCATTTCTTTAAATTTATTTTGTACTGTTTAGAATGTCATAAAAATTAGATACTGGCAAAAAATAGATTTGGGCCACTTTTGCCTGCAGTCTAAACACAGAATTCAACAATTAGCACTAAACTAAAAGGAAAACTTAGGCTAGTCACTGTGACTTGACTGAGAATGGTCAGGTCGGAATTTAGCCTCATTGTTAGCAAAGCCAGCAGCTGCTGCTAAAACAACTCTGGGCCACCATCTGGCTTCCTTCTTTCTTCTGAACTTTATTTCATATTAATTGTTGGACATACTTGAGAGCAAAATCCCAAACATATCAATGCTGAAAATGCATCTGTGTTCTCTGCTTAAAGAGAACAAGGGGTTCTTGTTGTGTTGTTCTTACAACGTATTATTGTGTGACACGGGTGGTGGTTCCACCTTTCCGGTCCCACCGCCACCCGGAGTATAAGAGGGCTGTGAGGAAGAGGGGCAGTCTCTTGACCTCCTCTCAGCCTGATGGCAGCGCCTTGCATTATACAAGTGAGCCTATAATAAAGTTGTGTTCAGTCCAACATTCAGTCTCGTCCTTGGCTCCCGTTTTACCGACATAACATTTGGCAATGAGGATAAAGTATGGATGTGGGAGTTGCTTCAATTCGGCTATTTCTGGAGTTTCCTGTTGAGCTGCCCGTCCCTTGGGAGAGGTGGTTCACCACTTTCCTAAGTTACGTAGTGGCACTGGATCTTGGAAGACTGGAGAAGTTGTGGGCACGAGCACTGTTGGTTCTTAATTTGGGAATGGAAGGACAATGTATCCTTAGTGCCTTAGGCGAGGGTGATAGTTTTGAAGAAGTGGTTGAGCTGATGGCGCGACATTTTCGTGCCCCCAGAAAACGTCATTGCCTAGAGGATCCAGTTTCGACAGCGCCGCCAGTGGGCTGGCGAGTCAGCGCAGCAGTACGTAGCAAAATTATGTCAGCTGCCAAGGACTGCCAGTTTGGAGCACTGGAGGACGAGATGGTCCATGACCAGTTGGTGGAACATACTGTTCACCCGGTGACAAGGTCGAAGCTTATCACACACTCGGGCGAGCTGACATTAGCCATGGCTGTCGGGATAGTTCAGCAGTGTGAAGCAGCAGACAATCTATCACAGGAGCTCGGTGAGAGAGTGGCACATCGCCATTTTGAACTACAGTTGACGATGCAAGCAGTGGACCTGGACAACAACGATGACGCAAAAGATGAAGATGCGCTAATGCTGTAAAGTTAAGGTCTGCCCTGGGATCGCCCAGGTGTTTGGGTTGTGCGTCTACCAAGCACCGTTACAAGGCTAGAGAGTGTCCGGCAAGAGGACAATGCTGCGACACGTGCAGAGTCCTGCATCATTTCGCCAGAGCATGTTACGGGTTCGAGTGAGGAGATCCGAGACACATACAGTGGGGCAAAAAAGTATTTAGTCAGCCACCAATTATGCAAGTTCTCCCACTTAAAAGATAAGAGAGGTCTCCAATTTTCATCATAGGTATACCTCAACTATGAGAGACAAAATGAGAAAAAAAAAATCCAGAAAATCACATTGATTTTTAAAGAATTTATTTGCAAATTATGGTGGAAAATAAGTATTTGGTCAAAAACAAAAGTTCATCTCAATACTTTGTTAAATACCCTTTGTTGGCAATGACAGAGGTCAAACGTTTTCTTTAAGTCTTCACAAGATTTTCACACACTGTTGCTGGTATTTTGGCCCATTCCTCCATGCAGATCTCCTCTAGAGCAGTGATGTTTTGGGGCTGTCGCTGGGCAACATGGACTTTCAACTCCCTCCAAAGATTTTCTATGGGGTTGAGATCTGGAGACTGGCTAGGCCACTCCAGGACCTTGAAATGCTTCTTATGAAGCCACTCCTTTGTTGCCCGGGCGGTGTGTTTGGGATCATTGTCATGCTGAAAGACCCAGCCACGTTTCATCTTCAATGCCCTTGCTGATGGAAGGAGGTTTTCACTCAAAATCTCACGATACATGGCCCCACTTATTCTTTCCTTTACACGGATCAGTTGTCCTGGTCCCTTTGCAGAAAAACAGCCCCAAAGCATGATGTTTCCACCCCCATGCTTCACAGTAGGTATGGTGTTCTTTGGATGCAACTCAGCATTCTTTCTCCTCCAAACACGACAAGTTGAGTTTTTACCAAAAAGTTCTATTTTGGTTTCATCTGACCATATGACATTCTCTCAGTCCTCTTCTGGATCATCCAAATGCTCTCTAGCAAACTTCAGACAGGCCTGGACATGTACTGGCTTAAGCAGGGGGACACGTCTGGCACTGCAGGATTTGAGTCCCTGGCGGTGTAGTGTGTTACCGATGGTAGCCTTTGTTACTTTGGTCCCAGCTCTCTGCAGGTCATTCACTAGGTCCCCCCGTGTGGTTTTGGGATTTTTGCTCACCATTCTCGTGATCATTTTGACCCCACGGGGTGAGCTCTTGCGTGGAGCCCCAGATCGAGGGAGATTATCAGTGGTCTTGTATGTCTTCCATTTTCTAATAATTGCTCCCACAGTTGATTTCTTCACTCCAAGCTGCTTACCTATTGCAGACTCAGTCTTCCCAGCCTGGTGCAGGTCTACAATTTTGTTTCTGGTGTCCTTTGACAGCTCTTTAGTCTCGGCGATAGTGGAGTTTGGAGCCTGACTGTTTGAGGTTGTGGACAGGTGTCTTTTATACTGATAACGAGTTCAAACAGATGCTATTAAATAATAATATAATAATTATAATAATAATAATTCGTCTGGCCGTGTGGGGGTGGAACGGTAGTCCACCTGTTCCCCCTAGCTTTAGTTTTGTGTGAATGTTATAGGCCTTGATATATTTTTGTTTAGTCTTAGTGCGTGATTTGGGTTCCAAATTGGAGGGGGGGGGGGTTTCGATTGTGTCTGTGCGTTTTGGACCATTTTTTTGAAGGGGGGTGGAATGTTGTGTTGTTCTTATGATGTATTATTGTGTGACACGGGTGCTGGCTCCATCTTTCCGGTTCCACCGCCACCCGGAGTATAAGAGGGCTGTGAGGAAGAGGGGCGGTCTCTTGTCCTCCTCTCAGCCTGTCGGCAGTGCCTTGTATTATACAAGTGAGCCTATAATAAAGTCGTGTTCAGTCCAACATTCAGTCTTGTCCTTGGCTCCCGTTTTACCGACATAACAGTTCTCGCAACTGAACTTAAATAAAATTCACAGGAACAGGAGTGCTTCTCAGACAAATGCAGTGCCTCCAAATATTGATGATGTGTGCCTGCATGTAATTTTGTGGGACAGACACATTCATACTGTACTTGAGTCAGGTAAAAGTCACTTGTCGTCTTGTTGGTGTTTTCTGTTATTCCTTGGTTCTGCTTGGTCTGTCTTGCAGTTGCTGACTGACAATTAGTAGTGATGAGGCACACCTGTGCTCTAGCTATAAAAGCCTCTTCAGCCCTAAAGCTCTGCTCTGCCTTGCACTCTGGACCTGACCTGATAGAGGTTCCAGACCCTACTACCTTCTGTTTGGTTTGTTCTCACGCACATTATCATTCATCCAAACACAACTTTACACTACCGATTTATAGACATTTACACATTTACTTAGGTTGATTATTTTTTGTTAAAATAAAGTTTGAATCAACTTTCTTTATCTACTGCACTTTTTTCCCTTCTTTGTCATGATTCCTGATCCAGATCATGACAAACTGTTGTTATAGGAAAATCTGATCTGACAAAAGAAAAAAAAACTGAACTGAACAATATTGCTTATACAGGTGTTTCTAAAAAAAAAAAAAAAAGAATATCATCAAAAAGTTAATTTATTTTAGTTATTCAATTCATAAATTGATAATTTATGCATTTTTTTTCTTAATTTAAGCAAAAGGAGCCCCAACCAAGTGTTGAATACATACCATACATGGACATACTTTTCAGTAGGCCAACATTTCTGTATTAAAAATGTTTTGTTTTTTTTTAAATTGGTCTTATGGAGTATTCAAATTTTCTGAGAAATGGAATTTTTGGTTTTCATTAGCTGTAAGCCATAATTATCAAAATTAAAAGAAATAATAAATGCTGGAAATATATCACTCTCTAGGGAATGAATCTATATGTCACAACTCGCTCTCGCCTGTCTCCCGCTCCAGCTGCGCGCACACCTGTGCCTCATCAAGCTCGGGCTATTTAGCCCACTCCGCCTGGAGCCTCAGTCTGGAGCCATCTGCTCACCAGTGCTCGTGCATTCCAGTACTCGTCTACTCCTTCTCAGCCTACGCTCCTCTGAGTCCTTCCACGCCAAGCAAGTAAGCCATCATCGCTCTTACCTTTTCTCCAGTCTCTCTCCCCTGTGCACAGGTGGATCCTCTGGCGGCGGATTCCTCTCTCTGCCACGCCATCATCTTCCTCACCGTGCCGAGCGCGCAACGCAACGCTGTCTTCCAGGCCAAAGACCTGCGGCTAAGCCAACGCCAGCCACCATTCCACCTGCAAGTAAGCACCAGTCTGAATATCACTACCGCTGGGGTCACACCTGCGATTAATCCCTGTGTTTGTTCTGCCCTTAGGGTTATCTGGCTGCATGGCGCACTGCTTTGCCCTTGGCGCACCCCGTCCTCCTACAAGACATGACATCCTTCTCACACGCACTCACACACTCATTATACCCTTAATAAAACTGTTGAATCTTACTCGAGCCTGTGTGTGTGTTCCCTGGGTCCGAACTTATGTCAGTATGGCTCCAGCAGAGCGGCCCAGTGGACAGCGGGCTCGCACACCAGTTTAATATTCTTGAGGCTCGAGTAGATCAAGTCACTCACCAGCAGCAGGTAATTTTAAATCAGTTAGTCCAAATTAATCGCCGGTTGGATCATCTGGATCCTCCGCGGGCGTTCCCTCGGGATCAGCCTAGCGGGTCAGCTCCCGCCGGCCCCCCGGCTAGCCAGGCTATACCGGGGCCGCCAACCCGGCTCACTCCAATTCCAACGCCCACGCGCTTCAGCGGTAAGCTTGGTGAAGCTTGGGGGTTCCTCCTCCAGTGTGAGTCGGTGTTCGAGCGCGTCCCCGGGGACATCCCTACTGATCACAGCCGAATTGGTTACATCGCCAACCTTCTGGAAGGGCAAGCGCTAGCTTGGGCCTACACTGTAATGGCGAGGCCCAGCTACGCGAACCTAACCTATGATCAGGTCGTTCGTGATTTTAATGAAGTTTTTGACCACTCGGACCATGACAGTGTGCTAACCACCCGGCTATTGAATCTTCGCCAGGGTAGTTGGTCGGCCGCCGACTACACTGTCAACTTCCGGGTGGTAGCGGTGGAAGTTGGGTGGGGAGATGCTGCCCTCTGCAGCATCTTCACCCGTAGTCTGAGCTCCAGCCTCCGGGATGAGCTGGCCAGCCGGGATCCGCCAGAGCGGCTTTCCGAATTAATTTCCCTCACAATCAGCCTCGATAACAGGTTGAGAGAACGGGCCGCCGAGTGGAGGTCATCCAGCCACTCAAGCAGTGCGTTTCCACGTACCTCTCAATCTCGCCCCCTGGCGTTGCCCGCGAGGGGGAGTCCGCGAGTCACTATAGGGGGCCTCGCGGACGCATCCCAATCTAACTCCCTATCCAAGTGTCTTTTACCAATCAGGTTCTGCCACAATTCCACTGAACACCTCACTCACGCACTGGTGGACTCGAGGGCGGAGTAGAACTTTATTTCTAAGAGCCTGGTAACCCACCTGGGCATCCCTTGCCAAGCCCTGCCAGCTCCCCTCAGCCTTGTCTCCCTCTCTGCATCCCCACTGGAGAGGGTTACACACCGGACGGTCCCGGTCCCAGTCATTGTCTCTGGAAATCATCGGGAGGACCTCTGCCTGTTCGTGCTGCCCACCTCTGCTGCCCCCGTCATTCTGGGTTACCCCTGGCTGCGTCTTCATAACCCCACCTTCGACTGGCGATCTAGAAGTGTCCTCTCCTGGAGCACCTTTTGCTTGGGCACCTGTCTCCAGTCCACTGTCTGTGCCCCGTCGCTTCCTCCTTCCTCTTCCGACTCTCCTCCTCCGGACCTCTCCAAGGTACCACCGGAGTTCCACGATCTCGGGTCCGTATTTAGTAAGTCCAAAGCGCTGTCTCTTCCCCCCCACCGCCCCTACGACTGCGCAATCAACCTCCACCCGGGGGCACCATTACCATCCAGTCGCCTGTACAGTTTGTCTGCACCGGAGCGTGAGGCTATGGACGCCTACATTAAGGAGTCGCTCAGCGCCGGCATCATCCATCCCTCCTCTTCCCCAGTCGGAACAGGGGTTTTTTTTGTCGGTAAGAAGGATGGGTCCCTCCGGCCATGCATCGACTTCTGGGCTTTGAATGACATCACAATTAAGGACAAGTATACGCTGCCGTTGATGGACTCTGCCTTCGACTCTCTCCAGGGGGCTTCCTGATTTACTAAGTTGGACCTCCGCAGCGCATACCACCTCATTCGGATCCAGGTTGCGGACGCCCAGTGGCCATTTTGAATATCTGGTCATGCCGTTCAGGCTCACCAACGCTCCGGCCGTCTTCCAGCGACTGATTAATGACGTCCTTCGCGACTTCCTGGGGGCGTTTGTTTTCGTTTACCTGGACGACATCCTGATCTTCTCCTGGTCCCGGGAGGAGCATCGGATTCATGTGAGGCGGGTCCTCCAACGTCTCTTAGAGAACAGACTCTACGTTAAGGCGGAGAAGTGTGAATTCTACACTGACAAGACCTCCTTCTTGGGTTTCATCGTGGCTCACAACCAGATCATCCCCGATCCGGCCAAGGTCAAGGAAGTAGTTGAATGCCCCCCCCCCCCGCCATCCAGGAAACAGGTCCAGCAATTCCTGGGGTTCGCCAACTTTTACCGCCGCTTTGTTCCCAACTTTGGCTCCATCGCTTCTCCCCTGACCCGCCTCACCTCCCCCAAGGTGCCGTTCCAGTGGACAGAGGAAGCTGCGGCTGCCTTTGCCGCTCTGAAGACAGAGTTTTCCTCCTCCTGGGTCCTGACTCAGGTGGACCCCGTGCTGCAGTGCCTCGTTAAAGTGGACGCCTCCGATACAGGGGTGGGGGCCGTGCTGTTTCAGCGCTCTCCAGTGGACGGGGTGGTTCGCCCCTGCGCCTTCTTCTCCCGGCGCCTTTCTGTGGCGGAGAGGAATTATGACGTCGGCGACAGAGAGCTCCTTGTGGTGAAGCTCGCACTGCAAAAGTGGCGTCACTGACTGGAGGGGGCAGCGCAGCCTTTTGTGGTCTGGACAGATCACAAGAACCTGGAGTACCTGAGGACGGTGAAGCGCCTGGATTCCCACCAGGCGCGTTGGTCCCTGTTCTTTGGCCGCTTCAGGTTTACTATCACCTACCGCCCCGGCTCCAAGAACGGGAAGCCGGATGCTCTGTCCAGGCAGTTCGCTTCAGAGGCCCCCATGGAACCGGATCACACCATCCTGCCGGCCTCGTGCGTCGTTGGTGCTGTCTCGTGGGCCATCAGGGACAAGGTCCGGAGGGCACAGGAGGCCGAACCCGATCCTGGCGGCGGTCCAGCTGGGAGATTGTTTGTGCCCTCTTCTGTCCGGGGCGACGTCATCCATTGGGCTCACACCTCCATGCTCGACTATCCCCCTGGAGTTTCCCGACTGATTGAGCTCCTCCAAAGGTCTTTCTGGTGGCCGGGCCTCCGGGACGATGTCTCCAATTACGTCCGCACCTGCCCCCAATGTGCTACTGGTAAAACCTCGACCTCTCCTCCTGTGGGGCTCCTCCATCCCCTGCCAGTCCCCGGAAGGCCCTGGTCCCATGTAGCCCTGGATTTCATCACCGGTCTCATGACATCCAACTCCTTTGACACCATCCTGACCATCGTGGACCGGTTCTCGAAGGCCGCCCACCTCGTGCCGCTCCATGGCCTCTCTACGGTGCGGGAGACAGTGGATCTGTTGGTCCAACACGTTGTGAGGCTACATGGGATCCTGGCGGATGTCGTCTCTGACAGGGGGCCCCAGTTTGTGTTCAGGGTCTGTAAGTGTTTCTGCAACGCTTTGGGGGCCACAGTGAGCCTGTCCTCCGGTCACCACCCCCAATCCAACGGGCAGTGCGAGCGTAGGAATCAGGAGCTGGAAGCTGCGCTCCGCTGCGTCACCGCCTCCAGTCCTTCCTCGTGGAGCACTCATCTGCCCTGGATAGAGTATGCCCATAACTCCACCCTGTCGTCGGCCATTGGGATGTCTCCTTTCCGGGTGTTGCTAGGCTACAACCTTCCGCTGTTCCCTGAAGAGGAGGGGGAGGTGGCAGTACCGTCCGTGCGGGCTCATCTAAGGCGCTGTCAGCGCTTTTGGACCGCTACGCGCCAAGCGCTTTTATGCACGGCAGCGCGCAACTCCAGATCGGCTAATCGGTGCAGGAAGTCCGCCCCCCGCTATCAGGTAGGCCAGCAGATGTGGTTATCCACCCAGAATATCAACCTGAAGGCCGAGAAGAGGAAGCAGGCCCAGCGATTCATTGGACCTTACCCCATCATTAAGGTAATCAATCCAGTGGCTGTGCGTCTGGCTCCCCCCCCCCCCCCCCGTGTCTGTCCGACGTTCCACGTCTCACAGGTAAAACCCCTGGTGTCTCATCCTCTCTGTCCTCCTCCTAGGGCCCCACCCCCTCCCGTGATGATCGACGGTGACCCGGCGTGGAGCGTCAACACCATCCTGGACTCCCGCCGCCGGGGTCGTGGACTACAATATCTGGTGGACTGGGAGGGGTATGGTCCTGAGTGGAGATCCCGGGTGCGCCCGTCGTTTGTGCTGGACAAACTTCTCATCACGAAGTTCCACCGGGCGTACCCAGGTAAGCCAGCACTGGGAGGCGCTGCTCGACAGGGGGGGGGGGAGTACTGTCACAACTCGCTCTCGCCTGTCTCCCGCTCCAGCTGCATGCACACCTGTGCCTCATCAAGCTCGGGCTATTTAGCCCACTCCACCTGGAGCCTCAGTCTGGAGCCGTCTGCTCACCAATGCTCGTGCATTCCATCACTCGTCTACTCCTTCTCAGCCTACGCTCCTCTGAGTCCTTCCACGCCAAGCAAGTAAGCCATCATCGCTCTTACCTTTTCTCCAGTCTCTCTCCCCTGTGCACAGGTGGATCCTCTGGTGGCGGATTCCTCTCTCTGCCACGCCATCATCTTCCTCACCGCACCGAGCGCGCAACGCAATGCTGTCTTCCAGGCCGGAGACCTGCGGCTAAACCAACGCCAGCCACCATTCCACCTGCAAGTAAGCACCAGTCTGAATATCACTACCGCTGGGGTCACACCTGCAATTAATCCCTGTGTTTGCTCTGCCCTTAGGGTTACCTGGCTGCACAGCGCACTGCTTCGCCCTCGGCGCATCCTGTCCTCCTACAAGACATCATATCCTGCTCACACGCACTCACACACTCATTATACCCTTAATAAAACTGCTGAATCTTACTCGAGCCTGTGTGCGTGTTCCTTGGGTCCGAACTTATGTCACTATATAGTGTAAGAGATTTTTTTAAACTGAATTACTGAAATGATTTATCTTTTCAATGATAGTCTAATTCACTGAGAAGCACCTGTAATGTAAACTCGGCCTTAGCCTTTGGGGACAGTTCATCACAAGCCAAATTTTATGGAGCTTGATAAATACAAACTTTGACCAAAACCCACAATCGTATTTACTGTTTTTGCCAAAATTCAAACCAATCCACCTTATTCCTGGGGGTCCTGCTGTAGGAACGATTATGGCCGGAGCTTCTGGTTTCGGCTGACCTAGTGTTAAATCAGTCTTTAAGAGTGGAGTAGCAGGGACATTTAAAATAGCGTTCTTAAAAGTTTTTCAAATTATTTTTAATGTATAGTTCACATACGTGTTTTGCACTCAAGTGGCAGCTAATTTCAGCACTTGTAGTTTTTGTATTTTTTGAATGTTTTGGCATAATTCTGGTACTTGTTGCTGGTGTTCATGTTTGTGCCATAGACTGTATAAATGGAGACTTCTTTGTGGCTCTGACTAGATTCTATATCTGCTCTGAGGTAAATCTGATTATGTCCAACATATTTTAACAAAATGCAGCCAACTTTATTGCGGTGGAGACATTGATATATGTGGCCCGTGCTGGCAAAATGAGTCAGAATGTGCACCGTGTCATTACAAGCTACAGGCAGAGAAGTCATAAATCATGAGTCTCTTTGTTAGCGGCAAGTCCCGGGAAAACCCCCATGAGTGCCTGGTATCATTGGAAAGCTTAGAAATCGTACTTTCTAAAAATACATATGTTTTTGCAGAAGACGTAACTCTCGACCGATCAAACGCGAGTTTTCTACTTAGCCAAAATATAAACAAATCGTCTTTTTCCATCCGTTTTTGCGCACTTTTGAAGGTCTTTCAATACAGAATATAGAAATAACCTTACATCAGTTTTGAAAATGTCCACAAAGTGACTCATTTTGCCAGCACAGGTCATTTGTTTACAGCTTTAGCATCTTAGCAGTGGTGCTAACAAACAGAGCTACAGTCTGCCAGGCCACTTTTTAAGGTCATCTTCTCATCTCTCGATAGTCGTGGGAAGTTGTATGATTATATTACTGTTTTTGAGGCACAAAAGGCCGTGTTCCCACATTACTGATACCGAAGTCATTGTTTTTTGACAAGGAAAAGTGTCCCGTTTCAGTGGCAGCCACATGTTCTAAACTAGTACCGGAAGTTGCTACCATAATTCAAGCAAGGCATCATGGGGCCGAGGAATAAGGTGGATAGCGGTAAAGAATTTCAATAAATTCACTTGAGAATGACAGGAAATGTTGCAGATGACACCTGATATGCCTTTGATTACAACATCAAACATTATGTGAGCCTCCATAATATGACTGACTTAACTATATGGTTTGTTTGTAGGTATAACTGTGTGGAGTGGTGAACCTCCTCTACAAGAATGTCATCGAAAAGTTAATTTATTTCAGTAATTCACTTAAAAAAATTAAACTCATATGTTGATTCATTATACACAGAGTAACATATTTCAAGTGTTTATATCATTTAATTTTGATGATTATGGCTTATAGCTAATGAAAACCCATAATTCTGTTTCTCACAAATTTGGAATATTACATAAAATTAATTCTTAAAAACTGATTTTTAATAGAAATGTTGGCCAACTGAAAAGTATGTCCATGTACACACTCAATACTTGGTCTGGTCTCCTTTTGCTTCAATTACTGCATCAATGCAGCGTGGCATGAAGGTGATCAGGCTGTGGTACTGCTGTGGTGTTATGGAAGCCCAGGTTGCTTTGTTAACGATCTTTAGCTCGTCTGCATTATTGGGTCTGGTGTCTTTCATCTTCCTCTTGACAATAGTCAATAGATTCTCTCTGGGGTTTAGGTCAGGAGAGTTTGCTGGCCAGTCAAGCACAGTGATACCATGGACATTAACCAGGTTTTGGTACTTATGGCAGTGTGGGCAGGTGCAGAGTCCTGCTGGAAAATGAAATCAGCATCTCCATAAAGCTTGTCACCAGAAGGAAGCATAATGTCCGTTAAAATTTCCTGGTAGATGACTGAGCTGACTTTAAATTTGATAAAACACAGTCGATCAACAGCAGCAGATGACATGACTCCCCAAATCAGTTGACAAATCCTGTCTTTAGAAATCAAAGTCCCAGAGTCTGGAGGAAGCATGGAGAGGCACAAATCCAAGTTGCTTGAGGTCCAGTGTGAAGGTTCCACAGTCAGTGATGATTTGGGGAGCCATATCATTTCCTGGTGTTGGTCCACTGTGTTTTATTGAGTCCAGAGTTAGTGCAACTGTCCAGGAAAGTTTAGAGCACTTCATGCTTCCCTCTGCTGACAAGCTTTATAGTGATGCTGATTTCATTTTCCAACAGGACTTGGCACCTGCCCACACTGCCAAAACAACCAAAACCTGGTTTAATGACCATGGTATCAGTGTGGTTTACTGGCCAGCAAACTCTCCTGACATGAAGCCCATAGAGTATCGATGGAATATTGGCTACCTGGGCTTCCATAACACCTCAGCAGCACTACAGGCTGATCACCTCCATGACACACCGCATTGATGCAGTAATTCATGCAAAAGGAGCCCCGACCAAGTATTGAGTGTGTACATGGACATACTTTTCAGTTGGCACATATTTCTATTCAAAATTTAAAAAATTAAAATTAATTTTATGTAATATTCTCATTTTTTGAGAAATTTAATTTAGGGTTTTCATAAGCTGTAAACCATAATCCTCCAAATTAAATGATATAAACACTTGAACTATATCATTCTGTGATTAATGAATCTATACAATATATGAGTTTAATTTTTTTAATTGAATTGTTGAAATAAATCAACTTTTTGATGACACACAACACCACAGAGCTGGTTAAGAGAGCTCAACAGCGACTGTACTTTCTGAAGAGGCTGAAGAAGTTCGGCATGTCTTCCAGGATCCTCAACAATTTCTACAGCTGCATCATTGAGAGCGTCCTGACCAACTGCATCACTGTGTGGTACGGCAACACCACTGCCCTGGACCGCAAACGCGGTGGTGAAGACAGCGGAGAAGATCATCAGGACTGAATCGCTCCCTCCAGTCAATGTCTCCATTCCTCGAGGGCCAACTTAATGGCCAAAAGCTCCCGGTCCCCGATGTGGCAATTCCTCTCGGCTGGGGTGAGCCGCCAAGAGAAATATGTGGATGGGTGGAGCTTCAAGTTGGAGGATGAGCGCTGGGAAAGCACTGTGCCCACCCCCCTGTCTGAGGCATCCACCTCCAGGGTAAATTGGAACTGGGGGTCGACCTGGGCCAAGATGGGTTTGGTAGAGAGCAGGTCCTTTAATTTTAGAAAGGCCTGTTCAGCTGCCTCAGTCCAAATGAATGGCACCTTAATGGAGGTCAGCTGGGTCAGAGGCTGTGCTATCCCACTATAGTTCCTGATGAACCTGTGATAAAAGTTTGCAAAACCCAAGAAGCGTTGCAGCTCCTTACAGGAGTGGGGTCTTGGCCAATCCAACACAGCCTTCACCTTGGCCAGGTTGGTTCTCAGCTCTCCTTCAGTTACTACAAACCCAAGGAAAGAAGTGGAATTGGTGGAAAAGTCACACTTCTCTGCCTTGACGTAGAGTTGGTTCTGTAAGAGCCACTGTAACACGGCTCTCACGTGGACCTGATGCTCCTCTGGCGAGCGAGAAAAAATCAAAATGTCATCTAAATAAACAAAGACAAATTGATTAACCATGTCTCGGAGGACGTCATTAATAAGGCGGAAAATGGCAGGGGCATTGGTGAGGCCAAAGGGCATGACTAAATATTCAAACTGCCCTAAATGGGTTTTAAATGCCATCTTCCACTCGTAGCCCTTGCGTATTCGGATCAGGTGATAAGCGTTGCGCAGATCGAGTTTGGAGAATACACACGCACGCTGCAGAAGCTCAAACGCAGAGTTCATCAGGGGCAAAGGATATTTATCTTTGATGGTGATGGTGTTAAGTTCACGGTAGTTGATGCACGGACACAGAGACCCGTCCTTCTTATCAACAAAGAAAAACCCCGCCCCGAGAGAAGCCGAGGATGGCCGAATGAGACCGGCGTTCAAAGAATCTTTAATGTACCTTTCCATTGCCTCCCTCTCTGGCCCGGAAATGTTATAGAGCCGGCTGGACGGCAACCGTGCGCCCAGGAGGAAGTCAATAGCACAGTTGTACGAGCGATGCGGGGGAAGCGCCAATGCTCGCAACTAGCTAAATACCTTCCCAAGGTCATGATAGACCTCGGGCACGAGGCTGAGCTCTGGCGGCTCAAACGGAGGGGAGGAGATGGGCAAGGACAGAGAACACTAGGCCGAACTTAGATACGTAGCCAAACAGTTTGGGCTCCAGGAGGTGATGGAATTTTGAGCCCAATAAAGCCCAATTAAGAATTGGATTATGCCTCTGGAGCCAAGGATACCTTAAAACCACCGCATGAGAGGCCCGAGGAAAAACATAGAAAGACAGCCTCTCCCAGTGGTTGCCGGACAGAAGGACGGAGATCTGCACCGTACAACAAGTAATGGACGCCACCTTCTGGCCAGATAGGGTGGTTACACTACAGGGAACCAACAAATTAGTGGTCGGAATCACCATCTCCCGAACGAGCTGGGAGGAGATGAAATTTCCCTCTGCCCCTGAATTAATGAGGGCAGAGACTCTCCTCTCGACCCCTGGTAACTGGACCAGGGCCAAAATAGAGAAGTTACCGGGGGGATGAGAATGAGTCCCGCCCGCCAGACCCCCCACGGCTACTGACGTGCCGCGTCTTTTGGCCACAGGTGGCATGCGTCCCACTTGTGCTTTAAAGAGCCACAGTACGCACACGCACCAGTCCGCCTCTGCCACTCGACCTCCTCTCGAGGGAGGCGGGCCCAGCTAACCTCCATCAGTTCGGTGACCGGATCAAAGCCACTTGTATCAGTAGCCGTTAAGGGCGCTCGCACGGTGGACAGGCGAGAGGAGGAGCCACGCTCCTTAGCACGCTTGCGGTACTGGTTATCCAACCCGACAGCATGATCGATCAGACCGTCCAGTGAGGCGGGAATGGCATAAACCCCCAAGTCGTCGTGGAGGTGAGGATTTAAACCGTGGAGGAATGCGCTGCGTAGAGCAACATCGTTCCACCCCGATTCCGCTGCTTTGACCCGAAATTCCACCAAGTAGTCACCACTGACCAGCTACCCTGACAGAGTGACAAGAGGCGACTCATGATGTTCACCTTGCTCTCCATATGGTCGAATGTGAGGGAGAAATCGGCCACAAATTGATCAAATGTTGGGGGTACGTCCCTCTGGCTATTGAGCACGGACCGGCCCCAACTAAGAGCTTGGCCCCAAAGCAGAAGGATGAAATAATGAATTTTGGACATGTCGTCTGGGTACCCCTTCCCCACCTGTTCCAATTAGAGCCGAACTTGACAAAGGAAATCCCTGCATCCCCCCACCTCCCCCGTGTACGGGGCTGGTGAAGGAACGGAGGTGGTTCAGCGAACAATAGAAGAAGCAGAGGCTACAGGAGGGGCCGGAATAGCCGGAGCTGACATGTGGGCCAAATGATCAGAACCCACGCTCAACTGCTACGTAATGGTCTGCAGCTGCCGAGCGAGTTCAGCCACTTGCCTCTCTGTAATGTCGAGGCAGTGGAGCGCGGAGTGCTCCGTTGCTGCAGCGCCCGCTAGGCTGTGACCATGGCTGGCTCGTTCTGTCATATTTACTGGACAGTCAGCCTAAATGCAGGGTGAAACACCAAAGGAGACACAGAAAACAAGCAAGAACATTTGACAATTTATTAAATCTCAAAAAGGGCAGGATTGGAGAAGTCACTCGCCAGAGCAGCAGCAGCATGCGGAGAAAAGACGAGAGCTGATTAGCGAGAGGAATGGAGGAGTGAGTGGAAATACTAATTATGCCACTTGCGTGGGGACGAGAGAACCCAGCACAGTACCCAGCAGGGAGAGATGAACCAGCAGGATGAAACTGCTGGGATATGGGAATGAAAGGCTGAGTCTGACCGGGTGGAGATGAGGAGCTGCAGTGGGGAGAACAACAGGCTGGTGAGCACACCATGATCCCTGGAGACACACCGCTTCAATGGCAGCAACCTGAAGGAGAAGGAGGAGATCAGTGTTAAGGTAACAAACCTAAAACACGAGGCAACTTACAAGTTTGAGATAAATTCTGCTCTGAAGCAGTATACTCAAATGAGTTAGCGTTGAATCACAGAAATGCTGGTCCTTATAAATGCTGGCTCGGCAGAAGGAGCAGGTGCGTCAATCCTCCCAGGTGAGATGATTAGCAGGGAGGCAGGAGAACAGGATGGAGAGAGCGAGCGCTCACCAGGATATGACAATCTCAGGTTCATATCAATATACCACTATCACTTTAGTCATTCAATGAATTTTCAATTTCATTCCTCTACTGACTAACTGTGTGTTTGTGTGTGTTATTAGCATCCATTAGTATTCTATTAGAATTGTTTCTGTACCTTTTACCTTGGCATTCGTTCGGAGAACAAAGTAAGAATTTCACTGCTCAGGAAATGTATGATTTCTTAACTGTGCACATGACAATAAAGTCTTTGAATCTTGAAACTTAAATTCAAATTTATTGAGATGCACCTCTATGCTTTAAGTACCTTGTTCTCCTGTGGGGTGAATACGACTTCGTAAGAGGTTGTCAGTCCCGGTGCCACTGATGCACTCTCAGGACTCTCCACATGGAAATATTGGGAATCTTGATGGTCCAGCTTCACATGCCTTGAAATCTTGTTGGAAGGAAAATACACAAAATCAACTCATCATAACCCACAACTAATAATGGTTTTCTCTTTTTACTTGACAGTGGCTTGTACAGATCTTTTAAAATGCCCTATGACTTTTTTTCTGGGTTTTTTTTCTACTCTTTATACACTACTTACTGTATATACTACTTCAAACACATTCTTTTGTATTTCTTTGTTTTCTGCTAATAGGGTCTGATTCACTAAGATTTCAAATAATAGTTATTAAATTGCATCTGTAAACTTGATATTTGCACTTCCCCTTGTTGGGGGTTTTGCACGTGATTTACAAAGAAGGACTGCAGGTTTGCTGACAGGTGCAAACAGGTGAAAGTGGGTGTATTTTTGTATTTTATGTTTCCTGAGCTTTGCCGTCATGGCTCTGCAGGAGACCAGCGAGGCCCACCTGGTGGTCTCTTCTTCGCTAAGGGGGTCACCATCATGCCCAAAGACTTCCAGCTGGCCCGCCGCATCCACGGAGAGAGAGCTTAGACTTTCTGCTGCACATTCACCAACCAACCATAATGCTCTGCACTGTGTCTATATATATACATTTATAGTAATATGGACATATGTTTACTAGATGTTGTTTTTTCTTGCCTTCTGATTGTTGCTATCCCTGTGCTGTTGCAATCCTGGAATTTCCCCATTGTGGGACTAATAAAGGCTTATCTTATCTTATTTAAATGCGGATTTACCATGTTTCTTTGTGTCCCCACAGAGGGTTTGGAGAATTACCTGCCCAAATGCAAGAGAAAAGTTGATCTAGAGGAAATAAAATAGTTAAACGAAGAGCCTAATAACATCTTTGATGAACTAAAGCAATGAAACCTCACTACAATATTATCAAAAGAAATGCTAGATGGAAAGATTTAACATCATTGGAAAGATGAACAACTAACAACTAACAAAATTTGATTAATTGGAGATGATAAGATGTAATCCAGAGAACAAAGGAAAGGTGGCTTTGGACAATACAGTGGGGAAAATAAGTATTTAACACGTCAACATTTTTCTCATGAAATATATTTCTGATGGAGCCACTGACCTGAGATTTTCACTAGATATCAGTAACAACCCAAGTAATCCATACATACAAAGAAGTCAAGGCAACTGTGTTCACAGAACAAGTTATATTTAATAAAGTGGAATGACACAGGGAATAAGTACTGAACACGTGAAGAAAAAGAGATGCAAAAAGGCATAGAAAGCTAAGAAACCAGCAGAAATCCATCAGAATTTAGGAAGCCATCCCTTCCCCCATCAGTACAAATTAATTTCAGCTGGTTAACGCCTGACTGATAGCCTTTAAAAAGGTCTGTGAATATCAGATTGCCACACCACAAAGAACTCATGATGGGTAGAATCAAAAAGCTCTCTCTGGACCTTTGTAACCCGATTGTTGCAAAACATAATGATGGCATTGGTTACAGGTGCATTTCTAAACTGTTGAATGTTCCAGTGAGCACTGTTGGAGCCATCATAGGGAAGTGGAAAGTACATCATTTTACCATAAACCGGCCACAGCCAGAAGCTCCTCACAAGATTTCTGACAGAAGAATCAAAAGAATTATCAGAAGAGTTATCCAAGAGCCAAAGAACACTTGTGGAGCGCTCCAGAAAGACCTGGTGTTAGCAGATACTGCTGTTTCAAAGAAAACAATAAGTAATGCACTCAACAACTGGGCTCTATGGCCGCTCACCTCGCAAGACTCCATTGCTGAAAAAAAGCATGTTCAAGATTCAAAGATTTTATTTGTCAATATTACCATACATACAGGACATACATCATAGCAGTCTGTCGTGGGCGACAATGACTGTTTCATTTAGGTCTGATGAGATTCCTCCACACAGTTCTATCCTTAGCCTTCTGCTGCCAGGAACTCCTGTCTATGTCCAACTTCTTCAAGTTTCTTTTTACAGTGTCTTTAAATCTGAGCCTTGATCTACCCTGATTGCATTTGCCCTCGCATAACTGTGAGTAGAGTAACTGTCGAGGGAGACGCTGGTGGTCCATCCTCTCAACATGTCCGAGCCATCTCAGGTTCATCTGTATTAGCTTGTCCTCCATTGATGGTACACCAGCTCGTTTCAACACTTCTATGTTGGTTATCTTGTCTTTCCATGAGATGTTCATTATGGCTCAAAGGTGTCTCATCACGTACGCGTGGAGTTTCTTCACCTGCACTCTGTAGACAGTCCCAAGTTTCAGCACCGTACAATAGAGTAGCCAGTACTGTCGCTCTGTACACTTTGCATTTCACACGGATAGACACATGTTGATTGTTCCACAGTCTCTCCCTCAAGTTTCCAAACACAGCGCTCGCTCTTCCCATTCTGAGAGATAGTTCATCCTCCAGCCTAGCATTCTCTGAAACAGTACTCCCTAGGTACTTGAAAGTCTTGCACTTGACTAGTGGCTCTGTACCAATGCTGATCTCTTCTGGTAGTGATGTTGATAATTGGAACTTTGGTGGTTGATAAAGGCACTCTGTCTTCTTGATGTTGATTTGGAGGCTGAATTGGCTAGCTGCTCTTGCAGATTTCTCCCCGAAAGATTGCATATCTTCCACGCTGTGTGCAACTAGAGCACTGTCGTCAGCAAAGAGCATTTCTCTTACTACCTGTATTGATGTCTTACTCTTGGCTTTAAACTGTGCCACATTGAACAAGTCTGTTTCTTTCCTTGTTTGAATGTATACTCCTTCTGAAGTGTCTTTGAAGGCCACCTCAAGCATGGCTGCCAGATATAGCGAGAAGAGTGTAGGGGCCAGCACACACCCTTGTTTCACCCCGTTGCTTACTGAAAAGTCTTTAGATACTGAACCACTCATTGCCACATTTGCTTGCATACCTGTATGGAGTGCCTCGATCAGGCTGACAAACTTCTCTGTACAACCATATTTCTTGAGTACCTGCCAAAGTCCTTGACGCGAAACAGTATCGATGGCTTTATTAAATAGGACATACAGGAGAATTGAAATGCCATTACTCTCTCTTCAGTGGTGTGCGCAATATAAAAAAAAAAAAGCTGGAAAAACAACAACAGCAGTCTATGGACAGTAAGGCTGTGTGTCCACCAAACGCATCTTTTCCACTCTGGGCGAAAAAAACGTGTAACCTATTCCTTCTCTATGTAGTCCAGCATTTACAGTGCTGAGTGCCCTCTGCGCTGAAGCGCTTTGAGCGGTGGCCGTTTTTTGTTGCGGCGCTCAGGGTGCTCAGCGTTGAAAAAAGTTAAACTTTCCAGACTGCAGCTGAGCTCATCAATGTCAGACCTTTCTAAGCTGCCAATCAGAATTAAGGAAGGGCAGGACATACTGGAAAAAGACAACAGTTATGATAGTGGAGGAAAGGCTATCATGATCAAAATTTAAAAGCAAATGCTTGGAGGGATGTGTCCACATCTGTCAGCATGTCAGGTGAGTATTTGTTCCTTTGTCACGGTCATATTTCTTACAAGTTTGTTGCAGTAGATAAGGAAGGGCGGGACATAGGATGCCGGTACAGTCTCTACTCAAACTCCTGTTTTCCGTATCATCATATTTTACATCCAGAGCTGCTAAAACATGTTTCCTGTCCATTGTTATTTAGAGACTGCTATTAAAAAAATAAGTAGAAAGTCTGACCATAGGAAAAGCAGAAGTGCTGAGCTGAGAGTGACAAGCTGTTGCTGGGATAAAGAGCACAGACTTTTTTTTTTCCAGAGGACAGCACACAAATGCTGAAAAAAATGCTCAGGGCAGCCAGGCGACAAAAAACGTGTTTGGTGGACACGCAGCCTAATGCTACCCATAGTGCAAATAGCGACAAAGATAAAACCCAGACATCCCATAGTGAAAATAAAGATAAACAGTAAAACCTAGCGGGCGGCACGGTGGCGGAGTGGTTAGCACTGCGGCAGCACAGCAACTCACCCTTGGCCAGGGGATCCTGGGTTCGATCCCAGCCCCCAACCAATAGTGATCTGTGTGGAGTTTGCATGTTCTCCCCGTGTCTGCGTGGGTTTACGCCGGGATTTCTCCGGTTTCCTCCCACATGCCAAAAACATGCAAGTTAGGTTAATTGGCATCAAACTGGGGATTCTAAATTGTCCTTAGGTATGACTGTGAAAGTGAATGGTTGTCTGTCTCTCTGTGTTGGCCCTATGATGGACTGGCGATCTGTCCAGGGTGTACCCTGCCTCTCGCCCAAAGATGCTGGGATCGGCTCCAGCACCCCCGTGACCCGAAACGGATTAAGCGGAAGAAGATGAATGAATGAATGAATGAATGAATAAAACCTAGCAATCCTATGTACAGAAGAAGTAGAGCAGCAGTACTTGCAGTTGCGAGATTGATGCGGTAGTGTAGGTGCAGACAGTGAACAGTGACAGATTGGACTGCACATGATCAATAATGCAATAACAGACAGCAGCAGGTATGGCATTTGTGCAAATGGTTGCAGTAAGGTGCAGAGACATACAGCAGCAGATGTATTACTGTTGGTGTGCCAGTCTTTCTGTGCCAACAGCTGAGGTAGTTATTGTGCAGGTGAGTGCGTTATGGTCCGGGGGGGGGGGGGGGGAGGAAGTGGACAGAGTTCAGGATCCTGATGGCCTGGTGAACAAAGCTGTTTAGCAGTCTTGTGGAGCGGGCCCGAAGGCTCCGGTACCTTTTTCCCGAGGGCAGGGGGCTGAAGAGGGAGTATGAGAGGGGTGGGAGGTGTTGCCTGCAATGTTGATATTTCTGCGGTTGAGGCGGGTGAGGTAGCTGTCCTAGAGGAGGGGAAGAGGGGCACCGATGATCTTGCTGGCAGCTTTCACTGTGCAATGTAGTGTCTTCCGGCAGGAGGTGGTGCAGTTTCCATACCACACTGTGATGCAGCTGGTGAGGATGCTCTCAATGGTGCCCCAGTAGAATGAGCACATGATGGGGAGGGGGGGGGGGACTTGTGCTCTCCTCAGTTTGCGGAGGAAATAGAGGTGAGTTTGAGCCTTCTTAAGATAAGATAAGATAAGATAAGATAAGATAAGATAAGCCTTTATTAGTCCCACAATGGGGAAATTCCAGGATTGCAACACCACAGAGATAGCAACACTCAGAGCAACAATCACAAGGCAAGAAAAAAACAAGAACAGCTAGTATACATATGTACATATTAATATATATATATATATATATATATATATATATATATATATATATATACACTACCGTTCAAAAGTTTGGGGTCACCCAGACAATTATTTTGTGTTTTCCATGAAAAGTCACACTTATTTACCACCATGAGTTGTAAAATGAATAGAAAATATAGTCAAGACATTGACAAGGTTAGAAATAATGATTTGTATTTGAAATAATTTTTTCCTTCAAACTCTGCTTTCGTTAAAGAATCCTCCATTTGCAGCAATTACAGCATTGCAGACCTAACATGATTGCACAAGGGTTTTCTAATCATCCATTAGCCTTCTGATGCAATGAGCAAACACATTGTACCATTAGAACACTGGAGTGATAGTCGCTGGAAAAGGGCCTCTATACACCTATGTAGATATTGCACCAAAAACCAGACATTTGCAGCTAGAATAGTCATTTACCACATTAGCAATGTATAGAGTGTATTTCTGATTAGTTTAAAGTTATCTTCATTGAAAAAAAGTGCTTTTCTTTCAAAAATAAGGAAATTTCTAAGTGACCCCAAACTTTTGAACGGTAGTGTATATATATACTGTATATATACAGTATATATACTGTATATACTGTATATACTGTATATATATATACACACAGTGCGGACCATTGTGGTTGGTGAATGTGCAGCAGAAAGTCTAAGCTCTCTCTCCCTCCGTGGGTGCGGCGGGCCAGCTGGATGTCTTTGGGCATGATGGTGGTGACCCTCTTGGCATGGATGGCGCACAGGTTGGTGTCCACGAAGAGACCCACCAGGCAGGCCTCACTGGCCTCCTGCAGAGCCATGACGGCAGAGCTCTGGAAGCGCAGGTCGGTCTTGAAGTCCTGAGCGATCTCCCTCACCAGGCGCTGGAAGGGCAGCCTACGGATGAGCAGCTCCGTGGATTTCTGGTAGCGACGGATCTCTCTCAGAGCCACGGTACCGGGCCTGTAACGGTGAGGCTTCTTCACTCCGCCGGTGGCCGAAGTGCTTTTTTCGAGCAGCCTTGGTGGCTAGCTGCTTCCTGGGGGGCTTTTTCCTCCAGTAGATTTACGGGCGGTCTGCTTGGTTCTTGCCATCGCTCTTTATTATTCTGTCTTATATTTCTTGCACGCCGCCTAAACTCCAGCCCGGCACCCGCGTCGTTTTCGCCACAGTTCCTCAGCATGTCGAGCTTCTCCGTTAGCATCGGGTGGCGGTTGGAGCTAGCTAGCCAGCTAGCTAGCTCTTCCTGCTGTATCGTCCCCCGCTGCAAACAGTGGCTCCGTCCGCTGACTCGGGAGACCCTTGGGGCGATCTGTGTGTCCGTGATATATATATAGAGTGAAAGGTGTAGAAAGAAGAAGGAAGATAAGAAAAGGGCAGTTGCAAACGCCAGCCAACTCGTGTGGCGCCACCGGTCCGGCGGAACCGGAACCGGAACCTTGGTCAGTGATGTGGTGTTGTTGGACCAGGAGAGATCCTCAAAGATGTGCACCCCCAGGAACTTGGTGCTGCTCACACTCTCCACAGCTGCTCCATTGATGATCAGAGGGGGATGCTGTGTGTGTCCCCTCCTGAAATCGACCACAATCTCCTTGGTTTTTCCCACTTTCAGGAAATGATTATTGTCTTTACACCACTGGACCAGTTGGCTCACCTCACTTCTGCAGTTGGCCTCCTCATTGTTGGTGATGAGGCCCACCACCATCGTGTCATCCGTAAACTTGATGATGTGGTTGGTGCTGTAGGCTGATACAGTCATGGGTCAGCAGGGTGAAGAGCAGTGGGATGAGCACGCACCCTTGTGGGGTCCCTGTGCTCATTGTGATGGTCTTGGAGGTGTTGCTGCCAACCCACATGTGCTGTGGCCTCCCTGTGATAAAGTCCCGCACCCAGTTACAGAGAAAAGTTTTGAGTCCCAAGTGTCTGAGTTTTTTATTAGGTGCTGGGGGATGACTGTGTTGAATGCTGAACTGAAGTCCAAGAACAGCATTCACATGTAGGAGTTCTTTGAGTCCAGGTGGGTGAGGGCTGAATGGAGAGCAACAGAGATGGCATGGTGTCTTCTGTGGATCTGTTTGACCAGTATGCAAACTGAGATGGGTCGTGGGAGGGAGGGAGGATGAATTTGATGTTTTGTATGACCAGCTGCTTGAAGCACTTCATTATGATGGGGGTCAGTGCTATGGGCTGGTAATTGTTATAGCTGGTTGGGATGGGCTTCTTTGGGACTGGTATTATGGTGGCAGTTTTGAAACATGTGGGGACAACAGCTTGAGTCAGGGACATGTTGAAGATGTTGGCCAGGATATTCTTGAGCTCCTCTGCACAGTCCTTCACAACACGACCTGATATGGTGTCTGGTCCAGCTGCCTTACATGGGTTGATCCTGGAGAGGGTCCTCTTCACGCTAACCGGATCCAGACTCATGGCCTGCTCATCTGGGGTAGGAGGGGTTTTGTGTGCTGATGTGCTGTTTTGTGCTTCAAAGCAGCCAAAGAAGTCATTTAGGTTGTTAAGCAGTGTGATGTCACTCGCACAGGTCTGAGGTGGAGGTGTGTAGTTGGTGATGGTCTGTATGCCACTCCAGAGAGAACGTGCATCTCTGGTGTTGCTTAAGTGTCCATATATTTTCTTGCTGTAATGTCGTTTTGCCTCCTTGATGTCACGGGACAGGATGACCCTAGCTGTTGTTAGTCCTGCAGTGTCGCCAGCCCTGAAAGCTGCGTCCCGAGCCCTCAGGAGCCTGTGAACCTCTGCTGTCATCCATGGCTTTTGGTTAGCACGAACAGTGATGGTTTTACAGTGAGTGACATCATCAGTGCATTTAGCTGTGTATGCTATAACTACATCAGTGTACTCCTCTAGGTTTGTGTGTCCATTGTGAGTGGCTGCATGCTTGAAACTGTCCCAGTCTGTAGTGCTGAAGCAGTCTTTCAGAGAATCCAAGGCCCCCTCTAGCCACACACGTACCTGTTTTTTTGTTGGTCTGATGGTTTTCACTCTGGGTCTCTATGCAGGCCTTAGCAAGATGGTGATGTGATCAGAGAGACCCAAGGGGGGGAGGGGGGGCTCTGTACGCTCTCTTGTGAGTTGTGTACACCAGATCCAGCAAATTGTCTCCGCTTGTTGGAAAGTCCACATGTTTGTGTAGATTTGGTAGGAGGGCCTTTAAGTCTGCATGGATGAAGTCTCCTGCTGTGATGAGGAATCCGTCTGCATGCACTGTCTGTGTCTCACTTATAGTCTGATAGAGTTCATTTAGTGCTTTACTCCTCTTGCTGATGGCGGTGAGCGGGACATACACGGCGACTAGAAGGACAGATGTAAATTCTCTCGATATGTAAAAGGGACGGCACTTGATGATCATAAACTCCACCAACGGAAAACAGTGTTTATGCACAACAGTGGCATCTCGGCACCAAACATCATTGATGTAAACACACACACCATCCCCCCCGCAGGTCTTCCCTCCTTCCATGAACACTCTATCAACACGATAGCATATTAGCCCTTCTAACTGAATGACAGAGTCTGGGATATTGTCATTTACCCATGTTTCCATAAAGATAAAAAAACACAGCAGCATCCCATTGCGTAGTTCTCAGGAGCTGTATGTGGTCTATTTTGTTGTCTAGTGAGCGTATATTGGACAGAATGAGGGAAGGAATCAGGAGTCTGTGTGAGATAGCGGCTAGCTTCATTCAGATACCTCCGCATTTGCCTCTCTTTTGTCGCCACTCACACCGTCTACGGCATCTCCATTTGGGATGGGACACAGTAGTCAAGTCCAGGGGTGTGGAGATCTGGTGGAGAAGACCTAGGCAACAGAGTTCCTTTGTAACGCTCTGATCCAAGACGTAATGTCTGGTCATATTCCTTATCTCCAGAAGGCTGTGGTGACTGTAGCTTGTGCGCAGCATCATTTATGGCCATTTAACACATGAATATACACTTAGGCGTAATTTAAACAACACTAAATGGCACAAAACACAAAGAGAGATGGGAGGTCGCTGCGTGTTCACGTGCCACCTCGATGTTGCAGCTCATTTAAAGTTTGCTGCACAACATTTGGGCAAGCCAGTAAAATATTGGGAGAATATAGTCTGGTCAGGTGAGACCAAAATTGAACTTTTTGGATGCCACAGCACACAGCATGTTTGGAGGAGAAATGGCACTGTACATCAGCCCAAAAACACTATACCAACAGTGAAGTTTAGAAGCGGGAGCATCATGGTGTGGGGGTGTTTTTCAGCACAATGGTAGAGGCACACTTCATATAATTGAAGGAAAGATGAATGGACAAATGTACAGAGACATCCTTGATAAGAATACGTTGCCATCTGCCAAGATGCTGAAGATGAAACGAGGGTGGACATTTACGCAAGACAATGATCCCAAACACACAGCCAAGGAAACTCTCAACTGGCTCCAGAGAAGGAAAATAAAACTGCTAGAATGGCCCAGTCAGTCACCCGACCTGAATCCAATTGAAAATCTATGGAATGAACTGAAGGTCAGAGTTCATAGAATACACCGATGAACTCTGACCTTGAATCTTGACCTTGAATCTCTGTCCAAATCTTGAATCTTCAAGATTTGAAGAGAGTTTGTGTGAAAGAATGGACGAAAATCACTCCTGAGCAATGCCTGTGCCTAGTGTCTCCATACAGGAGGCGTCTGGAAGCTGTTATTACCAACAAAGGCTTTTCTACTAAATATTAAATGAATTTCACCAAGTGTGTTCAATACTTATTCCCTGTGTCATTCCACTTTATTAAATATAACTTGTTTTGTGAACACAGTTGCCTTGATTTCTTTGTATGTATGGATTACTTGGGTTGTTACTGATATCTGGTGAAAATCTAAGGTCAATGGCTCCATCAGAAATATGTTTGAGAAAAATGTTGACGTGTTCAATACTTATTTTTCCCGCTGTAAATATAGATGTGTAAATAATAGTTAAGATTAATTCTATGCTGCACAGGAGTGAAGCAAGAAATAAAAAAGAAAAAGATGACAAGTATATCCACCAGAGTTAAGAAAAAACTGTGTTTTGTGAACACAGTTGTCTTGATTTTGATATCTGGTGAAAATCTCAGGTCAGTGGCTCCATCAGAAAAATGTTTCATGAGAAAATGTTGACGAGTTCAATACTTATTTTCCCCAATGTATATTGGCACATAAAGTGCATTATTATAAATTTATTGACATAAGTGATTTCTGGAGGCATCGTCGCTTCTTGTATGCATTCCTCCTTAGCAAAATAACAAGAACAACCTGTGTGCAAAGCATATTACATGTGCCTTTGAAACATATTAATTTCAGAAGCAAAAACAGCCAGTGCAGTTGCTTGCCAGATTGATAATTCAGTTTTTGTGTGCTAAATGATTAATGCATTTGCATTGACAAAGCATTTTGTGGGCATAACATATACACACCACTTTGCATATTCATTGCGGCAAAGGTGCAAAATCTATACCATGCACCATTTTGCTCAGCTGCACCATGCAATCTTCATTGCACAGCCAGTATTGTAAATTTGTTTCTTCCCTTTTTTGCATGTACTGAGCACTTTGCACTTATTTTAGCACACGCAAACCTTGACTAAATCAGATGAACAATTTATACAGTCAGTGTCATGGTAGCCATTGGAAGTATTTATTCACAAACCTTGTCTGTGTTACGGAGGACCAGTGGCAAGCTGTAGGACTCTCCAGGACTGAATTTCTGGAAGATCAGCTCAGATGGGTACGGCTGAAAAAGCGGCTGGTCTGTGTAGGACAACTGACGACAACACACACACACACACACACACACACACACACACACACAAAAGACTATCATGTGTGCCAAACTTCAGGCCCGTGGACCGAATCCAGCCCACCATATCATTTTAAGTGGCTCATGGGAGCTTCAAAAGAATATGATATTTTTAAAAATATGATTCTGTGCTACATTACAGAGTACAGTGACAATAAACTATATGTGTCAACCACAGGGATCCAAGTGCTGCAACACCGATAGAAGAAGCGTGAGGACCGAAGTGGAGATTATGTTAAAAAATAAACCACATAGTCCAGGGGTGTCCAATCATGTGCCATGGAGGGCCAAGACCCTGCAGGCTTTACCTCCAACCAGTGTCTTCAACAGCAGAGTTCACTGAATTTCTTCCCACTGATTGCTGATAAGTGAAAACACCTGCTGAAGAGACTGGGTAGTAGAGAAAACCTGCAGGGTCGTGGCCCCCCATGGCACATGATTGGACACCCCTGGCATAAGGCATCTCCCTGGTATTTTCATATGCATCTTGATCTAGGAAATTAGGGGACAGGCAAGGTAATCATACCGTCATGGATTATTCTGTTGAGTTTTGTGTTGCGACGGTGGAATCGGGATGGAACAACATCGCGTTATATAGTGCCTTCCTAGTTTTAAAACATCTTGGTCCTGCCCAGTCTCTGCCCAAACCCATGATTCTAGGGCAAGCATGCTTTACTCCAGAAGAACGCTGTCGTCACATCAAGGCAAACGAGTGTTTGTATTGCTGGATCATGGGACATACCACACTGTTTGTCTCAAGCAGCCGAAAGACCCAGCCTGACAGTGATTACAGAACACTGTAACAGAACAATCTATCTAGTTCCAATAAAAATATTGAACAAAAGGCATCTGAGATCTCTAAAACTGGACAAGCTACAATGCAGATGTAAAAAGAAATGTAAAGACAGTGATCAGCTCTAACTTATCACTGTATTAAATGGCACTTACTTTATGACATGAAGCCTTGGTCATGTCAAGCCACTCCAAGATGCGAGGCGGGTGCACCTCCATGGTGTTACTCAGCCGGTCCTCTGTAGTTTGGAGCATCTCCTGCTCGAAAACCGATGGCGTCACCTCGAAAAACACAAGGCAAGGCAAGTTTATCTGTATAGCACATTTCATGTACAAGACAATTTAAAGTGTTTTACATAAAACATTAAAGCCTTACAGCAAGTTGCAAAAGAAATACATTATAAAAGTATATCAAACAATAAAATAATTTTAAAGCAAACTAAAAAATAAATGAAACAGAAACAGAAACAAGCTAAACTAGAATAAGACAGATTAAGTTCAAGAAATAAAAGTTACAGTGCATTGTGTTGAGATTAACAACTGTTCTACTGAAAGGCAGCAGCAAATAAAGTTTTTAACCTTGATTTAAAGCAGCTGAGTTTCTGGGAGTTTTTTCCACATGAGGAGCATAAAACTCAATGCTGCCTCACCATGTTTGGTTCTAACTCTGTTCTTTAAGTGATAATAGGCTGACTTCACTGCTGTCTTAACATAACAACCCATGGTGACATAATTTTCCTTGAAGGAACAGGGGTCTGAGTTCTTATGGGCTAATGTAGCTGTTAAAATTCAGGTCTGAGTCCAAAATCGCACCCAGATTTCTGGTTTGGCTGTTGGTTTTTAGCATCACTGATTGAAGCTGACTGCTGACTGCTGACTTTGAGTCTTTCTTCCTTGGCTCCAAAAACTATTATTTCAATTTTGTCTTTGTTTAACTGAATCCACTCTTTAATTTGATCAATGCATTTGATCAGAGTTTGAAATGGACCATAGTCTCCTGGTGAGATGGTTATATAGATTTTTGTATCATCTGCATAATTATGGTAATATATTTCATTGTTGTCGGGTTTTTTTATAATTTGAGCGAGTGGGAGCATATCGATGTTGAACAGCAAAGGTCTCAAAATGGAACCTTAGGGAACTCCACAGATTATTTTTGTTCAGAATCAGAATCAGAATCAGAATCAGGTTTATTGCCATTGTTCATGTAGTACACAAACTAGGAATTTGTCTCGGTACAATGCTGCAACATTAAACATGATAAGATAAAAGAAATAAACTATACATGTAATAAAGTGTAGGATAAGATTAAGTGATACTGGTCAACAGTTAAAATATATTAGCCAGCAGCAGATACTGTGGAGAACTATATAGTGCAGTCGGTAATGCAGGAAGAAAACAGTGATGATTGACATGAGTCTGGTTGAGCTGCTGTACATGGTGCACGAGAGTCAATAAGTCACTTAGTGTTTTGTTTTTTTTTGTTTTTTTTTCAGAATTTCAGAATTTCACTCAAATTTGTAGTGACCTATATACACAAAATAGTTCCTGTCTTGTACACAGGACTCAAACCAGCAAAGTGCTGTGCCAGCTACGTTCCGTGATACAGTAGCACAGACTGGCAGATTAACTGAACCAACAGCCAAAATGGTGTTTTCTTGGGTTTTAACTTCTAAAACTGGTCTGTGGGTCACTAGTACACTGTTAAAATATTGAAACATTCAGCTCACAAAGAAATACACACTACTTTTTTTTAGTTAAATTCTTAAGGAACTAAGCCAATTACACTTACTGAATTTTATGTCATAAACCAACAAGCCCCTCCTTTGGTTCTTTAAGGGTGTTTTCACACCTAACCTGTTTAACCCGCCCAGACTTTCAGACTTTTTAGTTTGATCTGGAACAAATTTTTAAGTGTGAAACCTCTCCCAAACCATGGTCTGGACAAAAGAGCCAAAATTTGGTTGAGCAAAAAGGGATGGGCTCAGTCTGCATCAAACTGAACGTTGGTCGGGTTCATCCAGTGTGCTGAAAGCAATTTTCAGAAAGGCTTAGACTATCAGGACAAACACAGAAAATTACAGCACCCGACAAGGAGGAAAAGGAGCCATTGTAGCACTTGGGAAGAGGAAGAGAAATTGAAATTGAAATAAACAATGGTGTGAAAAAGTGTTTACCCCCTTCTTAATTTGTTATTTTTTTTTTGTATGTTTGTCACACTTAAATGTTTCAGATCATCAAACTAATTTACATATTAGACAAAGATAACATAAGTAAACACAAACTGCAGTTTTTAAATAAAGGTGTTTATTATTAAGGGAAAAAAAATCCAAACCCACATGACCCTGTGTGAAAAAGTGATTGCACCCTAAACCTAATAACTGGTTGGGCCACCTTTAGCAGCAACAACTGCAATCAAGCGTTTGCAATTACTGACAATGAGTCTTTTACAGCGCAGTGGAGGAATTTTGCGGCATTCATCTTTGCAGAATTGCTGTAATTGAGCCACATTGGAGGGTTTTCGAGCATGAACCGCCTTTAAAGTCATGCCACAGCATCTCAATCGGATTCAGGTCAGGACTTTGACTAGGCCACTCCAAAGTCTTCATTTTGTTTTTCTTAAGCCATTCAGAGGTGGACTTGCTGGTGTGTGTTGGATCATTGTCCTGCTGCAGAACCCAAGTGTGCTTCAACCTGAGGTCACGAACAGATGGCCGGGTATTCTCCTTCCGGATTTTTTGGTAGACAGCAGAATTCATGGTTCCATTTACCACAAGTCTTCCAGGTCCTGAAGCAGAAAAACAGCCCCAGATTATCACACTATCACCACCATATTTTACTGTTTGTATGATGTTCCTTTTCTGAAATGCTGTGTTACTTTTACGCCGGATGTAATGGGACACACAGCTTCCAAAAACTTCAACTTTTGTCTCGTCAGTCCACAGAGTATTTTCCCAAAAATCTTGGGGTTCATCAAGATGTTTTCTGGCAAAACTGAGATAAGCCTTTTTGTTCTTTTTGCTCAGCAGTGGTTTTCGTCTTGGAACTCTGCCATGCAGGCCATTTTTGCCCAGTGTCTTATAGTAGAGACTATAAGAATGAACACTAACCTTAAGTGAGGCAAGTGGAGCCTGCAGTTCTTTGGATGTTGTTGTGGGGTCTTTTGTGACCTCTTGGATGAGTCATCATTGCGCTCTTGGGGTAATTTTGGTTGGCCGGCTGCTCCTGGGAAGGTTCACCACTGTTGCATGTTTTTGCCATTTGTGGATAATGGCTCTCACTGTGGTTCGCTGGAGTCTCAGAGCTTTAGAAATGGCTCTATAACCTTTACCAGACTGATAGATCTCAATTACTTTGTTTCTCATTTGTTCCTGAATTTCTTTGGATCGCAGCATGATGTCTAGCTTTTGAGGATCTTTTGGTCAGCATCACTTTGTCAGGAAGGTCCTATTTAAGCGATTTCTTGTTTGAGAACAGGTTTGGCAGTAATCAGGCCTGGGTGTGGCTAAAGAAATTGAGCTCAGCTTTCCAAAGATGTGATAGACCACAGTTATTTTAGGTTTTTAACGGGGGGGGGGGGGGATCACTTTTTCACACGGGGCCATGTAGGTTTGGATTTTTTTTTACTCTTAATAATAAACACCTTCATTTAAAAACTGTATTTTGTGTTACCTTGTGTTATCTTTGTCTAATATATAAATTTGTTTGATGATCTGAAACATTTAAGTGTGACAAACATACAAAAAATGAAAAATCAGGAAGGGGCAAACACTTTTTCACACCACTGTAGAAATTTAAATTGAAATATGGCCCATTAGCAGCATAAATAATCAATTGAAAAAAGTCATAAAAATGCTGAAACTTACCAGATATTTTTGGAGATGATGTGACAGAGTTTACTGTATGAGAAAATTGGACGGGTAATGCCACCTGAAAATCATCATGGCTGATGAGGACAAACGTCCTTTAAAAAGAAGACCTGGGTAACATTGTAGCCTCACTAAACTAGTTTGCCTCTATATGAGGTGAAATCCTCCCCAGTTTCACCTTAAAGTGCTGTTACTGATGTTTCCAGAGCTACAGAACATGCTGAGTAGCATGTTTGTTAACTGCCAGACTGTGCAAACAACAGAAAAGTCCTTATGGAAACAAGACATTGGTGTGTCATGTAAAGTTGTTTAGTTCACTTGGATAAGGAGAAGTGCAAAACCAAACCCAACCAGACCAAGTGTAGACAATGTAACAAAAATATGAATCTTGGTCTGGACCTTTGTACAGACTTTCACATGTGACAATGCCCTAAGTTGGCAAATCAATCGCACCTTGATTGTTTCCTTATTTGTGACTGGCACACTCAAAAATCATTTGCCTAATCAGATTGAAGGCTCATTAAGCAGGCTGAAAAGTGTTTCAGACTGAACTTTACAGACAGCTTTTTTGGGAAGCTAAAAAACACAGAAATTTTAAACCACATATATACAGTATGTCCTTGAGAATGCCAAAATTTGAAATTAATCTCTGGAAAATGCACAATATAGGATCTTTAAAAATAACTAAAAAAAACTGGTGTTATTTACTATTTAATGACAGTAAGGTCCTTATCTCACAGAGTGGTGAATGCTGAGGAAGTTTCACAAATGTTGCAACTGATGGGGTTTCATCAGGGTTCGTAAAAGGCCGATGAAAGCCCCACAATCTCAATGTTTATGAGCGTTCCTCAGCAGTCACCACTCCATGAGGCACTACCCTAAGCACACAAGGTTTGTTGAATTCTGAAATGAGAAATCAGTTCAGTTCACTTTATTTATATAGCACCTTTCAAGCACATGTGCAACCCAAGGTGCTTTACAGGACCATAGTCAAACAGAAACACATAAAAACACAAAAAGGTAAGAGGTTAAAATATTCAAAAATATGAAGGCAAGAAAGGAATTGATGAAAACAACTATAAGACAATAAAATCACAATAAAGCAGTCAAAGTGAGAGTCAAATTTCCACGAACTGGAAATCAGTGAAAATAGCAACAACAACAACAACATTACTAATAATAACAATAAAGCTAATTGTAAGCTCTATCCAAAAAAAAAAAAGTTTTAAGCTTGATCTTAAAAGAAGAGAGTATCAGCTTCCCGTACCCAGGCAGGGAGCTAGTTCCACAGGAGAGGGGCCTGATAGCTGAAGGCTCTGCCTCCAAATTTACTTTTTAAAAAATCTGGGAACCACAAGTAAGCCTGCATTCTGAGAGCAAAGAGGTCTTGGAGCATAATATGAAACAATAAGGTCTTTAAGGTAGGAAGGGGCTTGGCCGCTGAGGGCTTTATAAGTAATGAGAAGGATTTTCACTTCTATTCTAAATTTAACGGGGAGCCAATGTAGAGAGGCTAAGATGGGGGAAATGTGAACTCTCTTAGTAGCACCTGTTAGTACTCTGGCAGCAGCATTTTGAATCAAGTGAAGAATTTTGAGGGAATTGTTTGGACACCCAGCTAACAGGGCGTTGCAGTCGTCTAGCCTAGATGTAACAAATGCATGGACCAATTTTTCAGCATCAGTTTGAGACAGGATGTTCCTGATTTTTGCAATATTGCGCAGATGAAAGAAAGCAACGCTAGACATCTGTTTAATGTGTGAATTAAAAGACAAATCCTGGTCAAAAATTACCCCAAGGTTCCTCACAGTAGTACTGGATGCCAAGGTAAAGCCATCCATTTGCTGTTGTTGTGCATGGGTGCAAGGGTGCCTACAGAACACATATGCACAACAATGACAAATTATTTGCAGACCTTTGGACCAATTAAGAAGTGAAATTAGAAAATTTCCCACAGAAACCTGAACGTTCCAGGAGCCCCAGGTTGGAGACCCCCGGTTTAGAGGCAGCAAAAATGGACAAGGACAGGCGAAGACTCCGGCAGATCATCATCATCATCATCATCATCATAGCAGTTTGTCGGGGGCGACAATGACTGTTTCATTTAGGTCTGATCAGATTCCTCCACGCAGCTCTGTCCTTCGCCTTCCACTGCCAGGAACTCCTGACTTTGTTAACCTAGGCGACGTCCGAGCCTGTATGAGTTGCTTTCTGACTGACCATTTCATGAAACTGCTTGCAAAGTATTTGAGTACCGCTAGCTTTTGCTGGACTAGCGGCACATTCTTGGCAGATAGAGGTATTATCAGTGGCAAGGACAGGCCAAGACAAACTGACTCCAGTATCTTTTGCAGTGACTGACCAGATAATAGGTTTGTTTATCTCTGCTCTTTGTGTAGTGCATGTCATGATGCACTGACTGGCAAAAGTCCACCACAGACCTTGCGATAGATGTGCTTATCTGCCAGGATGTCCAGTCTCACCCCATGTAACTGGTAGTGGTCCACCACAGACCTGTGACAGATATTGTTTTTAGTTCTGCCAGGATGCCCAGTTTCACCCTCCATGCCCTCGGAAGGGCGGGGTTGCTGGTTGAGTTGCCGACAGCCTGACTCATGAGACAGGCAGTACCGGTTTTCATGGTTATCCGGTAGCAAGCAAATCAATGCTTGACCTGACAGGACATACAGGAGAATTGAAATGGTGTTTCTCTCTTCAATGGTGTGCACAATATAAAAAAGAAAAAGGAATAAGGTTGAAAAAACAACAACAGTTTATGTACAGTAGTGCAACCCATAGTGCAAATGGTGACAAAAGATAGACCCAGACCTCCCATAATGTAAATAAAGATAAACGATTAACGATGATGAAACCCAGCAATTACTGTTGCCCATTTGTCAATAAATATTTAACTAAAAATGATGCTGGGATAGGCTCCAGCCCCCCCGCGACCCGAAAAGGATTAAGCGGAAGAAGATGGATGGATGGATGGATTTATTTTGCATTTTTGTTTCCTGTTTGGTCGTTAAGTCATTCCAGCCATTCCACTCCACAATCATGGCGGTATTAGGGATTGGCGTCGTACCGTGGCTGCCTCATCCATCCAGGTGGATGCCCTGAGTGGGGATTAATAAAGTATACAAAAAAAATATTGTTTTAAATTTTTAGATACTCACCCAGGAGGAGGGGCAGAAGCAGGGACTCCCGTCTACCACTGACTGGGCAAATGGGATGAAAACAGTCTAAATAAGAGTCTACGCAACTTTGGCATTTCTGCAGTCAGATCATCAGAAAAGAGTGTGGTACTGATATTGGGATGAGAAAGACTAATATTTTCTCTAATGGCTACAATCTTGTTCGTAAAGAAGCTCATGAAGTCATTGCAGCTCAGTGATGAGGGAATACGTTGTTCAACAGTACTGTGACTCTTGGTCAGTCTGGCAACTGTCTAAAAAAGGAATTTGGGGTTGTTTTTATTCTGTTCAATTAGCAGTGAATAGTATCTAGTTCTAACTCTGCGTATGGTGTTTTTGTATGTAATAAAAGAATTTTTCCAGGCTAAAAAACATTCTCTTGATTTAATGGCATGTCATTTCCTGTCCAATTTTCTAGAAGTTTGTTTTAAGGCAGGCAATTGATCATTGTACCAGGATGTGAACCTAATCTGAGAACATACTTTTCTCTGTAGTGGGGCAATATCATCAAGAGCTGCTCGTAAAGTGGATGCAACACTGTCAACCAAACAATCTATCTGAAAGGGAGCAAAGTTTGAAAAGTTTTCATCAGCAGAGGTAAAACATGTAGGGAGTAACGAGGATGGTCCATCCATCCATCCATCCATCCATCCATCCATCCATCTTCTACCACTTTTCCGGAGGTCCGGGTGGCGGAGGAAGCAGTTCAAGCAGAGAAGCCCAGACTTCCCTCTCCCCAGCCACCTGCTCCAGCTCTTCAGAGAGGATACCAAGGCGTTCCCAGACCAGCTGGGATGGTGATTCCTTAAATCTTATCACAGCACTGTCAGAAAGAAACCTGCAGTACTGGATATTTTTATGCAGTTCTGTAAAGCCATTGATCATAATGTCAAATGTTATTAATGAATGATCAGACAAAAGAGGGTTATGAGGCAATATTACCAATTTTTCTATCTCAGTGACATAAGTCAAGACAAGGTCAAGTATATGATTATGACAGTGAGTGGGTTTTGTTACCATCTGACAGAAACCTATGGATTTTAATAAGGAATTAAATGCAGACTGAGACTGTCACTATAAACATCGACATGGATATTAAAGTCACCAACTATAATAATTTTGTCAGTATTGAGCACTAACTCAGACAAAAATTCTGAGTAAGGGCCAGGTGGACGATACAATATGACAAACAGAAAAGTTTTATGGGTCTTTGCAAGAGGATAAGAGAGGCAGAGTGTGAGACTTTCAAAGGATGTGTAATTATTTTTACCTTTAGCGTTGACTGAAATATTTGAATTTATGACAGATAACAGCTCCCAAAACTCTGTAACAAGCTTTGCATATAGGAGCTCACACACCGGCTGCTAAATTTTCACTGCTCACCTGTACAGTCTCACTCATCTGATGTCCACATCATCTCTGCTGCTAATTATCATCTCTGCTGCTATTTATCATGCACAGTCTCCTGGTACTACCGGTACAGAGATTAGCACCAGGTGCTAATTTGTAATTTGTAATTATACACTGCTCGTTGCACAATGCTCATTTGCACACTGTACATAGGTTCATGTTATCTCAGGTTCACATCATTTCTGATATCAATATACCGCAATCACTTTAGACATCTAGTGAATTTTCAATTTAAATTCCTCTTGTCTGACTGCTTTAACTGCCCAAACCGCCTGGTGTATATTATTAGTACTTATTAGTTTTAGTATTTAGTATCAAGGTGGGCTTAAGGAGTCCTAACTGCCTAACTGTGTGTTGGTGTGTGTGTTATTTGCATCCATTAGTATTAGGATTGAGTTGCTGTATTAGTGTGTCATGACCTATTAGAATTGTTGTTTCTGCACCTTTACCTTGGCATTCGTTCGGAGAGCAAAGTAAGAATTACATTGCGCAGGGAATGTAGCATTTCTTAACTGTGCACATGATAATAAAGTCTTTGAATCTTGAATCTTATGATGGAAGCCACACCCCCTCCATGGCCAGTGCTACCAGCAATTTGAAAATTGATGTAACCAGGAGGTGTGGATTCATTTATTGTAACAAAATCATCCTGATGTAGCCAAGTCTCAGTTAAAGAAAATAAATTAATTTTATGATCAGTAATAAGACTACTTAATATCAGTGACTTAGAAGAGAGTGATCTTATATTCAGAAGTCTACATTTGATTTTTATTGGTGGGGGCGGCGGTGAATAATTATGGGTTTGAATGATTATTTTGATGAGATTATAAAAGCACATGCCTAACTGTTTTAAAAGAAAGTTTGTGGGATGTCTGGCAGCTCTAAGATGTTTGTGGAGAAGATCCTTGACCCCTTGTGTGGAGCCCATCAAATCTAAAAAGTTCTGGATGATTAAGAAAAGATGTGAAATTATCTACAAATGGAATACATCTCTGTGTGCAGAAGCCTTTTAGCCAAATGTGAAGCTGACGGACACGACTTAACATCAAGTCACCATAATGAGGGGAGGGCAATGGGCCTGAAATGACACACTGTTTCCCAGTATCCAACAGAGCGTCACTCAGGTGTGCAAACTCCACCTTAAGGAGTTCAGACTGCTGGTTTTTTCAAGTCATTAGAGCCGACATGAAGAACAACTGTAGAAATGGAATTATTAGTGTTTATCAGCTGAATGGCTTGAGGTTTAATATCCTTCACACATGTACCAGGGAAACAGAAGGTTCGGCCACCACTAACAGCCACATGTCGGACCATGGAGGACCCAATGATGAGGACATCAGATGTGCTTTGATCAGTTGTGAGTGCAAGAGATGGGTGGTTCCTTGCAGAAGTGGCAGGACAATTCTGAGGAGTGATGGCCCATCTGTGGGTGGTCTGACCTTCAACGGTTGGGGAAGACTCATGGTCAGAATTAGTGTTGGCACGATGTAGGCAGGGGCTGGTGAGGCCAACAGAGGAAACAGATGCAGGTGCAGGGCTACCAAGGTGAGCATTATGCTGAGCTGATGTTGATGGAAAAATTACATTCCCAGAGTGGCCACGCATAACAGCCTCTTTGAGCAGTCTGCAATGGGAGGAGGATGAGGACTTTGTTGATTTTGACTGAGGTCAAGAACCATTCACAGGTCCAGGAGATAACACAACCAGTCCAGATGCTACGGGCCCACGGTAGTAGCATCAGAAGGGTGGGCTGCAGCGTTGTTAGGAAGGAGTGCGTACCGGTTGTGGAGCTCAAGGCAAGGTTGTTGAACTGCTTTACCTGGATGATACCATCCACCTCGGACCATAGCAGACCAGGACAATTGTGCCCAGGAATTAATCTGATTTGGAGTGGAGGTAATAACAGGGGCCTTTGGGCTTGCTCCCAATAGTCCCCAGTCGGCATCAGGTTGGGTGGGAACATGTACGGAGAAAGTAGGATTGGGATGTTCTGCAGCCTCTGCTGAAGTGGTAATGCTGGCCCCTGTGGCCACAGGTTTACACTCTTTGGGTGAACTGTCCACTACAGCAGCCAGACATTCTTCAGGAAGACACGGTTTAGAACCAGCTCCAGGGCTGGTTGGTGCTAGCCATGGAATAGTTGTGGCACTGTCAGAAACTGGAACCTGAGGCAGCTGAGAGGAAGGTGACAGGACTAGTGGTGCAACCAGAGAGGCTTGCATATATGAAATATGCTTACTCTGGCATACCGCAGTTGATATAAAGTTATCAATCTGCTTGTCCTTGTCCCTGATTTTGATCTCCAAGTGATGGAATTTATCCTCCAGTCCAGCCAGGTTGCAGCTCTCACAAACAACTATAGTTTCTGTCTTTTTTCCAGTCACTACACTGGCCATATTAACTTCTTAAACACAGAGGGTCACCAATGAAGTGAAGCTCACAGTGGCAGAGATGTTAGTTGTATTCAGAGGCGATAGTCCACAATGAAGTCACAGTGTAGTAAAGCTCATAACAGCAGAGGTGTTGACAGTTGAACTCACAGGTCAGGGCCAACCAGAAGATGAAGCTAGCAGTGCCAGAAGTGCTAGCAGTTGAACCCACAATGAAGTGAAGCTCATTGAAGCAGAGGTGATGAACTCACAGGCCAGGGTACATGCAAAGACGACAGCAGGTGAGCATACATGCCAGAGTCCACACAGAAGCTAGCAGTAGCAAGTAGCAGCAAGTAGCAAGTAGCAGAGATGCTAGGCCAAGGAATGCATCCAATATCAGCACCTGCAAAAGTCATCCATGCCAGCAGTGCCCACCAAGTTTAATATCTAATATCACTTTAGATTAAAACTTTAAAAACTTAAAGCAAAAAACAATAACTGAAACATTAAAAATACTTGAGATATCAAGAGCCCAAAACTGGCTTGGTTGCCAAACAGGAAACAAATCATCACACAAAGCTTTGAAATCCATATACGTAATAAACTGTTAAGAGGAATAACTTTTATGCAAACCTCATTCTGGACTAAGAAATTTGAGGCTGAAGAAAAAGCAGAGCCCCCAAATTGCTGAGCTGAGGTCTCAGCCAACAAAACACTGCAGTCAGATATTGATTTTTGTTCCCTACATTATGCCAAGGTAATTATTAGGACAATCTGTCATATGAAGCAGGACCTTTAGAAGAAAGACAAAATCAAAATGTGGGTCAGAGGACATTTGGAGCCCTTGTTTATTCGGGAGGATGTGGCTTTATGAGTTGCAGTATTTTTGTGATGTTCACAACTAAAATCAACAAAAAGGGGGGAAAAGACACACAAAAACACAGTCTCACCTTTTTGGAGTTGTCCTTCTTCAGGACAAGTTTCATTTTGAAAAGTAGAGAAGTCTTGTTCTGCCCCTTATTGGCCATCATATTTGGTATGTTTGTAGCACCTGTCGGAAGTAAGAGACCTGTGAATAACAAACTATAAACATGTTAGCTACTTCCAAAATTCAAGAAATTCAAAACTCAAGAATTTTTCGTCAATTTTTAAATAAAAAAACTATCCGGCCAGTAATGAGAAATAGTACAGACTCATTGATCAGGGTTACTGTTTCACATAAAATGGAAGGTGAGCAAAGGTGGGTAGAGATTTTAAAATTTTTACTCAAATAAAAGAAGTGTTACCTTATGACATTAATTACTAAAATACAAGTAACAAGTCACCAAAAAGGTTACATGAGTAAGAGTAAAAAAGTATCTACGAAAAAAGTTACGAGTAGTGAGTAACAACTACTGTTGCCAGTTAGCTTTTTTTGTTTAATTAATGAATACTCCTAAATTAAATGATTATTACTACTAAATATAGTATTGTTTTCTTATAAAGTGTGGACATTTTCTTTTCAAATCTGCAATATTCTTTCCAACATGAGGTTTTTCGAATAAATTTGAGGACATTTTTTTGTATTTTGATTTTTGGGAGCGCAGAGCTCTGGTTGGATGATAGGGAACTATGAGTTCTTGCAGATAAGGAGCCATACCATTAAGGGCTTTATAAGTTAGGAGGAATATCTTGAATTCAATTCTATATTTTATTGAGAGCCAATGTAAAGAAGCTAAAACTGGGATAATATGATCTCTTCTCCCTGTTCTCATTAGGATATGTGGAGTTGCATTCTGAATGAGTTGGAGAAACTTTATGGACTTATTTGGGCAACCTGATAAAAGTGAATTACAATAGTCTAACCTAGAGGTGATTAAAGCATGTACAAGTTTCTCTGCATCTTTATGAGACAGGATGGACCTAATTTTAGAAATAAGATATGTTTTATTTTAGTCTTCTTATGCAGGATAAAAGCTTATTTTTACTCGAGTACATTTGGTTTGAGTTACTTTTGATTCCACTTATTTGAAAACTGGTCAGAAATATTCACCTTTCTATATCATGTTACATAATTGAATAAAAATCAACTGAAGCACCAATGCTAAGCATAAATGATTTTTTTCTTGTAAATTTGCAACTTTTTTCATAAATTTGTATCATGCTGTGGACAGGGTTGTCCACACTTTATATTCTCTTTTTGGACTTATCATTATCATTATTGTTATCATTAGGCTGCGTGTCCATCAAATGTCTTTTTTCCACTCTGGGCAGCTATTTTCCATTCATTCTCTATGTAGTCCAGCGTTTATAGCGCTGAGCACCCTGAGCGCTGAAACGCTCTCGGCAGTGGCCATTTTTTGTTGCAGCGCACAGGGCGCTCAGAGCTGAAAAAAGTTCAACTTTTCAGAGACTGCAGCTGAGCTTGTCAATGTCAGATCTAAGCAGCCAATCAGAACTGCTGTGTGGGCGGGACATAGGACGCCAGTACTCATCTGTACTCAGACTCCTGCTTTCCGTGTCATCATATTTCACATCCAGAGCTGCTAAAACACATTTTCTGTCCATTGTTATTTAGAGACTGCTATTAAAAAAACAGAAGAATGTCTGACCATAGAAAAGTGGAAGTGCTGAGCTGAGAGTGACAAGCTGTTGCTGGGATACAGGGCACAGACTTTTTTTTCCCCAGAGCGTCACCTGAAAAAAAAAATGCTCAGGGCAG
The DNA here is from genome assembly GCA_020510985.1 of Pholidichthys leucotaenia. NCBI lineage: Eukaryota > Metazoa > Chordata > Actinopteri > Cichliformes > Pholidichthyidae > Pholidichthys > Pholidichthys leucotaenia. Next base: position 173,231,700 of record CM035840.1, on the reverse strand, counting down.
TCGGGTGACAAAAAACACATTTTGTGGACAGGCAGCCTTACTCCTGTCCTGCCCATCATTCTGTGTTACTCTTGTGTTGACAGCACCCTTATTTTCTGGTTGATCGTTTGTTGTATCACTATCATCATTATCAGTATTATCAGTACTAGTGCATACCTGTGCATGCCTGTAGAAACCAAGTAATAAGCAAGTATTTCTGCATGCCCGTAGAAAGCTCATGTAAGCAAGGGTGTAAGCAAACATGTCAGCACTCGTTCGGTGATGCCTGCCTTTGATCTTTGATGATGTCATCGCGAGTCCTATGATTGTGAATGCTGACTGCCTTTGATCTTTGATGATGTCATAGTGAGTCCAATGATTATGAGTGATGCCTGCCTTTGATCTTTGATGTCCTGTGATCGTGAGTGATGCCTGCCGTTGATTACACACAGACACACACACAGATTTCCTTGAATCAGTCTATACTATGGTGTCTATATGATGTTATACAGACATCATGTAAGACATCATAGGCACGTCATAGGCACAGCATAGGCGATCCTATGATCTTTAAGCGAGTCCTATGTTGTGACAGAGTCACATCATCACATCGTCACAGAGATTTCTTAAATTATATATTGAGTGATTCTCACCCTCACTTCAGCTATATCCACTCTAGTTATGGCTATCCTGTGTATTATTATTAGTATTATCGCCATTATCCTGTCCCGTTGATCATACTATGTTTATTTTGTGACAACGCTTTTAATTCATTCTGCTCCTTTGTTTATTGTTTCTGTTGTTGTTAATCATTCACAGCTGTTCTTCATTTTGTTAATTACCTCCTGCCTTATATGTACTGCTCACGCCATACCCTCAGTACGGCATTCTCCAGCTATGCCTGCCACTCTCCATGCTACTGCTTCACTGTGGTTTATGTTGCTTTCCACAAAAAGTTATGTTAAATGATTGCCCTGCAAGTGATTCCTTCTATCCGCCTCGGAGAGCCACACATGATAATTTACTCCATTTTTCTTGTATATTTGTTAATTTTCTCTTAAATTTGGAACTTTTTTATCATAAATGTGACAACTTTTTCTTCAACTTTTTCCCTTGTAAATTTAAACTTTTTTTCATAATTTTGCTACATTTTTCTTGTAATTTGTTGCTGTTTTGTTGCAACCTTTTCTTTAAACTTTTTCTATAAAACTTTATTTTTTTAAACGGATAATGTATATTTATGAAAAATCCAATTTCTGATTGTAAGGGAATGCAGCATAATGGTGCTCCTCCACAGAAAGGGAAGAGAGCAGAGCCAGTCGCCTGGGTGCAGCTCCTCCCAAAGGTAATCCACGCCTTTAATTTATGATGCCAGCCTTGGCTTTTATGATTATTGTGCCAAACACTGAATATTTTCAGGTTCTGGTTCAGGTTCAGGTTACTTTATTTGTACCTGTAGGTAGATTTGTTTTGCAGTCTGGTGACATCCATATTTACAAGCCACAAATTACATTCAACATAGACACAAACACAGGCACACATGAAGCTGACTATAAAACATGATAAAAATACTCAAGGCTCCATCAATCAGGGTATAAAAAGACAAAGAGATGGGAGAAAAACCAGAGATAAGAGAGAAGGGTCATATTAAAAAGTTAAAAACTAGTCAAAGAGGTTAAAAACTCAAAGGTCTAAAACCCAATAAAATATTTAGAACCCAAATAACATCCTACAAAAATAAGTAAACATAAAATGGAGTTAATAAATAGGTACCTAAATTATGTGCAATATATTGTTACAACTTGTTCAACTCTTTGACAGCAGCAGGAACAAAGCTGTTTTTGTAGCGCTGGGTTTTACTTTTTGGGACAGCAAACCTCCGTCTTGAGGGAAGAAGCTGAAAGTTGCAGTGCAAAGGGTGGGAGTCATCATTTAAAATGGAGGTAGCCATCCTCTGTACTTGCCTGGTGTACAGGGATGTCAGGCTCAGCTGTGACTCACCAAGCAAACGACTGGACCATCTAACTACCTGATCCAAGGATTTCCTCTGTTTCAGTTTTATCTGACCAAACCATGACACTAAAGAAAAGGATAAAACAGATTCAATAAAACCCCGATAAAACATCGTCATTATGGTTCGGTCAATTTGGAAGCGTGCAAGTCTTCTCAAGCAATGCAAATGTTGCTGACCCTTTTTGCACACCCTTTCACAGTTCTCTTCAAAGTTTAAATTACTATCAATAATCGTCCCAAGATATTTGTAGGATTGTACACATTAAGTGGTCTGGCCTTTTAGTACGGTGGCTTTGTGCCTGGGAGTTTTCCTCCTAAAGTCAATAATCATGTCTTTAGTTTTTGTCGTATTCAGCTGCAGGTAGGAATCCTCACACCAGTGAACAAAATCATCAACTACTGGGCCGTGGCCACTCTCACCATCCTGGAGGAGACTGACAATAACTGAGTCATCAGCATACTTTATAATGTGTCTGTTGTCATGTCTGCTCCGACACATGTTTGTGTACAGGATGAAGAGTAGTGGTGACAACACACACTCCTGAGGAGAGCCAGTAGAAGAGCACTTTAGGTCAGACAATGTACCATTGACCCTTACTCTCTGCGTCCTGTTGGTTAAGAAATCCAGAATGCAATCCACCAGATTATTGCTCAAACCAAATTGTTGCAGGAGCCTTTCAACTAAGATATGAGGTTGGATTGTATTAAAGGCGGAGGAAAAGTCCACAAATAAAAGCCTGGCGTGTGTCCCATTAAAATCCAGATGTTTAAAAAGCATGTTAAACAGAGTGACAGTGGCATCCTCCACTCCTCTGTGAGGCCTATAGGCAAACTGCAGAGGATCCAATGCATGCTCAGTCTGCTTTAGGACCTCACATCTGACCAGTTTTTCAAAAATTTTCATTAAAATTGAAGTCAAAGCAACTGGTCTAAAGTCGTTTACCATTTTAGGACAGCTGGATTTTGGAACGGGAACAACCACGGCTTCTTTCCAGATCTTAGGCACATGTTGTGTCTGTAAGGACTTATTGAAAATGTAATGAAATATAGGACTCAGTTCATGTGCACAGGACTTTACCAAGCGCCCACATATATTATCAGGGCCCTGACTTTTGTTCACTTTTACAGCGCAGAACTCCCTTTTAACATCCTGCACCTCAATATTAAAGTGCTGATTGTCTTTGAGTTTCTGTTTCAAATCTTGGGTTTCTGTGCTAAAATCAAAGGAGTCAAAACAACCATAAAAACAATTAAGAGCATTAGCCAGCTCTGTGTCTGAATTAAAACCATCTAAAAACACACGATTGCTGCGTTCTGTGCTCTGAAGGCCTGCAATAGTTTTCATACTGGCCCTGTCACGGTGGCCCTCACGAGCCACCATAAGACGCCAACAGTCACCAGTGAGTTGCAGTGATGTTTTATTAGGAAGTGCAGGAACAGAGAATAATACACACAACAGTGCGGGTAGGACAATCACAGGATAACTTACAATGGATGATGAATGGACAGCGTCTAAGCCGGGGAACGCCCGATGCGTCAGACGATGTAGTAAAGAAGGTGAAGTCTCACAGAAGGTAGTTTAACAGAGACTGCTGCATCGGGATGCATTCAGCGCCCGCTTTTAACACCGGTCACTAATGACCCCGAATGCAGCACAGCTGTTGACTTTGACAGCAGGGAGCTCCACCGGGCGCTGTCACAATAAAAGCCCGGGGAGCTAGAAGGAACCCACTGCTGTCAAAGCCTGGAAATGATGATATAAGATTCGAGTGCGGCCGGAACCGGCACTCGGGTTGTAACAGTACCTCCCCCTCAAGGCCGAGCTCCTGAACGGCCAAATAACACCCAAGCCCCCCCCCCCCCCCCAGGGTGGGTGGATGGGGCGCGGGCAGGAGGGAGAGAGTCAAACAGGAAAAAAAAAAACCCACATAATACACCATAACGAGTGGATAACGCAAAGACAGGACCCAAAAGGCAATACACATATCCACAGTTTCAAAACAGAACATGGGTATTGGACCAAGGGGAAGAAAAACAAAAATTACAGGCTAAGGGGAAAAAGGGTGAGATACAAAATCACAGATATCACCCCCCCCCCCACTTCCCACACATCCCAAAAGCTTACAGACATGAATACAATGAAAAAAAACCGGGATGACTGCAGTCCTGGCTCTGAGACATGGAGGCTGAAAGTTCGGGGGGCCGTCCGGCATCAAGCGGCCACAATGCAGGCAGGGGGAAAAAGGACAGTTCGGGCGGCCTACCCCAGTCCCATGCCCGGAAACAGTTAATTTCAGGCGGCTGGACCAGGTCGCCAAACAGGGGGTCCAATGGGTTGGGTGGCCGGCCCAGAGAGCCAAATGGGCACGGCAGTCCCTCAGGCGGCCGACCCGCATCGCTTGCCCACCAGAACCGTAGGGGGGAAGTAGCCGGCGGTCTCGCTGGAGAAGGGGAAGACGAGGGAGAACCGGGCGGAGCGTTCGGAACCCCAACGGCCCCAGGTGGAGATGGGTTGTGCTCCCCAGGAGAACGAGGAGGGTGACGAAGGTGATGATGGAGATGAGCCCGTCCAGTATCCGGCGGCAGGGGATCTGCAGCTCCCTCACCGAACCTGGAAACTGCTGGTGCCGCATTCTCGTCGGACCCCGATTGGGTCGCGGTTGCTCCCGCGAAGGACCCCGATTGGGTCTCGGTTGCGTCTGCGTCGGACCGGGTAGGCGCCGCACCAGGACCAACCTCCAACCCCGAACCCGGAACCTCTGGCACAGCGGGCGAATTCAGATCCGCGCCGACGACCCTGGGAGAAGGCTCGGGAGAGAGAAAAGAACCGGGATCAGGATCACCGGCAGCGCCAGAACCCGGCGAGAAGAGCTAGGATGTAGCGGGTGACCGCACCCGGCTCGCCTCCCCAAGAGACAGGCAAAAATGCTCTAAGATGGAGTAAAGAAAGACAAAACAGAGCACTTGCCTGATCTTGAGTTCTGACGCCGTCCAGGACTTCGACGATCAGGGCTCTGACGGCAGGAGGTCGTCTTCAGGCTCCCACTCAGCTATGGCGGCCTCTGCAGCTGGCATGATGGCACGCGCAGCTCCTGTATCCTCCGGCACCGAAGCCCACGCCGACGGCCCGCACGGCGTAGTGGCAGGGGACCCTTGACCCGCTGGACCGGACCGCTCGTCCATGGAGACCTGGGGACGCTTCCTCGTCGGCGCAGGTTCCACGCTACAGTCCGCCCTCCTCCTCCGCCCATGACGTGGCTGCGGAACTGGAACCAGGCTCTCCAGAACCGCAGGCCCCCTCCTCATCCAGCGACGTTGGCCTGGCGTCGAGGACCGCTCAGCGGAGGGAGACACAGAGGATGCGGGGTTAATAATGACAGCCACAGCAGGTGGTGGGAGCTCGGGAAGCTGCGAACCCCGAACTCCACCTCCAGGAGTCTGACAGAGCAAATCACAATAACGAGAGTGTGAATGAACTTGGACTTGCCTGTCTCCTGAAGGCTGGGTGGTGCCTGCTGTGGCGGACGTTGCTCCTCCCTTTCCCCGCCAGATGGTGACAGAGGACCCCCTGGCAGGACGACGGGGAGCCGCTCGAGAAGGTTCTGGGATGGGACTCGCCGAAACAGGACTCCCGAGACACACAGCAGCCGGGATAGGCGACGAGGAGGAGGGGGCGACAGCCGTGATGAGCCGGGCACGGGACGCTGGCAGGAGAGCGGAAGAAGATGGCCCGGGGGGAGAGACTGCGGGAATTCTCCTCTGACGAAGCGCAGGGGTGGCAGCTGTGTGGGGGGTTGAGCCCTTGCGGCGGCCCGGAACAGGATCTGGATGGGGTTCTCGCTGAGGTTGACCGGGTGGATGAACAGCGGAGCGAGCAGCTGTCACTCGGCCTCGGAACTTAACAGCAGTCAGCTGCAGCTCCTCCGGGGGAATTCCGAGTGACGTCATGCCCGATGGGGAAAGACCTCTGGATGGTGCAAACTCCCGGGCCGGAACGGAGGCAGAAGCGGGATCCCGAAGCGAGGGGTGACATCTCCTCCTCTTCGGCTTCCTGCTGGGATTTCCCTCCAACCCACGGAGTATCTCATGCTGTAAGGCGATGTCTTTTCTCCTCGCGCTGACTTCGGGGTGGTTGGTGTAGCGAGGAAGATCGTCCAGGAGAACCTCAGCGTAGTCTAGGTGCCAGCGAATTTGGTTTGGGTCGTCGTAGAGGCTAGCGGTGAAGAGCGTCCCGTCGACGTACTCCAGGGCGCTCGCTAGCTCACTACCCAGGCGCCGAGCGCGGCTCCTGGGAGATGGCATGATCCCAGAGTTGACACCCAGACTGGGAAGAACAAAGTCCAATACTGCAAAAACTCACGGTGAATGGCGTCTCGGCGCGACGCCCCTCTCCGGACGTTCTGGTAGCAGTCTACTGTCACGGTGGCCCTCACGAGCCACCATAAGACGCCAACAGTCACCAGTGAGTTGCAGTGATGTTTTATTAGGAAGTGCAGGAACAGAGAATAATACACACAACAGTGCGGGTAGGACAATCACAGGATAACTTACAATGGATGATGAATGGACAGCGTCTGAGCCGGGGAACGCCCGATGCGTCAGACGATGTAGTAAATAAGGTGAAGTCTCACAGAAGGTAGTTTAACAGAGACTGCTGCATCGGGATGCATTCAGCGCCCGCTTTTAACACCGGTCACTAATGACCCCGAATGCAGCACAGCTGTTGACTTTGACAGCAGGGAGCTCCACCGGGCGCTGTCACAATAAGAGCCCGGGGAGCTAGAAGGAACCCACTGCTGTCAAAGTCTGGAAATGATGATATAAGATCCGAGTGCGGACGGAACCGGCACTCAGGTTGTAACAGGCCCAGGCTGAACCAAGTTTCTTTGTTGCCATCTTGCTTTCCAATTCTGATTTATAATTCTGTTTTGCTCTTAAAATTTCGGACTTCAGCTCTTTTGTGGCAACCTGTAGCTCAGAAACAGACCCCTATTTAAAGGCAAGCGCTTTCCTCTGTAAGCAGAATTTAACTGATTTTGTAACCCATGGCTTGTTGTTGGGATATATTTTGACACGTTTACGTGGACGGAGCTTATTTTTACAGAAAGCCATGTATGAGCATGTGACGTCCACCAAAGAGTCCAAATCATCCCCGCAGGACAGTGTGAACATCTCCCAGTCTGTACAGTTAAAGCATTCCTGAAGGCAGTGCACTGAATCCTCTGTCCACACATCTACGTCCCTGGTCTCCACCTTGCCTCTTCTGAGAGCAGTTTTATATGTGGGCAGCAAATGTACACAGTTGTGATCTGAGGATCCTAAAAGAGGAAGGGGGAGTGATTTATAGGCCCTCTCTATGGATCCATAGCACAGGTCCAATGTCTTTTTTCGCCTGGTTGGGCAGGAGACATACTGATAAAAGTTTTTAAGTGTCTTCTTTAAAGAAACATGGTTAAAATCCCCAAGAATGAAGTTTGGCACCTCTGGAGAAATTGACTGCAGCCGCTGGACCACATCCAAGGCGGTGCTGGAGGCGGAGTCAGCGTCTGCCCTCAGGTGAATGTACACAGTCGTGATGAAAAGTTGGGGGAACTTGCGAGGCAAATAAAAGGGGTGTAGCGATACGGACAGCAGCTCCACATCGGGTGTACAGATGCGCTCTCTGACCGTGACAGATGTGCAGTACTGCTTATTAATATATAAACATACACCACCCCCCTGACGTTTCCCCGTTACCTCTTCCTACCGATCCAAGCGCAGTGGGGCTCCAAAGCCGTCAATCCACAGGTCTGCGTCTCGGTCATGCGCATTAAGCCAAGACTCGGTGAAAGCCATGACACAGCAGTTCTTAAAGTCCTTCTGGTAGCATACATTCCCTTGAATTTCATCTACCTTGTTCCTCAGAGATTGTACGTTCCCAAAAATCATAGAAGGAAGAGGAATGTTACCAAACTGACGTCTTCTCATACGCAATTTCACACCTCCACGCTTTCCGCATTTCCTTCTCCCGTCTCTCTTTTCACCGCTGTGTCCATGAACGAACGAATTAATATTTTTTGAGTCTGTCTGAATTTATTTTGTAAGAGAGAGGATGCACAGGCTACTAACTTAGGAGGTTCTAACCGAGGGGCATTGGAGGGGGGCATAAATATTATTAGGCTATAACATATTACAATAGAAGCAACAGCATCTGCCTAGCTACATTCTCCCCTGACACCACCTTGCAGCATCCTATCTCTTTCAGATTTCTCCTTCTACATGAGATGTAGTCCACCTGTATGCACCTTCCTCCACTCTTGGAAGTCACCCTATGTTCCTCGCTTTTCTTGAAGTATGTGTTCACCACAGCCATTTCCATCCTTTTAGCAAAATCCACAAACATCTGTCCTCCCACATTTTTCTCCTTAAGACAATACCTGCCCAGCACCTCCTCATCACCTCTGTTCCCTTCACCTACAGTCATGTGAAAAAATTAGGACACCCTGTATAAGCCTGTGTTGTTGTTTTTTTTAACATATTTGGACATATGGATATTTAATATCAATGTTAAAAATACTCGGAGATTCATGTTATACAACTAAACAATTAAAAATGAATTAAAGACTTTTTTTCAAATTTTCTGTAAAATGTAATTCTAAACAAATAGTGAGAAATAAATTAGGACACCCCCATCTTTTTTAGGACACCCCTACATTCATTCCCACTTACATAGGCTAAAATGAATGTAAAAACATGCAAATAAAAACAAAAACAAGGTTAGAAATACATACGTGAACATTTCTTAATAAAGAACTGAATATTTAAAGGGGTGTCCTAATTTTAAAAGATTATTTAAAAGAGAAAAAGGAAGAAGAAGAGGCGAGCGGCCTTGCAAGTGGGAAGACCCAGAGGTCCGGCTCAAGTTCACGCTGCGAGGATGAGGAAAGGCCCGCTGAAGTGGTACGTCCTCCAACTGGACGGAGTTGACGTGTTGCTTATGGTAGACTTGGGGGCTGGGAGGTCAATCCTGAGCCTCCCAACCCTGCTGCGTCTGTTCCCCGCGAAACACATTCAGGGTGGAGCAGTGAGACTTTTTGGCTACAGCCACGTGGAGATTGAAATGGCGGGCACAGCAGACTTTGAGGTGACCTGCGGGTTGTAGAGGGTCCCTAACTTTACGTTTCAAGTGGCACGGCAGGGGACCGACTTGCTGGGGGTGGACTTGTTGGGACGACTAGGATTTTCCATAACAGAACCCTGAGGGCTCGTGGGTGCTGTCCATGGGTGCAGACTGGCGCCTCTGCTTGCCGAAGCTATTCGTGGGTTTAGGCCGCATTGACACATTCTATCACTGGCCTTTAGTGAATGAGAGCATCATGCCAAAGATTCAACCGTTGAGGCATCTCCCACTGGCGCTGCGGGTGGAGGTGTCGTGGAGCTGAATCAGCTGTTGGAGTCGGGTGTCATCAAAAAGGCCGATGCTTCCCCATGGATTTCCAACTTCGTAGTGGCAAACAAGAAAGGGGGGGGCATTAGGCCTTGCATCGACCTTAGAGCGGTGAATAAGGCCGTTGTCCCGGAAAAATACCCGCTGATGGCGATGTTCAGTGGGGCGAAAGTTTTTTCGAAGTTGGACCTATGGCAGGGCTACCTGCAGGTGCCGCTATACTCGGACAGCAGAAACCTGACCGCCTTCATGACACACATGGGGGTGTTCCGGTACACAAGGATGCCTTTCGGCCTGAGCTCGGCGCCGAGCTGCTTCCAGAAGGTGATGGCGACCATATTAGCCGACCTGAAGGGGGTAGTCGTGTACCTCGACGACATTGTGGTGCACGAGGCATCAAGCGAAGAACACAACAGGAGGCTGGAGAGGGTCCTGGAAAGACTGCAGGAACATGGAGTCACTCTGAACAGCGACAAGTGTGTCCTGGCGGCGGAGGCGATGGACTTTGTGGGTTTCCAGCTGTCAGGAGATGGACTGAAGCCACTGGTTTCGAACGTGGAGGCGGTGCTTTGCCTCGCGGACCCCTCCTCACCAGCGGAGATCTCATCGTTCCTGGGAATGGTGAATTTTTATGGACAATTCATTCCGAGGTACTCTGAAATGTGTGCAACTCAAAGCATTGCTGAAACACGACGCGCCTTGGGTTTAGACTCCTGCCTGCTCGGCGGCTGTGAGGAAGCTGAAACGGCAGCTCACCTCGCCCCCCAGTCTTGGTCCATTTTGACCCGAACTGTACTGTGTCATCCGTTCATTCCACGATGGCATGGTCGGGCGGGTGGTTGAGAGTGGTTTAATCTCCAATCCATTCCCTATCATCAATGGCACTAAGCAGGGGTGTGTTATGGCCCCGCTGCTCTTTAGTATCGTCTTCGCTGCACTGTTCCTTGATGCCTTCAAGGACTGTGACAGGGGTGTAAGGATCTGATTTTGCGCTGACGGCAATGTATTCAACTTTTTTTTTTTTTTTTTTTTTTTTTTGTTACTTATTTGTACCCGTAGGTAGACTTGGTTTGCAGTCTGGTGACAAGCCACTGGCTGCTGGTCGCTGCGTGCGCGAGCGCCCTAAACCTACATGTTTTTGGTATGCGGGAGGAAACCGGAGAAATCCCGGAGTAAACCCACGCAACACAGGGAGAACATGCAAACTCCACACAGCTCACTGTTGGTCGGGGGCTGGAATCGAACCCACGATCTCATGATCCCCGCGATCCCCCGGCCAAGGGTAAAACTGTGCTGCCACAGTGCTAAACCACTGCGCCACCGTGCAGCCAACTTGCAATGTTTAAAGGCTAAAACAAAGACGTCATGCATGATGCTGCAAGATCTTCTCTATGCCGACAACTGTGCACTCATCGCTCACACTCTTGAAGACGCACAGTTCATCGTTGACCAGTTTGCTAGAGCAACGAATCGTTGTGGACTC